>OX376373.1:94778204-94801112 GCA_947369275.1 Nemotelus nigrinus | reverse complement strand
TTTTCATGTGTCCACAGTAAATCGACGTCGGCGTGACGGGACGTGACATTCACAATCGGGGTGATTTTTGGACGGAAATCAAAGATTATGATCTTGACGATATGTGGTTTCAGCTGGATGGGACAATAAGTCACGTAACTAACACAAGCAAATCGAGCTCTTTTACAAGAGAAATTTCAAGAACGTTTAGTTTCGTGATTGGCTGATGTGAATTGGCCTCCAAGATCCAGCGATTTAACGCCTCTGGATTTCTTTTTGCGAGGGTACGCAAAGGATCGTGTTTATGTGAAGTCATAGCAGAGATTTTGCCCGGAATGTTATTGAAAATTACCTCAAAAGGATTGGGTCTGGTAAGAAATCCCGTGAAGAACATATAAACGATATTGTATTTCGCATATAATGGCAAGGATTAGTCTTTACAATGAAATAAAAATTACATAGCTTTCCGAATATTTTGTGTCTTTTCTAAGTTTACTTTTTCAACCACGAAATGGATAGCCCAGTACTTATCTTAATATAACTAATTTCTTAATAGTTTGCAATGCATTACAAGGAACAAGATGTATTGTCAAATACATCTTGTTCTCACACGATTACTATGGAATACGCTAATATTATGAAATTACTATGGAATGCGTTACTACAATTATTAAGTAGAAAGCTCCACTTCAACTACACTTTAGAAAGAAAGAATTTTAGGTTTAGGTGTATTACACAAACTTTCCACGCTTAATTGCATCATATAGTCCGCATACACCACCATATGCAAACGATAAGAGGCTATGCACTCAGCTCAAAAAGTTCTCAGCCTCATATCTTGCAAACTACTTATTGAGCATGAATTTGATGTATGAAGATTTTGTGCAGATTTTAATGTTGAGTAAGTTTGATGCTCGCATAAATTCACGTAAAATCTATCGTTAACAAGATTTTAAAAAAAAAATTATTTTCATGACCTTCGACCTTTAACAACTTTTGTTTTTCTTCGTGATAGACTTTCATTGTACAATAAGCATAGTTCCGTTCAAAAAAACTTAAGTTGGTTTTATTTGGTAGAGAAGTTCCAAAAAGACTGGACTATCTGCTATCGATCTCTTTTATATTCGCTGTTATGCCGTAGCTATAATTTGGATACATTAAATTATGAACCAAGAGAAGAGAGTTTGTTGGCGTAATTTTCGGTCAGTTATATATTTCCATGTTTGCTGTCGTGCCAAAAATAAAAGCACAAACTAGTCCAGAGAAATTTAATATGGTGCTTTGGAAAAATTAGGGGAAAGCTGGTTTTGTGTGAACCTTGATATTGACATGCTAAACAAAATGTCAAAAAACCCCATTGATCCGAGTGCAGCGTTACTTTTTATACGGGGTCAAAGGACACTAAAAGTGAGTCTTCAGAAAAACAATGGATGACAAATTTGTAGTTTAAAAACTTTCCACCAAAAAACATTTTATAACTTTTTCGTGTTTCTATAATCGTTTTTGAGATACATTGATCTAAACATTTGTAACTAACAAAATCCACTTTCTCAACGGCATGTTTACATTATCCGATTTTGATTGCGACTTGAAATGTTTGTGAGTTTGTTTTTCTATGTTTAAGAGGCCCATAAAAAAAACATGCACACAAATTTATGTACCACATTCCAGGGTAGGTGGAAAAGTGTGCTCCGAAAAGCTAACCCCCCCCCCCCTTTGCCTTAAAATGCTATCCCTGAACTTCCATCCCCAATCTGCAGGAATGAGCTCGTGCCTACTCGTTGTCCACGGTTAAACATGATAACATCACTAGATTATCCTGCCAATTGCCTATTTTATACATCGCAGGACCACCCTCCACACCCACACCCTACCCACCTCCCCAAACAAACCACCCCAAAATAACCGGTTTTGTATTTTTTTCCCATACAGTCGTATCCCATGAACGATCAGGACAAGGTCACGTAATTTCAGGTAAAAATTGGTTTAGAGACGTGTCTTGCCCCTTTGACGCTATGCAGTCAGCACAGGATTGGTACAAAAACTGATTATTCAAGGATAGTCTGCAGCCGGTTGAGCTCCTATAATGTCAAGAATGAGCGTTGATAGAATTATGCCATAATATTATCTTATTTTTTCACACCCCTATAAATGACGTCACAGGGCCATGATACATTACAGAACCTATTTTCACCTGCAATGCTGTTGTCTTGTCTCCTTCTCCTTCGTAGATTATCCCATACATCCTGCAGCAGGTCAGTTTATATCTGAGAAGAGAGTAGCGAGCAGATGTCCCTCCAAGTTTTATGGAAAAGGAGGCGTGAGTGGTGGTGGGAACTTTTCGGAACACACTTTTCCACCTATCCTGGAGTGTAGTAGATAAGTTTGTTTGCACGTTTTTTTTATGGGCCTCTTAATCATAGAAAAAAACACAAGTATTCCAAGTAGTGATCAAAATCAGATAATATAAACATGCCTTTGATAAAGTGGATATTGTTAGTTACAAATGTTTAGATCAATATATGTATCTCAAAAACCGTTATGGTTACAAGAAAAAGTTCTCGAACCTTTTTTGTGGGAAATTTTCCAAGCTACAAATTCGTCATATACTGTTTTTCTAAAGACGTGACGATTTGACCCCGTATAAAACATAATGCAGCTCTCGGATCGATGCGGACTTTTGAAATTTTGCTCAACCCGCCAGTATCAAGGTTCATACTAAAACTAAGCTTTTCCTTAATTTTTCCGAAGTTTCGCCTTTTTTATGTCGAGTTTCACTGGACTAAAATAAGAATTTGGTGATTGGTTTTAAGAACAAACCAGCTGAAAGCTGATGGAATGTTTTTGTACAAAATTTATCGCGCAAAATTTATGATATATGAGCTAAAATCACATTTGTATTTGTAATTTTTCTAATATCGTTTCAAAACGGTTTGATTTGTTGATATGAATGATGCAAACTCTAAAGCTTCATGAAATTATTTACAAGAATCTCTTATTGAATTTTTACCACTATAACTTTTTGATAAATTTGTATATTCATTCGTTTTTCCTCTTCAATTTTCAACACACCTTGTCACCTGCTTTTTCTATATTTTACTTCTTCCGAAAATAATATTGTAGCATTGCCTCCAACTCTCAACGTTACCTTACTTACCTTACATTTTCCAATTCTCTCAATACCGAACGTTCCGTAGTTTTCCCAACATCACCGACGAAACACAGTTTCATGTCATGGTAAACTGTTGATAGATTTTATATTAAATTTATTCCGTAAGTGAAAAAAATATAATAAAGAAGTACGAAAAAGAGCAACAGCATCTACGAGAAAGTCGAAGGAAGGAAACAAGTTTCTTATTGAAATTGGAGGCAAGTGAGAAGTAAATCGAAGTTCGATACTGATGTTGATGCTGGTGAAGTTTGTACCGTTCACGTCACGTGTCTTCAGCGAGAGAGTTTTTTTTTCTCAGTGAAAACTCACCGTCTTATAAAAATAATTGTAGTTTTTAAAGAAACGAGAAAAACACATTGGGCCCTATTCTGAGAGTCATCTCACAGAAGATCTCACGTCACTTGGAAAGTCACTTCACCTACGAATCGGTATTCTGAGAGTCACGTGACGTGACTCTAGGTGAGGTGAATACGAATATGCGTTTAAATGGCAACGCTTGAGCGTTTGAAATTTATCACCCAATCGAAATTTATCATCATTCGATATCTACCACGTCCATAGCACACTGACATCGACCGATTCTTGGCCGATCGTCGAAGTTAAGCAGTGTCATGCGCGGTCTCTACTTAGATGGGGGACGGCTTGGTAGCACCGAATATTTTGGCATGCAAAAAAAATATTTCCTTCCCTTCAAATCACTAGAGCGCGGCATACTTTGAAGGAAGTAAAATATATTTTAAACAAAATTTCAGTTTAATTGGAAATCAAGCAAATGCAAACAGGGAATTTCCAAGGGTAAGCAAATGATTTGTGAAATTAAAAAAGAGGAGGATATGTACAAGTGGAACAGGTATGCTAGAACAGGTATATGCAAGATTAAAGGTCTGTTCCCGTACTACAATTAATTGCGATTAATTGCAATGAAGCCGTTTTTTGTACTCCGTTTTAGTACGCTTCATTGCAATTAATTGCAATTAATCGTAGTACGGGAACAGACTTTAAATATGTAAGGATGATGAAAACGTAACGATGGATATGAAAAACGGTTTTATTAGGAGTAGGGTCATAAATGGTAGGACTCATGTAGCCTGTACATAAAAGGTTGACTGTCAGACTCGGGCATGTACATTTCGTAATTACGGAAAGTTCTGTATTTATGAAGAATATTTGAATGTTTGCTTCATTCCGGTTTTCAGGAGTATTTTTACGTAATAAAATGTACGTAATAAAATGTACTTACTTTTTTTCCATAATTGATCTAAAATTCGTCAAAATTATTCTTCGTCTTGTGAAAAATCTCAAATTCTAGTACACTTGTGCTCGCAGTCACTTGATATTATTGAATGACTAAAAATCTCTCCTCACGTGACGCTCGTCACTTCACGTGACTCTCAGAATAGCCAACAGATCGAAAACGTCACTTGAGGTGAAATAACAACACCTCACGTGACTCTCAGAATACGAAATCATGAGCGTCACCTCATTTGTCATGTGAGGTGACTCTCAGAATAGGGCCCATTGAATGCGTGACGTGCCAGAAGAACCAAAAGGGGAGTTGGCGCTGTGAAAAGTATGAGGTAACGAGACTCGTGGGATGATGAAAATTGTTGATGTCAGAATCGTTTATTGAAAATTTCGCAGAAGATTTATCAGACGAGAATGGTAAAGATTGTGCGGATATTTGTTGAGCATGGCAGATAAGAGTATATGAGCGTTGAGAGAGTGTTAATAGGTGACTACAAACAGAACAATGTAGAATATGTGCAAACCTTGTTCGATGGTATAATTAAACCAGTTAACTTTTACGTAGGGAATTATTTAATTTACGTGAGAAAGAAAATTGAGAACAACAAATTTAGAATTTGCCTTTAGCATTAAGTACAAATAGTTACTTTCACCAACTAAAACATTGTTTTTCATCCCTTTCGATGAAAAACAAAATGCTTGTTACATCAACTCGATTTTCAAGTTTTCAAAGTGTTTTGACTTTTTTACTATCGTGTATGTTATGTAGGAGTCATTTTTGAAAGCTGAGTTTCCAAGACCTGAAGATTCACTTCTTCAGTTTAATGTACTCAGAAGAAAGAGATGTAATGAAGTGAAAACAGCAGTGAGAATTGAAGCCGTTTGCTTGATTCCGCGTGTTAGTAGTAATGAAGGAAAACTATGGGACTATGGGAAATTTGTCAGTCTTGATCTCCCCAAACAAGAAATCTCGGAAATATGTAGACGATTTTGACAAGCAAGACTTAAAGGCTTGCAAAGCTTAGATAGCGGATAAACCAAAGGGAAAATCTGAAAAAGCTAATATCTCGATTTGTTCTATTTATAGATTTATATCTTTGCAGTAGAATTGATTTACTAAATTTCCGTTTTGTATACGCTTGTTCTATTTCCTTAAATTTATCTGTTCTCAGGTAATATATTCGTACTAGTATTTTGAATTGTGATTAATATCCTGACATTATTTTTGTCTGTTAGCTTCCGCAACCGTTCTTGCCTAAACGAAAAAGTTGGTGGAGGAAATGAAAATAGTCTACCTTTTATTAACATGTTTTTTTATCTGGATCATTTTCTTTGGTTTCTTTTAAAACAATAACATTTTCGATATAATTTAATTTGTTTACTTTGGGAAATTTTCGGATTTGTATAAATATTTTGTGCTAATAACAAAAATAAATGAAACGTAATGAGTAAAAATCTAGAAAGTAAAGGGTAAAAATCTGGCTTTTTAATAACCAAGTATTTGCGTATGAAATTTGTAAGGAGCAAGAAAGTATTGAAATGATGATATATAAGGAAGTTCTGGAAATTACCTATTTCAAATGCGTTGGCAGCAGTAATTTTCTGTTGATAGTTTGTGGTATTTCGAAACTTGACGTAATGGTAAAAGAAATAGTGAACATTGTGACTAGTGAGCAAAAGTAGAAGATTTTCGGGAGAAAAGGTAAGTGTTTCATTATTTTTAGTATTAATTTGTCTTTTATCGTTATTTTTTTCATTTTTAATCGTGGCGCCTCTGAACTAATGAGAAAATATAGGAATGTACAGTCCTTTTTCTACTTAAAAGACATCCATTTGTTTTTTTATATTGAACCAATTATATCATCTTACTTGGAGATTGTAACAACGGACAATGTTACTGCTGAGGTAGAACATACTTTTCCATAAGAAGTGTCTTTCAAATTTATCTGATTTCCCGACAAGGACACATTTTTACTGCTATCCATACTGACCCTATATACTTTTCTTTGGTTTGCTTCTACTCTCATCAAGCTCTTCGTAGTAATGCATTGATATCACTGGGCTAAAAGTGTTTTATGTTTAACCAACATCTTCCAAATGTGTTCCGCCAGCGATTGTCGATTAACTAAAAAAATAAATAAAAAACTCTAGCGCACCTGAACCGCTAAAAACACTAATGTTTGAAGAACAGTAGAAGAATCGTGCAGGTTTTGAGTACATATTCCACCATATGAGCTGTTTATTACGACCAAACTGTTTCAAACGCCACGTTTTACTTTGGTCTCAAGAATGCATTATAACTCATATGGTGGAAAGGTTTCAGATATTACCACTGGCATGAATTTCAACGTTTATGAGAGCCAAAAACGGGTTAATTGTATTCGTTATCAGTTGCTTATTTCACACAATTTTGAAAACAGCATCTCATATAACGTCAATGAAGATAATCCTCAGTGCCTGTAGCACTGCAAAAAAAGTTGGTGTTTGGCGCTGCGAACCGAAAAAATTGCAGAACTTTGGGAATTGAAACATTGTTTATTTATTTTCATTATAAATGTTTCCGGTATGAATACTAACTGTAAGCATTTATTGATACAAAAGTAGCACAACCGACTCGTGCTGGCAACCTTTTATCAGTATCAAAGCCAAGAATATATCACATCTGCTTCACGTTGTTATTTTACATTCCAAGTTATAGGAGTATAAAGAAATTTAGGGTTACATGCAGCGAGTTTTTTCAAATAATCGAAAACTTAATATTTGCTGTTTATTGTCACTACAATATCATTACCATTTGAAAACTCTACGATAAAACCGCTTAATAAAGATATTGCAATTAAACACAAAACCAACAATAGCTGGCAACTCTAACGTGGCTTTTCAACCAAATTTGGCCTGAATAATGCTTATAATAGGTTTCATTAATTGTATGAAATTCGTATTGATTTCATGACTGCACTGGAAGTTATAGGGCAAAAAGTTATATTTTCCTGAGCAAATTTTCAAAACCAAAGACACAAAAATTACCACAGCTGGCAGCACCAATCAAACATTTCAACCAAATTTCCACCAAACAAGGACTAGAGTAAGGTTCAGCTACTGTGTCAATTTCATGAAAATCTGGTAACTTATTCACATTTCATAGGGCAAAAAGCAGTTTTTTTTCTTTGTAATTTTTCAAGATGGCACCACTGGCACAGAGTTGCCTAGAGTTAAAAATAGCTTCTATCAGACCTGGTCCTACTTGAGTCCAATGCATTCTGTTAATTTGAATTGTATCTGACTATTGGTTCGTGAGTTCCCGTGAACAGAAGTTTTTGATGCTAAAAATATAGGTAAATTGGGAAAGTATTACCGTTCTTGTCCGACATGAAATTTGCAAAGTTTTACTTTGGACGTGTAGATAAAGCATAGGATTTGTATACAGATTGGTTTTATTGTAAGAAACTGACATATTTTAGGATGTTCGATGGTTTGAATGTTTTCACTTCCAAATTTTTCTTTATTCAAATTTCAGACACCAATATTATCATAGCTGGCAGCTTCAACCAAATTTTTAAATCAAATTTCTATCAAACGCGGTTTAAATTAAGGTTCAGCTACTGTGTGAATTTTGTCAAAATCTAATGACTGAATAAGAATTTATAGGGCTAAAAGCAGTTTTTTTTTATTGTTTTTTTATTGATTTTTCAAGATGGCACCACTGGCACCACTGGCACAGAATCGCCCGCATTTCAAAATCACTTCCATCACAGACCTGGTTCTATTTAAGACCAATACTCTCTGCAAATTTCAATTCATTCTGCTTATTGGATCGTGAGTTTCCGTGAACAGAAGTTTTTGATGCATATGATTTATGTAGCATCATAACGTCAGACATGGGTGGAGTAGTCCCCGTCGGAATTAAATTAAATTTCCGTATATATTTAAACCATAATCCATTATATTGTTTATTTATCTGTGTATTTACTCTTTGCCGACGTGCTGATTTTATGTGCGGTGTTAACGTGGGTGCCTTCTTTCTTGGCAATACAATTTTTACCCTTCTTCTTTTCACTGTGAGGAACCAGTTAGAAAACAAGGTCGCGTGACGTCGCGTCGTCCTCTTAATCGCGTCAACAGTAAAACTCTGAGGGATTGAATGGTTTTCTGTTGTATATATACCTTGGACAATTCAGTAAAGGTCATTTAGTTTGTTTCTATTAGCATATTTCCCTTTTTTCATGTTCTTCATAAGTGAAAGTGTATAAATCGAATCAACTATAACGGAAAGTGCGAACAAAGAAGTAAATTTCACATATGTTAACAGAACATTTGTTTTAGTAATTAATCCTACTTCTAAATTTGGTTTTTATATTATTTTATCAACAATAAAATCCAACTGGTCATAGCCCAGTAAAATTGTTGCAAGCTCTTGACCACTAGAGTGCGAGTTCGATTCTACGTCAATACTTCAGCTTTTTGTAAGTTTCAACATATCGGGAAAAATAAATCGCTTTGATTTCAATAAAAACAATTTAAATGATAAAAGAGCGCTTTCAATTTGAAACAATTATAAATCAAATACATATGCAATATAATAAACACACATCATATTTTTAAATTAACTTCACTGGCCGAGCTATTGAAAAGTTAAATTGATATTATAATCCCATAAATTATCAGTTTTGGTAGCAACGTTACATTAGCAGCCGCTTAGCGATCTGACGATCAAATCCACACGACGATCGAATCCACACGGCGCCGAATTTTAGCCCGCATTTTAGCCCGCATTTTTGATAATATATATATATATATATATATATATATATATATATATATATATATATATATATATATATATATATATATATATATATATATATATATATATATATATATATATATATATATATATATATATATATGTATATATTCCACTTTTGGAAACCAATTGGTTTTTGTCTATGATACCAAGTCTAAATAATTGCATACTTTCGGGCACTTATCATATTGGATACTTCTGAGCATCGAATCGACGTATTCATTAATTAATCATGAGCTTCAAGTGCAGCCTCAAAAATTGCTTTGCCTTCGACAAGCTTTCTGCAATAGGAAGTTGCACGATGCCTGTATGGGTGCTCCCAGAGATTGGTTCCACCCGTATCTCGAGAGTCATTTTATTTGTACGGATTGCCAAAATATTGAAAGACTCTTAAAAATTATGTACGACAACTTAATTAGCTATATTGGGACACTTAATTCGGAAAAAGACAATATCATATCCAAGCAACTTGCACAAGCACGAGCAAATGAAGAATTCCTGTCGGAAATATCAAATCATTTCGATGGTCTGGCGTCTACCTTTTCTAAATCGAACAGTATTAGCCACGGAAAGTCTTTTGACACGCTTGGGAAGAAAATGGATACTCTAATTGATAAAATGGGTTCCATTGCATCGAATTTGTCCTCTTTCAATAACGCGAATGATACTTGCCAAGCAAACAACAAAGGTACGCTTGTAAATTTTGAAGAATTTTCACGAACGTTAAAAATGCAAACTGACAGACTCACAGACGCTTTTTCTGAGCAACAACTAAAATTAGCTGATATCAGCAGAAAATTGGAGGACTTAGACCGTCATTGCAAAACCTCAAGAAATGATGCAGACGAAGATTTATTAGCGAACGAGATAACACTCCATCAGGAGCTCCTTAACACAACGTTGGAAATAAGTAATAACACAACGGCTGTGAATACGAGGACGCAAGACAAAGCAACGTCACCTATAAGGAATCTAGCTGAGGATACAACTCCATCTACTCAGCAAAAATTTTCAGACCTCAACGGTGAAACCCCAATTTAGAAGTTCGGTACTTTTTGGTCCCAAAACGATTGGCAGAATCGTCTTCAAAAAATAAAAATAACGAACGATATTCTTCACAATAAGAGCACGTCTTCCAAATTAGCGACTTTAGTAAACAAAAGTGCATTCTTTGTGAAAGGGATTCATTATTCTGCTGACGACGAATGGTTGGGAAAGATTCTTGAAGCTGATTTTCATATAAACGACTACGAAGTGAAATTTTTATCCCAGCGTAAACATATATCCTCAAGACGGTGTAAGGTCTTCATCCCATCAAAACATGCCTGGCTTTTTACTTGCTTGAGCGGAAACACCAGCTCCATCAATTGGAAAGGAGTGACATTCAGCTCCTGGAGAAACATCACCGACAAAACTAGGTATAAGAAAAAACAAAAAATTGGAAGAAAAAGTTGTATCCCTAGTCACACCTTTACCCAATTTCTTTCCACCCATAAAACTTGCTCATCACGTACTCAGTCCCAATTTTTAATGACAATAGATAATTCTTCCTTATCTGACTGTTCCAATGCTTTTACTCATAATAATAGTAATGCACTGATACCCCCAGCAGTTAACACGGCATCTTTTCCCTCAAGCAAGTGTACCAACGTTGTTAATAAACACTCCTCCAAGGTTTCCAGCCAGGCCGCCGTAAACTTAGCTCCTACTTCGAGCAATATAAATTATTCTTCTAACGGTAGTCATATGACATCTGAATCTCTTCGAAGATCAGGCAACCCTTTTAGGCATTTTTCCTAACCGATCTTAGAAAAGCCTCAAACTGTTTTACCACAATTGTGGTGGTATGAGAGGCAAACTAAGTAAATTATACCTTGACGCCGAATCGTGCCATTTCAATTTACTCGCCATCACCGAAACTTGGCTTAATGCCTCTCATAAGAATGAGGAGATTCTTGATAGTAGTTGGACTATTTACAGAAGCGACCGTGATTATTGTTCTACGGGTCAGTCGCGAGGAGATGGTGTCTTACTTGCTGTTAGCAACACACTTTCAAGTGAGCTAGTAGATACCACCCTAAATGTTTTCTTCCAATGTATAATTATTCGGATCTCCACTAATAACAACTCAATTTACATCGCTGTTGTCTACATCCCCCCTAGATCTGACGAATCCATCTACAGCAATTTTTGTGACACAATATCTTCACTAGCGACATCACTTAGCGAAAAAGATAAATTAATAGTTTTGGGTGATTTCAATCGTCCGAATCTCTCCTTTGTTCCGGATGAAAATGACTCTTACCTTCTCCCCGTAAACCGTGTAGACACCAACGATTTCAATCTTGCGAGTTACTTTTATGGTAATGATTTGCAGCAGGTTTCCCAAACTCCTAACCAAAATGGTTATTGGTTAGATCTTGTTTTCACAAATGCTTATGACGAAGTAGTGGTTAGTCCAACTAGTGACGCAGAGCATCTTTTTTGCAACAGTTTACACCATACATCACTGTCACTCGAACTTTCCACTCAAGATTCCACCTGCTTAAAAACTTACAATAACTCAATTGTATTTGACTTCCGTAATGCTGATTATGGAAGCATTAAACATGTTCTTGATACTACTGATTGGTCGACTACTCTTTCAACACAAGATTTCGAGACGGACATTTCGTCTTTTTACAATAAAATATTTGACGCCGTTGAAAGATATGTTCCAAAGATAAAAAAAAAGAATAAATTGTCTGGGCCATGGCTTGATAGGGACCTTAGGCATATGCGAAATCGTAGGAACAAACTTTATAAGCTTACTAAAGTAAATACCGATGTTAGTCCTGCTATTCAGGAAGAATATAATGAAGTTGCTAAGTAATTTTTAGCAAAGTCTCATGAGGCTTATGACACTTAGATTAGAACAGCCGGCGAAAATATAGTCCGCAACCCGAAAAAGTTCTTTGATTTTGTTAATGTGAAGCGAAAAACTACTGGCTATCCATCGTCCATGTTTCTTAATAATATAACGTCTTCCTCTCCTAAAGAGATATGTGGCTTATTCGCTGATAGTTTCCAAGAAATTTTCGATGCACCAGACCCATCAAACTCACACCTTTCTTCCGCTGATTCAGCTTCAACAGCTTTTGCGAACCATTTAGAAATTTTCCGTGATGAAATACGTAAAGCTATTTTGGATCTCGACTACAACAAAGGTCCTGGGCCTGATCTTCTTCCTCCGATCTTCTTGCGCAAGTGTGTAGAGCAGCTTATAGATCGCTTGCATATTTTCTTTAATAGATCACTTTCGTCGGGAATTTTCCCATTCTGTTGGAAGCTTTCGTATGTCACACCCATATTCAAAAATTATGATCGACGCTGTATCCGAAATTATAGGGGCATTGCCATTTTGTCTTCGATTAAGGTGATATACGATATTAAAAGGTGATATACGATAAAGTTTCTCCGCTTGTTGATTCCCGTTTGAACGAGCAACAGCATGGCTTTAGAAAAGGTCGCTCAACTACCACGAATTTGACAATCCTAATCTCGGACGTTCTATGCAAAATGGAAAAAGGATACCAAATTGACGCAGTCTACACTGACTTCAGTAAGGCGTTTGACAGAGTTGACCATTCTACCTTGATTCTAAAGCTTCAGAAATTCGGTATTGCCGGGTTTTTACTCAACTGGCTGACCTCCTACTTTCGCGATCGAACACAATGTGTAAAATTTCAAGGATTTTTATCGAAAAACGTTAGTGCTTCCTCTGGTGTACCCCAAGCTAGCCATTTTGGCCCACTTCTTTTTGAATATATTTATTTCCGACTTATCTGACGTCCTAGCAGGCATACCTCATTTACTCTATGCAGACGATCTCAAACTTTATCAGACTATTGAATCGAAATCAGATGCCCCCTTTCTCCAATCCAAGCTTAATTCACTTGACCAGTGGTGCAATATAAACAAGCTCTCAATATCAACAAATGTCAAGTTATTAGTTTTTCCAGGAAATGCACGGTCACACACAATACGTACTTCCTCGGCAATAATATGCTAACCCGAGTTGATAACAATGCTGACCTCGGTGTTATCTTAGATGAAAAACTCCGCTTCACCTTACACTTTGATAAAATGCTTTCTCGTGCGAACAAACAGCTAGGTTTCATCAAAAGACGTGCCAAAGAATTCCGTAGTCTGTGGGTCACAAGATCCTTATACACTTCACTTGTACGTCCTATTCTCGAATACGCTTGCATTAGCTGGAATCCCGCTTTTGAAACCCACAGTGACAGACCCGAGGCAATACAAAAACAATTTTTACTTTTCGCCTTGACAGAACTGTACAACCCTTATGATTTTAATAGCCTACCTCCTTATGAGTTTCGACTGGGTCATTTAAATCTATCAACACTAGCCTCCAGAAGAATAATGATATCGGCCTGCTTCACATTCGACGTCATTAGAGGCGCTATTAATGTAGAATTCCTGAATAGTAAAATTTCGATAAATATCCCTGTGAGGAACACCAGGTCCAATCGTCTCCTAAAAGAATATTCACATTCGACGATATATGCAGCAAATGAGCCAATAAATAGATGCTGCAGAATATTCAACAGCATTAGTTATTTATATTCCCCTACGATTTCCAAATCATCCTTCAAATCCTCTCTTTTGCATGCCATCCATACCCCTAAACCTTAAGCCATAGCTTATATGTCAATGTTTTTATTTATTGATTGTTATTTATTAATCTATTTGTTACTTTTTTAATTTGTTTGTTACTTATTTAACTTGTTTGTTTTTACTTTTTACTTGACTTTACTTTTCCATTTTATTTTTTAATTTATTATTTTATATCTGATTTTGTACCTTGTTTGTAAAATAAAATAAAATAAAATAAATAAAAATATAAATTAATTGGGCAAGGGTTACCAGGCGTGCCCGTTGTACCATATCAAATTTTATACCTTGACTATATAAATGAAGCATAAGATTTACATATGAGTGGCTTTTTTTGAAGAGGTGGCATTTTTTCAAGAGAGACGATGATGTGGAGGTTTTCACTTTCAGTGTCTGCCCTAGCTACAGGCCCTAGCTACTCATCATATCTTTACAGGGGCAGATTTGACCATTTCGCTGCCTTTTTCGTGAATTATATTATATATAACAATGCGCGATATTTTTTCGATTCCATATTATACTTCGCTGTTTTTTGCTGCGCCTGAGCTCACAAAAGATGAATATCAGAACAAAACCGGCACCGGTTCGTTCGTTAAAATTCCCTTTTATTGCGACCTTGCCACACAAATAATTATTGAAATACTCACACGGTAAAGAACCTAAAAGCACCTACAAAAAATCCGAAAATACCAATTTTTAACAGCCAAAACCGTATACACCTTTACATCGCTTATAGTTCCAACGTCTTCGCTCAAATTTTTACTAATTTTCGAAGAAAAGTAGTATTAAACTCGTTTCGCCGAAAATTCATATTTCTTTATATATATATATATATATATCATCAAAATGATTAAGGGAGATAATCTCTGGAGTGGCCAATCCGATTGATATGAAACTTTCGGAGAACGTAGATGTATTTAGTAGGTAGGTCCACGACTTTCTCAAATCCAGATATCCTAAACCTTTTGGCGGCGGCGAGCGTTTTAGTGAATTTTCAGGTACTCCTATATTTCCAAGCAGCGAAAATTTTTGTTCAAAAAAAGTATTGGGAATGAAAACTTATTATGTTCTAAGCTTGCCGATGGTTAAGAATTGGAAATTTTGTGCCGTATGTGGGTGCAGCGTGCCTAAAAGTAGGCAAGGATTTTTTTTCAAATTTTGATTTGTCATTACTTCTAACAAAAACATTGGATCATCGTGAAATTTGCAGAGCGTATTGATGTTGACTAAAGTTTAATACACATGGATTTCCAAGGTCGTGCGGGTAACCCTGTAGCTGCGACAGGCTCTTAAAAAAAAATCCTTCAAATCATTGAACCTCCTGAAAGATTTTTGATTTTGGACAAAAAATTCAAATCGTTGATAAATTTTAACGTTTGTGCATCATGTCAATTTGAAATTTTTAAAATTCCGATTTGCACAAGAACGGCAACCCATCACTAAATTACCTCTATTTTCAGCACTCGAAAGTTCTGTTCACGAGAACTGACGACCGGATTATCCGATCGTAATGAAATTCACAGGACATGTTAGTATAAACTAGGACCAGGTCTGATAGAAGTGATTTTGAAATGCGGGCAACCCTGTGGCAGTGGTGCCATCTTGAAAAATCACTGAGAAAAAAAAACAGCTTTTTGGCCTATAACTTCCGATTCAGCCATTAGATTTAAACAAAATTCACACAATATTTGGACCTTACTTAAGATAACATTTGGTGAAATTTTGGCTGAAAAATTAGATTAGGGTTGCCAGCTATGGTGATTTTTGTCTCCTAAATCTTGCAAATTTGCTCAGCAAAATAAAGCTTTTTTCCCTATAACTTCCGGTGCAGTCATGATATCAAAATGAAGTTTATGCAGTAAATACATTTTAATGTGAGCCAAATGTCATAGGAATTTCGTACAAAAATCGTAAAAGGGCTGCCAGCTATGACCATCTTTGTAATTTTTTGGAATTTCTTTACTGGGCGATTATGTCATTAGATTTGCAAATGGGAACGATCCTTCAATAAAAATTAGCAACAAATATTAACGCTTTAAAAATTTGAAAAGTTTTGAGGGTGGTTACCCTAAAAATTTTTTCACCCGTATAACTTCTAGCGCAGTGATTCAATCGAAACGAAATTTATTGGTTGGGTTTAGTTTAACGTGAAGCAGATTTGGTAGATATTTTGCTTTGCTGCTGACACAGGGTAACGAGTTTTAGCCATTTTCGTAACTATCGCATCAACAGATGCTTCAAATTACCTACTCATATGCAAAACATTTGCAATAAAGCTAAGAAACCAATTTTTAAATTTTCCGAGTTTTGAACATTTTTTGGATGGCAGCTTCAAACAACGTTAACCGCTAAAGCTTTCGACGAAATTCTCCGATGAGAACGAAATTCAAAGGATAAGTTGATTTAAGTATGAGCTTGTGAAGGTTAACTTATTGCTGCTTCGTTGGGAAAATGTTGCCAGCACTGAACATTTTCATCATTTGTGTTAAAGTTGAGTTCTGTTGCTTTGAACAAGGAATGGTTGCTATGATTCTACAAAAAAGTGTATTACGTCTTTCCACATTTTTTTGTCACTCAAAGACAATTTCTTCGAAAATTAGTTTTCTAGCGGTTCAGGTGCGCTAGAGTTTTTTTTTAAGTAAGTTTAATATTCCGTTCAAACTTTGCTTCCGCACTTGACTGGAGATCAACTATGAACTCGACTACTGTAATTTAATGTTCGATATGTTATTAGCTAAGGGTGAACCCGAAATATTTTGACCTATGATGTTCTAGATTTCATTTACAGAAATTAATTTCAGTAATGAAGTACAATTTACAAAACACGTCGAAAATAAAGAGATTCGCATGTTGTTGATATACCCTGTACCATAATAATAAAGAGAAAATTCTCTGATAAGCTTTTCCTAATTGAAGAGGTATTATTTGTGTTCTTTTTGGGATCTTTTTAGCTCATTTTAGGCTCTTTTTATGTATTTTCAGATACTTTCTAGGTGCTTTTTAGCTATTTCTGAGTTTCTTTGTTCCTTTACCGTGATCGCATTTCGATATTTATTATCAGTCAAACTTTTTAATGTCCGAAAAAAATCATTAGAGGTGAATTTTTGCGTGCATTGATTTTTTAGAGAATTCGGTTGGCTTGAGGTGTTAAGCTCATTCAACTTAGATAGATGTACATAAAAGACAAAAAAAAAAACTGCCGCCCAAAAAAAAAATCGAAAAGTGGCCACCCCAAAAAAATTGAAAATTTCCCGCCCCCGAAATCTGTCGCCCTAGGCCCGGGCCTACCGGGTCTAGTGGCAAATCCGCCCCTGTACCTTTATGAAGCTAGAGAAAATTAAGTAAGTTGCTAAAATAGATCAAAATCAAACAGTTATGATATTAAATGTTTCATTAGTTTTCGGCAGTTTTGATATTCAATAGACTTCTCACATGTCTCTCATGTACGTTGGTTTTACTTCTCATGTAAAACCAACGAGGTTGAAATAAAAAACGATCTATTTTCACGTTTGGTTTCAAAAACATGCTGCTTAAATGTGATTCGGGAAATATTTATGCTACTTGAAAGCACACAATTAAGCATTGTGATGGTATTCGAAAATTCTGTTGAGTTTCAAAACTTCACATAGTAATAAAATGTGCAAAGTTCAAATTTTACTCTCTGTTAAAGCACTTATATATTTTAGAATCAGCAGACAAGTTTAAGTGAGAAAGTTTTGTTTGAAGGAGGAACATAAAAACAAACATGCAGACGCAATATTTAACATATTCAAAGTTTTGCGCCAAGCGTTTGCCCCCTCTCAAATCACGAAAAATTAAATTAACTACGCCGTAGTCATTTTTATGTTTATGTTTGTATGCGATATTTGCCTTGTTGGCTTTACTGATGTTCCTCTTAGTGATGCGCGATTACGAGATATTAAAATCGATTGTTTCGATTGTTCAAATATCTCGAAACATCTCGATTATTTAAGTTGGACTCGATTGTTGCAATCGAGAAAATCGAGACAATCGCGCGATTCGAAATGATCGAGACAATCGAGCGATTCGAGATAATCGAGACAATCGGGATAATCGAGACAATCGAGCGATTCGAGATAATCGAGACAATCGAGCGATTCGAGATAATCGAGACAATCGAGCGATTCGAGATAATCGGCCGATTCGAGAAAATCGAGCGACTCGAGACAATCGAGGCAATCGAGACAATCGAACATCTCGCAATCGATCATTCGGTCGGTCAAGTCATCGACAATTGGTTATATTGATGAATAAAAGGATATGTTTATCTTAAGTTAAAATTAAGATATCTTTAACTCTTTGGTGGCGGTGGGCATGTTAGTGTTTAAGCACACCAGTATACACAGTACGCTTGTAGAACCGCTTGTGAAGAATAGATTTGAATGGATTGGAATAATTTTAATTTTAGCAAGTGCAGTGTATTGGCATCAAATTTGAGTCTTAATTTATCGTTCAAACCAGTATTTGAAGCAAACACTGTATGTGCCAGTTAGCATTCGACTCAGTCAACTGTAAATGACAGTTGAGATAGATTGATTGAAACACATATTTACTTAAATCTAAGCCGCTGGCAATTCAAAACTGTCGCAAAGAACTTTTTTCTTATAATTTTGATATTCAAAAATAATTTGTTTGGTAAAATTAAAAGCAAAAATATTTAAATCCGATTTCTCTCTCGCCGCAGTTGTTATTGACACGTTCATCGACTTTAAGCTAAACTTTAAGTAATCCATAACTTTTATCTATTCCAAAAGTGCTAGTGAGTAAAATAGCTTGGAGTCTGTAGGATAGTGAGTGAAATAATTTTGAGCCTGTAGTCATTCAAATCGGTTATTTGACATTGTGAACAATTAATGTTTATGAAGGCCTGTTGTGTGGACAATTACCACAATAGATAAGTTTGGTCATGAATTTGCTTTAAATTAGATTCCTCACAGTTTGAAAACTTATTATATGTAAGCTTTTGTGTGGTTTTGGTTTGCGATACCGACAATACCTATAAACAACATTCATCTTCCATAAGCTATACTCTTTTCAGTATTTTTTCAAAGCTTAGGACGGTTTTTTGATCATTTGTCCGTAGTTTTAAACTAATTCAAACGTGCATGTATTTTCTGATTGCAGTTTTTGCGAATGCTTACAATGACTCAAAACTAAGTCGTTTCTGAAACAATTCCAACAATCGTTTTCTATCGAGGAGAAGCGAAAGGAAAATGCAAAAATCTGCAAACAAATACCAAAAAGTCTAGCGCATCAGAACCGCTGGAAAACTAATTTTCGAAGAAATGATCTTTGAGGGACTTATAAATATGTGAAGACATTATACACTTCTTTGTAGTATCATATCAACCATTTCTTATTCAAAGGAACAAATATCATTTTCTGACAGCGTCTCCTATAACACAAATGATGAAAATGTTCAGTGCTGGCAACATTTGTCCAACACAGCAGCAATAAGTCTACCATAACATGCTCATGCTTAATCAACCTATCCTTTGAATTTCGTTTTCATCCCAGGATATCATCGAAAGTTTCAGCGATTAAACTATGTCTGGGGTTGCGATCCGAAAAATTTCCAAAACTCGGTTGCTGATTTTATTGTTAAGGCTTTGCTTTTGAATAGAAAATAGAAGCATCTGTTGGGTAATATTTACGATATTGTCTGATGCTGGCAATCATGCGTAAGCACTATAGCTGCTTCACATTGAGTTGAATCCACCCTGAGAATTTCGTTTCGATTGAACAGCTGCAGTGGAAGTTATAGGAAAGAACAGAATTTTATGGTAACCATCCTCAAAACTTTCAAATTTTCGAAAGCTTTATTTGTTGTTAACTGTCATTGCAGAGTCATTCCCATTTAGAAATTTTACGACATCTGTTGATAAAAGAATGTCATTAAATTACGATTTTCATCATAGCTGGCAACGCTTTCATGATTTTTCAACAAAATTTTTACAGAATTAGAAATGCAGCAAGGTCCATTAACCACATGAATTTTGTTTTGATTTCGTAACTGCATCGGAAGCTATAGGGGAAAAACCTGCATTTTCCTGAGCAAATTTACAATATGTAGGAGACAAAAATTGCCATAGCTGGTAACACTATTCTAATTTTTCAACGAAATTACTATGAAATCTGTCTTAGTTCACCTACTGCGTGAATTTCGTTAAAATCTGCTGGCAAAACGACTTTTATCAAACCTGGTCCTAGCTAATTCCAACATTTCCTGTAAATTTCATATTGATGGCATTATCCGATCGTCAGTTCTCGTGAACAGAAGTTTTGAGTGCTGAAAATAGAAGTAATTTGTTCATGGGTTGCCGTTCTTGTTTATCGTGGAATTTTAAAAATTTCGTTTTGAATTGGTGGACAAAGGTCAAAATTTATCAATAATTTGAGTTTTCTTCAGTGATGTCACCGCCGAAAGATATTTCTGAAGTAGATATGGGGAAAAATATGTAGTAAATTAGGGACTTTTGTAGTAAAATTTCAAAATCAGTTTCCTTTAAATTAAAAACGTAATATACTGGTAAAATCTCTTTTCTAGCCCAAAGATAACAAAACTATCAATAGATAAAAATTTCTGCGATTTCAATAACAAATGAATTTTTCAGTTCTATAACAAATAACAGTAAATAAATCATTGTTTTTCTAATGCATGGGTACATACATAAATTTCTTACTTTTTATCTTTATCTATCTATTCTATCTAATTTATTCTTGTTAAAAAAAATGTATCAAGTCATTTGAGGTTTCATATATTTTTTCATCGCTTAATAGTTCTTTTGCGACCAAACCGATGAGTCTGTTTGAATACTGAGATTGTTTTTTTTTTATCAGTTTTAAAATTCTGCGTTTCAGAAAATTTCCTCTCCGCTGCTGCACTGCTATGTGGCAAGGATAAAAGTGTAAGCATGTATTGAGCTAAATTCTTAAAGCAACTTTGCTCTAAAACATTTTCTTTTCTACTCAATGAACTCTAAAAATTTACCATGTCATCACATTGAGCATATTTAATATTACTGCTTATAAGCAATTGCCATTCGTTGTTTAGAGTTTCTAAATCACATTTGGTTTTAAACGGAAAAGCACGAAAAATAGGAAGTATAGTACATATAATCTTCAATATTAAATTCTCGATACAATATGTAGTAGATTTGAATATTTGAGTAGTGAAGTAGCAAAAACGGCAAAGGCCGAAAAAATTTAGTAAATTTGCTACAAATGTAGTAAGGTGACACTACTGGTTTTCTTTCCAAAATCAAACATTTTTCAGGAGGTTCGATGATTTGAAGGATTTTTTTTCAGACGCCTACTGTAACTATAGTTTTGCCCGCACAGTCTTGAAAGTCAATGTGTGTTAAACTTTAGTCTACATCAATACGCTCTGCAAATTTCACGATTATGCATTATTTTTCTTAGAAGTTATGACAAATCGAAATGTGAAAAAAAATCCTTGCCTATTTCTAGGCACTCAACACCTACACAAGGCTCAAAATTTCCAATTCTTTATAGTAAACAACCTTAAAATATGATAGGTTTTCCTTCCTTATAATTTTTTTAACAAAAATTTACATTGCTTGGAAATATAGGAGTACCTGAAAATTCACCAAAATGCCCGCCGCCACCAAAGGGTTAATGATATCTGAATTCTAGCAAGTCATGGACCTATCTTTTGCATACATATGTGTCCGCCGAAAATTTCAGCTCAATCGAATCGGCCACTCCAGAGATTATCTCCTTAATCATTTTGCTGATAGATATATATATATATATATATATATATATATATATATATATATATATATATATATATATATATATACTTATATATATAAATATATATATATATATATATATATATATATATATATATATATTTATATATATATATATATATATATATATATATATATATATAAATACATATATATATATATATATATATATATATATATATATATATATATATATATATATATATATGTATATATATATATATCTTTATCTATGTATGTATATATATAAATATATGTATATATATATATATATATATATATATATATATATATATATATATATATATATATATATATATATATATATATCACTCTCTATCATGGACCTATCTATTGCATACATCTGTGTCCTCCGAAAATTTCAGCTCAATCGAATCGGCCACTCCAGAGATTATCTCCTTAATCACTTTGCTGATAGATATATATATATATATATATATATATATATATATATATATATATATATATATATATATATATATATATATATATCTATATGTATAAATATATATATATATATATATATATATATATATATATATATATATATATATATATATATATATATATATATATATATATATATATATATATATATATATATATGTATATATATACACTACCGTGCAAAAGTATAAGGACATCATCTAAAAAAGCGATTTTTTGAGTTTGTGATTGTTTTTTATTGTGTTTAATAGCATTTTATGATTAAATCTTGTGTATAAACTAGAAAATATACTATTTCGTTATGATTTATGTTCATTTAATGCAAATTTCGCATACAATTTTTTAAAAATACTGAAAATATCTAGACAAGTCATATAGTTATGTCCACCTCAGATACTGCACAGCAGAATCTCAAGGGAACACCACATTCCCTACCCAGTAACTCATCCATATTCTAATTGTCTTAGTTGACACATCTTTCATCTAAATTGCATGGACATCTACTCCGAATCATTAAGTATCATTTTCATTGCTAACATGCCAAAATGTACTTTTAACTCGACTCCGCAAACCCATAAACTATAATCCTACACCTCTTATCCACTTCAAATTATTCATCTATTCGAGCCCTTTTATAAACACACATTTCATTTACACGGCATGCATATCGCTCTAATGCCTGTTTCGTTTTCAAGTACGTACCTACATTAAGTTCTTTTAGCTCGTAAGAAAAGTCTTTTAAAATATAAGTTGAGTTTGGTTTTATT
>OX376373.1:94752286-94778004 GCA_947369275.1 Nemotelus nigrinus | reverse complement strand
TTTTCTAGTCTAGTTTATATACCAGATTTAATCATAAAATGTTGTTGAACACAATAAAAAACAATCACAAACTCAAAAAATCGATTTTTTCGATGATGTCCTTATACTTTTGCACGGCAGTGTATATATATATATATATATATAGATATATAAATATATATATATATATATATATATATATATATATATATATATATATATAAAAATATAAATATATATATATATATAAGTATATATATATAAGTATATATATATATATATATATATATATATATATATATATATATATATATGTATATATATATATTTGTATATATGTAAATTTTATTGTATATAGATATTTATGTATATATATATATATATATATATATATATATATATATATATATATATATATATTACGTTGCTGTATACAAGTAGCTTACCATAATAAAATAAATAAATATTAAATTCTGTATAAAATCAACGCAAGAATATTTGCTTCAGTCCTTTAGATTTTACATCAGCAAAAAAATTGGCGGCAATCTCCTTTTCGATGAATTTGCAGCTGCTTACATCGAAGAACAGTTTGGATCTAGCCCAAGCAAAAGTGAGCTCATCGCAGTTGCTTCAGCTTGTGTTTCCATTTTCCCTTGCTTGAAAAGTGATGGAGAAAACGAGCTTGTAAATATTCTAACTTCGAACTAAGTTTATATATTTTTATGCATGCGTAACATTTTTAGGACTTTCTGGTAAAAAATTTTTGCACTGGTTACTTGCAAGTCAAGCTGAAAAATAACAGAGCCAAGAAATGAAAGTAGAGCCTTTGTAGTTCAGTGAACGAAGTCAAAACTAATGAAAACAATGAAGAGATAGATGAAAGTCAAGAGCTACATTTGAGAAAGCAATTCGATGACCTAAAAAATCTTGTTGTTCCCGACGAATCAGAACAAATAAAGTTCGCTTTGAAACAAACTGCAACGTTCAGGAAGAAATGGACAGAAACTTCTACTGCTCCTTTTAAATACTATACATTTTATTATTTCACTCCATTCTATGTATGTACATTCATTATTTTGCTAAATTTATGTACTATATAGATAACCTTTTCAGATTGAATTTGACTTTCAAACTTACTTTCCTCATTCGGGTTCCTTGGTAAACACTTGGTGTAGGTATCAGAAAGTTATTTTCGATGCGATTAAAAGTAGGGGTAAATCGGTCTTATACACTGAGCCATTACGCGAAAACCCATAACTTCCAAGCACTTTATATATTATTAAGTAGATGTATTCAATTTACGTTTATAGATTGGTGTGCTGAAATACTTTCTTTCATCAACCTCTTGCGACTGCTACCTCCAACGTCTAATGGTAATAAACGTGTTAGCCGAGTACCTGACGAAGCCGCAGCCGAAAAATTATTCGCTTTCAAGCAGGTATGACCAAAACTAATTTTATTAATTTTGTTTTTAAAAATAATTGAAAAATAATTTTCAGGTCGGATCCACTGAATCGGAGATATTGGAAGGTGCTAAAGGCTAGTCACCTTACATTGTCGCTGTAGGTACCAACAAAGCAGAAATAAGGGAATATTTTGTAGTATTTGACAATAATTTGATTATTTTCCCATATCATATTCATTTATAAACGCAATTGACATAGTTTTAAGCTTCACTTTTTGTTTAATTTTAAGTATGAAACTAGATTTATATGTACTTGGAGCATTTTATATTCAAAACAACTGCGTCAAAACGATCTGAGATTACTAACTCAATAAAACAAATTGGTTTGTTATTCAAAAAGTTACTTGCAGCAGAAGAGCATTATGCATTTAAAGGATTAAGGTTGAATGCATTGTATGCATATTGAAATGTTTTTATGTTTTTTATGCGGTATGTAAAGTGAAATTTTGCTTAAAATATTCGCACATTTGAAATTGGAGCATTTTAGTCGTGCGAGCTTATTTTTAATATATATTCAGGCCTTCGAAGACATGTTTTAAAATGTGAAGGGTCATCAAAATCTGTTATCCGAACTGAAAAGCATAAAAGAAAATATTTCATATAGCCAAGTGTCTGAAGATAATTATATCGCAAATAATAATCTATCTTGTCCTTCCGACTTAATTTCTAACCAACACCCTCAAACAAGTTTCAGCACCGCTTCCACCCTATTTGCCACGAATGTTAATATGCTAAGACTTCCAAATTCAACAATAGACAATATACTTTTTGGTTCAATATAGTTAATAGAAACACTTTAAACCAAATTTAAAGATATTGTTCAATCTGAATCGAACAAAGTTATAAAATCATAAAATTGATAATGCAATTAGTCAAAACCAGCTTCTCATGAATGATTTTCGGGCACGATACAAATGAGACAATTTTTTTTCTAATTCATTATATTTTGTGCAACCAAAAGAAATAGGAATATGGTCTCGGTGGGATCGTAAGTATTGTCGTATAACACAAGCCGTGTACAAAACACTATGCAATATAATTCTATTATTGAGATTTTGAGAGCGTTAATGCACAATGCAATCTTGAAAGATTATTTGTTCAATCATACTCATACTTGTACTGAAAAATACTTTTGCTGTGAAACAACTAGCAAACTTTTGAATTGTTCTCAAATGAACAGAAAAACTATCATTATATTTATTATGACGATTTTGAATGCACAAATCCATTAGGAAGTAGAAAAACTGTACATAAAAATGGAACAATATATATGAGCTTGGCAAATGTTCCCATTGAATGCAGATCCAAATTGAATTTCATTTATTTAGTAGCGATTTTTAAAAGTAATGGTATTTGTCAGAACGTTTCATACAACGACATCTAAAAGCCAATATTTGATTATCTGAGTTTTTTAGAAACTAAAAGGTTCAAGGTTGATAATATATCCGTGTTTGCAGTTTTGGTTGCTTTTATACATGATGCAAACAATTTTTTTGGTTTCAATGCTAATTATTTTTGTGGAATATGTGAAATGCATAAGTCAGAATGTCAAAGTAGTTGCAATGAAAATAGAACAAAAATGCGTAATCTTCAGAGTTCAATAGAAAATTTTGAACCGCAACCTTACGGTCTAACTTTTTCAAAAGGTGTAAAATTTGTAAGTATTTTGAACAATTTAAAATTTTATAATACTATTGACAACGCAACTATTGAACCCATGCATGATTTGCTTGAGGGAACAGTTCCTTTTGCGCTGCTAATATTTTTTTAATTCAGCAGTATGTTTGGAAACAATTTCTTTTGAAAATATTAATTAACGAGTTAAGTGATTTAATTTCGGCTATTCCTTTCGCAAAAATATACCTAGTGCACCCATGTCAAAAGATTCTTTACCATTTTCAGCATATCAATGCTATTGTTTATTATTATAAACTCCTTTTATTTTTGGTGACGTTATGGAAAATAGTCCCAGCAATTGGGATCTCATTCAAACATTGCTAAAAATTGTTTCGATTGTGTTCGCGAAAAATATAACCTGCTGTAAAAAAAACTTTTGAAAGATGCCATATTGAGAGATTTAAAGCTCATTTCAAGGACATTTCAACGTCGTTTGACACCTTTGCATCATATACTTACCCATTATGCTACAATTATGGAAAAAATGGGACCGTTGTCACAATATAGTAGTATGCGATACGAATCGAAGCATTCTTTGTTTAAATCCTCCAGCCGACAGTTCAGAAACTTTAAAAACTTTTGTAAAACTCTAGCATTACGTCACCAACAAAAAATTGCTTGCTTTTATGAAAAATTTACTTTAAAAACAGCAGTCGAATTTGGAAAAATAAGTAACATAAAATGGGATGAGATGCAAGAAAAAAATGATATAATAAGTTACTTTAGTTTAAAAGAAAATGAAAAAGTTTGTACAGTTACTTGGCTCAAAGAATTGTTTCATTTGAAGTCTAAAACATATTTCACTAACAATGAATTAGAAATATTCGAACATATTTTTACAGTCAAATATATTCTATTCTGCAGAGGAAGATATAACTTACTTTGTGAGAAGGTGTTTGTCTTAGAATTCGATACATTTCATGACGCCTATCAAATAGACGAAAACTGTATTCAGGATAAAGTAATCTTGCCATATCATAATATTGGAAAATGGAAAATATTTGATCTTGTTATTTCAAGAAAAAATAACAAATCATATTTAATAGCAGCATCTTTTAAGTGCTTGCAGTTTTAATGATAATCAGTTTTACATAGGTTTAGGTAAAATTACAAACAAATATCAGGATCGAAATCTGCATTAAGTACTGAATAATATTCACTAAAAAATAAAAACGTTTATCCTAAAAATTATTATTAATTTCCTCATGTGAATATTGCCTTAAAAATTATTTAGAACTCAAAAAATGCGGCAAGAAGAAAGAAAACTGATTGTTCCCAAAAATTTATTGCTCCGAAAATTGATTGTATTTGTTTTCTATGTTCTTATAAATCATATAATGTGTACATAACAAAACCAATCAGTTTAGTATCTTATGTTCTTATTCTTTTTATGTTGCATCTTATGTATGTTCTTATTCTTTTTATGTTGCATCTTATGTACTACAAATTTAATAAACATTTTTCTAATGAATATTGTGTGGATCTTTTCTTGTATGAAATTGAAATCCTTCAAATAATATAGGACATTCTTATATATCACTTCTATATGGGACCCTATGGAATATAATACCACTGCCATATTCATGGTATTATATGATCGATGGTATAAATTTTATCTTGAAAATATATACAATTTATATATATAACTGCCTATAGAATATTATGCCACGGACATATTTGTGGCATTATATTACAGCTCGCATAAATTTTATCGACGTAGGAATAAATTTTAGTTGTAAGGTACAAGCCTATTAATTCAATATTCGTTTTCCTATGGAACTATATACACAAGAAAATTGATAAAATTTATCCCAACATTTTTTACCGTGACCATTTTTTGGATGGCAGCCCCAAACACCTTTCTATCGCTGTCACTTTCGATGAAGTCATCGAAATTCAATCGGCTTAAGTTCTATTATTACTTAGGGTGTCCTTAAGTGGCTAATGGTAGAATACACACTCAAAATCTGCACAAATCCTCTACAGTTCTTCGAACATTAGTGTTTCTAGCGGTTCTGATGCGCTAGGGTTTTTATTTCATTCAGAGTGGAGGAGCTATCCTGCATGCACAAAAAAACGATACAGAGCAGCATGCAAGTTTATTTCCATTAGACAGTTGTCATTTCAAAATGTGAACTGCCATATAGCCAACGCCGTTTTCAAATGTATGACCAACGTATGACTATTTATCCTGGTTGCCAGGGTGACATGGAAATTTTTGAAAATTCCAACTGTTCTAGTTAACATGACTTTTCGAAATATCCACTGAGAGCACGAGTACGAATTCCACTGAATTCACAAATGCTCGTACTCTGGATGTTGTTGTTGTTTCGCGTGCAAATCGATATTCTGCACTATTCTGGATGTAAAATAAAACGCACCTAATATGGAGAGTGTGTGTTTATTATCAAGAAGAAAGTTACGGGCGATAGGGTTACGAAGGTTTAAACTTTATTTTTGGTTTGCAAAGTATCTATATTACTGTTTGATACGAAAAATGATTTTTGAAAGGGTATAGAAAACGTAATATTTTACTTTGAAATAATAGTTCTCTTAACATTCTAATCTTCAAATTACAGCACCAAAGACATCATCATAGAGCAAATATCCAATCTTCAGCTATGTTTAGCCTCTTCCAATTCAAACCCATTTCGAAACACCAACGCTGTCAAATCGCCTTGCAATAAATTATACCCGTGAAATCCCGGATATTCACCCGACAGGCCAATATCACAGTCGAAAATCCAAATGCATATCGCAGAACGATTCAAGCCCGTCGTGAGCTACAAGAACTTCGAGCTCTTTCTCTCTTACCTCGAATACTCCCGAGAATTGACTGATAGTACTGGCAAACGGAAACGATTTAAATGAAGATGATTTTTAAATTGGACGATGTTTTCCTTTAATTCCATCGTTCTTCATTCTATATTGTAGATTCGTTTCAATGAATGAATGGACGACCCTGCATCACATACGAAAATATCCTATCCGAAAATGAACTTCCTCTTTTCGCAAAAGGATTAACAACATGTCAAAGGCCGGATATCAATCCAAATCGATTTACTGTTCACTCTGATTTCTGACATGATTTAGACGATGACTACATATACGCAATCGAAAACAGTCTGGAGGAGGAGTATGGTGAGTTTGTGAGTTCTTCTTTCGTTAGCAGCTGCTGATGCTTTCGTGCTACGTCATTGGCGTAATAGCTTCTCTATCGCCTTCATTATTGCTGCCATCATCAACAGGATTCCGAAATGCTTTAGTCATTTTGTATGAATGGTGGCAGCCATTAATTTTGACTCTTTGGACCGATTCAAATCAAGACTGTCGATGGTGACGCTGATTTTGAATCGCAGCTGGTAACGGAAGAACACTTAGAGTTGTGGCTCGTGGAAGTAATTTAAAGACGGAACGGAACAGGGCATGAAACGGAAATTTCTTGAAATATGTCAAAGTTTTGAATTTCCGTTGAATTACTATTGGCGCAGTTAATCATGATATAGTGAGACGAAAAGAGTCATTTGAAGATTTTCGGAAATGTCGCTATGAATTTGGCGCATTAAATTAGAAAGAAAGATGGCGAATAGGGCGTGAAATAAAAAAGGTTTGAGCATTGATGAAACTTCTACACTTGATTTTAAATCTAAATCGTAAACGCATCAATTCGTAATGAAATTTTTTATATTCAAAAAAATATTTCATAGCATAAATCTTAAAATTTCAGTCATTTGTTTGGAAGATGCCATGGTTTTTGAAAGCCTTTGGAGCTACTTACTTCGAAGAAGCTTTCAAAATATAAACCTAAATAGCCACATGTTTTTATAATGATTGGGAGTTTCTAAATGGCACGGTTTCAGTAGTACAGTGAGTACAGCACTGGCTTCAAAATTCAAAGGATCGCGCTCCAAGCTTTGAATGCACCTGGTTCTGGATAGGTGCTTGAATTAAATCAGGGTAAAGTAAACCGTGAAATAAACCACTCCAAGCACGTACTCACTTAAATTGTAAATTTGTGAAAAAAAGCTCTTTATTATCTAAAGCCAACAATGATTTGATGGGACTACTTAGCCTCAATTGGCGCATGATTTGGCTGGTTTCCAAGTTTTCACAAACGAAATGGTTAGTTGGTGTTAGACTAACCGAATATCAGTGGGAAGCAGTCTTAGCAAGGAATCATTTTCTGACCACTGTTAGATCAGTTACTCTTTAAAATTCTATGCAGCTCGCAATTACCGACCGTTTCGCAATCACAGGAATACCAACCGGTTAAACTTCGAACGGGAAGCGACTAATGGTTTAGGCCCTGCTCCAAGGATTGTCTTGTCTACAATAGAATTTATCCGTCTCTACAGCCCTTACTTGCTCTTGAGCAGCATGGTTTCATCAAGGGTCGCTCTACATTGACCAACCTTATGGAGTTCACTAATTTTGTAGCCTTTGCCTTCGATTGTCAAAGTCAAGTTGATGAAATTTACACCGACTTTTCGAAGGCTTTTGATTCTGTGAACCATAACCTGCTGCTTCTTAAACTTTATGGTTTCGGTGTTTTTGGTCCCCTCTTCTCCTGGTTTTCGTCTTATCTTCATAGTCGTCCTTGCAGAGTTACTTTTAATGGTTCCGTTTCCTTTCTTATATTTTCCATATCCGAAGTTCCTCAAGGTTCTATCCTAGGTCCCTTACTTTTTATCTTGTTTATCAATGACCTTCCTTCTGTTATCAATTCTCCCTGTCTTTTATGTGCAGACGACTTAAAATCATACAGAGCAATCAAGTCTGCGAATGATTTTCATCAATTGCAAGCTGACTTATTTGCTCTTAATCTCTAGTGTCAAGACAATTTCTTGCCACTGAACATTTTGAAGTGCCATCAGATGTCTTTTGCATATAAAAATACTCCAATTGCTTTCTTTTATTCTATGTCTGGTATTTCTCTGTTAGTTGTCCAGCATTTTAGAGACCTGGGTGTGGTGTTTGACTCAAAGTTAAGATTTGATGTTCATGTCATGAATATGACGTCCAGGGCGTCTAGGATTGCTGGATTTGTCTTGCGTTCTTCGTGTATGTTTACCAATATTTCTTCCTATATTCATTTATTTATCTCCTTGGTACGCAGTATTCTAGAATACGCGGGCCAAATCTGGTCTCCGCGCTTTCAATATTTATCGGACGCCATTGAGTCTGTTCAGCGCAGGTTCACTCGCTCGCTTCTTTTTAAATTTAATATCCCCTATTGTCCCTACTCCTCTCGTCTTTCCCTCCTTCGTATGTCCTTGCTACAATCTCGGATTTTGTTCTTCGATGAGTGTTTTCTCTTTAATTTTTGCCAAGGCATTGTTTTGTCAGATCTTGGTTCTCAGATAACCAGACGTGAATCTAATCGTCCAAGTCGTTCTTCTGAAGTTTTCTCTGTTCCGTTTGCTCGTAGGGAAGTCTATTTCCATTCACCTTTGCTGCGTCTGCCCAGAACGCATAATGCTCTTAATTTTGGTCCTCTCCCGCAATCTTTTTCACAATTCAAGCATGTATTGAAAATGTTACCTTGAATTGCTATTTTACCTTAGTCCTAATTCTAGTTTTCAAATTATATAATTATTTTTGTTATATCTTTTCCTTTTTTTATGTTTCATTCTTTTATTTTTGCTTTCTTGACGCTGTAATTGGAAGTGTATATGTATCGCAAGGAATTAATAAATAAATAAATTGGCAGAGTAGCTGACTTGGAGGCTGCGCTTAACGCACTCCCGGGTAAACTCGTTAAAGCTTTTGCACGGTCCTGTCCCCAAGTCCGTCCAAGGCGCAAACCCAAGCCACCCTGATGGAACAGGGACCTGGGTTGTAGCAGACGACAGGTTCGTGAACTGTTCAAGTGAGCCAAAGCAGCTGACTGCAGGGAATGCTGGGACGAATACAAGGACATCCTTAAGCTTAATTAATCAGAAATTATAAAAACCCAATGGAGCTCTTGGAAAAAGCTGTGCGGTAGGTTCGAGACCATATCGGAAACGGCGAGACTTAGAAATTTGCTAGCTAAACGCCCTGTCATGCCTAGTCTGGTACGTAAGCCGGATGAGGAGTGGACAAGCAATAGCTCGGAAACGCTGAGGGTCCTCGTAGATACTCACTTCCCGGACTGTTTGGATGAATCTACCCCCTTCACTGGTTAACAGGCGTCCGATTTGCATGACATACAACGCATTGACGAAGTTGTCACCAAGCTGAGGCTTGTCTGCGCAATTGGTACCTTCAAGCCCTTCAAGTCCCCAGGTTTGGATGAGGTCCTACCGGCCATGCTCCAAAAATCAGTTATGCTCACCGTTCCCTGGCTCATACAAATCAAATGCTGTCTAGCACTAAGCCACGTGCCTGCAGCCTGGAGAACTGCTAAGGTTATATTCATACCCAAAGCAGGTAAAGTCAATCACGCTTACCCCAAGGACTACAAGCCAATTAGCCTGACTTCCTTCCTCCTTAAAGTTTTCGAAAGATTACTAGATCTCTACATCAAACAAAGACTTGGATCTCAAGCTCTATCGAGAGCCCAAAACGCGTACATGAAAGGGAAATCTGTTGAAACGGCTCTCCATAGAGAAGTCTTTGAAATAGAAAAGGCACTCAACTATGAAGAATACGCTCTGGGAGCTTTTCTAGACATTGAAGGCGCTTTCAATAATGTGCACACAACAGCCATTATGGAGAGCCTCCACACAATTAAGACCCACCCCGCTGTTTGTAACTTGGTAAGCAATGTGCTTAGGCAAAGGCACATAACGGCTGAGTAGGCAGGGTCACAAATCACTAGAAAGGTCCATAGAGGCACACCGCAGGAAGGAGTTGTATTTCCTCTATTGTGAAACCTGGTTACAAATACAATTTAGGATAAGTTGGAAGGTAAAGGACTAACGGTTGTGGCCTATGCCGATGACATTAATGTCGGGTAGGTTTCCGCACTCCCTCGATTATGCCTCATCGATTATGCTTTGGGGCTGTTTGAGGAATGGGCAAACACCGTGGGCCTCGGCATCAACTCCAATAAAACTGATCTCGTACTTTTCACTATGAAGAACAACACCCCTGAATTAGTCCCAATCAGGTTGAGCGGTGCCAGGTTAAGTCTCAAGTCACAAACTAAGTACTTGGGTCTTTTTCAGGATAGCAAGCTCACCTGCAAGGCGAAATTAGTTGAGAGAGTTCAGCGGGCAAGCAATGCGATTTACGCCAGCAAGGGAGTGCTGGGTAAAACGCCGGGTCTAAGCCCTGCTTTAACGCGTTGGATCTATATGGTGACAGCCATGTCTGTCCTTGCTTACAGATGCTTGGTCTGGTGGCCAGCTTTGAATAAGACTACCTTTGCAAGCATGACGAACAGAGTTCAGCGTTTGGCGGCTCTTTGTACCACAGGTGCCTTTGCTTCGACTCCTTTGTCTGCTCTGAACGTCCTGCTTCATCTGCCTCCGCTTAACCTCTTCGTTAGAGGCGCTGCCGCAAAAGCTCCTGTGAGGCTTAGAGAATCAGGATACTTCGAGTCACGAACCTTTGGCCATAGCAGAATTGAGCGGAGGTACGCAGGTAGCATCGAATACTTGGTCTCCACTCTTTGCTTCGAGCGGGGATATCAAGCGACTGTGGGGGATGGGCAGGAGTCGAATCTGCAAATGGGCGCAGCAACTCTTAGCATCTACACTGACGGCTCTAAAACGACTGCCGGAGTGGGTGCTGCAACATTTTCTGCAGATGCAACTATGGAAGCAGCTTTCAGGCTTCCCAACCAATGTAATATTTTTCAGGCGGAGGTCTTTGCAATACGTAAGGCCGCAGACCTAGCACACGCCAGAGATACCCAAGTGAAGAAATCAACATCTTTACAAACAGTCAAGCAGCGGTTAAAGCTCTGATGTATTACTGGACTGTATTCAGGCCCTGAACAGACTGGGCAACAACAGTAGAGTCAGAATTTTTTGGGTTCCTGGTCACAAGAGCATTGAAAGATATGAGAGGGTAGATGCGCTAGCCAAGCACGGGGCTAGCTTTCCCCTGTCAGGATTGGTTGACATTCCAACTCTAATCTTGACGATCAAATACTCTATCGACTCCAATATGATGCAAGGTACGATGTGCAGATGGCGTGCAACTCAGACCTGCAAGCTTACCAAAATCAAGTGGGGGTCATACAATCACGTAGCGACTAAGTTCCTGCTCGATTTAACGCAGACTGACTGCAAGCGGCTTGTCGGTATCATTACTGGCCATTTTCTTGTAGCAGCTCATGCCATGAAAATGGCACTCCTGTAGGAAGTGTAAAGAGCCGGGAGTCTCTGAAACAATCCAGCATCTTCTGTGCCACTACCCGGCACTGGGGAAAACAGGCAACGCTGCTTTGGTGAGCCCTGGCTGGTGGATCTCTTACATGTAGCGGAGCGGATGCTGAAGGACATAATTCAGTTCGCAAAAAAGTCCGGGGCCTTCGGTGGCCGTTTGGACTGAACTTTCCTTCTCCAGGTCAATTTATCTGGTATCGCTACGGACCAAATGGGTCTATGTGTGGCCCTGTGCTAGCCAGTTAAACCTAACCTCAGCCACCAACCTCAGTTCAGGTATTTATAACTCAAGGGCAAATATGCAGTAACAAAGGTGATAGGGTTGTGAATTGACTGAAATTTACACATTCTTTTCAGCGCGTTCTGTTGACTAATTATTGAGAAATGTATTTCCTAAAACTTCAGCTACCTGTTTCATTTGAAGACGAATATTTACTGATTCTTGATTAAACAAAACTGAAGTAGATTCGATTGCCTTTTTGACTATATTTTACACATCAAGCAGCTGAAGACTATGCCAGAAAAACGTGATTTTAATTTCAAATTCTCCACAAGAAATAAATATCAAACTACTTTCGAGTAAGTTGCCACCCAGTTAGTAGGAACTCTGGGATTTCCTTACTTTGAAAATGAGTTTTAACTTGAACTGAACAAATTCAGAAATTATTTTGTATTCAAAACACCTACATAGAAGCATTTTTCACCTTAACATTTCTCACTCTTTACAATCCTCCTCACTCTTTACAATTTGTTTACAACAACAATTATATGCGAAATACGATTTCTGAATATTAAAAAACCTGCACGCAAAAGAGAAATTTCGGTTTTGAAATTTCAAATTTTCTGACAGTTCTGTTTGATTTCCAGATTAAAGCTGTTCCGAATATTTCAAATAGCTCCTTGAGGCCCAATAACTTTTTGCAATTTCCACCAAGAGTTTTGAATTATTCAAAGCAAACGTAAAACAAATACTTGGACATAGAAAACATTGGATCCATGCTCTTTTTGTCTTTCGTTCATCCTTCTGCGTTGTGATAAGACCATCAAAAGTCTCAACAATTATGACAAATCCAGGATTAGCAATCAGTTTTCGAGTCGAATAAATTCCTGAATCTCTTGCTCATAGATTGCTACCGATAAAATACAACTTTCTTTTATTTCCCAATTGCTTTGATCCCTAGCCGTAGGCAGGCATACACACTGTCGTAAATATAGCTGCGTCTTGTGTGTATGAGAAATGTTCATTCCTTCTCATTCGGATTCTGTATATGTGGCTTTTGCTACGAGGAGCGTTATTCGACCGTACGTTTCTTCATGAAACGTTGGCATCGTCATTTTATCTCAATACGGCGAAAGTCAAGATGAAATAGAAAGATACTTGTCGAAAGTGGTTTGATTGATTGAAATGATATTATATATCCTCATGGTTCTGCTGGATATAGCAGGATCTACAATTCGACGGAAAGAGTGGAAGTATTATGTTTGTGTAGAATACCAATTTGTTTAGAATGATGTTTACGAGAGATCGAGCGTTGGGGAGTCAGTATAAGGTGGCAAAGAGAATGAAAGGCAAAGAAAAACTGACTGGTTAGTTGGCTACTGCTTATCTTGCACGAACAATCGTCTTTGCTTTGGTCGCAATCTGTACGTGGCTGTAAACCAAATACGTTTTTATGGATGTAAGATTCAATGAGAGCGGATTGCATTCATGGTAAAATGATATGACGCAAGGGTGTAGGTCTACGAATTTGTTATATTCCAATTATTAAATTGTAATTTAACAATTTTGTTAAACTGATACATAGCCAATGTGCTAAAAAGCCTAAACACAGAAAGCTTTCTTCCTCCAAAAATAAAAATGCAAAATTTCCCGATTAGAGAAAAGAAGCGAAATCGTAGTAAGCGAATTATTACTGTCCCTCCCAAACATTCCAAAAACTAAAAAAATCTAGCGCATCAGAACTGCTGGGAAACTGATTTTCGAAGAAACTGTCTTTGAGTGACCACAAAAAGTGGAAAGACGTAATACACTTTTTTGTAGTTTCATATCAACCATTTCCTATAACATAAATGATGAAAATGTTCAGTGCTGGCTGGTAACGGTTTTCCAACACAGCAACCATAAGTCTACCATTGAATTTCCTTTTCGTCCGAGAATTTCATCGAAAGTTTCGCCAATGAATTTATGTCTGGGGTTTTTTTTTCCTCAAATCTCGGAAAAATAAAACATTGGTTTCTCATTTTTGGTGTCAATGCTTTGCATATAAATATTTAATGGAAGCATATGTTGGTGCAATGTTTGTCTGGTGATGACAGCCCTGTATTAGCACTACAACCAAAAAATACCAAATTTGCTTCACATTAACGTAAACTCACTCTGTGAATTTCATTTGAATTGGATTACTGCGCTCGAAGTTACACGGGTGAAAAGAGTTTTAGAGCTACCACCCGCAAATTTTCGAAATGATCATGTTTGTTGTTAATTGTCATTGCAGGATCTTCCCGACATGAACATTTAATGACAGCATCGCTAAGTAAAGAAACTATATTCATTTCATTTTGATTTCATGACTGGGTCGGAAGTTATAGGTGAAAAATTTATATTTCGCTGGCTAAATTAACTATATTTAGGAGGTAATAATTACCATAGCTGGCAGCTCTATCTCAGTTTTATCAAACTTGACTTAGAATCAGGTCTAGCTACTGAGTGAATTTCATTAAAATCTGTAGGGTGAATCGGAAGCTATAGTCCAAAAAGCAGTTTTTTTTCAGAAATTTTTCAAGACTGTCACAGGATTATCCATATTTCAAAATCATTTCTACCAAGCTCGGTCCTAGTTAATACCAACATGTCCTGTAAACATCATATTGATTGGATTACGCGGTCATCAGTTTCCGCGAACAGAAGTTTCAAGTGCTGAAAATTGAGGTAATTTGGTGATGGAGGGCCGTTCTTGTGCAATGCGGAATTTTAAAAATGTCAAATTGACATGGTGAACAAAGGTTGAAATTAATCAATAGCTTTAATTTCTTTTCAAAATACAAAAGAATTTCAGAAAGGTCGATGATTTGAAGGATTTTTTTTCACGCCTCATGTGGCAACAGGGTTGCTGCACATTTTTAAAAGTCCATGTGCATATATGTAGTTTTAGTCAATACCAATACGTGCTGCTGATTTCACGATGATCCAATGTTTTTGTCAGAAGTTATGTGTGACAAATCGGAATTCAGAAAAAAATCCTTGCCTACTTCTAGGCACTTAGTGTCCGCATAGGATCCATAATTTCCAATTTTTTATAATGAACAAGCTTCAAACATGTTAAGTTCGCTTTTCTATGATAGTTTTTGACAAAATTGTTCTCTGCATGGAAACAAAGCGGTACCTGAAAATTTGCTAAAATGCTCGCCGCCAAAAAGTTAAAGATATCTTATTTGACCTGTGAAAATGTATGACGAAATGTGAATTTTCGGCAAAACAAGTCAAAGACTAATTTTCTTCGAAAATCAGTAAAAAAAACGTTAAAACTACTGATTTCAGTTTCACAAAACCATAAACTGGCTGAAGTTTTAAACGACGTAGTCGAGCCAGAAAAAAAACCATTTCAATAATTTGTTACCGTACATTAAGCTGGCGCTGAGTGCACCAGTATGAGCTTTAGGAATTGACAATTCCACAATTCAAATCTTTTAGCCAAAGTCGTAATTGATGTCAGGATTTTTTATATTCAAATTTTATCCCCAAATATCGAATGTGAAAATAGTAACCAAACAATTTTGTGCCAACACTGTTTTTATTTTAATCTATTCTATTTACAGACTGACAATATAATACCATCCAATAATGTACATACAACCCGCACTCTGTACATTTTCCACATTCTACTTTTGTGTTTGTAAATTCTAGCAACTAAGTCAATTTGTTCTCAATTCCAATCAAAAAAAGCTCAGTTCCAGATTGATTGTCATAGAAACAGATTAAAAGATAAATATTGTTATTGTTGAATAGATCATTTTTCATCGTATAAGTGCCAGAACATTAGTGCGAGAAACGTCGAGAAATATCTTCTCGAACTATCTCATACAAGTATCTCATAAAATATAAACATTCTATGGATATCACAAAGTTTGTTTGTTTTTCATAAAAATAGTCTTTATTGTCAAAATACAACTTAACTTAACAAATATGAATTTATCTTCTTTGCTCCAGTCTAGTGAGCGAATGAGCCGAATTTTCTTCTTTTGGACGACAGCGCCTATTGCCACTCACTTGGGATGCCATAGTATCCCCCTCCTAGTGACGAGGTTGGTATAGCATATGGTTCGATCACTGTCACGTTGACGTTTAACTGTCAGAAGTTTGTTTATTAGCGTTGACCATTCGCGTGTTGTCTCTTGCGGTGGAAGGTTGTAGCCGGAGAACTGCAGTGACTGTTTTTCTCCGAAGGACAGTCTTTCTCTGGAATTGACATGACGTGAATCAACGTGTCTTAAACCGCGTGTTCGTGTTCGTCGCGTTGTTTGGGACGCCTTTGTGCTATATGTTTGTAATTGTCTCGTGTAAAAGTGAAATTGAAAACTAACCGTGTAAACTGATTCAAAATAATAAATCAAAATAAAATAATCAAAAACCGAGTGTTTTAAAAAGTTGAAAATTAATAAATTGAAACAAAACCACGTGTTTAAAAAAGTCGAACCCGATGGCCAGTACCGATGGGACAAGGCCAACTCCCCGGTTCATGAAAAATTGAACCATTTAGTGAAAAAAAATATTAGCTTTGACGCTGGTCTTGTGTTTCCTGCTGTGTGTCCAGATGGGAAACTTCTGAAAGCGAAAGCCCTCTTGCGCCGATTTTCCCACTCACTTGGGATGCCACAACTCTGTATATAAATGCATATAAAAACCTTCTAGAAGCCATGACACATAGCAGAGAAATATCGAGAATAGCCTAGACGCATGCAATCACAATCGTCTGGAAATACTCAACAAAGTATAAATAAACCGGTGTGAGTCTTTGCGAAGTCATTTTTTATTGAAATTGAGTACAAAGTTGCGGGCAGTGAAAAATACATGAAAATTTATAGTGCGCGAAAAAAATAAAGAAAAAAGTATCGGACAGTGATTTTTGTGAAAAAATGTGTGTACTATGTGACATTGTACTTGGAAAATAATGCCAAAACTAGTGAGTTAGTTGATAATGGTAGAGTCGAGAGTAAAGTGCCGAAAACGAGATATTTTGACAATTAAACAACTGTCACGTCCAAAGAGGCTTTGGACGGACGGAAGGCGATAATCGGGAAACGTTTGAAATAACCAATAACCAAGAATTTGGTCAGCAAGAGCCAAGCTGTGAGGAGAAAAATCTCATGATGGATTTAGTGCTGATAATATCCCTGAACATCAGTCAAAAATTTGACCAGCAGATCATGAATCTAGATTAGCAAGCTTTGGGTATTGGTTAAAAAGTTGAACAGCAGGCTGAAAACAGTCAGAAGCTTTCCAGAAAACTTGACCAGCAACCCACGAGCCTGGATCAGAAACTTGACCAGCAATCACTTGACATTAAACAACAGTTTCAATAGCAATAAGAAACCCAAGTAGATGAGGTGAAACAGCAATTCTACAAGCAAGGAAAAAACTGATAGCACTTGAGGAAGAAAGTAATTTGCTGAAATCGGATTTGCAGCAAGTGAAAACTATAGGAGCTGCTCCAGCTGAATTAATTCGTAGTAAAACATTCAAAGCACCCAATTTCGACACACTAACTTCTTGGAGCATTTGCAAGAACCAGTTTGAGATGGTTGCGGAACGTAACCGTAGTCATTCAAGAGAACTGCAGTAGAAGTACTTCACATAATTCCAGTGGACAATAACTTCAGCTATTCAAGCCTGACGAATGCTTTTTATATGAGTAACAGCAAAGATCATCTGAAGAAAGCTCATCGTTCACAGCTCGGAACACATGTGCAGAAGCCAAGAGAGTTGTTGCAGCAGTTGGCTCAAGACATTGAGCGGCCAGGTCGGATCCAGAAGATCGGGATGAAATGGCGGAAGATGCTATCACCCAGGGAGTACATGGTGATGAAGTGCTTCAAATAGCACTTCATTTAGCTGGCAAAAAAGTACTGAAGAAGTCGTTTGCATACACTTTAACTTACGAATCGGCGAAGCAAGTGCCGAGGAGTTTTGCACTACAACACCGAGAGGCATTAAAACCACGGTGTGTGTCATCACAATGCTAAATGAACGCACAACTAAACCAACTTGGTTTTTCTCTCGAGAAACGCTTCGCTGGAACCGCGTGCCGTGTTTGTCATTGGCCTAACAGTCTGTTAAGTACACGAGGAATACATGTACAGAAGAACCAATATCTCCAGTGCCTCTCAGTGTTGGAATAGAGGAGAGAAAGGTGCATGAATTTGCTTGTATAGCGTAGAACGCGCTGCATATGTATTCTATTTGTGCTATATCTATATATTCTATTTGTGCTTTCTTAAGTCTCAAAAACCACCAGCTGCTACTAGACAGAACAATGAAGAGGTTTATTGCACTTTTGATTGGATGAGCTCCATGGTTTAACTTATTCTATGATTGCCAAACTGTAGTGATTCTTGGCATACTTGATTGAAATGTGAGCTTGATTGAAAATATTTGATGGAAAATTGAAATATTTTAGAATTGTTTCTTTGGGATGACGAAAATTTTTTTGACTAAGTGGTTGCGAAAGTATACACTGATTCTCACCAGACACCAGCTCATAGTGCATACTTGACTGATGTGACCACTTGCAGTTGGAAATCATACATTTTTTTATTTACGTTAGTTGCGATAAATTTTAACACCCCCGACTTATATCCATCGATATCATTTACTCATAAAGGCCATAAATATGTGATCATGGTTCTCTTCTTGTCTATAAATCTGCATATACAACTTAACACGCGACAATAACATCCAGGTCAAACCAATCGATTTACCTGCATACACGCGCAGCATAATCGCTGATGATGCGTCCGTGATACTTTTGTAACAATCAACTTATCGTGCAATCAACAACACAGGTAGTCGACGCAGCATTTCCTAGGCCAATCGATTTACCTGCATGCACGCGCATCATAATCGCTGACGATGCGTCCGCGATACTTTTGTAACAATCAACTGATCGTGCAATCAACAACACAGGTAGTCGACGCAGCGTTTCCTAGGCTAAGCAAAAATTATTGTTATAGATTAAAGCCTAGTAATGTATTCGACGAACGAAATGCAGCGAAAACGTCTGTGCGGAATCGAGCGAAGTAAAGTTCCGCACCCCGACATCGGGGGCAGTAAAAATTGCCATTGATGACATTTAACAAGTGCATTACATTTGAATTCGGTGCATATAAATTTAACTAAACGGCATCAAAAATGATATTATCGGCAAAACAAAAACTACTGTTGCAAGGATGCACAGTTCATCCATCCATTTCCACTCATTTTTCAATAAAATATCCGCAAACTCGAATGAAATTATGAGCTGTCACATTTTTCGCATCAATTTAAGGTACCTGGGTCATTAAATGGCCGCGAAATTTAACTTATACACAGTGCAGCCCCATCTCAGAGCGGGTCACTGCGTTGTCTTCGAAGACAGTTATACGTCTTCGAACACATTACTGACGAGCAAAACCAAACGAAACGAAATTCCGCGCCAGGCTGATTTTGTATGGGATTTGCCACTTCGTTTCGTTTCGCGTCGAATACATTTCAGGGCTTTAGTATCAATTAAGTTTCAGTTTTGTATTCGAACTCAAAGAATAAAGATCGGGTTCTCAGCCCTGAAATTGATATTTTTTTACTAACAAAACTCTTTGTTTTATTAACTTACAACGTAAATCGTCTCTAAAGCTTATCAAAGCAGAGAAGAATTGATAAGGGAAACTCGACCGTTTTACGGAAAAACCTCCGAAAGCAGAATCAAATTGGAATTGTTAAAGCTTAAAATCAGAATTTATATACAGTGGGTAAAAAATTAAGGCACGAATAGTGATGGGCAGCACCTGTGCGTGCTAAGCACAGTGTGCTAGTACACTTCGGTGTGCTGTGCGAGTGCGACACTTTATAAGTGTGTCAGCAGCACACTGACACAGTGCCGACACACTGACACAGTGCCGACTCACTAACACTGCCGACACACTGACACAGTGCCGACACACTGACAAGATGCCGACACACTGACACTGCCGACACACTGACACTGCCATCACACTGACACTGCCGACACAGTGACACTGCCGGCACACTTGTACTGGCAGGCACACTCCACACTGATGTGCTTGGGAACGAATGCTGTACGAGCGGCGTTGATTTTACCCATTATTATGATGTGCTTCGGTAACAAGGCGTTGTTTGCATTGCAGAATATGTGCACATTTTGCGGTTTCGAAAGCATTAGCTATTGAATGCATAAGCTGATGAATGAGATAATTAGGGAACGAAAAAAGGCAGATAAGATTTGTTATTCGTATATTTTCTGGGAGAAAGTTTTAATTTTGAGTACACTACCGATGATTTGTGTTTCTCTAAATGCTGCGGACGTCTTCAAACGGGATGAAAGTTTAAACACAGATACAAATACGTTTATTTGCGGTACATCTGAAAGAAATGCTTTCGCGTTGAACATATTTGTGGAAAATAGGTTTTGAGCAGATAGAAGGGTTTTGTCGTAACATGAAACGATAAATAGCCCAGTGAAATCCGACATACAAAAGGCGAAACTTCGGGAAAATTAGGGGAAAGCTGAATTTTGGTATGAACCTTGGTACTGGCGTGTTGAAAAAAATGTCAAAAGTCCCCATCGATCCGAGTCCTGCGTCACTTTTTATACGGGGTCAAAAGTCACCAAAAGTGACCTTTTCTAATTATATCAGTAACGGTTACGTCTTTAGAAAGACAATGTATGACGAATTTTTAGATTAAATAATTTCCAACAAAAAAGATTTCATAACTTTTTCCTGTAACTATAACCATTTTTCAGATGTATTGATCTAAACATTTGCTACTAACAGCATGCTCTTTCTCACGGCATGTTGATATTATCCAATTTTGATTACGACTTGGCATGTTTGTGAGTTTGTTTTTCTATGTTTATGAGGCGCATGCAAAAAAACATGTAAATAAACTTATCTACCACACTCCAGAGTAGATGGAAAAGGATGCTCCAAAACGTTCCCCCCTCCCCCTTTGCCATAAAATGCTATTCCTCAGCATCTATCCAAAATCTTCAGAAATGAGCTCGTTGCCTACTCTTTGCCCACTGTTAAGCAAGATAGGATCACTTTTCATCCTGTTAATTGCCTATTATTGACATCGCAAGACCAGCCCTACACCCACACCATACCCACACCCTACCCACCCCCGCAAACGAACCATCCCGAAATAACCGGTTTTGTAGTTTTTTTTCCATACCGTCTTATCCCATGAGCGATCAGAGCAAGGTCACGTAATTTCAGGTGCAAATTGGTTCCGAGACGTGTCATGTCCCTTTGGCGCTATGCAGTCATCACAGGATTGGTAAAAAACTGATTTTTCGGGGATAGTCTGCAGCGAATTGAGCTCCTATAATGTCAAGAATCAGCGTTTACAGAATTATACCATGATATTATCTTGCTTATTCATAATCCTAGGGCCATGATATGTTATAAAACCTATTTTTACCTGCAATGTTGTTGTCTTGTCCTGCTTCTTCGTGGACTATCCCAGACCAATGATGCAGCAATACAGTTTATTTCCGAGAAGAGAGTAGCGAGCAGATGTCCCTAGAAGTTTTATGGCAAAGGGGGGCGGGGGGTGGTGGGAACTTTTCGGAGCACACTTTTCCACCTACTCTAGAGTCCCGTAGATAAGTTTGATCAGATGTTTTTTGTATGCGCCTCTTAAACATAGAAAAACAAACTCACAAACATGCCAAGTCGTAATCAAAATCGGATAATATTAACATGCCGTGAGAAAGAGGATACTGTTAGTAGTAAATGTTTAGATCAATATATCTCAGAAACGATTATGGTTACAGGAAAAAGTTATATAATCTTTTTTGTTGGAAATTATTCAAGCTACAAATTCGTCACACATTGTTTTTCTAAAGACGTAACCGTTACTGAGATATTTAGGAAAGGTCGCTTTTGGTGACCTTTGACCCCGTATATAAAGCGACACAGCACTCGGATCGATGGGGACTTTTGACATTTTGTTCAACACGCCAGTACCAAGGCTCACACTAAAATTCAGCTTTCCCCTAATTTTTCTTAAGCACCATGTTAGATTTCCCCGGACTAAAAATGATCTGCTGCAGATAGAAGGTTTATGCTAAGTAGTACTATGTTTTTAAATATTCAAATGTTAAAATAGTTTTTAGGGCAAAAGTAGCTGAAAACGGCCAATTTTCGGTTAGAGTGGTTTCGGACATAACGGGTCAAGACCTATTGCTGTGATACAAACATTTCGGTTTTGTAGGGGAGTAAGGGGTTGTTTGGCGATAATTTGGCAAAAACTGCCTTTACGGCGTTTCGATGATTGAAAGTGGTCGAGGAGTAAAGTAGTGATATTTTATGGATGAAAAAATTTATGATAAGGAACATTAAAATTTTTTTTTTGGGAAAATTGGACGTTTTTGCCCAATGTTCCCTATCATAAATTTTTTCATCCATTTATCTGAAATTATTTCAATTTTTTAAAGTGATCAATTTCAAAAAAATTAACTAACATAGCGCTTATACTTTGTAGCTCTTGCAGTTGTTTCGACATCTTTTTCGCAATTTTTTTTTAAAAAAAAAGTGAGTGAAATGTTGGTCCGTTCATCAAAAATGACATCTTGGAGCCCTTTGTTATACTTTACCTTTCGCAATGCTACTGTGGTTTTGAGATGATGCCATAAATGCTTGATCGGGTTTAATTTCAGTGACTGAGGGGGGTTTTTTATAGCATTTGGAGAGTTATAAATAGCCCAAAGCCGACATTGCTGCGAAGTTTGCTTTGGATTGTTGTCCTAATACAGGCCAAAATTGTATAAAATACCTAATTTTTCAGCATATTGATTAATATTTCTTTTAAAAATACCCAGGTAACACGTTTGATCCATCGTACCGTTCACAAATTCTATATTTCCAGGGCCAGATGCCCCATACAGTTCCATAGCATAATGTCCCCTCCGCTGTGTTTTACAGTGGGAGTAGTATGATTCCTCCTAAACTCTGTATTAGGCATTTGCCGAACATATCGCCGCCCATCAGATCCAAAAACATAACTTTTTCTTTCGGCAACAAAAATTATGGACTTCCAGAATGATTTTGGCTTTATTACGTCGTCTTAAGCAAAACGTTATTTAATAATTTCATTTTTTTTACTAATATAAGGTTTGCTTCGGCAGATTTTGCTTTGCAAATCCGCTTTCTTTATTACATTTCGAACAATTTGAGCAGAGACTTTCTTTTCAACTCATTTTTTTACCTGAATTCGTCAAAATGTGAGGCACTTAGTTTAGGGGTTTTCTTAATTTCTCTGATAATCCATTTTTTTACGCTCTGGGAAGATTTTAAGCCTTTCTGACCGATGCTTTGTTTCAAACGATTTGGTTAACTTATATTTTGTTATTACATGTTTCACTGTATATCTTGATTTTCTCATTAGTATTCTAATCTCAGAATACGCCATTCATGTTATTCAACGTCGCAAAATACATTCAATGATTTCTACACCTACCAATTTCCTTTTCACACTCATTTTTAACAACACCCTCAATAAATATACTTTTATAAAAAAAAAATTCAAGCTAGACAAAATAAAAATATCATATTTTCATGATATTATACACTCAGAAAAATGGCATTTAATAGAATCAAATTTAAATCAAAAGTTGAAACACTTTTAAATAAAATACGAATCTTATTTGAATTTCACTTTATTATAAAAATTTTATTTTCATATCAAAATTTTTCATCATTGAATTAAAAAGAAACGTATATGACGCCAATTCATAGTTGAAAATTTTTGATTCAAACATTTTCAAATATGATTTGGCGCCATATGGTGGTGAAATTTTTCGGAGTGTACATGTAATGGTATTTTTTTCCAGTAATTACATATTAGATAAAACTGTGCTGTGCATTAACGTTTTTATGCTATTTTGGATCACCAGTGAAAATTGTTACGTTAATGTTGTGAAATATGCTTCGTTACCGGTTTTTTTGATATTGTTCTTAAGGTTTACATGCAAAACTTTTAATTAAATGCAAAAACATAGTCATTTATTATTAAAGTCGCATTAAAAATAGGTTTTTTGCTCTTACTAAGTGTTCGGGCCTTAACTTTACTTTTACTCACTGTATGTATAAGAAGTTAAAAATTTAAAAGTATAATTTCAATAATATTGTATCAATTTACATTTCCTACAATTGTCAAAAAAACCAAATTATCTAAACAGGGAACAAAGTTGCTTTTACTCTGATTTTTACCAGAACCATATTACATGGCGGTGGAGGCCTATAATACATAGCGCCTACTTTGAGGTATGTTTTGACATGTACTATAGCGGCTGGCGCTATATTTTATGATAATCCTGTTGTCGGCTATTAATATAGTGCCAGAAACCTATAAATGATGGCGTCTTTATTGTTGTCTGTTTATTCCCCCGATCTTTTAATAAAACTCTACTAGGCACTTATTTCATTTTATCGAAACTAAATAACTTTTTTCATTTGTTTTACTATTCTTAGAGTTTTCCATTCAATCATCATGGACGCTGTTAAGCGGACTAATTACTTCCTATAGTTCGGTTAAACACAATTCAGCCACCTGGAAAAGTTTGCGTTTCAATACCTTCTTTTCTGTGGAATGCAAGTTTGTAACCAATCTTTGTTTATCTCTCAGCAACTTTTTCTATCAGAAACGGCATTTAGTATGCCAAATGAATATTAATCAGGGCAAAAAAACTTTGGGTTGAATGGATGAACTGCATTGGTGGGGTTTTTTCGACCTGGTGGGATGAATTGAAATTGACAAGTAATTTTATTTAAAGCTTAGTACTGTGTTCGATTTCATTCTTTCGAGCTAAAAAGTGTTTGAATTTGTTTGTTTGAATTTGAAATCTAAATTGTGCAAATGTCTTTCCAATAAGAAAATCGATCAAAAATTTAACTTCTTGACATTTTATAAGTGTCTTCGCTTTTCTCCATTTTCATCCATTTTCTTGATAAGTGTCTTCGCTTTTCTCCATTTACTAAATTTTCGCTCAAAAGAATTTCATCTCAAAATTTAGCTTCACGATTAACTCAGTATCAGCCTTAAGGAGATGTTGTCAGTTTTGGGGGGAAATATTGAAAGAATTCTACAGAACTATTTGAATTTTTACTGAGCATATTCAGGAATGAGTTTATTCAATCGTGTCGCATTTTTTAAGAAATTTTGATAGGTTCACATTCCTGTAAATTTGAATTAATTTTTACTTATTTTTTCTTAGATACATGTCGAAAACATTGCAGCACTCATGCCTTGCTATTTGATTAAGTCCCATTTTCAGCAGGACGGATACAATCACTCTCTCAATCGTATTATTCCTTCAGGATGCCACTGTTCATTTCGATTGCAGCTTTGTTTACCTTTCATTCGAAAAGTTTCATTCGATTCTCCTTACATACTCCATTTTTAATCTTCTTCCTCTTCTTTCTGCTTTTTGCAAACACTCTTGCCTCGCTACGGCCCGCACACAATTTTTCTGCTCTCATTTCGGTCATTGAAAATTTTTTCTGGACAGAAACTTGTCTGCAGCGCATATATTTGAGACGAACTCACAAAAAAAAAGTTGGTCTGAAAAATTTATTTTCAATGCTGGATTTACTTTCGCTCTTCTTCTGAATTTCTTGCAAGTGCTACTCATTTTGTTTATCAGTATTTTCTGTTGAGTTTTGTTTACTTGCCTGTCTCAGGGTTTTTTTTTCTAAGTAAGGAATTTTTAAAGTGAAATACGTCCACTTCCGGTAAGTTACGAAGTAAAAGAAGTTTTTCTATTATTTATTTATTGATAAGTTTGATAAGTTTGTTTGGTTTAAGACTGAATTCAGAAAACAGATTTTAGAAGGTTTTGGATGGTAAATAAGAAATAAAGTAATTTGTTTTGAAGTTTAGAATCACAATATTTGAAATTGTTTTGAATTTGGAAATTTTCATGTTGAATGTTGCAAGGCCAAACATAATTTATGCTTGAACTTCAAATAGAGCCATTCTTTAATTAAGTACCTTTCATTTATTA
>OX376373.1:94678126-94752086 GCA_947369275.1 Nemotelus nigrinus | reverse complement strand
TTCAAAATTGTATATTCCATTCATTTTGCGTGCGTGCAAAACATTAGCAACGCTTGTGTCAACTTTGCCAAAATAACGGTAATTTTAAGTTGGATCAAATTTGTTAAGTTTACATGGTAGTCTGCAGTGATAACTAACCAAATTAGTTTAGTTTGGTACCGCTCGTAAGTAATTGGTCAGAGTTTGCAAATCGTTTAAAATATGGAATTTACGAAGTATAGTAGTGAGTTTAAATTAAGTTTAAATTAAAAAGTACAGGCTCGAAATGCGCAATTCAGCGTTATATAAAAATAAGGGAATTAACAGATCAATTGTAAGTCGAATACTTGCGAAGTTTCGAGAAACAGAGCACACAGAGACGATACATACAGGTGAGCGACCGAGAGCAACAGCAGAAAGCGAAGATCGGAAAATACTTTCCATAAACAGCTGATCCCAGCACTGTACGAAGGCGAGCTATACAGAGTAATTTACGTGGTTATCGTCCTGCAAAAAAGCCTTTTTTGACAAAGACACATGCCAAAAACAGGTAAATTTACCAGCTTATTTAATGACCTATGCTAGTATGAGACATCGATTTTTTAGATTAAAATTTGCTTTGGATCACATTAATTGGTCGATTGCGAAGAGGGATAACTGTTCTGTTTAGTGAAGAGAGCAAATTTAACCTGTTCAATTGCGATGGAATTCGTTTTGTTCGAAGACCAAAAGGAAAACGGCTTGACCGCCGACATTGCATACCTACAGTTATACACGGTGGGGCAGCGTTATGGTGTGAGGTTGCTTTTCGGCTAGTGGAGTTGATCCTCTTTACGAAATCAACGGTACAATGGATCGTTTTAACTATAAAAATATTCTAGAGACGATTATGTTACCATACGCGGAGGAAGAAGTGCCACTTCGATGGGTGTTTCAACAGGATAACGATCCGAAACACAATTCGAAGAAGGTAAAAGAACGGTTCCAGTTAAATGGGATTCAAGTCATGGTTTGCCCGGCCCAAGCGGCTGATTTGAACCGTATTGAAAATCTCTGGGGTATTTTAAAGAGAAAAATTAGTGGAAGGAAATTTGGTAATAAGGCGTCATTAATGGAAGTCCTTAAAAGTGAATTGGAAAGTATTTCCCATTACATAATTGACAGATTAATTAAATCTATGTCGGACCGTTGCGCAGAAGTCATTATACGTAATGGATATTACACAAATAATTAAAATATTTAAAAATTTTTTGAACGTTGCTATTGTTTTGCACGTGCGTAAAATGAATGGAATATTGAAAGTTGAAAAAATTTCTAGTTTTGGTAATATCAAAAAATTCTTTGGGATTTTATTTATTTAACCTTACTGTACTTGACAAAAAATAATAAAAAAAAATCTGCTGATAAAGAGTTTTTTCCATTTTTTTGCATTTTATATTATCTCACACCATGCGTTGCTAATGTTTTGCACGGCACTGTATATATATATATATATATATATATATATATATATATATATATATATATATATAAATATATATATATATATATATATATGTATATATATATATATATATATATATATATATATATATATATATATATATATATATATATATATATATATATATATATTTACTAGCTGACCTGGCGAACTTCGTACCGCCTCAGAATCAATAAATGTTGTTTTAACTAATTAGCAGAATTACATATAGTTTTTTATTAAGATCAAAATGAAAAGTATTTTAGTTAAATTGAAATGAATGTAATTCAGGTGGCAGCAAGGCATTTGCTATATTGACGCAAATTGACATGATTCACGTAGCATTGCTGCAATACTTTATTCAACTATTCAAACTATTCATCTATTTGCTAGATGGATTGCACTTGGGTAGGTTACCATCATTGAAGCACCTTGAGACATAAAAAAACATTTTTACTTACACGGCGAAGACGAAGATGCTGTTGACCTGTACGATTAGCGGAAAGATATCACACTACCAATGGAGCCGTCTGACGTACTGTCTCTCTTTGCTTTTGAGTTTGTAAGGCACAAAGTCGGGCCATACTCAACGCGAACTGCTGCAATAGATGCTAGCAGCATTCATGAAGCAAATATTCTCAGCAATGCAGATGTTACGCTTAAAAGCTATTTTTAAAATAAAGGGAAAATCATACATCGGCTCGGGTAATATTTGCTAAATAAAACGGAAAGATGAGCATTTAGCATCATTACAGGTAAGTAAAATGTATAGGATGCTATTCATTAAGAGTCATGCAGGAGCCAGTTTGGCCGCCGGTCCAAGCAGCAGCACAAATTCCCCCTAGTTACGTATAATGTGAGAATATGCTGTTCGAATGTTCAATAAGCATCGCAATTAATCAGTACGCATTATATACAGATTCCGGGTCATGCAGAGGTATGATCGGTTCTCGGTCCAAGCTTCAATACGCATTACCCATAGACGATGGCAATACAAGAATACAATGTGGGGCTTTCCACAAAGTGTTTTTTATAAAGCTATAAATTTATTTATTTATTTCTTTATTTCCGTTTTAACAGGAGCGAGCCCAATTACAAAAAAAAAACTCTAGCGTACCTGAGCCGCTAGAAATATAATTTTCTATGAACAATAAAAGGATCGTGCAGATTTTGAGTGCAATTTCTGTGACATTTGCTCCAACCTGTTTCAAGGGCAAAACCACATTGATTTCAACAATACATTTAAACTCATAGGGTGGAAGGGTTTTCAGGACTACCACTTGCTTGAAATTCAAGATTTAGGAAAGCCAAACACTGCAAAACTTTGAAAGCAGCATAACATAACATAAACAATGAAAATGCTCAGTGCTTTCAACACTTTACCAGCACTGCAACTAAAAGTCTCCCACAATTGCTTCACGATAAAATCAAACAACTCTATCGATCTCAATTTTATCCGATGATTTCATCGAAAGTAACAGAGATAAAAAGATGTGTGGGATTCAAAAACGAAAGATTTTTGGGATTTTCGATTCCAAAAATCTTTCGTTTTTAAACATTGGTAACCTATTTTCATTGTAAATGTCCGCGATATGAATACTTAATGTAAACATTTATTGATACGAAAATAGCAAAAAACGCCTTGCGCTGACAACCCTTCACTACAATCAAAGCCAAAAATATACCACACCTGCCTCACACTAAAATTAACCTACCCTGCGAATTGATCCAATGGCTGCATTGGAAGTTTTAGGGTACAGACAAATCTAATGCAAAAATGTTCGTACTCAAACCAATCGCAAAAGTTTTCAAATTTTCGAAAATTTAATATTTGTTGTTTATTGTCACTACAAGATTATTACCGTTTAAAAACTTTACGGTTAAATCGCTTAATAAAGATAGTGCAAATAAATACAAAACCAACATTAGTTGGCAGCACTATGATGGTTTTGTAACCATATTCCTTCTGAGTAATGTTTATAATAGGTTTCATTATTATAATTATTACTTAGAGTGTATTAGTTTTAAGTAGGAAAAGTAAGTAGTGGTAGAATACACACTCAAATTCTGCACAAATCCTCTACTGTTCTTCGAACATTAGTGGTTCCATTGGCTCTGATACGCTAGGGTTTTTTATTATTGTTATACATTTCTATTTGTGATTAATTTTATTCTACCTTCAATGCCTACAGCAAGTTAATTGCACTGTTTCAATAAATTTTTCAGGAATTTTGATGCACATAATTATACATTGAATAGCATTGTAATTAGATTGATGGAAACAAGTACTCGCAAGTAAGTATTTATCCATGTACTTCACCGGAAATTCCAGGCAGCAATACATACATACCTTCTATTGATTCATATCGGTACATATGCTGGTGTCCAATTGTTGCAGTTTGTTGAATTTTACTGATAATTGATTGATATTTGCTCGAAATGAAAGTTAAAATGGTAGAGCGGCTATGAAATGAAGCTGTTTCGTTACACATGTTAAACTGGTGATGATAACGCAAATTATCTGGTTGTTAATGCACAATGGATTATGTGAAGGTAAATATTAACTGTTACATTATTTGCATGGATGATTCTTCTTATTTTGAAGTGTAACTTAAAATAATGGGAACCGTGTTAATAGAGTTGATCCGTTATTTAGAAAATTGAAAGTATACTTCTTTAACCCAACCTGAAGAATTTGTTCGTAGTAATTATCACTGAATGAGGTTTAGCCAGAAGTTGTTTTCTTTCCTATTGATTTGTGAAAAAATGCCATGAGCCCATATCAATCGAAATGAATTTAATTGCCTAGAAAAACTAACAAATTGTTAAAATAGATGAAACATAGGAATTTTGTAGATTTTTTTTCGAAAAATACTCGTGCATTTTTTATTTGTTGAAAACTGATCACAAAAACCCAAATTGACCAAAGAAATATTTATTTGAGTATTTAGCAACGAACAGACACAGTCAAGCTAGAGCTGTAACAAATTCAAAACATTCAGAAAACATATTGTTTATTGGCAAACATTTCACGTGTTTCTCAACTTGGATTAAATCTCTGACAGCCCGAATTTCCAATCATCCCTCTTCTGGCCTTGCCAATTAATCTTTCAATACATTGATTCTCAGAAAAACCTCACTCCTGATAGAAAATTAAAGGAATGTCAATATCAAATAATGTAGACATCCTTTTTCCAAAAAAATTAACTTAAAGTTTCAAATCGGAAACTGGGAAATGAACCGTTTTTTGTTTTCCTCTAAGGATCTACTTCATCCTTTTTCCTTTAAACTAACTTTGTACTCTGCACTAAAACGTATCACATTAAATCTAAAAAGCTTCTACAATTACATTTCAAAACCAGCACAAATAGTCTAATTTCACGATCTATCTGAATCCTTTCCAGAACCCATGCCTACTCTTCATTCCATACCGAATTTGTTTACGCCATTTAATTTCGACTTGATTTCAAATACAAATCTTTACACAAAGAGACCCACCCGCCCGTCTAGCTTGTCATGTGCCTAGCAATAAGATGGTCCGGTCTTTTCTTAAAGGCATGATGGTACGCACTAATGCTGTTGAGTCAACTTGAGTTGAATGGAGCAACGGAAAAGGACAATAGATATTTGATTGAAGTGAATCATTACAAAATTTACGTAGGATTTTGTTGAGTTGATATTGTTGGATGAGTTGGGTTGAGGTTGAGCGGCAACAACATTAACATTGTCGTTGGAATAGGTCACCGGGAACAATTTCTGGTGAAAGTTGAGTATTCTTGTCATTGTTATTGTTGTCGTTTTTATTGAAATTTCTATTTGGATAGCGAGCTAAGCATTTTAGTATGTCGTTTGAAATAATTTCCGTTTTGATTTTCAGTTGCCTAATTGCTACAAAAATTGATACTAAGGTTCAAACTGAAGCTTAAATGTTTCAAGAAGATGGATAAAGAGCATTTGATTATCTAGTAATCAGATCGAATTTAAGGGGGATAGCCACTGTGACGAGTCAAAAACAATATTTGCCTTAAATCAAAGCTTATACATTCAAAAATATGTGTATAAAATTCTAGTTCAAAATTCTGAAAAATTTCGGAGTTATATTCACTTTAGTGAGAGCAGGTATTTCTTGAGATTCATGATTTTAGAGTAACGAATAAATATTAAAAATTTGAACGCGTTTTTCTCAAAACTACTTTTTTTAAATTGGTCGCATCAATAACTCAAACAAATATCAGCCGATTTTCAAATTTTTTTCATTTTATTTGACTTTATAGTGGCTGAAATTGTATGTAGACAAATTTGAACATAATAGTTTTTAAAGTTTTTTAAGGCTGTTTGAATAAAAAAAATAAAAAAAGGAAAACATTTCAATCGGTCGCAATATTCTCTCAAATCAAAATGAAAAACTCTAGCGCACCTGAACCGCTAGAAACACTAATGTTCGAAGAACAGTAGAAGAATCGTGCAGGTTTTGAGTGCATATTCCACCACATGTGCTGCTTATTACGGCCAAACTGTTTCAAATGCCACGTTTTACTTTCGTCTTAAGAATGCATTATAACTCATATGGTGCAAGGTTTCAGATATTACCACTGGCATGAATTTCAACGTTTATGAGAGCAAAACACGGGTTAGTTATATTCGTTATCAGTTGCTTATTTCACATAATTTTGAAAGCAGCATCTCATATAACATCAATGAAGAAAATGCTCAGTGCCTGCAGCACTGTAACTGAAGTTGGTGTTTGGGGCTGCGATCCGAAAAATTTGCAGAACTTTGCGAATTGTAACATCGGTTATTTATTTTCATTGTAAATGTTTCCGGTATGTATACTAACTGTAAGCATTTATTGATACAAAAGTAGCACAACCGACTCGTGCTGGCAACCTTTCGCCAGTATCAAAGCCAAGAATATATCAAATCTGCTTCACGTTGTTTAATTACATTCGAAGTTATAGGAGTATAAAGAAATTTAGGGTTACCTGCAGCGAGTTTTTTCAAATGATCGAAAGCTTAATATTTGCTGTTTATTGTCACTACAATATCATTACCATTTGAAAATTCTACGATAAAACCGCTTAATAAAGATATTGCAATTAAACACAAAACCAACAATAGCTGGCAACCCTATCGTGTCTTTTCAACCAAATTTGGCCTGAATAATGCTTATGACAGGTTTCATTAATTGTATTAAATTCGTATTGATTTCATGACTGCACTGGAAGTTATAGTGCAAAAAGTTTTATTTTCCTGAGCGAATTTTCAAAACCAAAGACACAAAAATTACCATAGCTGGTAGCACCAATCAAATTTTTCAACCAAATTTCCACCAAACAGAGATTAGAATTAGGTTTAGTTTCTGTGTCAATTTCATGAAAATCTGATAACTTATTCACATTTCATAGGGCAAAAAGCAGTTTTTTTTCTTTGTAATTTTTCAAGATGGCACCACTGGCACAGAGTTGCCCACAATTCAAAATCGCTTCTATCAAATCTGGTCTTACTTAAGTCCAATGCATTCTGTAAATTTTAGCTGTATCTGATTATTGGTTCGTGAGTTTCCGTGAACAGAAGTTTTTGATGCTAAAAATATAGGTTAACTGGGAGAGGGTTACCGTTCTTGTCCGACATGAAATTTCCAAAGTTTTATTTTGAACGTGTAGATAAAACATAAGATTTATATACAGATTGGTTTTATTGTAAGAAACGGACATTTTTTTGAATATTCGATGGTTTGAATGTTTTCACTTCCAAATTTTTTTTTTCAAAATGAAGACACCAAAATTATCATAGCTGGCAGCTCCAACCGAATTTTTCGACCAAATTTCTACCAAACGTGGCTTAAAGTAAGGTCCAGCAATTGTGTAAGTTTCGTCAAAATCGAACGATTCAATCAGAATTTATAGGGCTAAAAACAGTTATCTTTTTTAGTGGTTTTTCAAGATGGCACCACTGGCACAGAATCGCCCGCATTTCAAAATAACTTCTATCAGACCTGGTCCTATTTAAGGTCAATAAATGCTGTGAATTTCAAATAATTCTGCCCATCGAATCGTGAGTTTCCGTGAACAGAAGTTTTTGATGCTAAAAATATAGGTAAATTGGGCAAGGGTTGCCAGGCGTGCCCGTTATACCATATCTTTTTTTTTTTTTGGTTATGTAAACAAAGCACAAGATTTACATATGAAAGGCTTATTTTTGAAGAAACGGCATTTTTTCAAGAGAGACGATGATTTGGAGGTTTTCACTTTCAGTACCTGCCCTAGCTACAGGGTTGCCAGCACGCTCATTAAAAGTCACACAAATCTACAACTAAATAATATCAATATGTTTTGAAAATTTGGTAATGATTGAATAGCTCTGTCAAAAGTTATCGAAATTTAAAAATTTTCAAATTTTCCCGTCCTCTTTTTAGGCACCCAGCGCACACATAGGGTTAAAAAATTCCAAAGCATTATCCGATTCATATGTAAAACACGTTAGAAATTTATTTTATTAACTTAATTTTTGCGAAAATCATTTGTGCACGAAATAATAGGTATATTAAAAATATCACTTAAATGCCCGCCGGCGCGAAAAAGTTTACAATAACTGACATTTAAAGAGACCTGGACCTATTCTGCATATACACCAATGTATCCTGAAAGTTTCAGCTCAATCGAATGGCGCGTTCCCGAGATTATCTCACTGAAATTTTTTGTACATATATATATATATATATATATATATATATATATATATATATATATATATATATATATATATATATATATATATATATATATATATATATATATATATATATATATATATATATATATATATAGAAATATGAATTTTTGGCCGAATCGATTTTAATACTAATGTTCTTCGAACATTAGTAAAAAACCGGCTACATGCAACGACAACTACATTTATACAGGTCATAATGCAATTTGAGTTTATTCTTCAGAGACCCGTTTATGAAAAGGTGCAAGGACCAATTTCGAAGTAGAAAAATCAAAAACAACAGATTTTTTAAACCATATTTTTAAAAACCTTCTTTTAGGAAACAATATATCACACTGAATAAAATCATAAAGATCGATGACCTGCTTTACAATTTATCACCTTTAAAAATGGATTGTAGTTTGAATCGCCGAAAAATTCAATTGAGCTTATAGGTCTGTTCCCGTACTTGAATCTATTATAATATATTTAAATAGATTCGCAGCAAGTCGTTTTCGTACTTTTGCTGCAAGCCAAATGCAAGCCAAATTTTGTAGCAAAAAGAAGCCCGCTGCCAAACTCTGTTACTGCTGCAGTTTGCTGAAGTACGGGAACAGACCTTATGTAAGCAGGCATTAACTTAATGAAATTTTTCATATGTACATAAATGATTACAAAACTTGACTTGTATATAGCAAATCCAATCCCGGGATCCCGGCCAATTTCTGGTCCCGAAAATCGCGGGATTGATGGTTTCTAATCCCGGGATTTTCGGGATCAGAAATTGGCTGGGATTTCGGGGCCGGGAGCCAAGCATTATCGGCAATCAAGTTACAGCAAGACTCGAAAAGTGAATGTAAAATCCATATTTATGAGAAAACAATTAGCTCACATCAAAATGCGTAAAGAATAGAGCAAAACAAACCGATGTAACAGCTAACAAGAGAATACAAAGGAGTTTGTAAATAAATAAGTATGGATTGTTTCGCATTTAGTGTATTCGTTACTTCGAATGATTTGAAGAAATTAATACTAGCGAATGCATACACAGATTTATCAAAATCCTCAACAACAATCAAAAATAAGGTTGTGGGCTATGCAAGCAGGATAATGAAAATAATAAAAAATTAGATAAGACAGGCTAGAATCTCAGGTGAACGGTTTAGTTTGACATTTGATTAGTGGACCTCGACTGCAAATAAGCGCTATATAAATATTAACATCCACTTAGTAAATTCATACTGGAGCTTGGTGCGATTTAAGATTTCAATGGCAGCTGCAATTTGTCTAGATGTTTTAAAAGAGCGTCTTGCTGAGTTTGTTGTTTCTCTAGGAAAAGACATTTTTACCATTGTGACTGATGGGTCAAACGAAATGCGAACAGTAGGCAGACTAGTTGATACAGAGCAATATATGTGTTTGGCGCGTAGCATCTACTTGGTAGTTTGCGATGTTCTCTATAATAGGAGGTTCATTCCAGATTAAAGAGCTGAATCAGTTTACTACGTTGAATCCGGTCGTCTGCAAGACACGCTGGATCTGACGACGGACATCAGCGCATGCATAAAGAAAGTTCGTAAGATAGTTTTCTATTTTCAAAAAGCTCCAACGAAAAATAATAACGATCATCAAAACTATGTCAAATCCAAGCAAGGTATTTAATTGTCTCATTTACTGGATTGTAAAAAAAGATGAAATAGTCTGTTGACAATTTTCGAACGCTTTTCCATTTTGAAAAATAGTATGTATTAATAAGCTTGCAATATCCATAGCGATTAGAAGCAACAGAGTTTGATTCGATTCAGAAAATTATTGAAGTTTTACTGACTATAAAATTGACTGTGATGCAAATTTATGCACTGCTAATACTTCATCAAGATTTTTATTTAGGCTGTTAGGAGACAAACGGTCCATTCTTGTGAATGCTATGAAAATTGCAATATTGGACCGAATAAAAGAGCGTCAGTGTACTGAGTTATCTGGTATGCTAATCCACAATGTGCCAGCAAAAATTTACCAGGGGAAATAGAATCTCTATTTTTGAAACCAAGCAACGCAGATATTAAAAAACAATTACTTCAATGATGCAGATGCTCAACCCTTTGCTTGGTAGCCAAAGAAATGAGGAGAACCCAGTAGATACCCATATTGAATCAAGACAAGGTAGTCGTCAATTGACGCTGCAAGAAGAGCTGCAAAAGTATGAAAATCATTAATCGTGAAATGCCACAAAAAACTGATCTAATTAAAACCATTGCAAAAGAAATGAATCTTTCCGAAAGTGGTGGCACTTGCATACTTTCGAGCAGGCTTACTAATATTTATCGACCGTCCCACCAAGAAGTATCGAGTCAGAACGAGTTTTTTCCGTGGCGTCTAACATCGTGAATATATTTAGAAGCAGGCTTGAAGACGATACTTTGGATGCTTTGCTATTGCTTCAATGTTGCATCCGAAAAAACCAATGAACTTTGGCAGAATTTTTTATGTTTCTTTATTATGTATCGCAATTTTAAGAGCTGTGATTTGTTGTTGTGATTTTTCGTCGTGATTTGTTGTTGTAATTTGCAATAGTTGTAATTTCGAATATCTGTCTTCATACTGTCAACGTCTTGGATAATTAAAATTATTGTTTTTATTTGCATCAATTATATAAATTAGTAATTATGCAGTAACATATTTTATATACAGTTTTGAGCTTGCTTATTGTTGTAGTTTTGAAATGATGGCACATAATATAATCTGTTTATTAAAAACTTGACTTATTTTGTTGTGTTATATTTTGAATCTAGAATCCCGGGATCTCGGGATCCCGGGATCCCGGAGATTCGAGATTTTTTAATCCCGTAATCCCGGGATTGCAAAAATGGTTCGGGATTGGAATCCCTACTTGTATAGTACTTTCACATTCGTTCAGGTGATTCCATGATGGGCAAATTGACCAATCAACAGTAATAGAGTGAACTTTTCATTCATTTTCAACGTTCACTTAAGTCAGTTTAAGTCTTTTATAGTTCAGCCTTTAATTTTTTTTTTAGAGAGAAATGGATCGTTACTAATTCCTCCCAATTATCGATTGTGACCTAGGGTTAAATTCATAAGTGTTTTTGGTCAAACTAAAAACATATGTTTTAAAAGAAGGAGGCAATATTTTTGGGGGATAGGCATGAAAGGAAATTTTATTAGGTTTTCCAATCAATTGAATTTAAAAGTGGATAGTGTGAACAGCTAAATTTCTAGACCGTTTTCATTACAGTTTTTTGATAAATAACTAGAAAATAAAAGCTTAAGTCCGAATCGATTATTAAATTTCGATGTAAAGACTTCAGATCAGGCTGGTTCAATGAAAACCTTCGCTGGGAGCAGAGTTACGTCAGGCATAAGCCTATCCAATACTGCAAACATACTTACCTTAAAATCATCCCATAACCATTTCAACACACATCCAATTCTCATTTAAGAAACTAATCTGACATTGTTTTACACAAACAACAAAGCTTTAACCGTTTGCGAACCTAACGTTCGTTCGTTCTAGTTTCATTCGTCGTCTTCTATACATTGCAATTCCAAATTGCAAATATTCATCAGTTCATATCTTATAATCAAAAATTCTCATAAATGTAACCTTTTTTCTTCACACAATCATCTTAAACATTGTAGCGATGTCACATTTGGAAACCTAAAATCGTACCGGAATCAGATTTCCGTTCAAATGAATCTCAACATTGTTAGAAAATAAGTTTTAATCTCTAATTGTATTTAGAATTAAGCTAGATTTAGTTAAGTAAATTAAGTTAGTTTTTAAGTATTATATAGCTTAGTCAACCCCAGGTATTGTACTACGTGGATAATAATTTATAAGTATAAAACAAATAATAATTGCATGAAATATATATATATATATATATATATATATATATATATATATATATATATATATATGTATATATATATACATATACATATATATATATATATGTATACATATATATATATATGTATATATATATATATATATATATATATATATATATATATATATATATATATATATATATATATATATATATATATATATAATCAAAATTCAAAAAGAGCCAGCAGGCCAAAAGAAAATAGCCACTAAATATAATATATTTCATGTTAAATTCCCCTTAGTTTAAGTAATCTATGTAGGGGAGAGGCACGTAGGTTGATCATAGTTTCATTTTGGGGTTGCCATTTTCCACCCTGGTAAGTTAGAGCGTAAAGTTATATACCGTTGGAAAGCTAATATCATGGTCTAGTTTTTACAGAAATGGATTTCAATGAAAAATAAAAATTGTATAGGCAATTTTCGAAAAGTACAATATATGGCACCAAAACAAAATGGCACGTAGGTTGAGCCAGTCCAAACTCTTGTTTTAAAACCCAACCAAAGTTAATTAATCCACACAATTTTTATTGTTTCTTGCCTAAACATTTGTTGTAAAGGTATTTCTGAAAATAAATGATGAACATAAGTGAAAAAATTGGAAAAAAAAAAAATAAATAACGAAATTGAGGTAAAGTTCGAAATATTTTAATTTATTCATTTTCGTCATCCGAGTTACAGTTCTTGCATGTATAATAACTGCGGGTCATATTAGCACACTAAGTGAAATGGTCGTTCGCACTTGTTGCATTGGATGGAGTTGTTCTTTGTCAACTTGGCTGGCAAATCCTTCATACAAATCATGCAGAAGTCCATATCTTCCTTGATTTTTCTTCTTTTTTTTTCTTTACTGCATCACTTTTCTGCTTCTTCTTCTTGAGATTAGCAACGAAATCTGGTGACGTTAGCACAGCACTTTTCAGCGGCTTACGGCCGCGGTTTGATTTCTTCTTCGGCGTAGCCTGTTGAAGTGGCCCAATATCACTGAGCAACGTAGACAAACTTTCAGCTCGGGAAATGATTGATGCTGCAGCCGATGTCGATGGCTCTGAAGAAGGTGCTTTTTCATGTACTGCCATATTCATTTCGCCAGTCGAATCACAAATGCGATGTTGATGCAATTCCGAACATGAGAAGTCATTAAATGTGACGTATTCAATTTTACACATCCAAAATATGCAGCGTCTAATAATTTCACAGTGGCTCAACCTACGTGCCTAAAAGTGGCGCAACCTACGTGCATCGATGCGATTTCGGCATGACGCTAATTTTTTTCACAATGAATCCGCAAGTTCATAATTCAACCAGAATATTAAAGTAGAAGTAAAACTACAGTAAAAAAGTTATATTTACCTTCTTTCAACGCATAACACTTCTCGATATTCACGTCTGAACTTGACTGTGGCTTTACTTTTCTCGAGACATTCTTGGCTACGCGCTGAACAAAGCACAGGAAGGGAGAATAATCGCCCCTCTCTTTTATGAAAAGTTTTGACTAATGACATGACTATCTGGAAGCATGAGCATTTGAGTCCTGAATGTAATGGATTGAAAATATTCAGCTGGCTCAACCTACGTGCCGACTCAACTTACGTGCCTCTCCCCTACTATTTAATGAATAAAATTATTATTATTATTGTTATTATTATTGTTAATAAGTTTTAAGTAATTTTGAGTTTATTTTGCGTTTAACTTTCAATAAGTCAACACCAGAAAACTTGAATTGAGTTTTCGAATTACGTCACTGGCTATTTCACCTTAATTCACTGTTTTCTTTTTATTGTCATTCATTTGGTGGAGAAGGAGCATGGACTAATAATGGTTTACGCGATTCAATGCATTTATCTGAAAAGATGAAAAGCATGAGACAGCTTCAAGACATTTACAACACGCGTTATGTTTTCAGGAATTTGAATCAATTAACATTACGGCCAATGATTGACATTCTTGAATTTTGTGGAGGCCAAAACTTAAGTTTACATATGTAGAGAAACAACCTGCCACATAGGCATTTGTTTTGATATGCTGTTATGGATATGCATTTGAGAAATATCTGGATATAAATATGGACGAAGAATTATTTCATTGTGAATCATTTTCCATTTTTAGATGCGGGAAAAAAACAGTCCCAAGTAATATATATTCATGAAATGTTTTGAAATAATTCATCTGCTACTGATTTTTGTTTGGCTTTTTCAAGGAAAATATTATGTTTACTTCACTTAAGCAAAGAAAGAAATTAATTGAAACCGTTTTAATCACTTCAGTTTATTTATTTATTTATTTCTTCATATATATTCAAAAGATAAGTACCTAATTACTGAATATTAGACAGAGCATAATAAGAAACAAAACCAAGATGAATATAAAGAGAAAAATAATAAGAAATTAAATCAAGTTAAACAAGTACAAATTTAAAATTAAAATCTATCTATCTATCTAAAATTAAAAAGATATTGGAAAAACAGCTACAAGTTACTAGTATTCAAAACATGATTTTTCAAAAAAGCTTTGAAAGCATGAAGTGTTGGCGGTAAAGGACCAAACTGAAAGTCATTGTGTTGCCTTAGTAACTGCAACAGTTAAGAATAAAAGTAAATATCAGTACGCAAATGGCACACTTAAAATAACGGAAGAACGCGTGCCATGAGCTGCTTCACGGATAGAAACGTGGTTACTGATGTCAGAAGCAACCATCCTATGGGACCAGGGGCGTCTTTACGCATGGGCACACTGGGCAAGTGCCCAGGGCCCCCGATTTTTGGGGCCCCTTATTTCCAGATCACCAACCGATATTAAAATATATTTACCTGACTATACATAATAATTATCTATCTGCTTTTACAGTAGTCTCATGAACCAGGGGCCTAACACTGGCAACTCTATTTACTTATTAGTAGGTGATTTCCCTAAATTATTTGCGAATGAATTAACCTGTGATGCTTAAACCTATAACCGCAGGTAAATAAGCTTTTAAGATTTATGTATGTACACGACCCCACTTGCAACGAGTGTCTTATCAATCTTAAGGTAGGTATCCACATGTTGCATTTCTTGCGTATCGTATCACAATCAGACGTCACAATAACTCAGCAAGCACTATCTTTAACACCACATTCATCTTGCACATTTTGGGTTGTGTGAGTTTGAGCATAGCTGGAATAAACATAAACAAATCGATCTGTGTAATCGATCAATGTGTGAGGAGGGCGTTTTAATTTCTGCTGTTCCTATTTGAAAAGCACGGTCGGGACGGCATTTCTGTTCCGGACTAAAAAATCATTTCACTAAAAATTGAACTTGTAACGGTGTGTTTTATTTTGTATTCGCGATTGTTTTCAGTGCCATTAGATAATTCAGTGCATTTTGTATTCAGTGCATTTTGCAGATAAATAATATATACAAAATGTCAAAACGGGCATATCTGAGTGGCTCAGAAAAAAGGAAAAAAGTTGCACATCAGAAAGAAGCAATTGATAAATTACCAAAACTAACATCATATTTTACACCAGGAGCTTCTGTGAGTAGTAACCAAATAATATACCATCCACAAAATGAATCATACCACCAAATCTACTTGTTCTTCGCAAAGTCCTATCTTTGAGCCATATTGTATAGAAGGCGCCCATCCCTACGGAAAAAATGCAATCACTTCACCAACATCTGTTTTAATTGAGCAACAGCTGTCATCCGACCTAGAAAATATTTCACACGACCCTGCCGATTATTTTAACAAAAATTTTACCGAAAAAAACACGAATTTTGGATTCGGAAAGGGCCAACATATTTTCAAAATAAAGACTGCGACTTTTCCGAAGCGTCTAGAACCTACAGAGATAAAGAAGATGGCAAATCAGTAATTAGGTATTTCAATAAAGCTATATTTAATCGCAAATTGAAAAACAAAGAAAGTGTTGAAAGAAAATGGTTGCTGTATTCGCCTTCAAAAAAATCTGTATTTTGTTTTTCCTGCTGCTTATTTAATCCTTCTGATATAAACCTATGCTCTCCGGGCGGATGTAATGATTGGAAACACATTAATCACATAATTTTACATCATGAAAATAGCCCAGCCCATAAACAATCTATGATGACTTATTTGGCACGAAGTAAAGCAGTTGGTAAAGTAGATACAGACTTGCTATGCCAATATCAAAAAGAAGTGGATTACTGGAAAAGTGTACTTAAACGAATTGTCACAGTTGTAAAATTTTTGGCATCGAGAGGGCTTCCGTTTCGAGGTGACAATGAAATCCTTGAATCTCCCTACAATGGAAATTATTTAGGATGTGTGGAGTATTAAGTGCATTTGATGAGTTTCTTGCAGATCACCTAAAAAAATTTGGGAATCCTGGAAAGGGACACATTTCTTATTTATCAGCGAATGTTTGTAATGAGTTTATTGACGTAATGGGAAAACAGGTCCTAAAAAAATTATAAATGAAATTAAATTAGCTAAATATTGTTCGATTAGCGTTGAAAGCACGCCCAATCTGTCTCATACTGACCAGTTAACTTTTATAATTCGATACGTAAAAGACCGTGCTCCAATTGAAAGGTTTTTGGAATTTATACCTATCAAAGAGCATAAATCAAAATATTTAGCGGAAACCATCCTGCAATTTTTAGAGAATCATGATATACAAATCAAAGATTGCAGAGGGCAAAGCTACGACAATGCTTCAAATATGTCAGGAAAGTATGCTGGTCTGCAAGCGAAAATCAGGGAGAAATGTGATGTTGCTACCTTTGTACCTTGTGCGGGTCATTCTCTAAACTTGGTAGGTCTTCATGCCGCTGGATGTGTACGAGAGGCAACAAGTTTTTTTCAAATGGTTCAGAATTTGTACAATTTTTTTTCGGATTCTACTCATCGATGGAATACATTGACTGAATATTTAGGTTCAAAAAAAGTTCTTAAAAGTCTTTCTGAAACCAGATGGTCTGCGCGAGCTGATGCAGTAAGATAAGATTCGCCTTACATCAAGGCCATAAACAAATTATAGAAGCCTTGACGTCGATTGCGGAGGATGCAGAGCAGCGACAAGAAACTAGGCACCAGGCTCTTAGTTTGTCCAAAAAAATGGAAAACCTGGAATTTATTTTACTGACAGAAATTTGGAACACCATATTGGAAAGAATAGACAAAACAAGTACTTATCTTCAGAAAAAAACTATAACAATAGACGTTGCAACTAATTTGTTAGCTTCACTTGAAGATTTCGTTATTAACGTCAGGGACAAATTTGATGACTTCGAATCGTGCGCTAAAGAGAAAAATCCGGAGTGTGACTACAAGGACCTATCTCAAAGAATAAGAGGTAGAAGCTCACGTCAGGCAATATTTGATGGCTCTGCGCCATCAGTCCAACTAAAAGGTAGAGAGAAATTCAAAGTAGAAACTTTTATTCCCATAATCGATACCCTGAGCATTCATCTAAAACAGCGATTGAATTCGTACAAGGAAATAAATCACCGGTTCGGTTTTTTATCTCGCTTGAAAACTTTGAGTCCCGAGGAGTTGAGACAAAGTTGCAAAGAATTCACTAAAATCTATCATAACGACGTTAGCGAGAAAGAGCTAGAAATGGAATGTCTGCATCTAACAGAATACTTGAAAAGTGATCAGACTAGTGAAAATAAAGAAACTAATAGTGTTTCAGGTTTATATCATCTTTTGAAAGAAGACAAAATTGAGGACACGTTTCCAAATGTAGAAATTGCTTTGAGAATCTTTTTAAGCATGATGATAACCAACTGCAGTGGGGAACGCTCCTTCTCAAAATTGAAAAGAATAAAAAATTAATTAAGAAGTACAATGCTTCAAGAAAGATTGACCAGTTTGTCGCTGATGTCCATAGAATGTGATGTGCTCAAAGAGATTGACTTTGAAGAAGTAATTAATGATTTTACTTGTCTCAAATCTCAATCAGCATAAACTTTTTAATTATTAACCTGCGTATAATGGTTTAAGAATTACTTTTCCAGATTATATTTAGCTATTGATTTAATGTGACTTTGAATATGTATATATATATATATATATATATATATATATATATATATATATATATATATATATATATATATATATATATATATATATATATATATGTATATATATATATATATGTATAAATAACTGATAAATATATCTAGAATTCTTCCTACCTGCTCCTGTTGATTTCTTTTGCCTGTTGTTAAGAACCCTCTGTTTTAGGGGCCACATTTGTCTTAAAGTGCCCAGGGCCCCAAATTGAGCAAAGACGGCTCTGTATGGGACCACATAACACAACACAAAATCACATATCCACACAATACTACATAATACACCAAAATTCATTTATATAGTAGGCTAAGCAAAATGTAAATAAAAATATTGAAAAATAAATATGAAGAATATATTTTGTAAAGAGCTGTCACGACGTGTTTTTCTTGATAACATTAGAATTAAATTTTCATTTGACGTATTTACTTCCAAATTAGAATTTACTTCTAAAATCCTATAAAATAATTTAAAGAGTAGGCATTCATCTAGGAAAAGTCTCCGTAATTCGAGGGAAAGAAGATTTAGGAATGAACGACATTCACTCTTAGGACGGTAAGGAAGCTAAAATTTAAAAAAAAAAAACGAGTAAATCTGCGTTGAACAGACTCCAACGCAGTATTTAAGTATTATAGACATAATGGAACACCATATTTGGCAGTAATATTCAAAGACACCATGCACAAAGTAGAAAAAAAGGTGTACACATGTGGAAACATTAACGAAGAATTTAGAGGATCTAATAATAAAACCTGATAATTTAGAAGCCCTGGCAGTAATATATGAAATACGCTTCTCAAGTTTAAGCTTTGGATCAAATATTACACCAAGATCTTTGAAATTATTAACAACATTAAGCGAAAAACCAGAAACAGAATAGGGGAACATCAAAGGTAACGTTTTACAGGTAAAATACATTTTGTGACGTTTTAAATGTCAAATTGCCAAGTCTGTATGCTATTTAGATCATTTTGAAAAATCTTACAGTGATTTTGTAACTCGAACACTCGAAACATCTTGGAATCTGGCCCTATATGTGAAGGAAAGAAGGTTGGCTAATGTGAATTTACCTTCGACAAAGCCTTCTGCTCATGAGCTACCATAGGCTGGATAATGGAGCAGACTCGCTTGTAGACCACTTTCTCAAGAATCTTGCTAAAACAAGGAAGAAGAAAAATGGGACGGTAGTTTGAGATGCATGTACGATCACCAGCTTTATGTATATATTGGCAATATTCCAGAGAGAATGGAAAGAGCCAGAAGATAGACATTTTGAACAAGATAGAAAGAGAGATGCACAAATATGATGAAAGAGATTTACCCAGGATATTTGGAATACCGTCAGAACCACTACCGATATTGGCTTCGATATCGTTCAACAGAAGTTCAATTTCTGAAGAATTTGTCCGGAACAAATGTAATTCAAGAGTTGTAGAGATAAGATTCTGAGAAGGAGAAAGGCATTGTTGAGAGAAAAAAGAGGAAAAATAAGAGGCAAAAAGCTCACACACTTCAAGCAGAGTGGAAGCTGCTGTATCACCCAAATGCATACCATTGGGAATGCCGAGGAAGTTTTTGAAGGAACGGATGAATGACCAAAAGGATTTCGGTAGGTTGGTTCTAATTGATGCTTCAATACCAGCAATGTAGGTGCATATTGGCCGTCTGGCAGTTTCTTTCGCTTAAGAGCGTAGTCCTTTAGAAAAAAGGAGGCCAGCAGGTGAACTAGATCTTTTGTATAAATTACTAGCTGCATTTTTTGCTTCGAGTGCAACTGCAACATCATTATTGAACCAAGGAGCATCATTCGGTTTTTTAGGACAATTAGTTGGTGTGCATTGCGGAATAAGGTTCGAAAGGAAAAAATACAATTTGCGCAAAAGCTTCATCAACATCAAGACCACGAAAGAAAGAGAACCAGTTAATTATATTTAATTCAATCGCTATGCCAGTGAAATCAGCTTTATGATAGTTAAAAAGTATTAAGAAAAGGATTTTGTTCCTCAAGGAATTAATATTAGATATTTTAAGGACAAAAAGAGGACGATGGGAGTCAGGAGGCACATTGGGAAAGAGAGCAGCAATTAAGGAGAAAGAAGATTTTTCGAGATTGGACCAAGCAACGTCCAGAATTCTATTGCTGGGATTTTGTATGTTGTTAAGCAGTGCTGTGATAGGGAACAAAGTGAGAGAAACGATAACGTTATTAAAGAGACACTACTAATTGGGATGATAACCGAATAGGCAGCATCGTAATCTAGAGTTGGGAGGCTAAAATTACCACATAGCAGAACGTAAGCGGTGAAAAAATGACTGTTCAGGTAAGAAAAAAATTCCACATGGAAACGTTCATAAACTGACAGATGAAGGTTGTAGGGGATATATATTGAAGCGACAACTAAGGTTTTGGCAAGAGGTAAGGAGATACCCACTAAAATACACTCAACAGGAGGACATAAAGGAAAATCACGACTGAGTGCTCCATTGAGTGCCTTATTAATACCGATGAGAACACCTCCATCATCAGATTTACCACTATTCAAACGTTCCCGATCCTAACGCGAAACTGTGAAGTCAGGTAAGATTTCAGAATCGAAGATATCATCAGTAAGCTAGTTTTCTGTAAGATATATTATATCGTCCGAAGTTAAAGTGGCAGAGAGCCTAAACTCATTAGTTTTGATCCTCAAACCGTGGACATTTTGGTAGGTTTTAATCCTGGGCTCTAAAGCTCCTTGTTCCTCTCGAATGAAAATTTTGGTGAGAAATTCTGGTGAATTTCTTAATTAAGCACCAGGAAGTCAGAACACCTTTTGTAGAAGCTCGTTAACACCAGCATATACAGTTACGCGAAAAGATGCCACTTCCTGGTGCTATAAGTTGTCAGGCATCAGTTTTTGGCAACAAAAAAAAAGTGGTGGCATGTAACCAAGCTTAACAACCGCAAATTGCTTAATCGTCTCTGCTGAAGTATTGTAGTTGATGCGGAATAGGAAGACATGCAGCGGAGGACTCACCACTTTGACGTGCGGAAGTGCACCATTTGGTCCAGAAGATTCGACATGCGCCCTAGGTTGACTTTGAGGAACTACGTGCGTTGATGTAACGTCGATACGAGCTATGCAACAGTAATAGCGGTGAGGTAGGAGGTTGATCGTGAGGCTATTGCAGTCATTAAGAATAAGCTGAAGCCGTTACAGTGAAAATGATTGTATAGCTATGGCACGAGATTTGTTATGAGTCGAGACTCCAACAGGAGATTCTGCTGCTTGAACTCTGTTAGTGATTACACCAGAATCAATAGGCATAGCCTTATCAAGCAATGGTTGGAAGCTTTTTAGAGTTACTTTGACCGTCTTTTCTGAAGCAATAAGTGTATTAGCCACATGCTCAATATACTGTTTAGCAGTTCGTAGTTTAGTCACATAATGTCACATAAAACAACCAAGCAGTATTGCAAAGCGCATCTCCAATACGTCCTGAGAGACTTTCAAATTTAATACAATGATTCAATTCACAGACAGTATTATCTACAAGTAAAATATATTGAAAATTTTATTGATTTTTTCCTCAGATAAAAATAGTAATGTATATTGTATTAATTTTTAAATTGCGCATACATTACTGAACGTAAGGAATATTTAACATAAAAAAAAATATAAATTTACCGGCTTTCATATTGTGGCCTGCTAGCTTAACTGTACCATACTTAAAAGCTAGCTTAAATTACTAAATTAAATCTAGCTAGCCATAATTAACTAAGCCCAATTAGACTTAAGCTTAGCCTTAGTATTGATTGTCCCCTCTGATTCTTTAGGAGGACAAAATAATCAAACATCATGTCCATGAGCCGCCGTTGCCTTGCTATCTCCACTGGACGCAATCGTGGACCGTTAACCCAATTCAACCCGTTTTCATGTCTGTCTGTCTGTGAGTGTAGTTTTGATGCAAATTTCCCAAGTGGCTCAAGTCCTATTTCCTGATATAGGAGAAAGTACTCGGCCACTTTTTAGTTACCGGCTTGTAAAATCTGCCAGTACCAAAGCGCAGAATTGTCCGTTCGAATATCTCTGCTTCTCCCATGGCAGATTGGGAACAAGAATTCAAGGATTTCGCTCAACAGAAAAACAAGCGCATATAATATTTATATGAATCAGAGGAAGAAGAGTAATATTAAGTAATATTTTCAAATAGAAGATTTTTTTTGGTTTATTTTTTTTTACCTTTTTGGATATTTTACATAAATATACGAGGGGCATTCAAATATAAACGAGCCTCTAGCAAAAAGAAATTTATTTTACATTTAAGAGGAAAACACATTTTATAGTTATTTTTCAACCTAGTTTCTCTCCTTAGTATTGCATTTTTCGCCATCGAACAGGTAATTGGTTCATGCCGTTTTCGAAAAATGTCTTCGATTGGGTATCCAACCAACTACGCACAAACTGTTCAACATGTTGATCGTTCGCAAAACACTCTCCTCCAAGTGCTTCCTTGAAAGGCTCAAACATATGGAAATCGCAAAGTGAAAGGTCAGGGCTATAAAGAGGATCATCAAGTGTAGTTCAATGCATTTTATCCAATTTTCGGGTTGTTAAGGCTTCAGTGTGAGGTCTGGCATTGTCGTAAAGAGAAGGACGTCTCGGATGGGCTGACGGTGCCTTTTTGACCAATATGCAGTTTGAACCTGGCAAAAACTTCACAGCTGTAAGGAGCGTTCATTGTGTGGCGATCGTAAAGAAAATCAACGAGTGAAACTCCTTGAGAGTGCCAAAAAAAATCGTTGACATCACCTTACCGGCTGACAAGCAGGCTTTGGCATTCGATGGTTCTGGCTTCACTCTATAGAGGCCGTTTTTGATTCGGGAGTATAAAGGTGAGCATTAATTCGATCGCACGTCACAATGCGTTCCAAAAAAGCCTGCCCTTCAATTTTGAAACGAGCAAGACACGTTTGACAAACTTCAACTCTCGCATTTTTGTTTTCTTGGGGCAACGACGTGAAATCGACCTCGTCGAAATTTTGTGGAAATCAAGGTTGCCTCAGATGATAGTGTGTACCCTTTTAACACTAATTTCCGTTTCAATAATGATTGCTGCTACATTGAAGCGACGATCTCTTTCAATGAGCTCGTGAGCAGCTGCGACATTGCCAGGTGTTATGCTGGAGCCATGGCATTTTCGGTGACTCACATTTTTTCTTTTTTCACGCCTTTTTTTGAACTCTGCACACCAGGTTTTCACTCCTGGTCATGAAAGTGCATTTTTTCCCAAACTGTGCATAGACTACGTCCCGAATTTCAGCTGGTTTAACGCCTTCGCTCTTTAAAAACTTTATTACAATACGTTGCGCAATTGAAGGATGAACCTCTCTTTCGTTCAATGTAAGGACAACTAAAACAACCGCCCGGGCGGTCGGCTTAGTATTGAGTCATCTAGACGGGCTCCCCTTTTACGTTTCCTGGCGCACTGCCTATCTTCGATAAGCTTTCTAAGTCCTCAAAAGTAAAAGGCTCGTTTAAATTTGAATGCCCCTTGTATATATACATGTATATACATATATATAAATATATATGTATATATATATATATATATATATATATATATATATATATATATATATATATATATATATATATACATATATATATATATATATATATATATATATATATATATATATATATATATATATATATATATATATATATATATATATATATATATATATATATATATACTGTTTTTTATTCTCCAAAGTGTGTACGCACTCCTTTTATCACAAGAAGACAAAGGGGGTTAGCTTCGGGAGCCTAAACTCACCGGAGATGGGGTGGGTGGGCGCCACTCGCTTCCAACCCCGAAACTAACTCTCGGCCGTCGCCCTGAAGCGAGAAGTATGGCAACGGCTTCGCGTAATCAAACTAGCGCACTAATCAAAATAGCCCGAAAGGACACACCAACGCTCACAATTTTATACAAACTTTTATTACTCCGTTTACACGGTATCCGAAAAACTAGCTATTCACTCAACAACTCCATTGCACATGATGCCACGGCGCCGCGATTTTCCTTTAATCTTACTTAATTGTTACACTAGCCTGTATCTGCCTTTAACTTAATTATTTTTTTACAATCATAAAGCTAAACTAACTTACTCAGCCTATTACCCGCTTGTGTTTTTGCCGGTCTGCTTATTCGAATATTTCGTTCGCCCAACTATCTCTTCCGCCGATCTTGCCACGCACACACATTCGCCGGTTGGACGAAATTTTTCTTGTCTCGGCCAGATTTTGTCGAAAATATCCCGTTGTAACTCCTTCACACCTTCTCAATCAAGATGATCAGTCTGCTACCGCCGATCTTCGATCTTATTCCTTTGCTGCTTCGGTCCGCTCTCCAACATGCAAAATAGATAGATTTCGATTCTTTTAATTTATTCGCCGTCAACAGGTATATTCGCCAAATAGTCCTTACCGTGGTCGGTAAGCAAGAGAGCGATCCATGCCATCATCGCCTTGCAGGCCTCCGCTTGCTGATCCCGCTTAGATGGGATCCTGGATTACCCGTTTACTGAATGATCAACTCAATGCACTTCAAATGCATTTCGGCCGTTGCACTAAGTTCCAAGTCATTGCACTTTTCCTCGTTAGAATTGGAGCCTGGCAATGCCATACGATGATTTGGCGATGTTCTATTTCCCGTCGTTCAGCGCGGGTTGACAATTCGACCTGTCAGACTTGTGCCGTGCTGACAAATGTCAGATGTCTGCTTGTTTTGTTTGTAAAGTGTGAATGTTGTTCGTGACCATTTTAGCACGGATCAGGGATTCTTTAGGGGCGACTATCGCGCTAAGCTACGCCAGTAGTTTGTAGGCTTTCAGATTCATGTAAGGTATCTTTTGTAATGCTGCTGTGTATTATTTCGGACTTGCTAATTTGCCGGACCCCCCGCAAAGATTTGTTGCAATGATGACCGAATCAGATTTGTTTTGGGTAAAATTTGGCGACGGTACTACTCCGAAATTGTCCGTGACAGGACTATAAGTGCTCGTATCCATACTGCAGTCCGATTCGATGGAATTGTCAGGGTCAGCCCTAGCCCTTGGTGGCTCGATCATGCTGTTTTCATCCTGATTGGATGCGGTGCTGACAGTGTCCGTAGCGGGGAAGGCTGGAGGTGTTGTGTTTGCTGTGGCCCAGTCTTCGACATGTTAGGTGGATTGGTAGTAATTAATACAGGCCAAAAATGAGATCCGGCGAATATATCGCCAGTTCGCACATTAGGGTAATCTGATAGCCATAACTTTGCTTGTCGTCGGTTGCTTTTGTGAGAGTATCTGACTGCAGTTGCTCCGATGTCTTCCGGATTTTGCATTTCCATATTCGAAATCGATATATGCCGAACATCGCTAAAGTTCGTCTCCTCAGGCCATGGTTTTCATGTCACATTGGATTGTTGCAAGAAGCTGTGTTCGTCTTTTTCGGGATGATTTCGGATCGTATGATGTGGAAAAGTTAAAATTGAGTGTACTAGTCAACGGACTCCAGATGATGTATATTTTAGGCCATAAGCTCTGATTTTCCTTTCACCTAGTTTACCTATGCGAGAACCTTGCATTCCTAACCCTTACGTCCTTGATTCGTTCAACATTAACCTGCTACAATGGTGTGTAATTTTCTTACGTGTCAATAGATAGCCGTTAAGTCTAAATTACCGATCAACCGTGACAATATATATATATATATATATATATATATATATATATATATATATATATATATATATATATATATGTATAAATATAAATATATATATATATATATATATATATATATATATATATATATATATATATATATATATATATATATATATATATATTATATATATATATATATATATATATATATATATATATATATATATATATATATATATATACATATATATAGAAGAAATATTTTTTTATTTACTTATCAATTTATATTTTCTTAATATTCGCTAATTATTTTTTGACATATTATTTTACATTGTCGGTGAAAATTATAGTTTCTACTTTAAGTAGTTACTTGTTCTTAAAAGCTAGCCAAATTCTCAATGATTCACACGAGCCCTCACTGATTACAATCATTATTTACGTTCCGAATAATAGCCGATTTCATTCAGGGTACTTTTATGTTAATGCTGAGGAACAGGCCGGGAAATTAATACAACTACTTACTTATTTATATCCAACAGAATCGCAAGGCAAATGCTTTTGCATAATTTTTTTGGATCCATAATTTTTCCTTGCTCTGGGCTACCGAAAAAAATTGCGTTCAATGCTCGAATGAGAATTTTTTCGATATCAGCACTTGAATGCAAAAGACTAGAAAAATGTTAATGATGTTGAACGCTCCGGAAGAGAGTTATATGTGATATGATTCTATATTTTAATAAATTGCTTGCGGCAAGCGATGATGATGAGCTTTCGGTATGGGATAGATTGAAAATGGATTCCGTTCATGCGAAAAGGGTGCAAGTTTGGAATACGTTTTGTATCGTGGGCGAAAAATACCCGTTGTAATCAGGATAAAAGTAATTGAGTGCGTATTAGCTATGCAAAAGGCAATTTGGCAATTTGATTGTGGTTGGAATACCCTTTTTCTGGTAGAATAGTTTTTGATTGAACTGATAAGTTTTCGGGGTGAGAAATACATACACGAAAAGTTGGGTGTGATGCCAGAATGATGGATAATTCTGGCAATGGAGGATATAGTGAATAATTTTGTGCTGTAACGAACTTCTATTTGGGAAATGAGGCAATTTCCAAAAGATTTTATGAAAACTAATTATTGAAATATTCAAACAGATTTTATGAAATATTTCCATGTATTTTTCTAGGCAAGTCACTTATTTTTTTTTAAAAAACATTTCACTGTATGGTATTGCAGAAATTGAACGGCATTACATAATTATTTTTTATGAGTCGGTTCACTTGTTGAAAGTGTCTTTTAAATTTCGGTTCAAAATGACCAAGCAAATCAGTTTCTAGTTTCTAAGATGCAAAACGCCCAAACTTTAAGTATCGGAACTTAATTTGCTTCTTATAGCACAAGAAACGCATTTTTACGAATAGCACAAGAAACGCATTCTTTGCAATTTCGGTGTTTCATAAAAACAGTTCGAATCAAAATTTCATATATTTTAAACCGTTTTTTCACACTATCATAATCGGATTTGTTTTAAAACAATGCTTCCGACCAAATACGAGAAACAAATTTGATCAAAACCACATAAAAGTAAAATCAAATACACCAACTGTAGGGTATTCTGAGAACAGAATCCTTCGAATGCCTAACGATTCGTTTTACATTCACCTGGTTCTGTTTCATTTTACACCGCCATTGCCTATCTACTGTGTCACTACACAACAACATTTTATCAGATGGGAGGTAAAATTTTTCGATTTATATGGAAATGTAAACATATCCATACAAAATTCAATTGCGAAATGGTCCGAACTGTTAAGATAGTTAATTTCGAAAGCCAACCGATTCGTTCTATAAAACTACAACACTCTGCACTCACAATTTATGCCGAGGCTATCTGCCAAATGAAACGCACTCTGTCCCACGTATGTATATTCAAATATAATTGCGGATCAATTTACCTTAATATAATGATCTGTATCAAAATAAATACAATTTACTTCACCAGGTAGACATTGCACAGGAAAAATATGTTCTACAGTTTTATTTCAGGACATTATCTATCACTAGGCTCGAATATAAACATAATTAAAATAATTTAAATTTTACATGCACAAAATGGCATAAAATATGATATGATGGCATAGCGTTCCATGAAAGTATGAAACAGATGATGCAGAAATTACATCAGCAAATTAAAATCAATGCATGAGTCAATTTCTGTGGTAATAATGCAGTGTCTGATGTAATTCATAAAAGTAGTATAATATGATTTCGAATGAAATTGAACACAATGAAAATAAACGAATGAACTTTATAGAGACGAAGAAATAATGGAGGCTGAAACTGCTGCTTTGTTTATTAGTTCAGGTTGGATTTTTGCCAGGCATTTGCCAATTTAAAAGGATTTTTAGTTCCGTGGAAACTTGATAGAATAGAACTTAATAGAACTCCAGCATGCAAGTCCTACGGCATACAAACATTTACAAAGTGCTGTTGCTTGGCTAAACCTCTGCGCAAACTATTTTATTTGTAATATTCGACTAGGAAATTCCCTTCTGCATAGAAGCTTGGAGAAAAAAGTGGAGGTCTATGATATATCTAGCTACCAACCAATTGCAACTGTTTCGGTTCTGTCTTAGGTATTTTAATCATTTGTGAGCTTGAAATTAATGAATATCCGGAGTCGAATCATCTTATCAACGATCGCTAGTATGATTTCCGTTTTGGGTGCTCCACTGGGGGTTTACTTGCATTTCTCACTGAGAGATGGAACCGTTCCCTTCATAGTTTTGATGAGGCAATGGTTGTTTCTCTTGATATTTGGTCTTCACTCTGTCCTCGTCAAGTGGATTGAACGTTTTTTTCGTAGATCATTCCTTCAAAGTTATTCTGGATAGATTTAAATCCTGTGTCCACACAACTTATGCTCGGGTTACGCAAGGTACTATTCTCTCATCAGATCTCTTCATTTTATTTATAAATGACCTGATTTCCTCGATTTTCAATTCAATATATAGTTTTGCAGATGACAGCTCCTTTGCCTTCACATACTCTATTGGCCGAGTGGACGACATTCGCGGGAACGCTACTTTTGTTGGAAAGCTTGCATTGTTCATTGCTTAACAGGGACCTATTAAACATTATCGCTTGGGGCTCAGCGAACCGTGTTGTGTGTAATGCGTCCAAAGCCCAATGCTTTCGTTTTTTGCTCAAGCCTTACCCTCCATTTGCTAGCCATTCTATTTCCGTTGATGATATTGCTTTCACCAAACTTATTACGGTTTAACTTCTCCTGCACACAAAGCTGGACCGGCTACATTTTTCAAATTACGAAAGTTCCATGAGATGGCGAGATTTTCTTTAGAGAGGTAAGAAATACTTTACCCAATCGGACATAGCGCACATTTACAAGACTCTCATAAAACCAACCATAGAGTATAGCTCCCATTTATGGGCTAGGGACAAAGTAGACAACTAGACAAACAACAAACCAGACAAAGTCCAAGCTAATTGGCGATGAAACCATTACTTCACGTATTGAATCCCTTGAGCATCGACGTAATGTGGGTTGTTTTTATCTTCTTTATCACTAGGAGCATATTTTTGCTCCTCTATCCAGAATAGACGCGATTTCAACAACAATCATTCTGTCCCAATGAATTCACTCGGACATAGGTAGTTCAATTAGTAGTATGTAGTTCGTGCTGAACTACAGAATCTGCAGATGGAAAAAGAAAAACTCATAAGAAGTTGCCTTTTTTGCTGTGTGGTGGATTTTTCAAGGTTATATTCAATGTTTTGGTAGTCCGGATATTAGAAAAGGCCCTCATCATGTGTAGAAAGTTAAAAGAGGTAATTTTCTGTTAGTTTTTTATACCTTTTTGGATTGTGGTATTTTCCACTTGTTATTTTTTCGCTTTATTTTCAATTATTTTTCGCTACCACAACAAATACTGCAACCTATAGCAATCTTAGCGAAAGCACCAGCTGCTCTGTACTGGATCGTTTTTAGCGCAATTGTTCAATTTTGATCTGGATCGAAGCCAAAAAAAAGCCCACCTACTATTACTAAATATTTTTCTTCTATATCACTTTTTCGTTAGATCTCTTGTAGGGCACCTCCACTCACAACAACCGAGCCTTTCAATGTTCTCATTCTCACACCCTTTCGATGCCAGTCATAGCGTTAAATTTTGCTATTCTTTTTTATTTAGGTATATACGATTGCGAAACAGTCTACCCTCTACTGTTTTCCCCACCAACCACAAGACACAATTGTTAAATTGAAACATGCGCCACTATCCTCTGCAAATTCAACCCTTCCTCTTGCTCTTTCCATAACTTTCCTTCCGCCAAGGCTGTGGTAAAGCATAAAAAAAGGAATCGAAGTCTACTTTGATTCGTAAGTCGTTTTCTTTCTGCACCGAAAGACATTTCAACCGCCCAGATCTTAACATTATAACACTTTATCTGGCATACTTTTGAAGTTTTAGATACATACTTTTGAAGTTTTAGATTAGTAATGATAATGAATATAAGCCAAGGTGACAGCTTGAAAAAAGTATTCGTTTTTCAACAACGTCTCCTATTAAGCTAATACATTTAGTCCATATTTTTTCCAAACCCAGGATACACTTAGAAAAAAATTCTTTGTCTTTACTCCAAGCGGCCATCACTCCGCTATCATCTTCAAATTGCTTCCCCAAAGGTGTTCCTTGAGCCGAGGAAAAAAGTTAAAGTCAGTAGGAGCTAGATCTGGCAAATAGGGTGGATAATCAAGCAGCTCGAATCCTGTTTCTTGAATTACAGGCATCCCAACTGCACCCTCGTAAGCCGGTGCAATATCTTGATAAAACAGCACTCCGGTTCACAGTTTGCCGCGTCTTTATTCCTCAATAGCCTCCCACAATCTTTTCATTTGTTTAACGGAGTAAAAACTTGATATAGTGGCTCCTTTCTCCAAATATTCCACCATAATAATTCTTTCAGCTTCCTAAAAACTGATGCCATAATCTTCTTTGCCGAGACACTTTGAATTCGTTCGGCGTCATTGAAGGGGGTCGCTTGCACGTTATCGATTACTGTTTGGTTTCTGGATCAAAACGGTGGATGATTATCTAGACTATGATCACGAAACGTGACAATATTTCGCATGATCTGCTTGGAAATTTTCGATATTCACCCTCGAAATATCGACTCGCTTCTTCTTCTGGTCGTCGGTTAACATTCTCGGCCCCCAACGCGCAGATACATTATTCATATGGAATTCGTGGGCAATGATTCTTTGAACACCTCCGTACGAAATTCCTGTGACCTCAGCTACATGCCTGAATCATTTCAAAAAATTACAAGAGAATATTAAATTGAAAATTTCAACAAAGTGTGTTCAAAACCGTGTATTTATACTTCTGGGACTCTAGCGACATTTTGACCAGTGAAAACAACAATAAATCTATACACAGTTTTTATACGACCAAATCCATACAACGATTATGTCCTTGAATCATTCTTTTATATAAGATGAAAGAAGATTTATATAAGATGAAGAAACATAGACTTAATGTGCATAAAAAAATAGTTTTTATTTGCTTGATTTTTTATTTGTTTTCATTTGTACAATATTGTTTTCTTATCTTGCTAAAATTATGGTCTTAAAAATGTCAAATAGAACTCTCCTCATTTCAATTCAATTTAATTTTTTAGTTCATATTCATGCAAAAATTTACAGTATTTGCCATATAAAATATTTAAAAGATTAAACAGTATCTTTGCTCTATATTATTTATCTTGCTTATGCAGTTTTTGATGTCTCTGGATCTGGTTTAGCGCAGTATCTTTGCTCTAAATTATTTATCTTGCTTATGCAGTTTTTGATGTCTCCGGATCTGGTTTAGCGCTGCTACAAGCAAAAATTCACAAGAAAAAACCTTGATTGGATATTTTATTTTATATACTAAAAACTACTTACTACTACTCGTTATTATTATACTAAGAGGAAATCGATGGGACGTTACTATATGTTTGGAGAATTGGTTTCGAAACTGGACGAGTGCCCGCGCGACAGTTTTACTCATCCCACAAAAACAATTCTATTTGATTCTGCCTTTGGAGGCCTATTCCGCAAAACGATCCCGTTTCAAATATTCTCTTCTTTGATAAGCGCTAGAAACGATATACGGTATCTATGCTAATTTATAGACAAGAAGCAAGCCGTGATCACAAACTAATAACTTTTATGAGTAAATAATATCGGTGGATATATGTATGTCGAGGATGCTAAAATTTATCACAACTAACGTAAATAAAAATTAATGATCTCCCACTGCACGTGGGCACATCAGTCAGGTACGCACTAAGAGCTTATGTCTGATAAAAATCAGTGCATGCTTTCGAAACCACTTAGCTAATTTTTATTTCAATTGTAATCATCCCATAAAAACCAGTCCATTAGACAGTCAATGTTTAGTACGCTGTACGCTTCTTTGTAAATTTTCTCAGTAGAATAGTAAAACGGTGTTCCCAGAATCAGTTTGAGGGCGATCTTTGTATCCATATTATATCCACGTAGAAGCCCCACTGAGTATTATTGGCTGAAGAACCATCTTGTACATAATTGTCTTATTTTCTGTTGACATTTTCAACTTTCGACTTATCAATGGATACAGTGCGCAGATGGCTTTAAATATTTTGACACAAACTTCATCTATGTGGTCTCTAAAAGTGAGTTTCTTATGGAAAATAATGCCCAAATATCGGACAGTGTCTGCGCAAGCTATATTTTTGCCAAAAAAATCTAATTCTCGGTTAGGTAAGTGGAGTCTCTTTCTTTTCCGAATGAAGAATATGGCCGATGTCTTCGATAAGTTTGTAATAATAATAGTATAATAATAATAGTTGATAATAGTATTGGTGAAGTTAAGGAAGTTGTTCTTCAAGTGTTTCGATTATAACGCTGGCTTTCGTAAAGCTTTTGTCGATGCACATGTCATCAGCAAAAATTGCCATCTTGCAGTAAGGATTTTGAGGAACATCTGCGGTAAATATAGGGTCGGACTTAAACAAAAGCCCTGTGGAGCTCTTGCCAACATGGAGAAAGTTTAAGAGTATTTTGCTCCAACTTTTACTTTAAGTCGAGATGCCAAAAAAATGAAATGATTTCCATTACAAAAATATGAAATTGGCAGTTTAAAAGTTCATAGATTCTTTACCTGGGGTTATTATCCCTATTGATCCTTTACAGCTGATTGACTCCTTGACATCGTTACAAACTCAGAACACTTAATGGTTAGCAAAAACTGCTCGCTCAAATACTTTGCTAAGTGCAGAAAGGAAACTAATTGGGCGGAAGCTATCTGGTAGTTGGAGGTTCTTGCTAGGGTTTAAAATAGGTACTACCACTGCATTATTCTTTCTAATCTGAGCTTCAGACTAGCATTAAAAATGAAATTTGGAAGGAAATATTGTTGGTTCCGGGAGTCTTATTGTTTTTGAGATTGGAAATGTTGCTTTTAACTTTTCGTAGCATGCAAAAGTCACCCGGAGACAAATTCACGAGAGAAATTGATAAGTATCTAATGAGATTTTCAACAATAATGCTGTTAATATGAGTTCCATTCCAAGGTGTTCCGACGCGGAGTGAACTGCCTGACATTGTTTACCTAGTAAGTTGGATTTATCGGTCATCAAAAATCAATCTGTATTTTGAGTCCATGATCGGGGATAGTTGAGCCTTGCGCTCCATAAATTTGGTTAGCGTCCATACCTTGTTTTTATTACTATAAAGTTGTAATAGTTTTTTGTTTCAGGCATCATTACGCTGATCGTTAATAGAAATAGCAGGTGGCACGTAATGCTTCATAGTCGGGGGAAATTTAACATGGTGCTTCGGAAAAATTAGGGGAAAGCTGAATTTTGGTGTGAACCTTGATACTGGCGTGTTGAACAAAATGTCAAAAGTCCCCATCGATCCGAATGCTGCGTTACATTTTATACACCAAAAGTGACCTTTCCTAAATATCTCAGTAACGATCACGTCTACGGAAAAACAATGTATGACGAATTTGTAGCTTAGAAAATTTTCAACAAAAACAATCCGGGAACTTTTTCTTGTAATAACCGTTTTTGAGATATATTGATCTAAACATTTGTAACTAACAGTATCCACTTTCTCAACTGCATGTTGATATTATCCGATTTTGATTACGACTTGGAATGTTTGTGAGTTTGTTTTTCTATGTTTTTATGTCGAATTTCACTGGGCTATAATGTCTTTCCTGATGCATTTAGCTCCACTGCCGCCGATATTAATTTCTCTATCATTTGAATAGGCTGAGTACATGGTATGAAAGAACTGATCAATACTTCCCAGCCAAGTTTCTGTTACAACAATTATGTCGAATTTACATTTGACCACAAAGTCAAAAAGCTCTGAGGCATTGTTTTTGACGCTTTGTGCGTCCTAGAGTAGAGATTTGAGATTCTGATCTCTTGTCATACAGAAACTTGAGTGCTAAGTTAACATCAATTACTTTGATTGACAACTGCAAAATTTCATCAGCAGTAAACACATCCGATCTGCTAGCGTCAGCGTGATTTTGAGCGATTGTATTTGATTTGAGAATTGAGCTGTACGATGATGAGACGTATTGCCGTTGGATAGTGAGACAGTAAAAAATTTAGGAGAGTTTGCTGAAAGGACTGTTGGCAAAAAATAGCAACCCCAAAACTATAAGAAGGACACTCAGGAATGCCAATTTAAATGGTAGAGTTGACCGGAAGAAAACTTTTATCAATTGCAAAAACAGTTTGCGCAGGATTGATGGCGCTCGTGAACATCTGAGAAAAGATACTACTTTTTGCGAAACTGTCATTTTCTCTGATGAAAGAAAATTTGATTTATTTGGATCGGATGGGCAAAAATACGTCTGGAGGCAACCAAATACAGAGCTCCATCCAAAACATTTAAGGGCCATTGTGAAACAAGAAGGTGGACATGTTATGGTATGGGCATGTATGTCGCAAGCAGAGGTTGAAAGTCTGGCTTTCATCGATGGTATCATGGACAAACACCAGTATTTGAATATTTTGAAAGCTCAATTACTACAAAGTCCAGAAGAATTGAATATAAAGGATGTTTTTCGATTTTATCAGGACAATGATCCTAAGCACTCCTCCCAACTCGTTATTCAAACACCTCCACAGTCTCCGAACTGAAATCTTATACAGAATTCGTGGTCAGAGTTGGAGAAAGGCATCAAGAAACATTCAATTAACAACAGACAGGACTTAAAAAAGCTTTGCAGGAAGAGTAGCAGCCAGAGTACACAAACTTTTTAGTGAAATCGATGTCCCGCAGATTGAACGCAGTTCTTAAACAGAAAGGTTATCCCAAGAAAAAAATTGAGGTAATATCTTTTAATGTGATGAGATATTCAGAGTTTGATACCGTTTATTTTTCTAGGAAAAACCATTTCACATCATTTTGGCTGTGAGGGCCAAATTGGCACTTTTCTGGATTTTTATTACTTTTTTCTTGATGCATTATTATTTTTGTTATATTTTCATTTAAATGATAAATAAACATTAAATTTGCAATGCCTCATAACTTTTTTTCTTTATTTCATTCAGAATCTGACAGATATATCATCAAAAGAATTCAGTGACTATTTCTCGGGACCGCGCCATCCGATTAAACTGAAACTTTCAGGACACATTTGTGTACATGCAGAATATGTCCAGGTCTCACCAAATTCTAATTATCTTTAACTCTTTGGCGCCGGCGGCCATTTTAGTGATATTTTTAACATGCCTATTATTCTATCAAAAACTTGTTTTCAAAAAAACTAAGTTTGCGAAATGAATTTCGAACGTGTTTTAAAATATGTTTGATAAGGGTTTATAAATTTTTATCCATGTCTGTACGCTAAGTGCCTAACGATAACTTGTGCCTAACGATAAGTGCCTAACGATAACTAAAATGAGATCAGAAAGATTTGAAATTTTTTGAATTGCGATAACTTTTGACCGAGCTTTGAGATAACTACAAAACTTACAGAACATATTGATATTACTAAGTTTTATACTTGTGAAGTTTTGTACAAACATGCTGGCAAGCCTGCAGCTAGGGCAAATGAAAACCTTGAAACCATCGACTCTCCTGATATATTTTTGCTTTTTAGAAAAAAGCAACCCATATACAGATCTTATGCTTTATCTACACAGCCAAAAAAAAACATTGGAAATTCCATTTCGGACAGGAACGGCAGCCCGTCTCGAATTCACCTATATTTTTAGCATCAAAAATTTATTTTCACGGGAACTCACGACCCAATTACGAGATACAATTGAAATTTACAGAATGTATTGGTATTAAGTAGGACCAGGTCTGATAGAAACGATTGCGGAATTTGGCAATCCTGTGCCAGTGGTGCCATCTTGAAAAATCACTAAGAGAAATAACTGGTTTTGGCCCTATAAATTCTGATTCAGTCACCAGATTTGCACGAAATTCACACAATAGCTGAATCTAACTTTGATAGAAATTCGGCTGAAAAGTTCGGTTGGAACTGCCAGCTATGGTAATTTTAGTATCTTAAATTTTGAAAATATGCTCAGAAAAATAAATCTCTTTGCCTATAGCTTCCACTGCGGTCGCGGAATCATAACGAAATTCAAATGGCAAATTAGGCTTATTGTAGACAATACTCAGCAGAAATCTAGTTGGAAAAAAATGATAGGGTTGCCAACAATAGTTGCTTTTCTATTTTTTTTTGCATATCTTTATGAAGCGGTTTTATCATAAAATTTTCAAATCATAGTGATCTTGTAATGAAAATAAAGAACAAATATTACGATCTAGAAAATTTGAAAACTCTTGCAGGTGGTAGCCCGAAATTCCTTGGTATCCCAATAACTTGCAATGCACTCATCGGATCAATACGAAATTCGTAGAGTAAGTTGACTTCAACGTGCGGCAGATGTGACATATTTATAACTTTGGTGCTAGCAAAGGGCTGCCAGCAAAATAGGTTTTTTTTTGTTATTTTCGTACCAATACATCTTTACATAAAGTTTTCACATAGCGAATATTTGTAATGAAAATAAGTAAACAATGTTTAAATTTTCTAACGTCTGGACATTTTTTGGATGGCAACCCCAAACACCTTTCTATCGCTGTAACTTTCGATGAAGTTATTATTACCTAGGGTGTCCTTTAGTAACTAGTAGTATAATACACACTGAAAATCTGCACAAATCGTCTACTGCTTTATTGTTCGCATGTGATTAGTGTTTTGGGTTGAAAGTTTGTCTCGGATTGCAATATATTTCGCGCGCTCCGGACAACGAAAGTCACTCGATATGTGTTCTAGTGGGCAGTTTAAACATTTGACGCTGTTTGTATCTTTAGAATGACAATCAGTGTAAAGATTTGATTGGGTGCACCCATAATTGGCAGTTTCGCCATTGAGTCGGTGTGCCGCAACTGCGAGAGTAATATTCCCAATGTACTATAGTGTATTCAATCGGCTTTATTTGCCGCAGTGCGGATAGCTTAGCTGTGTCTTTGGTAAACAATAGGATGTAAAACGTTTGTCCAGTGTACCTCGATTTCGTCTGGTTGAATTTTTTAACGTCAATAAAATTTCGGTTGGATTGTAATTTCAATATTTAACCAAATTCGTCTTAACTCATGTCATGTAAGCCATACAGAAGTATTTTTAGAGGGTACATATCAGCTCGACGGTAAGTATGGAAATCAACTTTCTTCTCAATAAGGTGCTTGATCGCAATATCGTAGGCAGTGATATCCGAAAGAATAACTTTCTTGCCCGTTGATGTGAATTTGACATCGTATTGATCGATTGAAAGTTCGTTTATGACCGCGTCAATCGTTTGTTTTTGTAGGTTGGAGAACATAGGTAGGAGGAGGTAGGAGGAGGTAGGAGGAGGTAGGAGGAGGTAGTATTACCTGTTTCGGGGTAATTTTGTTGCTACTTGGTGTTTTTGAAACATCTTTTTCTCCATTAAGCTCAGCCAAAATCTGAAATTGGTTACTGCTTCGTTAGGACATATTAAAATGTCTACTGCGTAGTATTTTCACTTTATTTCTAAGGTATTCAAAAGATGTGTTCTCTCTTGGCCTTTTCTATGAAACACTTGACACTTTTGCTCAGTACGATGGATGATTAGAATGAAACAATCAAATGAAAATAAGCACTATAAAAAGAAAAATTGCCAAGGCATGTTTGTTCGTCTCGATAGCCGAATAGCAAAATCTTCCCCAATTTTGCATTCATGTGCAAAATCTATTTGACGGCCGTCAATAAAAATGGCATCAAATTTGGGTTTTACAAGATTTAAGTTCTTGTAAACTATTTTCACGATATAAGAAAAAACAGTGCTTAAAACTGTGAAGTTTGCAAAAACAACTGATGATGACAGCTTCATAATAGCTAAATCTGAATCTTATACTCCCATTTCAATGTATTAAGCGTTAAAACAGTTGGTGAAATAGTGAAGAATTTACATTTCGCCATCTGCTACAATATTTTAAATTGCCTCAAAAATCATTCTAATTTTTCTTTCGATTTTACTTCTAGTATAATTTAGATAGCAACTGGCATTTTGCTCAAAATGTATACTAGGCGTTAAAGTCAGTGCTTGCATGCATTATCTGCAAAGAAGATAGTTCTGCATTTGTTGGCCATAACTCTTATTCTAAAATACTCATTCAGAGCCTCAGCTATTCGAGGATATCGTAATTTATTGGGATTTCACTGCTAAGCACTCCCATTCTTTGGAAACACCATAAATAGCTCTTTCGACTGCAGCTTGCAGAGATGGTCGCAAACTAAATTTCTATAACTAATTGCTTTTACCTACCAGGACCTATCTTCAGGAGGTGTGGTAGTGTAATTTACTTCTAGCTTATTTCACTTAAACTTTTAAACATATTGCTTCAATTCGGCTCAAAAGGCTGCTTATTGTCCATGACTAAATCTGACCAAATGCCGCTATAAGTGTTTCGGAGAAAAAAAGTCTCCGTTTTCCATTTTTAAGCTTTAAATTTCTATCCGTTTCAACGAAATCGAGTTTATTTAACTCCAAAAAGTAGTCAATGAGAAAACAAATGCATCTCTTTGTCTAAAATTGATCAGGTCCACAACAGCATCAGTGATGTACAGCGATCTTCCATTGCCAATGACAACTACGAACGCATACATTAACTTTTCTGAGGATGCTTTTGGCTGTCATACTAGACACAGGTCCTTAAAAATTCGCCTTACGCAAGTCTACCATCAACAATTTCAGAACACTAATGATGAATATCGGTGAGTGGGATCTTTTTTCAGAGCTAACAGCGATCTCAATATGGACTCAGTGAGGAAACGACGCGACGTTTCATTTCAACATATCCTTTGAAATATTAGATAGGGTATAGATATGTACTTAGAAATTTATAAAACCACCGGGAGACACGGGCGTGTTTCAACCCTCACGATTGGTGATCGGAATAATTTTGGTAACAACGCCACTGCCCTTGCGGCTGTTAACCAGTTTTAGGTGGTTTTCGAAACCAAAAAGCCCAGTAAAAATCCCGCTTTCGCAAATCAGGTAAAACATAAAGTGACTAAGTTCGACCAGCGTGAGTAGAGTTCGTGCTTGACTGGATTCTACTCGTCGAATGTCCTCGAATGGCTATGAAGTTTTCTTGTGGTGCGTGCAGCGAGCAACAATATAGGAACCCAATCATCCACTCTATTGCATAGCTACTTTTGGCAATTTATTGTTGTATTGTAACTCTGTGCCTTCACAATACTAAAATGAAAATTACAGAGAGTATTTATCAAATTTGGGACTTTGTTCCAAGTTCCTGTGCACGCGTTTGATGTTTTCATCAATTCAATTTTATGATACGAAAAACTAGCATTTTTTTCTTGGTCTACTGGAATAGTTTTTTATTCGACTTCTGTCAAAACAGTTATCAATCATGAACTATTTTTTCAGCGAGTTTCCTCCTCAAAATTTAAAAACGTCAGGCTCTTTCCATTAGACTTTGTTGTTTCGTATATCTTGTTCTTTGGTCCTATATTTTTAATATGTTTTCCTTGATTATACCCAACAAAGATTACCCTTGAAAGTTCAAAGGTAATTTTTAAACAGGCAATATCCTGGCATGTGATGACGACCACAATTAAAGGTTAGTAATTAAAATGCTTCGATTGATGAGCCCTTCAGATGAGCTTTGGTGAACTCTGCAGCGATCAAAACTAACCACACGACAACCATTTTCGAGGCAAACAAGGTTGATTGTGATCTTGGATTTCCCAGCGCTCCGCGATTAACTGATCAGAAAGAATAATTTATGATTCTTGTCTTTCTTTTAGCCCAATCGTAGTCTTACGCATCAGCAAGGCCTCAATAACATATGGCATGATGTGCACCGTGCAACGAAAATTTGCTTCCGCAACAAAGATGATAAGTGAAGGCACTTACTCTCACCACTAGCATAAGTTCAGCCTTTCGTGTTTGTACATCTATTTTCAATTTTTTTGAAACATTAGTATTTCTTTAGAATAACTTGTATGGCTTAGAATATATGTATGTATGTCCTAAAATTCTTCTTACTCCTTGGGACAAATTTTACTGCAGACAACGGAAGGGTAGACTTTGCTTGCGATGGAAAAATGGCGTTAATTAAGATAAAATTAGCTTAGAGGTACCTAATCAGATGACATCGACTCCCGATCATAACCGCTGGAAGTACTTGTAGACCCCGGGTGTAGTGCCAATGATGCTGACATTTTTGTTTTTTTTCCTATGTTTAGCATATGAATATTTGCCACTGTCCTGGCTTTGAATAATTATTTGAAAATTCGAAATGATCTCAACCGCACCATGTTGACATCTATGCTAAAATATATAATAGTTGTTGAGTCTAAGCGATATAAGTAATTAACGTCCAGAAATTTAATTCTACCCTAACATATCAATGAAGAACAAACAATTTTTTGTTGAACTATTTACCGCAGTACTTAAGACAACTTTTCAGATTTTTTGATTAATGATAGTTAATTAATGGCAACCAAGGTATCTACAACTTAAACATTAAAGCTTCAGTTGAATTCAAACCTATCCATAAATCTTTTGTTTAGGTATCAATGCAATGAAATATTACTTAAACCATAAACAATTCATCTTGGATCTAATCACTAAAACTCATTAATTATGCTACTAATCGATCGCTATCGAAGAAATTCAATAACATACACAATCATTTCTAATCGGTCACATCTTGACATATATTTGATTTTAATTACATCTTCGAATTTCCCTATTCACCTGACCTGGCAAGCTAAATCGTTCGATATCGATGAATGCAGGCAGGCTGGCAAGCAGACAAGTTATGAAATTCCCACAAATCGTCATACATTACCGAATACTGGATAAGTATCAAACACAGAATGTTAAACTAACAGCCGCTGTGGTCCACGTCCTCCACCATCAGCATCACTGAGTTTCTCGGAGTGCTCTCATACGTACTACAAGCACTGACAATATTGATTATTTCTTGTCAGAACAGGACGACATTTCAAGAGGTGGAAACTAACCGACAACGACATTTTGTACAAATAAATCATTCTTGGAACTTTGGGTTTTTGTAGTAAACGAGCAGGCGACGTGTGGTCAAGTAATGATGGCATTTTCGCTTAAGGATGAATTTCACTTTTTGCACATGTCCTGACATGATATTAGGCAGCATTATTTCATGTAGAATATGTAGGTTTTTACTGAAGTTTTTCTTTTGATTCTTTCAATATGGGATATTTCACTAGCTAAATTATTTGATGGCTCCATGATGTCAAGTGATTGCAATGAAGTGGGCAGATAACCGAAAACGATATTTTTGGTCCTAAAATCCAGAGAAAAACCATGTTTATCACTAACAGTAAACATTGAGATATGTTTCCTAAGTTTTTTTTTGTTTTTCATCGAAAAAACTTCCAGCACGTTTTACAGAAAAGTGAAAATCTAATCTTTTTTATGTACACATGATTTTGGGTCCTTCTGATGATGAGGTTTTATTGCAATATTATAACGTCCTAAAGAAATTATTTCAACAGTTGAATTAAAATAGCATAAAAGAGGAAAGATTTTAAAGGTCATGCAGCGAAAATTCGTTGAGGCTGTCAAGTTTACCAGCCATCAGATTGTCTTAAGCTTGGACGTGTTTTTCCGCATACATCTATTCTTTATTCGTATGCCATCAAATTGATTTTATTGGCTTTCAATAAAAAATCTAAGCCCAAATTGTCTACACACTGCACTAGGACAATGTCAGCAAGTTTTTTTCGTGTCCTTTGAATCTTGAATGGTATTTCACTGACTTAAAATGAAATTTAGTCTACGGAAGCAAATGTTTTATTGTTCTGTTTTACTCATTGAAGATTACATTATACTTTCATCGAGACAATCATACTAATTTTTCTGCTCAAAAGAACATTGCTTAACTTTGTTTCTGTCTTTCGACCATTCCAAGATTCAGTAGTTGCGTGTGATTTCCACAAAAACCCATTCAAACGCACTGGTCATAGTTAATGCCTGAAAACATTAATGCAAAGACAAAAGATACGTACTGTTTTTTGGTCTCGTTTGGCATGAGAAAAACGACAACGTATTCAATGCCACTTCACATTCGCAATTAATGCATATACGAGTATACACATAAAATGCCTAATTGAAATTCGGATGGGTCGCCGGACAATTTAAGGCCTGACCAAAACTGACTGACATTCTGACCACGGAATTCCTTAGAATTAATGGAGACACTCTGTCGTTAGAGGATATGTTTGTGGATGAAGGGAAAAAGCAGAAAAAGGTCTTATTTGTGATGACAACGAAAAAAGGGTTTACATGAAAATGTGAAATGAGATTTGGTCAAGCGAATGAAGGATGTAATTAGTAGTGTCATTTGTTATTTCGATGGTTTCAGAGGCTGAGTTAGTTAGTTTGAGTTTTTTTAAGTTAATTAAGCAGATGGATGCTCATTGTTAGGGGCAAAGATTTTTTATTTCAAAGCGGTACAGATGGCACAATGTTTTCGCTCAAGTAGAAAGTTTTTCGTTCGCAGTACAGTCGATTTACTTTTGTGGCAACAATATAATCCTTAAGATTCACTACAGTCAAGCAAATGATTTGTTCACATAAGTAACAATCGTGAAACAAGTTAAATGAGCTTACATTCAACAACAAATTGAAATAATTTTTGCGCCCAACGTGGGTTAAGATTTTAAGCTCAGTTGTTAAAATACTTCTAATAGCCCACTGCATTCTTTCAATACATACTTAACAAAATATATTCAGGAGTAGTATAAAAAAAGTGCCAATGAATAGACAGCCAGGCAAATTCATTTGGATATGAATCAACATAGTTTCCTTTTAGCTCAATACATTTCGTCGACCGTTTTTACAAATTATTTTTCCGTCAATAATAAGTTTCCTCAAGGCCTTCAAAATAATGAAAACTTCTTCATTCGACTCAAATCTCTTATCACCCAATCATTTTTTGAGGTTTGGAAACAGGAAATAGTTGCCGGGAAGAATATACTGGATGAATAATCTGAAGAATATCTGGATGAAGTAGTACCCTAAACTATTGTCTACATTTTTCATTACAAAATGCGGTCGTTTCTGCTTAAAATCAATGTTGAACTCGTCCAAAAGCTCTGAAAAATATTGGCCGGGATTGTTTCACCCTTTTCGTATATAAGCTATTAGAGTTCTAGCCCAATCTCCTATGTATTTTTAAAGGTGCCTCTAAGTTCTCAAAAGTGTGTGTCAAATTGATAGAAAGAGATAGTATTATATAGTTTGCTCTATTTGCCTCTCTCTCTCTCACGCCTACACGTGGTGAATGGTATGGCATCAAAGGAAAACCCCTTCCCTCCCCACAACTTGAAACCATTCCTCCCCCTATGTTCAGAAATAACTCGCCGCTGCATTATGCAACGTTACAAAATACCCGCACTTACTTCCCTTGGATCTTTTTCAGGTAGAAGTAACACTTTCTAAAGTTAAAGTTAGGAAATTGTTATTTATACTCGACCGAGTTAATCGTATAATCTATTAGAAATATAAAAACGTTTAAATTTATTGGTGATCAGAAGCCATAACAATCAATCAGAGCTCAATAGTGAAATGACGACTTCTGCAAATCCAAACGAATGAAACTTTCTTTGTGCAAAACTCTTGTGCAGATAGTAAAAAAAATCTATCGCACCTGAACCGCTAGAAATACTAAAGTTCGAAGAACAGTAGAGGATTTGTGCAGATTTGAAGTGTGTATCCTACCACTAGCAGCTTTTCCAACTTAAAACTAATAAACTTCTAGTAATAATAGACTCTAAGCTAATTAAATTTCGATGACTTCATCCAAAGTTACAGGGATAGAAAGGTGTTTAAGGTTGCCTTTCGAAAAATATGCAGACCTTAGAAAATTTAAACATTGTTTACTTATTTTCATCACAAATGTTCGCGATGCTAATACTTAATGCTAGCATTAACTGGTACGAAAATAACAAAAACGCCTTGTGCTGGCAGCTCTTTGCTAGCACCGAAGCCAAAAATACGGCACATCTGCCTAGCGTTGAAATCAACCTGCTCTTTGAATTTCGTATTGATACAATCACTGAATTGGAAGTTATGGGGATACAAAACAATTTAGGGTAACCATTCGCAAAAGTTTTCAAATTTTCAAGATCTTAATATTCGGTGTTTATTTCACTATAAGATCACTACGATTTGAAAATTCTATGATAAAATCGCTTACTAAAGATATGTCAAAAAATACAAGAACGATCATAACTTACAACCCTATCATTGTTTTCCCAGCTAGATTTTTCCTGAAAATTGCCTACAAGGAGTTTAATACGCCATTGTAATTTCGTTATGATTCCATGACTGTACTGGAAGCTATAGGGTAAAGAGCACTACTTTTTTGAGCGAATTTTCAAAACTTAAGACACCAAAACTACCATAGCTGGCAGCTCCAACCGAATTTTTCAACATAATTTCTACCCAACGTGGCAAAATTTCTACCCAAGTTCAAATACTGTGTGAATTTTGTCGAAATCGCACAACTGAATCAAAATTTATAGGGCTATAAGCAGTTATATTTCTTTATAATTTTTCAAGATGGCACCACTGGCACAGAATCACCCGCATGCTCAAAATATAGTTAAATTGGGAAAAAGTTACCGTTCTTGCCTGTATTAAAATTCCAAATGTTTTACTTTAACTATGTAGACAATTATAAGATTTATATATGAGTGGTTTTTTTTTCCAAAAAACCACAATTTTTCAGGAGAGTCGATGATTTGAAAGCTTTCACTTTCAGCAGCTGCGCTTGCTACAAGGTTACCAACATGATCATGAAAAGCAACAAATTTACACATAAATAGTATTTATATGTTCTGAAAGTTCCATAATGATTTGATGGCTCTGACAAAAGTTATCACAATTTAAAAATTTTCAAATTTTCCCGATCTCTTTTTTTGGCACCTAGCGCACATATGGGGTTCAAAATTCCAAAACATTATCTGATTCACATTTAAAACACATGCGAAATTCATTTTAATAACTTTATTTTTGCAAAAGTTATTTGTGGACGGAATAATAGGTATATTAATAATATCACTTAAATGGATTAGAAAAGATTAAAGATTTTTTATATATATATATATATATATATATATATAAATAATATATATATTTATATATATATATATATATATATATATATATATATATATATATATATATATATATATATATATATATATATATATATATATATAGATTATTCATATATTTCAATGTGTCCTGAAATTTCAGTTCAATCAGATGACACGTTCCTGAGATGTTTTCACTGAAATGTTTTGATGATAAATATATATATATATATATATATATATATATATATATATATATATATATATATATATATATATATATATATATATATATATATATATATATATATATATATATATATATATATATATATATATATATATATATATGGCCAAAGTGATTTTAATTCTAGTGTTCTTCGAACATTAGTATTAACCCATATGGTTGGTTACGGTGGCTTCAAGTTGGTAGACAACGTAAACAACGTTAAGGTTGGAAAGGTGTTGAATGATTCACCCACTGGCTACATTTTAGAAGTAGATTTGGAATATCCACAAGAGATTCCTGATCTTCATAAAGATCCACATTATTGCCCAAAGCATTGCAGCGCCCCCAATTCAAAACAGAAAAAACGAATGGCACTCTCCATAATAAGCGCAAATACATATATAATTCATAATCGTAATTTAAAACAAGTTCTGCTCCATGGATTAAAATTTATAAAAGTTCACCGAATTCTCCAATTTAATCAGTCTATATGGCTGAAACCTTATATTGATCTTAGCTCACGTCTTCGAGCATTGACGAAAAACAATTTCGAGAAAAATCTCTTCAAATCGTTGAATAATGCCGTTTTTGGGAAAACGACGGAGAACGTCCGGAAAAACAGTGTCGTTAAACTGGCTACCAAGTGGAAGGGGCGATATGGAGCCGAAGGTCTCATTTCGAAGCCTGCATTTTAAGCTCCAACTATTTTTAATGAAAACTTAGTAGCCATTGAACTTAACAAGGCTGAGATTTAATTGAATAAGCCAATATATGTAGGTATGTGTATTTTGGATTTTGCTAAAACTGTTTTTGGATTTGGCTAATGATTTTCATTACAGCTACATGATTCCTCAATTTAGTTTCAATTGCACTGTTTGTTATGTCGATACAGATTTCCTGATTGGTAAATAGCCTGCCCCAACATACACAAAATAATTAAACGAGATTGCTATACACATTTCGATACCAGTGACTATCCTTCGAATAATATTTGGAGCATTCCCCTCGTTGGAAAAAATGTATGCACTCAGAGTAGATGATAAAGATAAATCAAAAAAATTCCAAAGGTATAAAAAAAAATATAAAAAATAGAATAACCTTTGATGATTATGTAGAATGTCTAAACAATAATATTGAAAAAGTAGTTTCGAAAAATTTGATTCAAAGGGAAAAATATGACGTATGTACCATCACTCAGTCAAAACTTGCTCCAAGTTCACATGATGATAAACGTCATCTATTAAAAAACAGCTATTCCACGTTATCGTGGGGTTATTATAGCATAATGGATGTAGATTAATCCATAAAATAAATACGTAAACATAATGTATATTAGTTTATATGAATTTTTAAAATAGATTAATATGTCAAATAAAAGAATGTTTATAAACGTCATGGTACACTTGTCACGAAACTCTTTTTTCAATATTATTGTTTAGACATTCTACATAATCATCAAAAGTTATTCTACTTTTTATAATATTTTTTTTTTACATCTTTGCAATGGTTTCAAACTTAGATTTGTCAGTACTTGTGACAAAAACATTGGATCATCGTGAAATTTGCAGAGCGTATTGATTTTTACTAAAATTTAACACACATGGATATCCAAGATAGTGCGGCAGGCTCCTGAAAAAAAATCCTTCAAATCATTGACTTTCCTGAAATTTTTTTGATTTTTGACAAAAAATGCAAATCATTGATAAATTTCAACCTTTGTGCATCATGTCAAATTGAAATTTTGAAAATTCCGATTTGCACAAGAACGGCAACGCATCACCAAATTATCTCTATTTTCAGCACTCGAAACTTCTGTTCACGAGAACTGAGGCCCGGATTTTCCGATCATAATGAAATTTACAAAACATGCTAATATTACTTAGAACCAGGTCTGGTAGAAGTGTTTTTGTAATGCGGGCAGCCCTGTTGCAGTGGTACCATCTTGAAAAATCACTGAGAAAAAAAACCGGTTTTTGGCCTATAACTTCCGATTCAGCCATCACATTTAAACAAAATTCACACAATATTTGGATCTTTATTTAGGTAACATTCTCTGAAAATTTAATTGAAAAATTAGAATAGAGTTGCCAGCTATGGTGCTTTGGTCTCCTAAATCATGCAAATTTGCTCAGCAAAATAAAGCTTTTTTCCCTATAACTTCCGGTACAGTCATGAAATCAAAATGAAATTCATGCAATAAATAGAACCAAATGTCGTAGGAATTTCGTTCAAAAATCATAAAAGGGCTCTATTGTCATGTTGAGGTAAGTGCTGAATATGAAATCCATTAATACGGAAATAACTTTTAATGAGTCTTCCAAAACGAGAAACGTTTGTAGAAATAGGGACTCCTTGGACGAAAAATGACACTTCTTTTTGTTTGAAAATGAGTGGTCATATTGAGAATCCTAGTGACTGGAGCTGGAGCATTTGATATATATATATATATATATATATATATATATATATATATATATATATATATATATATATATACGAAGGTTCATCATAAATTATTGATAATCAATGTAAACCAAGGTGATTAAACTTAAAAATACATTTATTTTTCAACATAGTTTCCCAACAAGTTGTCCATCTTTTTTCCAAATCCAAGATACCCCTGGAAAAAGATAATTTGTCTCTATGTTCCCGAAATGGCTCAACAGCGGGCATCACTTCCCTATCACCTTCAAATTTCTTGCCCCCAAGGTGTTCTTTGTGGTAGACGTTACTGGGAGCTAGGTCTGGCGATAAGGGCGGATGTTCTAGCAACTCGAATCCTGTTTCTTGCATTGAAGCTATCGGAACTTGAGCCAGAGCATTGTTTTGATGAAACAACACTCCGGCTTGCAGTTTGTCGCGTCTATTTTTCTTAATAACCTACCGCAAACTTCTTCTTTGGCCTGCAAAGTAAAAGCCTGATCTAGTAACTTTCTTTTCCAAATATTCCCCCATAATAACTTCCTCAGCGTCCCCAATAACTGATACATAACCTTCTCTGCCGAGCCCTATACTTTGAATTTGTTCAGCGTTATTGAAGAGGGCTGCTTCTAATTCATCGATTCCAGTTTGGTTTCTGAACTAACATTTTAGATCCAGGTCTTGTCCATGGTCACGAAACGTGACAAAAAATTCTCCTGATCTGCCTGGAACTTTTCGAGATTCACCCTCGAAACTTCGACTCGCTTGTCCTTTTGCTCGTCGGCTAAGGTTCTTAGCCCCCAACACGCAGAAACCTTCTTCAGATGAAATTCGTTGGCAACGATTCTTTGAACATTGCCATACAAAATCCGTGTGACCTCAGCTACTTGCCTGATGGACCACCCTACCTTAATTCTAAAGCTACTGAAATTCGGACTTGGTGGATCTTTGCTTAGGACTTTTATCGAAAAATATTTCTGTTACCTCTGGTGTACCACAAGGTAGCCATCTTGGCCCACTTCTTTTTAATATATTTATTTTGGACCTAACCCTAGCAAATATACATTATCTACTTTATGCCGAAGACAGGCATCATCAAAGTTGAATTCCTGAATAGAAAAATGGTGTTGAATAACCCTGTAAGAAACACCAGGTCCTCTCGTTTACTTAAGGAATATCCACACTCCACTACTTACGCGGCTAATGAGGCGACAAATAGATGCTACAGAATAGTCAATAGCATAAGTAATCTGTATTCTCCAACAGTCTCAAAATGATCCTTCGAATCCTCCCTTTTCCAAGCCATCCGCAACACTTTATGCTAAGCTATATGTCAATGTTTTATTTATTTGTTATTTATTAATTTATTTTGTTAATTTTTTTAATTTTTCATTCTATTTTTATGTACTCATTGTAATTTCCGATTTTGCTTTTTTTTGCTGTTTATGTAACTTCTACATTACTTGATTAATAAATAAATTAAATTAAATTATATTCACATAAAATTTCATGAAGCTTCGAAAAAATCCGAGCGCTCCCCAGAGCTGCAAACCTCAGTCTTTTACCAACAATGAATCAGCCGTTTGAAAAATTATTCGCATACGTCTGTTGCAAAAATATAATCAATATATAATAATGCCGTTTGGATTTAGTCTTATCGAGCAAGCGTTTGGAGTATATATTGGCTTAGTAGTCTTACAAATACAGAAATCTTTCGATCCTGTTTGGCATGATGGCTTTATTTGAAAACTGATAAAAAGTTCTTTTCCTGTAAATTTAACGAATTTAGTTCATATTATATTGCCACAGCAACCTTCTCAGTGAGAGCTCGTTCCACCTTCAAATAAAACGTTCCAGCGATAATGCCGCCGCTTTTGTTTTCAAGAACAAAACTTTATAAAACATATGCCTCGGATTTGGAGAAATGCCCAAACTGTTAAATTGGTATGTAAGCAGATGACACTTCCTTCTTACCATTTAATTTGTCAAATTAATCCCATCGGAACTGTTGATGGGCTTCAAAGTATTTGCACCAAATGGAATATCAAAATGAATTAAAAAAAAACCCTAAGCAATCTTTCTCAGCAAGAAATGAGTTCGAATGTATTTTCCAAACGCTCACATTAATGTTTGAAGGGAGCTATCTATTCGTCGTGATCAATAAAATATCTAGACATTCACTTGGATTTCAAACTTACTTTCAAAGCACATACCGATACTGCCATCTCCAAAACAGAAAATGGCTTGAAATACAACTATCCATTCATCAACAGAAACCCCAAACTATCTTCTGTCAGCAAAGTTTTATATGTCTTAAATAGAACAGACAAACCCATCAATATATACATATAAAGACCTTATACCTTATGAATACATAACTTAGTTGTAAGGGCTCATAAGTTCAACCTCTAGAATTACATATTTTTGAACATACAAAACCTTACAACCATTTCAAGAAAGCTTTATTTTTATTATCTTTAGATGAGAATGCTATTAATTATTACAGTTCTTTCACCCTGGCCCTATACACTGGTGGCGTTACAGGTGCCAAATGCTAATTAATCCTTAAGAACTTGCGAGTTATATGATATGCTTGCAAAATTACAGCCTTTTGTGTCAATGCTACCTGCCCTGTTGGAAGATTCAGGCGCTCAAGGTACGCAATTAGATGCTTCATTGCTAAGCTTTTGATTGACAATACGATCGGTATAATCGTGACTGAGCGAAGTTTCCAGATTCGCTAGAGTTCAACTGCATAATTTCGGCATTTTTCACACTTCTTTTGTTCGACTGATTTCATGTTTGTGTTAGTGGTAAGCCAATTTCTATACTGTAGCTTACTCCGCTATTTTACCAAAGAGGACGATATTAAGTCGATTGTAGTCTTCAGTCACAACGATGACAATAGCGCTATACCAATTTCAGATTACTTCGCTGGATTCTAGCGCTGCTGCAGGTGTGTGCTTGTAATAAGCAATATTGTTTTTGAAAAGACGATATTTTTATGCTTGTCGCAGATAAATAATTCTAGCGGCCTGATTATTCTGGCACAAGTAATCGGTTCTTTGTATTACCTGGACATCCTCCACATTGGTGTTCGATGATTTCACCAATAGACTTACAGTTTCTGCTTTTACCTGTAAAATCCATTTTCAGCACATGCTTTTCATAATTTTGAGTCAAATCTATTTTGTCCTGAATGGCAATGATAAACCTTCTGTTGCTATTTTGCAGAAACTTGAACAAAAGTACTATGCAGATAAAGTCTGATGAAATTTGCACCGGATACCTGCCCCTAAGACTGTTCTCTTCCCAACTTTCTATGGAATCATAATACGAAGCCACTTGGCTGGATGACGTTTAAGCTAAGGGCTGCTAGGGATTGATCGCTTGCAACAATTAGGTGCATTTTACGATGAGTGTGACAAGTACAACATACATGCATAGCTCTTTCTTGCTGTTGGCAAAGTTTTTTTTTACGCTTAATCACTGCCGACTGCTGAGTTATAATGTACCTAGATAAATTTTCTGAATTATCTTCGAGCAAGCCTATCCAGCTCGTCTAGATCTTCTGCGCTCCATTTTAGTGTGTTAAGGGGGGAGATACATGTAACTGCTAAAACAAAAACGATTTTTTTTTATTACATCAAAGTGTTCGAAATACTCTTAAAATATACCAAAAGAAGTTTTGAAGCGATATTCGTATTAGTTCTCGAGTTATAGCCAGTTATAGACAGCGCGGCGTTCCCCAGATCGGTGGAGCTTAAGAACTTTAAACGCGTTTTTCTCAAAGTAGTACTTTTTCAATTTCCGTACAAGATATCTCAAAAAATATTGAACATATTCGGCTCAAATTTATATCACATGTACAAAAGAGTATTATCTCATCGTTGAACCTACATTTTCTTGTAATTTCGGAAAAATAATTATTTTAATAATGTTTAAAACGTGATTTTTTTGAAAAAAAATCGATTTTTTTTTTAAATCTAATATTAATGTAAAAATTTGATTTTTTTTTCTAAATTTTATTGGTTCACCTAGGAATTATAGATCTCATTAGCATATTTTTTTTTCTCTGAACGCTGCAAGTTTCTCGGAAAAGGCGTTAAGTTGTACGAGGCTGTTTTTGATGTGTTTATTTCATTTGCTCGCATCGCCTCCATTTTGTGTTATTATTCGTATTTAGTTTGACACTGAGAAGTTTCGTTAGTCTTTTTTAGTCCGCTCGTGATTTATTATTTCAAGCCTGTATTTTAAGTCTTTGTTTTGCAGGATCTACAGATATTTGTAGGTGTTTTCTATAGACAAACTGCTAATATTTTCGATTGAACTCTATATATTTTATTAAAATTATATTTTTATTAAAATTTGTTCGGGAGCAAATTCATTTTAAAGTCGTCACTACCATTTTGAACGATGAATATTAAAGATGCTGGGTGTTGTTTCATTTTGGTGAACAATTTCAGATCATCTTTGTAGAGTAGATTATTCAATTGTGCATTTGCTCTTGGAGCTTTATAAAATTTGCTACAATGATTTGAGCACCTGGCAGAACAACAGGAGACTAAGCGGGATCAGATTACACAGGGAGCTATAATTATTATTAGTATTATTTTCGCTTATATTTTTATTATTATTATTTTTGTTGAGAGGTATATACAGAAAATAGTAATAAAATATATAGATGAAAAACAAAGAAGTGCACTGAAACGTCGACAAAAAACAATTCATCAACACACATCACTCCCGATATTTTTTTCAGCATACTCGCTTTTAATAACTATTTTCATGAATTAAAAATTTTTAACTAGCCTAAAAATAGAAAATCCGATCTAAAAATTTCAATTTGGCGCAGAAAACTAATAAGTTGTGCCACGAAACTATAAACGTAGCTTCAATAAAATCATGAATCCGTCCTGAACAAACGTTGGTCAATTGATTTCGAACCTAATGTGTAAATAATAATGAAATATACAATTTCATTGTATTAATTAATATCTAGGATTAAGCGTTAAAACTATGCACACACGAAAAGTATAGCCCGTTCACACTGGCGCTAAATTAGGCGATTTCGATCAGCTGATAGCTTTACAGCTAATATCGATCTCAAATCTACCTGATTAACCATACATTTGCCTCGACTTCTGACAAAAAAAGCAACCTGATTTAATCAAGTACAAATCAGGTACTATTGTTAATTTGGTACCGGCTGAATTTCTTTCAGAGCGTGATGAGTTCCATCCGTGAGAGCGAGAGTAGATTTGAATGAAATGTCATTCGAATTTCGTTCTAAAACAGTGAAAATTGAACACAAAAAGAAAAAGTGAGTTGTACAAAATGAAAAAAAAATGTTGTTGCATGTTTCTGCAAAATGTTCAACAATTTTCATGCAAAAAAATTGTACACATAAATTTGAATGACGTTTCTCTCTCTAAACCTTCTCATTCTAAATCACTTTGGCTACCGTGAATGATTCACCGGATTAACTTGACAGCTCCTAAATCTACCTGATTTAGAAAGTAGTGTGAACATCATATTAGGCTACTGAAAATACTTCACATTCATCGCAATTTAAATCTAGCAATCACAAAAAATGTACCCATGTAAATAAATTAAGAGCTCACACCAGTGAAGTATTAGAGCCACAAAATTCATCAAATCATAATCACCTTACTATAATGCAATATTCTTCCAAGTTCTTCAACCAATAGTTGAATGATCCTATTGAATATTTTTCGTCATTTCAGCTAGAGCACAAATCTTTTCATTTTCAAACAGCTAATTGAACTAACGAAACACACAAAAAAGACAAATCTTTGCATGTACTCAACCACATTTCCTCTCTTTGTGTGCTTGTTTCTCTGCTTTGTATCTGACGGTGACCCAACACCATGTCAGGATTGCTTTGCACTTTCTGTGTTATTTTATTAAATTAAATATGGTAATGCATTTATGGACCCGATGTTTTGAGGCTTTCAACTGCAGTAGTACGCCATTGGGCAAGAGTGGGCAAGGCTCAGCTCTCAGGAACAGAGGCTACAAATTTGCCTTGTGCAATGCACCATCATCCAAACAAAATCTCATATACCCCGTATATGTATGGGTCTATGTTGTATTTATGGTACTCTATTTTTCGATGTAGCTTTGTTCCGGTCACCATTTCATAAAGTTCCATAAAATACAAAATATACGACATGGTCTCATCGGCGCCAGAGACTGGTATCACGTACATATTGTATCTGAGATTAATAGCGTTTGTATACAAAATTCATTATCTTTCGTAAATGAAGAGAATGTCATTGGATTTGCCGAGACTGGGATTTCAGTGTTGAATCCGGCTAGTGTTCATTCGGAAAAGCGTACAGCTCGGCCAGGAACATCTTCTAAAATTCTAGATTTCGCATAGCAGAAGAATAATAAATGCAGGGTAAATTTAGCCGGAAAGCGTGTGAAACAGAGACGTATTTTGCAACTCGCTGAATTTGGAAGTTCATTGGACCTGACAATTTAAATATTTAATGAAATCGCGCAGCGATATAGACGGTCAGAATTTGGATCGTTGCAAAAAATAACATGCTTGAATTAATAAGTATAAGGGGGATGGTTGTGGATCGCAGTTAGAAAGTTTGGAGTGGCTTCAATGCCAAAATCGAAAGATTTAAATCTGGTTTCAGATAAAGGACAGTATTCTTTCAAGGACATTATTAAAATGTTTCTCTGTCTTGCCTAAAAATTTATTTTGCATAAGCTCACACTGGTCGAAGTTTTCGCAGTCAATTGGCAATATAAAATATTATTTCATGTAATATGCCATAGGAACTTTAGTTTTTGTAAAAATCGAAATACGAGCTCAAATTAATTCAAAAATTTTCTACTGGTTTTAATATTTTACATTGGACAGAAAACACAAAGCTGAAAATATATAATATTAATGAAACTTACCATATTTTATTTGTCAATCTTTTGCAAACATGTTTTGAAAGCGGAATTTGAAATTTCCATGAAACAAACAATAGACTGTGGGAGGATTTTCAGCATGAAAACATAATACTTATCTCTTGAACTACAACCTGATTTTAGTAAGCTGGCTTTTAGTGCTGGTCGGTTCAATAATCCACTACAAATTATTGCGGGGATATGAATGATGAAATTAGCTTGAATATTATTGATCCAATATGTCTGTTTTCAGTGCTGTGTGCAAGCAGTGAATATTTATTTAGAGAAGAGTAGTTTTTGCACAGATGGGTTTACCAATTGATTCGTATTGAAAATTCAGCATTTTATGGTTGAAATTTCCCTACAAATGTTCAGTGAAATATATTAAAGCCGAATTAAGTACTGAACAAGAGTAAGTTGGATTGAAAACGTTTATCAATAAGCTTCTCAAAGCATAATATTTAGATGCCAGAAGCCAGTCGAAAACGATACTCATTTAATGTCACTCAGAACAACAATTAAAACTAGAGTATGATAGAGCACTTGCTTTTAAATTGATTTTAAAAATACTGACCGGAGGCGGCTGAAGGCCAATATTTAGACAATTATTTGGTTTAGGTAAGTGGAAAAGGGGGGAATAACAATAGGCATATGTTGGCGCAAAATTATTGGGTTGAAGATATATAAAGACCTGTTAAAACATTCCAAATGACGAACGAAAAACATCTCACAACCATAAATAATTTTATAAAGCAAGCATCTACGAAATAAGAGGGTCGAAATTTCTAGGATGGAGAGACGCAAATTATACTCTCAGTAGAGAATTCGGAATTCAAAGAATAGCGGTAGAGTAAATCTGTATTGCTCGGACTCAACATCATTAATTAGGTAAGAATAGGCGTGTTTTTTGCTCCCCCTATCTATAACAGAACAATGCTATCCACTGTAGAAGCATTGGGAACAACAACAACTCCCCTTTTCCATAACAGGAGTTGTTATTTTTTCCAATGCGTCTGCACTGGTTAGCAATTGTTTTGTTATGGATAAGGGGAGCAAATAATCTCGCCTAATAATGAGGACACCAAATTCGACAACAATATTTGACGCGAACACACAGATAATGTCAGCAAGACGTATCGATTCTTCAAAAATGAAACCGCACAGTCGCGAGGTTTCGGGTGTGGTCTTAAGTAGGACTAGGTCTGATAGACGTAATTTTGAAATGCGTCGAACTCTGTGCCAAAGGTGCCATTTTGAAAAATTGCTAAGAAAAATAACTGCTTTTAACCCTAAATTTTCTGATTCAGTTATTCAAACACGTTTGGTAGAAATATGGTTGAAAAATTCGGTTGGTACTGCAAGCTATGGTAATTTTGGTGTCTTAAATTTTGAAAATTCGCTCAGGAAAATAAACCTTTTTGCCCTATTGATTCTAATGCAGTCATAGAATCATAACGAAATTCATATGGAAAACTTAAATTATTGTAGGCAATATTCAGCAGAAATCTAGTTGGAAAAACAATGACAGGGTTACCAGCTATCATTATTTTCGTATTTTTTGCATTGCTTTAGTAAGCGATTTTGTCACAAAGTTTTCAAATTGTAGTGACCTTGTAGTGAAAATACACATCAAATGCTAAGATCTAGACGATTTGAAAACTTTTGCGAATGGTAGCCCTAAATTTCTTTGTATCCCTATAACTTCCAACGCAGTGATCAGATTAATACGAAATTTGCAGAGCAGGTTGATTTCAACGTGAACCAATGTGAACAAGGGGCTGCCATCTCGTGTATGGAATCTTAGTCCGATCCTATAGGGAAAAAGTACTTGACACTTTCATGCGGGGCCCGAATGGTGCCTTACCCAAACTTCTTTCAATGAGGAAGGTCACCGATTTGCTTCACGCGCTTCACTTATGCCTGAAGCTGGAGAATGTCAATTAAAGGGCATTACACGCAAACAATAGCGGCTATGCGGGTCGACCACAACCCAACTTACCACCACTGTTTCCTCCCAGGAAATTTTTAGAAACTGTGCCGCCTGTACCAGCGCCACGTCGCATCTTTTATCTCGATTTGGCTCATTTTCCACAAAACCCACAAAGAGTAAATTACCGGTCGACCGCTTCATTCCCAGATCATTTCAGGCCTGTTCCCTCGTACAACATGCAATTGTATCATGTGCCTCAAGATGACCAGCCTGCAGTTAACAGACTTCCACCAAAAAAGATATCCATCATCAGTCCAAGTGTACGTTCCTAACAAGCAACAAAGGACCTTCTATACGAAATGCTCTCACAACTCCCAACGAATTGGACGAATACTAGCAAACTTTGCTTCAAGAAGGCCCGATAGCCGACTTAGATTGGGTCGATTACAAAGCCACCAAAATAATAAATGAAACAGTATCATCTTCAAACTTCAATAACTTGCCTATAACTGGAAAGCAAAGTAACCGAACCAAATTGTCAAGATGTTCATTTTTTTAGATTAATGAGCTCTTCGCTGCCGTATTTTAAACTTCGAGCGAAGAGCGGAAAAGTTTTCAAATTTCTTAAAGATACCGGCTCTTAAAAGAACTATGAACAGCCGAACTGTGTAAAAAACCATATACCTAACGAACGTACATTTCCTGTGAATTGGATTGGCGGAGACATACAAATAACGCACCACGCGCTAGTAAATCTCTTCGGCCCTTCGAGCCCAAAATTAAAGTTTTTCATTTTACTAACCCTTACGTCATTCCACGGTCTTCTGGGAAATGAAAGTTTGAAGGAACTAGAAGCGGTGATTCACACTGCCAGAAACTTCTTCACCATCAAAGGCCAAATCAAAATTACTATAAAGCAACATATTTCCTGTTCCGTTAATAATCTTAATTTCGGTACTGGTCATATGACCGTAAAACAAACAGAAAAACTCGTGTCCCTCCTAACAAAATACAATACTTTATTTTCGGATCCATATGAGCGACTCACATACACTACCAAAGTCAAAGGAGAGATTCGCACCAACAATACCAGCCCGGTGTATTCAAAGTCATATCCGTAAAACGGTGGTCGAAAGAGAAATAGAAAAACTTCATAAAGATGGTATCATCAGGTAATCTCGATCTTCGTACAACGCTCCTGTGTGAATAGTGGGGGAAAAACGGATGCAACTGGCTAGGAAAAAATATATAGACTTGTTATCGACTATAGGAACTTGAATTCCGTAACCATCCCAGATCGCTTTCCAATTCCGGAGGTCAATGAAGTACTTGCCAATTTAGGTAATTGCAGATATTTCTTGGTTGTAGACTTCAAGAGCGGTTGCCATCAAATCCCGCTCAAGGACACAGCCATTGAGAAAACTGCATTCTCGGTCAACAACGGGAAGTATGAGTTCACTCGTCTTCTTTTATGTTTGAAAAACGCTCCTTCCATCTTTCAGCGCACTTTAGATGACATTTTAAGAGAACATATAAGTGTCAGATGCTATGTGCACATCGACGACATAGTCATCTTTGGTACAACGGAAGACGAGCACCTTAAGAACATCGACCTAGTATTTGCCACCCTCGAACGGGCAAATATGGAGGTGCCAGTCCACAAATGTGAGTTTCTTCAGCAGTTAGTTGAATTCTAAGGCGGAAAGTGGGATTCAAACTAACCCACAGAAAGTGGAAGCCAAGCACCCGCCGCCACCAACGATAAAAGAGCTCAGATCATTCTTGGGTATGGCCGAATATTACCGGAGGTTCATCTGAGACTACGCCAAGTTTGCAAGGCCTCTAACATCATTGCTCAGAGGTGAGAAAGGTCACGTATCCAAGAATGTTTCCAGCAAAATACAAATTTCAATAAATAAAAATGCTCTTGAGGAATTAAAAAAATTAAAGACGCCCTCACATCACTGGATGTAATGCTGTCTTACCCGAATTTCAGTAAACCGTTCGACCTTATCGCAGATGCTTCTCAATACGCGTTAGGCACCATTTCATCCCAAGAACAGGGGCCAATTACTTTCCTTTCCCGCATTCTAGACAAAACCGAAGAGAATTAAGCGTCTAACGAAAAGAAAATGTTGGCCATAATTTGGACATTAAAATCGTTGCGAAACTTTTTGTATGGTTCCCGTAAGGTAAAAATTTGCACGGACCACCAACCGCTCACATATGCTCTTAGTCATAAGAACACAAACGTTAAAGTGAAGCGCTGGAAAGCTATATTAGAAGAATATAATTATCAGCTCCAGTACAAGCCCGGTAAGCTAAATGTCGTCGCTGATGCACTCACGAGGCGTCTTTTACAAACAAATTATCACTCCTTAATGACAAGTACGCATAGTGACGATAGTTCTTCGCATGGACTTATACCATCAGTTGAAGCCCAGATAAACACTTTCAAGAATCAACCCATCCTTAAACTTGGGAAGACTACTGAATATCAATTTGAAAAAGCCTTTCCCAACTATTACAAACACACTTTTTTGAACCCAAACACACAAGACAAAATTTGATTGAAATCTTCAAGAGGTATTTGATGTGTTAATGTTATAAACGGTATCATGGTCACGGAATTCACAATGGGAATAATTCAGGAAATCTACTCACTTTACTTTCGGAGCTACAAAATTAAATTCACACAGGTTGAAGCTGAGAATATTTGAGACAAAACTGCAAAAGATGAGATTATACTCAAAACCCTTAAAATAGCACACCAAAACGCCTATAAAAATAAATTCCGAATTCTGCAACATTACTACTATCCCAAAATGAACGCGAAAGTGAAACAAATTGTTAGCCAATGCAAGGTGTGCAGAGAAAACAAATACTACCGCCAGTCGAACCACTCATTTTTGAAATCGACACCAATGCCGTAGTATCCAGGCCACATCCTGCACATAAGCATTTATTTTACGGAGAACCACTTAAACCTCACTGCGGTTGACAAGTTCACTAAGTTCGTTCAGCCAAGAGCCTTCAAATCTAAGTCAATCGAAGATAAGCGCCAACCCTTGAGAGAGCTTCTTTTCTTTTATCGCGTTCCAAAATTCGTCGTGACAGACGGCAAAAAATCACTAAACTCTGTCTGCATAACATTTATGATGGAAGACCAGCTGATTATTTCCATATATAGAACGCCTGCACACAAAAGTCAAAATCAATTGTACATTTGACACACTAATGGTATTAGCCACCTTACACACTAATGGTATTAGGCACCTTGTACATCAACTGGGCTTACCCTGGGAATAATATCCTTAAACTCTACCTTACATTAAAAATTACGATCTAACCTATGGCTTATTATAATTAACTTTGCTTCATTACATCTAACCCTCAACATAAGTTTGATAGGCCTATATTTGCATTCTTCTATAAGTATCTCATGAGTCTAGTTTTGACGTTTCACGGCAGTGGTTGTTTACTTTTGTAGCTAGCAATTAATGTCAACTAATCAATTATATAATCAGTTATTGTTTACATCTAGTGCTTATTTATTATTCATTTTTGTTTTGAGTGCGGAGATAATTGGCGATTTGTATTATTTGGCTTATTCTCACTCTTGTTTACTTCTCATCTTGACATAACCTAGAATGGCTTCAATCAGCCTCACCGAATGCTCGTCTTGTGGCCAGGGTAACACGAATGACGATCTTCTCAGTTGCGGGATTTGTAGAAAGCCGCAACATGCTTCCTGTGCCAAACTGAACCGGACTTCAACTCTAGCCATCAAGCAAAACAAATCCTTCTTCTTGTGTACATTCTGCACTATCAAAGATTCTCAATGGAATGACATGTTCAATGTAATCACTTCATTAAAAAATGAAGTTAAATTCTTGAAAGAAGAAATTGATAGACTAAAGGGTATACTGGATAGCCCAATTAGGATGGAGGAGGTGATTGCGGAACAGGAGGATCGAAATAAGCGAGCGTCGAACGTTATTGTTCATGGTATTCCTGAGTCGGATAGTGCTGGTGATATTGTCGAGGTTGTAGATTTACTTAACCTCACCCTGCGACCGTCTGCCCTGGCTGTGTCTTCTTCCGATGTAAGAATATTTCGGATCGGAAAACCAAGAGCTCAACACGTAAGGCCAGTGAAGGTTGTTACGCCGGACCAGGCAACTGCACGGAGTGTTTGTCGTAACAAGAAGCTGCCTGAAGTCAGAAGTATCTTGTCATCAAAAAAAGTAAGCATATCTTCTGACTTGACTGTTCAGCAGCGCAAATACTTGAACTGCCTTAGATCTCAACTTATTGAAGTCAAGAAAACTGACCCTGGTGCCACTATCAAATATGTAAATGCGGTGCCGAAAATTATTAATTCAAAAAACTCTGTGCACAATCTATAAACATTTATTACCAAAACGTTCGGGGACTTTCCACAAAGCTTAATGAATTGCGTGTGAATCTGGCTACCGCGAACTACGATGCGGTCATTCTAACTGAAACTTGGCTGTCGCCGGCACACTTCACTTCTGAACTAGGCTTTAAACAATATACAGTTTATCGCTATGATAGAAATAAACATTCCTCACTGAAAACTAAAGGCGGCGGTGTCATTATAGCGATTAAAAACACATATAAATCTGAGAAGCTTGCTTCAATTCATAACGATGTCGAAGAACTCTTCGTACTTTTACGCCGGGAGTCTCATCAGCTGATTTTATCGACAGTCTATCTTTCTCCTGACACTACAGCTGCAAGTTACACGAATCACACGGAGAATGTTTCACATCATGTTTGCATGCACCCTGCTTCCCACCTTGTTATTGTTGGTGATTATAATCTTCCGAACGTTACTTGGGGCCCTGATGTATGGTCAAGTGTTTCTGATTCTGATAAGAGCTCTGCCATAATTGAATCATTTGATTACCTGAACTTGATTCAACATAATAATATCACCAACTGCAACGACAGGATTTTAGACTTAGTGTTTTCTAATCTGGTTGACTGCAATAGTTTAAGAGTCATAAATAATAATGCACCTTTAGTGCCCTTGGATCCACATCATCCAGCACTTGATTTGTATGTGAAATCGATTAATAATTATAATAAGAATGAAAGCCATGCTGATACTTTTTACAATTTCAAAGGTGCCAATTACGATGTTATCAATGAAGAGATTATGTTTGTTAATTGGGAAGTGCTGGATGATTTGCAAATCTATGAGGCCGTTGATCTTTTTCATTCGAAATTAAATGAAATTATTACGAGATACGTACCTACAGTTTCCAATACTAACAGCCACTTTCCTCACTGGTTTTCTTCCGATCTAAGGAAACTCATTCGTGATAAAAAGATTGCTCACACTAACTATAAAATATCTGGTACCTTAAGTGACTATAATATATTCTCTAATCTTAGGAAATTATGTAAAACCAAGTCGAGGGCTGATTATGAAGTTTATATTTATAAAATTGAGTCTCAGATACCACAAAATACTAAACATTTTTGGAATTATGTTAAATCCTGTAAGTCTGATGCAGCTCTTCCGGTTAATATGCACCTGGATAGTATTCAATCTTCTTCAAAAACAGAAATAGCTAACTTGTTTGCTAAGCATTTTTCCAGTGTTTATTCGACGACTGCTAATAACTATATTCCACCTTATTTCAACTCACCTATTAACCTTTTCGATTATACAATTGGTCTCGATTTGTTAATGAAAAAGCTTTTGGCTTTAGATGTTAGTAAAAGCGCTGGGCCTGACGGCATACCTCCAATGTTTTTAAATAAATGCGCAAGCAGTTTGGCTTTACCTCTCTTACAGCTGTTCAATAAATCACTATCAGTTGGTATATTTCCTTCAATATGGAAATGTAGTTATGTGATTCCAATTTTTAAGTCTGGCGATAAATCTGAGGTTTCTAATTATCGTCCTATTTGCCTGCTGTCCACAATTCCAAAAATATTTGAGAGCCTTGTCACTGATCACTTAACGTCGATTTTAAGACCTTTAATTATACCTAATCAACATGGCTTTTGTAGTGGGAAATCTGTCAACACAAATCTTGTTACTTATCACAGCTATATTTTCAACTCCTTTGCGTCCTCACATCAGGTGCACTCGATTTACACCGATTTTACCAAAGCTTTTGATAAAATTAATCATGAGCTATTATTTAGGAAACTTTTGAATTTTGGTTTCCATGGTCCTTTGCTCAACTGGTTGTGTGACTATGTGAGCGGTAGATCGCTTGTAGTGAAAATTGACAATAATTTTTCGAACAGATTTTTCCAATCCTCGGGAGTCCCCCAAGGCTCTCATCTAGGTCCGCTCTTATTTTTATTATTTATAAATGATATAAGTTTAGTATTCAACAATGTGGAATTTCTATTGTTTGCTGATGACTGCAAAATTTTCAAAAGCATTTCATCCAGTTCTGATTTGTTAACCCTTCAGTTCAATCTGAATAGTTTTTATTATTACTGTTTGAATAACAGTCTGGAATTGAATATAAACAAGTGCCATTATATTGTTTTTAAACGCAACAGAATCGATTACCAGTTTACATATACCATTAACAGCACGCCCCTTCAGTCCTATTTTTCTGTTAATGACCTCGGAGTGTGATTTGATGCTTACTTATCGTTTAGCGAGCATGTCAATGAAATAGCTGCTCAAGCACGTAGAATGTTAGGTTTTTTGATACGTAACTCCCGTCGTTTTCATAATATACTCGCTTTAAAATCACTTTACTTTTCTCTAGTTCGCAGTAATTTGGAATTCTCTTCGATTGTATGGAACCCCTATTACCAGTCTCATTGTAGGACACTGGAAAGAATCCAAAATAAATTCCTTCGGTACATTGGCTTCAAACTTAGAATAAACGGTTGCGATTTTGATTACGCTTATGTCATGTCAGTGCTTAATATGAGCTCTCTTGAGGTTCGTAGAACCTACCATGAGGCCATATTCTTATACAAAATCTTAAATAACAAGCTGGATGCTCCCAACATCTTACAGGAATTACCATTTAGAGTTCCTCAGAGAATGACGAGGTCTAACGTTTTATTTATGCTACATACTTATAAAACCAATCATGGTCAGTTTTCTCCATTGGAGAGGTTGAAACGTTTGGGCAATGCATTATGGGAGCATTTAGATCTTTTCAACACTAATTTGCTCGAATTAAAAAATGTGGTAATGTTCATTTCTAGCTAGCGTTGTGGTATTTGCGTCCCCTTTTCAATTTTCAATTTTCAATTTTCAATTTTTAACTTTCAACTTGGTTATTTCTACTTTATTTTGTCATTTTTCTTCTTTTTTTTTTCTTTATATATTTTTTTTCTTTCTTTATATATTTAACATGTATTATTTTACCTTGTTATTCTTATTGTATTAATTTCTAGCCTAGATTATATAACGTAGCTCATTTTTTAACGATTTATTTACTTTTGTAAGCTTTAGCTTAGTTTAACAACTACTGTCGTATCTTTCTTTATATAATGGATTTTATTATCCGTGGATGCATATAAATAAATAAATAAATAAATAAATAATCGAAAAGTGCATCCATAAGCTGCCGTTGCAATGTTACCATCGCGGGGCGCATAAATGGCTCATTAGAGCCACCTTTACGCCCTAGTGATCCGTCCGTCTGTCCGTAGAATCGTGTTGTTAACTCTACAAATCGGTCCCTAAGTGGCTTCAGTCTCGGCTCTTGAAACAGGAAAAGGCTCTTTCGCCATTTTTTTGATAACCAGATTGTAGAATTTACCAGTGTAGAAGTGCAGGATTCTTCTTCGAATACCTCCGCTTCTGCCATGGCAGTCTTTGAGCAGGTAATCCAGGATGGGGATGCATAAGTCAAGATAGGCCGCATCAGGGGTTTGTAGCAAATGGATTTAGCTTTGGTGGTCATGCCCATCTTTTTGGCGAAAAGAGGTCTGATGCGTTGAAATGTAGATTTGGCAGCTTTGATTTTCCGACGTACAAAGGAATTAAATTTTAAAAATTCCTGGAAATTTATTCCGAGATACTTTAGGGATGGGCTAGGAGTAATCTTAGATGTTCCAAACGAGACAGCGAGTTTTTTTGGTCTTGTTGCGGATAGTTTGAGATCCCCGATACTTGGGAGGATTGCGAAATACGCATAGCTGAGTCTTACTACTGTTTGGTTGGATGCCCTATTCGTCAAAGTAAAGACTTAGTTCTACCAAGTAGTATTCCAGGCTCTTCGCTGCTTGTGGCCAAGTGGAGAGATTCCATTCGATCTTGAAAGAAATAATTAGGTGCATAAAAGGAGACAGTACTCACAGAACATTCAACGAACTACTCGAATGAGCTTTCTATGAAAACAACCTCACCATTCATTTTTCCACTGGGACGAAACCAATAGAGCTATTCTACGAGCGAATCGTATCCATAAGCCCGGAACAGTTGGAACAGTCACGCAAGGGTAATTTTGAACAGATAAAAAATGACAGGAAAAAGTTCTGCAAGCCCACAACAAAAGCCAAGAGCCCATTAAAAGCTATAAAATGGGCCAAGAAATTTTAGTAAAAACCAATAAACGCAAATGTTCTAAACAATCCCCTTGGTACCGAAAAGAAATTGTCAAAAAAAACAAACCAACACTAGTTATCACTTAATCCGGAAAAAATAACCACAAAAATGATATTCGAAATTGAATTTTTCAGATTTCTCATCATCGCCGCAAAGGCCGGTGTTCAGATCATGGACTACTCTAAAGCTAGAACTACAATGGTCTCACGTAACGTGAGCTCACGTGTCGTCACGTTATGCGTGTGGAGGCATGAGCTTACGCGTGGAAATACACTTGTCTCATGTTAGCAGCTCACGTGTGTTGGAATTGCTGATCGACGGTTTGAGGTTTGACTAAATTTCGCTGCGCACATAAAAATTCTGTTACAATTTTTTCCCACAATGTACCGGCATCCATGTATTTCGCCATTTCACAAGTATTCATACTTATACATTTTCAACAAATCACTTACCTTATACATTTCAAACAAATCAAATACCATGCGGTAAAAATATTGGCTAAACGTGCTCTCACGTGAGCTCAAAAATTTGAATTTGCAGATTATCAAAAACGTGAGCTCAAGTGAGCTCACATGAGCCGTGTGGCGTGTCGCCAGTGTATTTCTAACCATACAAAATGGTACTGCAGATCTATCACACGTGTGGTCAGCTGATGTGACGACACGTGAGCTCACGTTACGTGAGACCAGTGTAGTTCTAGCTTAACTCCCAGCTACTGATACTGAACACAGGAGTCGCACAGATTTACAACGGCAGCCTCAAACTGCTCCACATAACCGACATACGTCCGTTCCGAGAGTTCCTCAACAGCGTTTCATCTCAAGTCAGCCTTCACATCCCCAAAGGTAATCATTCGTACCCTCTGCTTAAACACGAAATTTCACATGCCACATCACTACTAATCAACCTTGAACTTCGAAGTACTAAACAATCACTCAATTTTATTGAGTAAGCTCTAAAATGGATAGCGGGAACTTCCGATCACTCCGAATCCGAATTGTTCACAGAAAAAATTAATAAATTATCAGAAAACAGTAATAACCAAGTTGTGATTAACAAAAGCAATAATGATCGAATAAATGCCATAGCAAATGTAACAAATATTATGCTGAGAAATATTAAAGAAAATGGTCCTTTCCTAAAAACTTTACTATACAATACAAAATCAGAATTGTAAAAGAAGAAATTAAAACTGTATTAGAATCAATTCAACTCGCAAAATTTAAATATCGTCAAAAATAGCTGAAAAATTTAACAAAGGCCAATTGCCATACACTAACATCGAACAACCTGTAGAGTTCTCCAATGTGAAAATTGCTCAGGATACAACACATCTTTTATATGTTGTTAATGTACCAATAATGGAAAATTTTGTCTATGAAAAATTGTTTATCAAGCCTATCAAACGCCGCAACTTTACCAAAACAATTCCCTGTGATCTTATTGTGAAAAGTGGTAAATCTGTCTATGGAATTGAAAAAATTTGTAAAAAAGTGGCCAATGTTTCAATTTGCAAAAATAGAAGATATTAAAAACATAAGTTCTTCAAACTGTATTCCAAACCTCCTAGATAATAAGAAAGCATTTTGTTACAAGACTTATAGCCATTACGTTCCATCAATGGAAGGAATATCACCTGGTGTCATTCTACTTAATGATTTGACTGGCAAACTAACCGAAAGCGGCAGAACTCGGCACCTGCAAGGTCCTTGTATCATCAGATTCATGAACACCTCTACAACCATCAACAATATACATTTCATCGCCGAAAAAGAACATTTATGTCTTACCTCCTCTGCTACAAGCTGGCACCGATTACGACCAAATTGAAGAAATCCTGTCCTTGGAGATGCTGAAAGAGCTATACATAAAAAACACACAAAAATCGACCTTATGATGACCAATAGTCTCACCCAGAATTGGCTACCCTGTGGATGCTACGCAATAATCATCTCGAGCATCTTTTGTACCTCATATTGCAAATTAAGAAGAAGCGCAACAGCCAAATAAATAAGGATTATTCCTTCAGGCCAACCTGAAAACTCACCTACACAACAACCAAATGTTCCTAACACGGCCATAAGGGCTCAACATTATATATTAAGGACGAGGACGTCATCTTGTAAGCGGTGAAGAGTTAACACAACCAGATGTCACTCAACACCATAACCTCAGCACATATCATCAGTATCAGACGTCATCCTACACCATCATCCTCAGCTTGACCCATACCTGCCGTGAGAAAAGATAAACGGTCGGTGATCACGCGGCTATCGCACGTTGCGCTGGATCAACATAATCTTCAGGTGCCAACCGCGGATTCCATGATGATGAAAACAATTAGTCTTGCCTCGTATCTAGATCTAGGCGGATTAATTGTAAAATAAATATTTTTGAAAACCCCAAACAGTGGCTTCTTGATCTTAACTTATACCTTCTTATTTGCCATATTTAATTAGATGGGTTAGTTAGCCATCTGCTACAGGGGTTTTGCTAAATTTCAGCCAGCTTATGCCTTTTTGTACCTCTTGCTGGTGGCAGTATAAGGCTTTTTTCTTGCATTGCGATATCTTCAGCATTGGTGATCAGGTTAACTTTTTAGTCATCACAGTACGTGGAGCATTTTGGGTATTGCGTCATATATCTAAAATCCGACAAACACCCAAGCTTTCAAAAAAGCTACCACTCCGAAATTTCATGGTATTTAGTGTAATGCGCTCCTCTAAATATTACAAACTCTCGGACTCTTAGGCTATGCCAACGAAACTATCGCGTTTTTCAGCGTTTTACCAAACCTTTAGACAAACTTAGAGAATATATTGCAAAACGGAGAATTAGACTTAACGCTTCGAAACCACAAGCCGGCACATTTTAAAAAATTGTCTTTGACTGACAAAAAAAATGTGGAAAGAATAAATATTATATAATATACACTTTTTTGTAGAATCATATCAACCATTCCTTATCCAAAGCAACAAAACTCAACTATAACACAAATGATGAAAATGTTCAGTGCTGGCAACACTTTTCTAACGAAGCAGCAATAAGTTAACCATAACAAGGTCATACTAAAATCAACGTATCCTTTAAATTTTGTTCTCATCGCAGAATTTCATGGAAAATGACATCCGAAAAATTTTCAAAGCTCGGAAAATTAAAAATTGGTTTCTTATTTTTATTGCAAATGCTTTGCATACGAGTATGTAATTTCAAGCATCTGTTGGTGCAATATTTACGTAACTGGCTAGTGCTGGTTACCCTGTGTTAGCAGCAAAGCAAAATATATACCAATTCTGCTTCACGTTAAGTTAAACCCAACCAGTAAATTTCGTTTCGACTGAATCACTGCGCTGGAATTTGTACGGGTGAAACGAATTTTAGGCCTACCACCCTAGAAACTTTTGAAATTTTTAAAGCGTTAATATTTGTTGTTAATTTTCATTGCAGGATGATTCCCATTTGCAAATCTAACGATATAATCACTTAGTAACGATATAATCACCTTTCACGATTTTTGTACGAAATTCCTACGACATTTGGTTCACATTAATTTCCATTTAATGCATGAACTTCGTTTTGATTTCTACACTGGAACAGAAGTAATAGGGAAAAAAGCTTTATTTTGCTGAGCAAGTTTGCAAGATTTATGAGACAAAAATTGCCATTGCTGGCAATTCTATTCGAATTTTTCAGCCAAATTTTCACCAAATGTTATTTAAAGTAAGGTTCAAGTACTGTGTAAATTTCGTTAAAATGTGATGGCTGAATCGGAAGTTATAGTTTTAGTTATAGTTTATAGTTAGTTATAGTTTTTCTCAGCGATTTTTCAAGATGGTACCACTGCTACAGTGTTGCTCGTATTTCAAATCTATCTATCAGGCCTGGTCCTAGCTATTACTAACACGTCCTGTAAATTTCATTATGCTCGGATTATCCGGTCGTCAGCTCCCATGAACAGAACTTTCGAGTGCTGAAAATATAAGTAATTTGGTGATGGATTGCCGTTCTTGTGCAAATCGAAATTTTGAAAATTTCAACTTGACATGAAGGACAAAGGATTACATTTATCAAAGAATTGAAATTTTTGTCAAATTCAAAAAATTATTAGGAAGGTCAATGATTTGAAGGATTTTTTTTTCAGCAGCCTGCCGCAGCTACAGGTTTACCCGCACTATTTTCAAAATCCATTTGTGTTAAATTTTCGTCAACATCAACACGCTCTGTAATTTTTACGATGATCCATTGTTTTTCTTACAAGTAATGACAAATCACCCTGCACCCACACACGGCTCAAAATTTCCAATTATTTATCATAGACAAGCTTAAAACAAAATAAGGTTTCATTCCCGAACATTTATTTTAACGAAAATATTACACTGCTTGGAAATATAGGAGTACCTGAAAATTCACTAAAACGCTCGCCGCTGCCAAAAGGCTTAGGACATCTGAATTCTAGCAAATCATGAACCTACCTACTATATACATCCACGTCCTCCGAAAATTTCATTTCAATCGAATCGGCCACTCCAGAGACTATCTCTATTAACCATTTTGCTGATATATATATATATATATATATATATATATATATATATATATATATATATATATATATACATATTTATATATACATATATATATAAAAAAATATGAATTTTCGGAGAAACGAGTTTAATACTAATTTTCTTCGAAAATTAGTAAAAATAGAAGTTTTCAGCCACCGCAAAATGTACTACTACCAGCTTTAATGCTTTGCGAGCTCCAAACAAATTAAATTATAATGTTTAATGTAAGTTACTAATATAGGTTTTCGTAAAAGCAAAACAACTCAATAAACCACTTATTGGATTATAATATAGTTGATAAGAATTGTTTGTTAATTCTAAGCTCTTAAACACAATGAAACTGTAGATCACCATAAAATAAAAATGAATTATATTTTTCTCTTAATATCAGGCTGCAATAATATTGGCAAATGATTCTCCGTTATGCTTTCCGACAACGATGTGACAACGACCGATTATCTATTTCGCGCAAAGTATCCCAATGGTACCTTGAGACAATCACCATAAAAACCTCATCTAAATTTTATACGTTTTCATAGCAGCGAAATACTTCACCATACTCATGGTTCTCGTCCTTCTTAGGAAGAAAACCTTGCCATCACCATCGAATAACCACCAAATCGACGCATCATTGCTATCCCAACCGTTTCCATTACTACCCCGGAAGACGACAAAAGAGTCAGACAGCTTCCAATTCAACTCATTTCTATTGTGGTTTTATTAATATGGTTTCCACAAACGTTTACGCCAACAAACAGTCCTTAGGGCAATTCCACTCCCATGTATCGTCTCCACAAAAACTTCCGCCTATGAAAGCATATAAAAAATAATTAACTTGGAATACAGCATCGAAACCGCATCAACTCTTTGCTCGCACTCCGCAGACGGTGAAATGGAAATGCTATTCTTGGATTTTGCACTACAACCCTCAGGCTAATTTCATTATAGTTTCAGTCATCAACGTCCTTTTCGTCTCTTAGCAATTACAATTACAATGCGAGAAGAGTTTAAAGCCCGTTGCTTCTTTTTATATCTTTTATGTAATTTGTATTTTTTCGCACCATTTCTTTTGTGTATCCACTTCTATAACTCGATTTCTAACCCCTTTGCAATTATCTCAAATAATAAGGTATAATATAAAAAGGACATGAGAAAGATTAGCCTACATAATAGCTACAAGCAAACAGTAAAAGTACAAACGTGGTAAATGAAATTTTAATTAGTAACGACCCGAACTGTTATCCAGTTACGTGATGATGTTTGGTAGCATTTTTACGTTTCATGTGTCAGAGTTGTAATAGTGTGTGTATAATGCGGCTACAAGCCACGAATGATGCCGCTTCGATGGTACTTTGTGCTTTGTTGAGGACATGAAATTCTGTAAGACACAAACTCAGATTTCACCCTCATTGCTATAATTTTGATCAAACTATTATTCAAACTTAATTTTCTATCAAAATAATTTAATATGATCCATGAAAGACCGATCGCTGGCGGCACCAAATATTTGAAAAGTTTGCTTTCTTAAACATCAAAAAACCTGCTTTAAACCAAAAAACAGTTTTTCACCCGATATGGCAACACAATATATAATCGAAAAAGACCTAGCCTGGATGGTTACTATTTTACTCGTATCCTGTATCTGTAGCAGCACATTTATTCACTTAGCCTGCATTCATATGCATGAGCTCAAGCTTTAAAAGCTAATATCCTTAATGAATTAATTTGAAAGGATTTTCGTTATTTCATGCGAAATATTTACTTGAGAGGTTGAATGTCAGGCGTGTTTCTTTTGGGCAAAATATATCTTAAGCTTAAATGCCATTGTCATTGTTTTGACTGTCAAAAAAGATTTGGTTGCAACTAATATGGTACAAGCATATTTGTGGAATCAATTCTACAACCAGAATTTGATTCTTGTAACCTAGTCAAATTATCGTCAAAGCTGCCATAATTTGTCTAAAAAAGGAATGCAGATCCATACTTAGGATCGTTGAAACTGCTACAGCTACACATTTCATCCGCAGCAGTCGACAAATGTTTTCTTTAACTGCATGTGCATGGATGAATTTGGTAAAACATGTTAAAATAATAACATCAAATGCTTGTAATGTGTAAATTTATAAAATTTTAAATTATTTGAATACAAGATAAGACACTAAATGAAAAGGCATATATATATATATATATATATATATATATATATATATATATATATATATATATATATATATATATATATATATATATATATATATATATATATATATATATATATATATATATATATATATATATATATATATATATATATATATATATATATATATATATATATATATATATATATATATATATATATATGATCAAAGAATTTCAGTGAAAAAATCTCAGGAACGGGCCTACCGATTGAACTGAAATTTTCAGAGTACATTGACGTATAAGCAGAATAGTGCCAGGTCTCACAGAAAGTTAAAAATCCTTAGCCCTTTGGCGCCGGCCTATTATTCCGTCCACAAATTATATTTGCAAAAATAAAGTTAGCGAAATGAATTTGAACTTGTTTTTAATGTGAATCGGATAATTATTTGGAATTTTTTATCCGCATGCTTGCGCTAGATGCCAAAATTGACATCGGGAAAATAAATTTTGGCAAAGCTAACAAATCATTTTGAAATTTTCAGGATATATTTGTACCGTTTATTGTAAATGTATGTTGTTTTTAATGAACATGTTGACAACTCTGTAGCTAGTGCAGGCACTGAAAATAAAAACCTTCAAATCATCGACTCTCCTAAAAACGTATTGCTTTTGTATTTTGTCTACATAGCCAAAATAAAACATTTGAAATTTTACAACGGGCAAGAACGGTAAGCATTTCTCAATTTACCTATATTTTAAGCATCAAAAATTTCTGTTCACGGGAACTCATGACCTGATAATCAAATATAGTTGAAATGTATAGCATGTATTGGTATTAACTAGGACCAGGTCTGATAATAGTGATTTTGAAATGCGGGCGATTGTGTGCCAGTGGTGCCATCTTGAAAAATCACTAAGAAAAATAACTGCTTTTGGCCTTCTAAACTCTGATTTAGTCAATCGATTTTGACAAAATTCACATAGTAGGTCTATTAAATTCACATAGTACTCTTACTATAAGGCAAATTTGGTAGAAATTTATTTGAAAAATTCAGTCTTAACTGTTAGGGATGGTAAATTTTGAAAATTCGGCCAGGAAAATAATGCTATTTACCCTATAGCTTCCAGTACAGTCATGGAATCATAACGAAACTAAAATGGCAAATTAATTTTCTTGTAGGAAATATTCAGTAGAAATCTTGATACAAAAACAATGATAGGATTACCAGCAATGGTTGTTCTTGTATTTTTTTGGCATATCTTTAGTAAGCGATTTTATCATAGAATTTTCAAATCTTAGTGATTTTCTAGTGAAAATAAACACCAAATATTAGAAGAAAATTTGAAAACTTTTTCGAATGGTAACCCTAAATTTCTTTGTATCCCTATAACTTCCAATGCAGTCATCGGATCAATACGAAATTCACAGAGCAGGTTGACTTCAACGTGAGACAAATATGGCTTCAGTGCTAGGAAAGGGCTGCCAGCACAAGGCATTTTTGTTATTTTCGTACCAATAAATGTTTGCATTAAGTATTTGCATCGCAAACGTTTGCAATGTAAATAAGTAAGCAATATTTAAATTTTCTTAAGTCTGGATATTTTTCGAATG
>OX376373.1:94497815-94677926 GCA_947369275.1 Nemotelus nigrinus | reverse complement strand
ATTCTCTTGACAATGTCGATTGGACAGATACGCTTGCATCCCAATCTATTGACGACAATGTAAATTCATTCTACAATATTCTGTTTGACGCGGTCGAAAGATATGTCCCTAAAATTAGGAGAAAGGATAAACTTTCTGAGCCTTGGCTCGATAAGACTCTTAGACGTATGAGAAATCATAGAAATAAGCTTTACAAATCAATAAAAAATAATGTCGACTCTAGCCATCGTATTAAAGAAGAATACAATGCAGTGGCCAAAGAATTCCATAACAAGTCTCATGAAGCATATGACAGATTCATTAAAACCACCGGCGAGAATATAATCCACAACCCCAAAAAGTTTTTTGACTTTGTGAATATGAAACGGAAAACAACTGGCTATCCCTCCTCTATGTGTTATAACACCTCAATGTCTTCTTCTCCTCAAGAAATTTGCAACTTTTTCGCAGATAACTTCCAAGAAGTTTTTAATCCAGCAAGTACTTCATCATCCTGTCATTCCCCAAGAGTAACTAGACCAATTTTCGCTGAGGCTATAACCATTTCCAGAGATGATATTTCTAAAGCTATCTTGGAGCTTGATAGTAAAAAAGGCCCTGGACCTGATCTTCTTCCTCCAATGTTTCTTATTAAATGTGCCGCACAGCTAATCACTCCTCTTCAAATTATATTTAATACATCTCTTTCTTCTGGGTCCTTTCCGTCGTATTGGAAATCCTCCTACGTGACACCAATATTCAAAAATGGCGATAGAAGATCAATTCAAAATTATAGAGGTATTGCCATTTTATCAACCATTCCTAAACTCTTCGAAAAAATCATATGTGCTAAACTATCCCCTCTGGTCGATTCTCGACTTAATGAACAGCAGCATGGTTTTAGGAAAGGACGTTCTACCACTACCAACCTAATGGTGCTGGTTTCCCATGTTCTTTGTAAAATGGAGAAAGGTGATCAAATTGACGCAGTCTACACTGACTTTAGCAAAGCATTTGACCGTGTTGACCACTCCATTTTGATTTCTAAGCTACAGCAATTCGGAATTGCCGGTTCTCTACTAAAATGGCTTAGCTCTTATCTCCACAACCGCTCACAACATGTGAAATTCCAAGGGCTTATTTCTAAAAAAATTCATGTCAATTCAGGTGTACCTCAAGGTAGTCATCTTGGCCCTTTACTTTTTAATATTTTTATATCAGACTTGTCAGAGGTTTTATCTGATGTGCCTCATCTACTCTATGCGGACGACCTGAAAATTTATTATACTATAAAGTCGTCTTCAGATGCCAGCTTTTTTCAATCAAAACTAAATTCCCTCGAACATTGGTGCAGCGTGAATAACCTACCTCTCAACATCGCAAAGTGTCATGTAATTAGCTTTTCTAGAAAAAGTACGCGCGTACATTATACGTACCTTTTAAGCAATACGGCACTTAGTAGAGTGGACAATATTTTAGACCTCGGTGTGGTGCTCGATGAAAAGCTCCGCTTTAATTTTCATTACGACAAAATTATTTCTCAAGCAAGTAAACGACTTGGCTTCATTAAGCGACGGGCCAGGGAGTTTCAGAACCTTTGGGTTACAAAATCACTTTACACCGCGCTCGTTCGCCCTCTTCTTGAGTATGCTTGCATTATCTGGAACCCAGTTTTCGAAATTCACAGCCAGAGATTTGAATCTATTCAGAAGCAATTCTTGCTATTCGCTCTTAGAGGTCTTTACTATCCAAGTGATTTTAGCAATTTACCGTCGTATGAATTTCGCCTTAGACTTCTAAACTTATTACCTCTTGCATCCAGAAGATTAATGTTATCTGCCTGCTTCAGTTTCGATGTCATTAGAGACGCTGTTAATGTCGACTATATACAGAAAAGATTTGTGCTTAATCAGCCCTTGAGAGTCACTAGATCCCGACGAATGCTAGTTGAATATAAGCATAGCACCGCATATGCTGATAATGAGCCAATTAACAGATGCTGCAAAATATTCAACAGTATGAGCCAACACTTTTCCCCCACGATATCCAAAGTGTCCTTTAAAAATAGAGTTACCAAGGCTCTCTTATCCTAACCTCCCTAGTCTACCGGCCTAGTATCTTCTTATGACTTAGGACTATTTTCATAATTGTTTAATTAGATAATTAATTAAATCGGTTTTGCGTTTTGCGTATTTAATATTGTGACCTACATGTAAATTAGCTTTGTGTATTTATTTATCGAATGTTTATTTATTTATATTATATTTGTTTGTATTTTATACCTATTTTAAACCTGTTTTTTTCTTTAAATTTGTCTGGTTTGTTTTTATGTTTTATATTTATTTCATTTATATGTATTATTATTATACCTTGTTTGGTAAATAAATAAATAAATAAATAAATAAATAAATTGAATTTGGAAAACAATCTATTAGATATAGTTTTAAGGACATATTTATGATTTCAATTTGAAAATACATCGGCAAGTTACTTTTGGAACCTAGCTATAACCCTCCAACTCGTAAATACAAGAATTACGACGCCTTTGTGTTTTTCAATTGTGTGCGGTTTTTGACAACCACATATAAGGAATCCAAAAAATGGCAACAATAATTTCTCTATCACCATATCCTCTATACTTTTATATCAATGGTATATTCATATCAATTTTTGACAGCCTTAGTCTAAAATATACAACACACGCTAAAACCAGCTTCACATCTAAGTGGTAAGGGGTAAAATAAACGCAGCGACTACTTGCATTTCGACCTAAATATAATCTAAGATACCTAAAATTTCTCAACAAAAATTGAACACAGCACTATTGAGAGTATACACTTTCAGAAAATACAAAGAGAAACAAACGTTTTTTTAAGCTGCAAAGTAGAATGAGCCCTTAAGAATTCAAAAATTATTTATTCATTTGAATATTCTAAATACAAAGTTTCTCGTTTGTTGTCATGAAAATGGTATTTAATTCACAAACTTAGCAATTGTTTTTTTTTCAATAGCTTTTTTTGGTTATTCGTTAATATCTCGAGAACCGTTGGTCGGAAGCACAAGTTGACTATATACAAAATTAAAGCTTATTGCACATTTTTCTTGTATTTGCAATGGTTCCCGAGCTATAGGACGCAAAAGATACGGGTTTTAATAAAAAACTGGCGAGGAGCGCGCCATTCTTGCTATGTTCCGTCCACCCAACTATCTTTCCTTGCTTCCACAACTAAGCCGGCGGTTAGTTCTAATCAGGTGTCACTACTATCTGCGTCGTTGCGTGAGTGTAATGTGTGATAATTCATTTCTTTGTGATTTTTTGCATAGTAGACGTATGACTTGTTTATATATGGTAATTGACTTGCGAAATGGAAGAAAACTGTTTATTGTGCGACAAATTTCTTGCTTCACCTTCTGGTGTCACAACTGTTGGTTTGAAGGGAATCGGATCGTTACTGCTAGCTAGTGAGCGAAGAAAAGATAATTTGAGTTCTAAGTTCAAATAAGGTTGTCTGTGTAAACATTATTTGTATTCAAAACAAAATATTTCCTCTAAGTAGATGTTATTGATGAAGAGTATTTTAAAAGCAATTGAAAATACCTATTAAAGCCCGCAGAGATACATTCTATTGTAGAAGTATGGAGCTAATGACACAATATGATTACACAAGGTAGTGTGGCCCAAAGATTTGCTGAAAATCTCAACCATTCGCCAGTGCTATGAAGCTTATGTTCTTTAACATTATGGTGGCAACGGCTGCATTGTGGTGTTTGACGGCTATTTAGTCGTCCCATCCAGTACAAAGGGAGCTGAACAGAGCCGAAGGTATAAAACAAAGAGTTGAGTTGACATAAACTTTGGAGAGAAAACAGCAGCAACAGTCAAACATGATGATTTTCTTTCGAACGAAAAGAATAAATCGAGTGATTTTATTCCTCATAACTGCTGTTAATATCCATGGAGTTGAAACAGAATAAGCATCCAGTGATGCTGACACATTGATTGTCCGAACAGCACTCATGAAATCTTTCATTTGTGACAAAGTAGCAATAGTCGGTGAAGATGTAGATCTTATTGTTCTCCTCACGACCTTAACTCCGACTGAACAAAACATATTACTTGTGAAACTAAGCCACGGCAAATTAGAAAGGAAAGAATATTCAAGCCAGCAATTTCGGAATCAAAAACAGCATAATTCTTGTGCATGCGTTCAGTCATTAATCAAGAAACAAGCTGTACTGCAAGGTGCTGCTGAAATATTTAACAGTCCAGATTCATCTTGTGAGGCTGTAACTGCTGCTTGAAACAAAGTATTCTTGGCGTTGTACAATGCGCCCCGGAAGCAAACCTCTCTTAACATTTACAGCTATAACACTTTCACTAAATCGGTATCCAATGCTAAACCCGGCCTTTCTGCTCTGCCACCCACAGAAGGGGCAGCAAAACAAGAGGCTTTTTGAGTATACCACCAAATTCAATTTTAGCTTGGGAATAAACTTCCTCCTGTACAGTGGAATTGGAAGCTGGAAAACGATCAGCTAATGCCTGTTTCGCCAGAAGGTTTAGCAGCACCTGAAGCTATCCTCAACCTCATTTGTTGCAAATGTACAGGTAGATGTGGGGACAAATGTAGCTGCCAAAAGGCATAATGTGCACAAGCATTTGTCACAACTGCCATGGCGAATGCTTGAATGGTGTTATCTCCACAATCGAAGAAGACTTTGATGACACTGATGACCCCGATGCCATAAACCTTGAAAAACAGACCATTCAGTCCAAATAACAAACACTGAACATTTGGCTCATGAGTATCAAAACACTGTGCTTGTGCTTGTGCTTGCTGGACGCTTAACCAGAAGTCAGGTGAGATTGAACAATTGTATTTTTTTCATATTCATTTACCTTGCAATAGTATACATATCTCATTTGTCATATTCTTATCTGTATAATGGTTGTCTCACACCATCATCTCATGCACAGTTACCTCTTTTTACTGTGTTTCAGTTTGCAGGGCTTTCTACCAAGAAGCAATGAAGTTTTGATTGATTTTTCTGTGTATTTCTTTGTTTAATATATATGATGTCTTTATTTTTATACAAAGCTGTGAAGTTAATCTCCTCAATCATCCTAGGTATCCAAACATGTAAGTAAACTATTGTCAAATATGATTAGAAATGCCATATTGTACCACCCTAACGTGGTTTTTCAAAAAACCCTATCTTTAGTGCCCTATAACTCGGGAACCATTGCGCATACAAGAAAAATGTGGAGAATCAATTTTGTTACTTATTGAATAAGCGTTAATTATGTCTAGGGTCAACTTGTACCTACAACCAACGGTTCTCGAGATATTAACAAAAAACCAAAAAAAAAGTGACCTTTTTTTGTTTTGACTTTTGGTGTATTCATCCCTAGCTGAGTATAAATCAATGTGCAAAGTTTCAAAACTTTTGGATTTTTCCGGAGGTTAAACTTGTTTAGGCTGGACTATGAGTAGTGGAATGTAAGTGAGATAAGTGTATGTGTTTGTGTATGTATCCACAATAGCGCTAAATTTTGAAACAAACCCTTCTTTCCCTTGAAATCTCCGCCTATAATAAACAACCACACAAAAGGCTGGGGACATGTACCTTTGTTGTTTTATTTTAGTTTTTCTTAATGAAAATGTAAATTTTTTTTTTATGCATACACCTTGTTTGGTCTGAAAATTAATTAATTAATTAATTAATTAACTCTCTTTCAACAGAAATCACCGACCCCAATGCATGACAGCGGTGCACAATCCAAATTCTAGTTTCTTTATCCCAATCGCAAATTTTCGTTAAATTTAAAGATGAATCTGCTAAACAATAAAATATAACCAATTTCTTACAGAGAAAAAATTATTACATATTTTTGACAGCGTCATTCATCAGCCATCCTGCACAGCACTTTGCAGTCTTATGAGTCAGGATACTAAAAATATATTATTTCATTTTTATAATCTATATTATATTTGAACATATGCAAGAAAAATGCATGTCGATCGGACAAATATTCTCAAGATTCAACATTCAAGATTCTTTTTATTCATAATTTACCTGGATAAATCTATAGTAAGAATAATATTGCATACAACTTCAGTACTTTTAGAGTTTAGAGGTTACATATATGTCTACTACTATGATTAGTTATAGTTATATAATGACAACGGCTTCAGATTAGTAAATATGGCATTAGAGGAAAAGGTTAAAACAAAAACCTCCATCTGTACATAAGACTTACAACTAGAAGGAATAAGGCTAAATCTTAACCTATTTTAACCTATATTGCAGTCATTTGCAATCACCAATCAAACCAAGCTGGTAATTAAGGGATTGCCGTTATTTCGGCATTTGGATAGACATTTTTCTTTGAGTTTTGTCACTGATATGGAAACAGTTTCAATTTGAGATATGTTATGTAGTGCGCGAGTTGAGAAATGCCCTGTAACTTTCAGGATAAGTTTGAGAGTTTTGTTTTGAGCTCTTTGCAATTTCGCGATATGAGATTTGGCACAATCACCCCATACAGGAGCAGCATAGTGAATTACAGGCTGAAAGATGGATTTGAAAACAAGCATGTTGTTGCCATAGCTTTGCTCAGACCGTTTGTTAATGAAAGGGTAAAAAACGCGAATAAGTAAGTTGATTTTGTCAACTACATGTGAAATGTGCAAATTGAAGGTAAACTTCTGGTCAAAAAACACTTCGAGATACTTGCAACACGTGGACTATTCAATGTCAATGACAGATAGTGGCAATTTGGCTTCAGGTAAGTATTCGGAAGCTCTTTTCCAAGTAAAGTAAACTACCTGCGACTTTCCAGCATTGATTTTGATTTTCCATTTATAAAAATATTTTGAGATAGAATTCAGGGATGTTTGCACGCCGGGAATGATTGCATTCGGAGTCTCGCCTGAGGCAAACAACGCAATGTCGTCTGCAAACATTGCTAGCTGACAACTTCTGGCTAGAGACGAGAAATCGGATAAATAAATATTGAATAAGACGGGACGGTACGCCAGCAGGTATGCTACGTGGAGATGACATAGATTTACCCAGGTAAACAGTGTAAAATTTACCATTTAAGAAACTCTAAAAATAGAGATAGTTGTGTGGATGGTCAGAGTTCTCACGAAGGGGATAGCTGAGTTCGCTGCTATGCAAAGATGGGAAACAAAAAGTTTGATCATCTGATCAATATCATCAGTGGGCCGAATATTGACGAAAGGAGATGCTGAGAGCTTAAGATATTTGTTGAGATTATTTTTGTATTTTAACCAGTCAGCTCTAGATTAATTAAATGTGAGGGATCTGCCAGGGAGAAGAGGTGTAGCTGAACACATAACCATAACTGGGAGATGTTCAGACCCTAAAGCATTTAGAGTTATATGATTAACGACAAGGTAGCCGTCAGTTATGAACATATCGATCGTTGAAGGTCTCGTTTTAGTAGATGTAGGTATATACGTGCACTATGTGAAGTGAAGGCGGTTGTTGGAGGTGACAATGACAGACAGGATATTTCCCCAGCAGTTACATCTTGGATAATTCCAATTTGAGTGCTTTGCGTTGAGGTCCCAGTATGAAATCGCTTCCAGTGTTGCGGATAAGTTTACCGATGTCGTTTCGAAACATAGCTTTCTTTTCCGAGTTTCCATTTCCACCAGGGGAGTAGACAGCAAAAAGTGTAATTGGGTGAGGATTTGAATCAATTACTACTCCTACAGCCTCGATACACTTTAAATTGGAAGATCATTTGGCAGTGTGTTTAAGTTTTTTGTTGATGAGAATTAATACTCCTCCGCCTTTTGCATCGCCCAGCCGGTCACATCTGTAGGATTGACAATTTGAAACAGACAACCTTAAATCAGTTTTCAGACATGTTTCTGTAATAAGTGCAATGTCTATGTTTTCAGAATCGAGCAGGTTCAATAGCTCTATAAATTTAGTTTTAATACCTCTAGCATTCCAGGTAATTAGTTTCAGTGAAGTGAGCTCATTTAGCAGCATACAAGTACTTAATCGCTGATTGAGTAATGACATTAAATTGCTCAGATCTATTTTTGCAGGGGTTCAATTGTGATAGTAACTCTGTAAACAAAGAATTAATTTTGGTATATGTAAAAAAGGTGGTTAGAATTTGAATTTGTATTTCTTACGGCATTAACGTAGCCAGAGACAGCATTGTTTCGACCAAGGTCTGGATAACCAGGTATCGTTGGAAAATCAGCTGCATTTCAATTAAAGTTAGTACTAGTGCCAGTGCAGACAGCTCGGTGCGCACTTATTTTGGTACTTGAATGGGTGCGATTATTTGGATGTGAGCGAGTTTCTAGTCTATTCCGCATCTCCACGAAGTGCAGCCTGTGTATGCAACTAGCGTGAGTGGATTTGCGTGAGCCTTTGCAATTTGCACAAACTGGTTGAGTTTGGGAAGTGCAGTCTTCCTCGCGGTGGTTTCCTGCACACTTCGGACAGAAGGTTTTAAGGCTCAGCCACATAGGCAGCGGTCTGTCGCGGCGGGCAGCGATGCGGTCAGGCGGTCTGGTTGTATTATGGAATGTTGTATCAGCTCTGTCAGACACAACGCGATCTACCGAATTCGGTCAATCTCCGTCGCGGCGACAAGCGATCCGGTTGTACAAACTTACTGATTTTTGTAGTGACCGCCTCAAAATGAGCGAGCAAACTGAGTTATTTATTGAATGTGACTCCAGTTCGATACATAATCGGTGGTATTCACCCAACTGTTTTCTTTTCTTATTGATTTCATGCACCCAACATCGTCTTTTTTTCTTTCTGTTTCGTAAAGCTAACAACAGAAGGAGTTGTTCTTCATCTGAGCTCATACTCAATAGCAATATGAAATACAAATTATTTTGAAAATGCACTACTATTTCTCTCGGGCGCACTCAGTCACGGACTGCGCAGACAAGGTATCGCGTCCTATGTGGCGTCAACATATCGCAGACCGCTGCGATAAGCGCCGGATCGCTTCCCGCCGCGACAGACCGTTGCCTATGTGGCCGAGCCTTTAGCATTGCAGTGCTTGGCTCCGTGCCCAAGCATTTGACAGTTGTGGCACTGCGTTACTTTGTTTGGGATGTGACGCTTGTATTCCCAACTGATGATGGTGTTGAACAGAACATTTTTTGTTTGCCTCAGTTTTGGCAGCGTTGTTGAGCCTCTTTCGAAGTATACGATGCAGATGTTTTGCTTGTGTTTCGTCACAGCAGACTTAACGTCAAGGCATTGAAAACCGGTCACCAGAAGATCAATTTTAATATCTGTTGGCTCGTACTCATCAAGCCCGAGGAGAACTGCTTTAAAAAGCGTTTTACTTTTCTGTTCGTGCGAAAAACACTCAATATTTGCTTTTTGAGATCAAGCTGCATTTTATCGTAAGAGGCACAAGAAGAACATTGCAATTTAATCCTGATCGATATGTTTTTCATTACATAATCAGCAACTGAGATCACGTTCAGAAGGGATTGGTGGAGGGGTCTCGCGATGAGGAGAAGGGATATTATTGCCAGTGACATCATCGTCACTAAGTAACTGAAGTGGAGCGAAGTAGTTTTCACTATTGTTGGAAGTTTGATTCGGGCTCGCGACCGCATTTTTCCGCTTCTTATTCATGTTACAAAAGGATTGTATCAATGAACAATGAGCGCGAGGGAGGTTAGCATCTCCCACTTCACCAGCTTTTCTTTTTAATATAGATAATAATATTAATAAAATATAAGAGATACACACAACCAAAGTTCGAATTTAAAAGAGCGAAAGTAGGTCCGTGTATTTCGACAATGAATATTGTCAAAGTGGTACGTATATTTATAAAATGATCCCAGAATGGCGCAAAGCGCGTCACGATTTCCTAGTGAAGGGAAACAAATTGAACTTTTTTTCTTAGGAAGCCAACATTTTGTTCAAAGCCAATATTTTGTTTATTTTTTTGATTAATCAATAGATAATAATTTATATTAACGAAATCTTTCTATTTTCAGTTTAGATGATTCAATCGTGAGCCACCGTGCTCACTGCAAGACACTTTATTTTAGAGGAGACTCGAAAATTGGCTAGAGCAGCTTCCGAAATCTTTACTTTTGCAAATCAAAAACATCATAATAAAATTAAAAGCTTCTTTAATGTATGATACACTTCTACGTCAATGAGCTAAAAAAATTTGCAGGAAATATTATTGAGGAAGCACTTTTTGTTGGTCTCGTGATTGCGTATAACTCCTTAGATTACCCTGAAAAGTACATTTTTTCAGTGTTAACATCGCGAATAAAAAGATTTAAAGCAATATTTGAACCTAATAACTTACGCTGGAATTTCATAATAGAATTTGCCAGCGTACGATTGTTTGTGTGAAATCAAATTTATATGAGCTAGAATCACTGAAATTTCACTTAGATTATCACGACAATCATATACATAAGTCTCAGTTGATAATTACTTCATCCATTTCATCAACATGGCTAAACGATTTCGAACTGAAAGAAGAAGACTGCGCCCAGCGTGGGTAGACTTGCCTGAAGCTACCACATCTTCACTTTCGCCGAATGTAATCTTGTTCTTTGAAAATGTTGGCCAAATAACTAATGAATAAGTCATTACGATTATTTTTATATGTAGTTTAAGGACGCCAAGATTTTTTTTCATCAAAAGCATTTAACCGATATCCGGCCTTTAGTGAAGCTTTCTGTGATAGCAGAGTAAACTTCAATTCCGCACATTGGAGACACTTTTCGGGATTAATTTGGAGCCTAATGAATTTCACACTGCCTAAATATTCTCACCAAACTATTCTATTAACGCTTTAGCGTGCCGTGTGGTAGGCGAATCAAATGACCACATAAACCGAAGTGGCCACAAATTGCTGGTCGTACCGAACACAACTCAACGAATCGAAGCTCTGATAACGCCATTTTCCTATCCTAGAGAGTAATCAGTTTACAAAAACTTTTCCTCGTAGCCCGATATTGGCCATCCGCTTTGTGTCTGGACATTAACAGCATAGCAAGCCACTCTCTACAACTAATATATGTATATCAAACCAATGACGATGGTACCACTAATGATGATTTTCTCGCATCAACCAACTCGCCGCGCATTTTCTCTGCACACATAATTCCACTTTGTACTCTAGATGACTTTTCGTTCGTAATAGTATGGTGATGCTTTGCTGCTGTGAAATCACTGTTTGGCGCCGACGAATATTCTGCGTGCCTGTAATTGAATTGAAAACCTCTGGTCAACCGCATTGAAAATCCGCATCGAAATCATGTAGACGATTTTCACCATTTGCTTAATACTTGTCATTTCTAAGATAATTGTTTGCTGCAGTGATGATACCAACTCGGCAGAATGGTAACCAAAGTTCGATGGCTGGGCAATAGAATGGATGAGGAAACAAGCAATATTAACGAACCAATGAGCGTTGTAATGACCTGAATTATAGTTTGGATGAAAAATTAATAAGGAAATTGAATCTGATGTTTTTTTGAAAAAAAATTCGCAATTCATTAAAAAATTTCTAGATTTTTGGCCTTTCCCCCTAGCATTCACCCGGAAGAAACAGACGAATATATTACTAAACTAAAATTTCTGATTGAACAATAACCAGAAAAAAATAGAGGCGAAAGCTACTAAAAGTCGAAAAAAGTCTAGCGCACTAAAACCGCTAGAAAACTGATTTTCAAAGAAGTTATCTTTGAGTCACTTAAAAATGTATGAAGAAGTAATGCACTTCTTTGTAGTATCATATCAGCAACAATAAATCGACCATAACATACTCATGCTTAATCAACCTATCCTTTGAATTTCGTTTTCATCGAAGGATATCATCGAAAGTTTTAGCGATTAAACTATGTCTGGGGATGCCTTCCGAAAAGCGTCGCTAGCTTATTTTATTGTAAATGCTTTGCTTATGCATACAAAATGCAAGCATATATTGGTGCAAGGTATACGAAATTGTCTGGTGCTGGCAAGCATGTTTTAGCACCATAGCTGCTTCACGTTGTGTCAAACCCACTCTTTGAATTTCGTTTCGATTGATTGACTGCGCTGGAAGTAATAGGAGTGAATACAATTTTAAGGTTGACACCTTCAAAACTTTTTAAATTTTCGAAACTTAAATATTTGTTGTTAATTGTCATTCCCATTTGGAGATTTAAAGACAACATCGCACGATAAAGAAATATCAATAAATTACGAAATTAATCATAGTTGGCAGTCCTTTCATGATTTTTCAACGAAATTCTTACAGAATCAGAAATACAGCAAGGTCCACTTGTTATATGAGTTTCGTTTTGGTTTCGCAACTGCATCGGAAGTTAAAGGGAAAAGACTTTTATTTTCTTGAGCATATTTACAATATTTAGGAGACCAAATTTTCATAGCTGGCAACCCTATTTTAATTTTTCAACCAAATTTCTACGTGATCTGTTTTAGAGTAAGGTTCACCTACTGCCTGAATTCCGTTCAAATTTGGTGGCTAATAGCAAGCTCTAGGCCAAAAACCAAGTTGTTTCCTCGGTGATTTTTCAAAATGGCTCCACTGCCACAGTGTTGCTTGTATTTCAAAAGTACTTCTATCAGACCTGGTTCTAGCTAATTCCAACAAGTTCTGTAAATTTCATGTTGATCGCATTATTCGGTCGTCAGTTCTCGTGAACAGAAGTTTCGAGTGCTGGAAATAGAGGTAATTTGATCATGGGCTGCCGTTCTTAAAAATTTGAATTCAACATGGTGGACAAAGGCCAAAATTTATCAATTATTTCCATTTATTTTCAAAAAGCAAAAATTTTTCAGTAGGGTCAATGATTTGAAGGATGTTTTTCAGGAGCCTACTGTAGCTACAGGGCAGCCCTCACAATCTTGAGGGCTGCCCTGTAGCAATCTTGAGGGCAAAATTTGTGTTAAGTCTTACTTCACATCAATATGCTCTGCGAGTTTCACGATGTTTCATTGTTTTCGTTAGAAGTTATGACAAATCGAACTTTGAAAAAAAAAACCTTGCCTACTTTTAGGCACTCGTCTATGTTTTCCGAAAGTGTCATTTCAATCAGATCAGCCATTCCAGAGATTATCTCCCGTAATCAATTTGCTGATATATATATATATATATATATATATATATATATATATATATATATATATATATATATATATTAGGGCGGGCCAAATTTTGTGTCGATTAGACCTGCCCCCTAAGATGATTATATGGACAATTCTAAGCAACTTTGCCGAAGGAACCATAGGTCTATCTCGATTTTCGAGTCTCCCACTTTTCAAAAAAAGATTTTTTCCCTATAACATCATTTTGATTCAAAATTCGTTTTTTTATTCATCGTTATATTATCTTTTTTATGTGTATATGGGGGGTTTTTGGGGTCGAGAAATTCATTTCTGATCTTTATTTTTACCTATAACTACCGCCAGAGGGCGTTTCATGCATATTTTAACTATTTTTCGTCTATTTTCCGAGAAAAATTACAAGTTTTTTCGGTAAAATTGATCTTTATTTTATTTTTTTCAACAAAAATTCAACTTAAAAAATAAGAACATGTGTAAAAAATAAAAAAAAATGAATTTAGTGGAAGAAAAGCGAAATAATTTATTTTTGAAAGTCTTTTTTGCTTTCAAGTCGGGGGTATTTTGCACGGCTTTCTGATGTAACTGCCATAACACTGTGTCGACTCTTTTCTAAAACACGTTTAGAAACGCTAGCCAGCAATTGAACATGTCTTTCCGTTGCTTGTATGTGTACCGGAATTCTTGGATCAGGCAATGGTGGATCATCGCATTCTAAATATTGTTCCAAATGATCATACGGAATGCTATACGTAAACGGTGGTTCGAATAAGACATCATCTCTATTTAAATCAATCATATTCGTATAATCTGTACAATTGAAGTTTATCAAAGGTTTTTGATAAACTCTAAGATGTGCCGGGTCGTACAGATTTCTTCGGTAGTGTAAAATTTTCTTGATTGCGATTTTTCGTGTCTCTTTTTTATCATCAAATAACATCGCTAACAAAATATTTTCGGAATGTGCGTAATATGAATTGTTTTTAATGACATTATTCACAACTCCGCGTAGATTTGTATCCAAATATTGTGTCCAACGAATGAATTTGTAAAATAATACACTACCGAAGACCACCGAATTATAGTACTTGATGTTGAAGTACATCGGCACATACACTTTCATTATGTATGTTGCCAAAATTTTCAAATTCCTTGATAGATTTTCAGTTGACACATACAACCGCAACAATCTATTCGCCTTGGTGAGCCAACGTGAATGTGCTATTGGTCCTGGTTTATTGTGCCATGTGCATCTTTTACGTCAATGTCTTGCATAAGAGATGTTGCGAGTGCTGCTGCTATTCTATCAGACACACCAAATCGATCACACATCGCAGCGAAGTTCGAAGCATCGTATCTGGGAGTATACGGTCCTCGTATCATTGGCGGAATATCTTGTGGATTTGAACTTGGCTGATCTATATCAGTACTTGGTTCATATGCTGAATGGCTCTGTTCAACGCTTGTTGGTATTATTGTTGACGTTGGTGCTGGCTCTTCAACTTCTAGCACGAATTCCGGTATCGTCAATCTTCTGTCATTATTTTGATCTCGCATGAACTCTTTCAAATGATCTGGAATCAATCCACATGAGCATAATTCTGCTTTCAAGTCACATTGACATTTGCCGATGTAAAATAATTCTTTTGTAGATTGCTCGAACGTTCTGAATGAGGCGATATTTGAATGTTTAGTTTCGATGTGATACTTGTCAATCAATGTACCCAATTTTCTAACAACACTTTGTTTGGTTAGAATTTCAACATTAAGTTGACTCCAAATTTCAATCAATTTGTCTGTTACGTGCGGTACGAATGTTTTATACGAAAACATTTTGTTTTGGAGTTTAGCACGTTCGGCCAAGAAAAAAAAACATCTTAAAATATCCTGTTTCGTTGGCAGATCGAGTCCACTCAAATCACAAGATGCACCAAAAACAGCAACATCGTGCGAAGGCAAATGCTTCAAATGACTTTCGGTACTTGTTGATGTTGTTGCGGTTTGAGATGTAGACGGCAATGCATTTGGATCCATTGTATAATTTTACTAAAAAAATTTTAAAAAACTGAAATTAGTATATTTCAAAACATTTGGTTCGAATATATTTTTTCCACCTACAAATTGGTAAATACACAGTGGTAAAAATGGTGTGAATTTTATTTATATTCAAATATCAAATTTTGATTTTCACAAAGCTTTAGCGTGTGTATTTTACGACGTCTGATTTCTTAACAATCTAATCGCATGAAGTTGTCACAAGATGTCAAACTACATCTTCGGTATTCATCGGGTTTGACTCACATACTCCTACGGCATAACTCATATGTGCCTAACTCATATATGTATATCAACAGCATTTACTCATATGTCAACCGACATTTCGCCTCTAAGGACCAGTTAATACATTATTCCAACGCACATTATTCCTACATGCTATACATATAAATACATTACAATGTATTACATATTTCAGAAAAAAGTAACCAAGCAAGAGAACAACATCGATGCCTATGTGTATTAAATTACAAAATTTTAACACATACCTTTTAATTCTTTTTGAATTTCACAATTATTCACTGGCAGGAAATTTATAATTCACTTTCACTGAAATGATGCTCAAACACTAATGAACTGAACACTCATAAATGTCATTGTGTTGTGCTCTTTCACAAAATATGTCGGTAATGATGTTTTACCGATGTTTTTTTTTTAAATAAATGCGTTGTTGACTTGAAAGCAACAACACTTTGTCGCTTTTTTTCTCACTAAATTCATTTTTTTTATTTTTTACACATGTTCTTATTTTTTAATTTGAATTTTCATTGAAAAAAATTAAATAAAGATCAATTTTACCGAAAAACTTGTAATTTTTCTCGGAAAATAGACGAAAAATAGTTAAAATATGCATGAAACGCCCTCTGGCGGTAGTCATAGGTAAAAATAAAGATCAGAAATGAATTTCTCGACCCCAAAAACCCCCCATATACACATAAAAAAGATAATATAACGATGAATAAAAAAACGAATTTTGAATCAAAATGATGTTATAGGGAAAAAATCTTTTTTTGAAAAGTGGGAGACTCGAAAATCGAGATAGACCTATGGTTTCTTCGGCAAAGTTGCTTAGAATTGTCCATAGAATCATCCTAGGGGGCAGGTCTAATCGAATTTTTCGGCTCCATACAAATTGGCCCGCCCTAATATATATATATATATATATATATATATATATATATATATATATATATATATATAATATATATTTATATATATGTATATATATATATATATATATAATATATATATATATATATATATATATATATATATATATATATATAATATACATATATATATATATATATATATATATATATATATATATATATATATATATATATATATTATATATATATATATATATATATATATATATATATATATATATATATATATATATATATATATATATATATATATGATGAATTTTCGGCGAAACGAGTTGAATACTAATTTTCTTCGAAAATCAGTAAAAAACTAAAAATACTAAGATTCGAAGCTAGCATAGACTTGGTATATTGCAAGAACTCCTACAGTGACAAATTGTCCATTTCTCATCCCATTCAATATTAATTTCGCGAAAAGAAACCTCCCTCTTCATTCAATTAATTAAATTCCATAGAAAATCCTCCCTTAAATCCTATTTGTTCTGATTCCGTCGATTTCCAACCAATTTGTTCACACAAGTTTCAAATGACCAAACTCATTTGTTAATAATAAACTCAGTGTTTCCGACAGTTCAATTCAATACTTTCGCTTCGTACCGGCTCGTACTTTACTACTTTGTTCATCGTACTTCAGTTCAGCTCACAGAACGATGAACAAAACGCAAAAAACAAGAAACCCTTGAACAATGTTCGGCACAGCCGTATTGAGCAAAATATCCGTACATACTCCACGAGAACTGTGTATTGAAAATGGTACACGAGCGCACACTGAAAATGATTTCAACATTGCTTGCCATATGATTAATGGTGTAAGTTTTCCGGGATAAATCGAATGACTTCGACTATTGCTGAGAGTTGAGAAAACTTGAGTTTGTGCTTCGATCTTGACAGGTTTTTAGTCGATTCGAATAATGTGGTTGAGAGAAATTTTAATAAGGATTTTTCGTCTTTGGTGAGTTTGTAATTGATTAGTAGTCCGAAGCATCTTGATGGGCTTGAATGGTTTGAGATATTGGATAAGAATATTGTAGCTAACAACTGAAAAATTGGTTGGCATGTTAAGTGCATTAATATTTTTGTATAACGATATATGCTTTAATTTAGGTACATTAAAGAGGCATTAATTAGATTATTTTTAAGTCTTATGTTAGTTTTATTTGAAATTTTTTTTATCTATTCTATTGGCAATAGTAAAAATAGAAACAAGTGCTGCTTTTTAATTCAAGGAACTTTTTTCAATATTTTTGGAGCTACTTCTCTTCAAATCTTATTTTCGAAAATTTTGGATTTTTGCCTTCACTAAATTACCTATTTTTGAGCACACAAAATTTGTGCTCACGAAAACTCCAAACCGGATCTTCAGATCCAAGTATAATTCAGAGGATGGATCGTTTTTAATATGACTAGGTTTCATAGAAGTGATTTTAAAATGTCAGGACCAACAACCAATGTCACCATCATGAAAAACACTTAATCTTCATCACTAAAAAACACTTTTCCCTATTATATCAGGTGCAGTTATCAGATTCAAACTAAATTCATACTGAAAGCTAATTTTGAAGTAAACAAAATTTGGTAGACTTTTGATTGCATTTTAGGGTAGTCTAATGATTTCGGTCGTTTTTTAGTTAAGAGATTCTACCAATACATTTTTGAGTTGTAGCCACTCTCCAATTAGAATATGGAAACTGTGTTTGAATTTTGCAAATTTTGACTTTTTTCGCGGAGAGAAACCTGTTCAAACTCATTTATAAATTTAATCATCGGTTTTCACATAAGTATGACTAAGCTATGAATTTCATTAGTGTGATTCTGTACCAATAAGCATATATGTAGATGTCAAAGTGTGTAAGAAGCTATGGTACCTGAGGGCTAATTTTACTAACGAAGCAGAAGCATTAATGAAACATCTTCCATTTTCTGAAAAAAACTATCAAGCTGCTTGGCAACTACTGAAAGAACGGTTTGAAAATCCCCGTTTGTTGGTGAATGCACTCATTGCAAAAATAATGTCCCAACCTATCATGGTCCAAGCCATTGTATAATGTTTAAACATCGACAGTAGGAATAAAGCATTTGCATGATATGACACGAGAATGTATCATAGGGCTGGAGAATATGAGAGTGTCCACGTCTACATGGGATCCATTGCTGCTCGACATACTAACACGGAAATTAGATAGCCAAACGATCACCCTATACGAACAGTCCTTAAATCATCCGCGGAGCTTTGAAGAAACCCTTGAAGCTCGGTTTTAGTCGCTCAAAGCAAAAGAGTCCAAAACACATGAGTACGATAACAAAAAGGTCTGCTCAGCTAAAGGACTCGCATCAGTAATCACCAAGAATGATTGTTGCATTAGTTGTAATGAGGCTCATCCTTTCATCGCATGCAAAGCGTTTATTAAAATATCGCCTGTAGATTACTTGAAACTAATTTACAAGCAAAGTTATTTTGTTAATTGTATGCAACTAGGTCATGCTTCAAAACATTGCACCAAAGGCACAATTCAAGCCAACGATGGATAATCAGTAGAGTGTAGAGCAGTTTTGGATTCCGGCTCATAAACAAACATTTTATCAGAAAGAATGTGCAAAAGGTTGAAACTGTCTCAGGATTCCAAAACTATCGGAGTCAATGATCAGCTAGCCAAAGGAAGAGTCACCGTTGAGCTGTTTTCAAGAGCCACCGCGTTTTTTTGACAACTCGAAGCATTTGTATTGCCAAAAATTATCTCAGACCAACCATCAAGAGAAATTGATAAACGCGAATGGAATATATCGCGTAACATACAGGTAGCTGATCCAGGATTCTATCAGCCCAATCGAATCGACCTCTTGCTGGGAGTGGAATTCTATCACCAGCTATTATCCATTGGGTAAATCAAGCTTGGAGATAGGCTTCCGATTCTACAGAATACTTTGCTGGGCTAGTTAGTGGCCGGCAAGGTTAACAATATTAACAGCGAGCACATGCGGTGCGGAATTAGTGCTAGAGTTGCTAGAGAAACAAGTTGAACAGTTTTGGGAATTAGATAAATCTCCAGATAATAAGCAGTAATTATCACCAGCTGAAAAACAGTGCAAAGTATATTTCAGCAACAATACCGCAAGAAGTCCAAATGGGCAATTTATCGTTCGGTCACCGTTTAGCGCAAATCCAAACAATATTTCATGGGAAATAGCCGTTAGGTGGTTCCAAACTTTAGAACAGAAGTTCAAACGTCAACTAGTCAAGTACACAGTGAGTATGTCAAATTTATGAATGGATACTTGCGACACCACAATATTGTGACACCACATTATTATCTACCCCACCACTGTGTCCTGAAGCGTGAGAGCAGCAAAGATTTCTAGCAACATATCACTAAACGACGTGCTAATGAAAGGGCGAATAGTCCAGGAAGGTCTATTTTCTATTCTTCTCCGGTTTCAAATGTCTAGATTTGTACTAACAATTGACATTGAAAAAAGGTATCAGCAAGTCGAGCTTAACAAAGATGACCGAAATTTCTAGCTGATAATTTGGCAAAGTAATACAAACGAGCCGTTGAGGGAAAAAAGAGTAAAGTGTCTTCAAACGTTAGCAAAGGAAAACCAGTCAAAGTACCTTGAAGCATCCTCAGTAATACTACGTGGCTGCTATGTAAATGATATTATGACAGGAAGCGATAGTTTAACGGATTTACTGGTCACACAATGTCAACTAAATTCGTTACTTTCTGAAGCAGGGTCCAAACTAAGAAAATGGTGTGCGAATCATGCGAAGCCTCTTGAGCAAATTCCTAATTAAATTAGCCTAGAGCTAAATGACAACCAAGAACAGTATACAAAAACTCCAGAGATGGTATGGTTACCTAGATTAGATTCATTCAGAATCAGTGCTCGGTCAACAAAGGCAACGACGATTACAAAACGCCCGATAAGTTCAGAAACATTTCGAATTCTTGACCCGTTGGGAATCGTTGCTCCTGTTGTAGTGACAGCAAAAATTACTCTTCAAAAGGTGCGGAATCTCCAACTTGACTAAGATGCTGCGTTGCCAGCAGAGTTTCATACAACTTGGACCGAGTTTCAAAATTAATTAACAACATTGGGAGACATAGACTTGAAAAGAATTTTTTAGCCCAAGGCACCGCAAAGTCAAAGCAAATTCACATGTTTGCTGATGCTTCTACGGAGGCTTACGGTGATGCAAAATACATTCGATCAACCAACCAAGATAACATGGTGATAGTTCGACTATTGTGTGCTAAGTCACGAGTAGCTCCGATGGAACAAATCACTTTGGCAAGACTGGAGTTGTGCTCTGCAAATTTGGCAGTCGAATTAGCAGATTACTTGAAAAACATCTTAAGCATGACCGATATTGCAACATATCTCTGGCCAGACTCAGAAATAGTGTAATAAGATCAGTCTTAGGGGCTGATGTTAGGCTGCAAATAGCCCTTCCAACAAAAAAAGAGGAAAAGAGCTCTGACCAATTTACTTGGGAAAGCCTGCCGCCGCTACGCAAATTTAGCAGTCTTTTATGCCTCAAAGTTTCACTAGCGAAGTCTTTGCCTTGGCGTACTTGCCGCCGCTCCGCAAAGCTAAGTTTATTTGAATAGAAAGACAATACTTCCTTTCAGATTGCTTGGTCGCCGCTAGTTGATTTGACTTACCAGCAAAGAATGTTCTTTATTGCTAACCATTCCGAGCTTTTATAACAATAATAGTACAGTTATTGTTTTTCAAAAATCTGCGCGAATCAAAAATAATTTATCTATTTCCGAGGATTTACCACTGCGTGCAATTAGGGCGCTTTAGTCGCTATGTGTGTATATGTGACATTTCGACAAGTGCCGAAACGTCAGTGCGGTACACAACACCCTCTTTCTTTTTGGGAAAAAACATTTTCTTTTATATGAAAAGAAAATTTTTGAATTTTAATTTTTAGACTCGCACATTACAATTTCATATAACTTTTTCGTGTTGATGCTATTCTTAATTTTGTTCTGACTTAATTCTATTTAATTCTTTTTCCTTAATCACAATTTCATATATATATATATATATATATATATATATATATATATATATATATATATATATATATATATATATATATATATATATATATATATATATATATATATATATATATATATATATATATGAATATATATATATATATATATATATAAATATATATATATATATATATATATATATATATATATATATATATATATATAGATATATATATATATATATATATATATATATATATATATATATATATATATATATATATATATATATATATATATATATATATATATATATATATATATATATATATATATTTCTTTTCTCGCTGTTTTCTATAGTTTTGCATATTGTTTGATTCTATTTTTTTTGTGTTTTTTTGTGTTTTTTTGTTGATTGTGGAAATTTATATTTGTATGCTTATAGTTTATTACATTATTATTCTTGCCTGTGGCTTGTATAACTTTAACAGATTGTTGTGATATCTTTTACATTTGTTGTTTATTAAGATATCTGAATTTACGCCATCTCTGAATTTAATTTCGTATGGGCCGTGGTATGTAATGTAATTTTTTGTAATTTCATTCTATTCATATTTCGTACTAGCACTAAATCTCCTAGTTTCAAGTTTGATGGTTTTGCAAAATTGTCTAATTTATGTTTTTTTTCGTGCTTTACTCTATCGATTATTTTTCGTGCTAGACTAATACTATTTTTTAACCTGAGTTTTAGTTCATTAGCATAATTATCTATATTGTTTATTGGTTCCTCTTTTTCTATTATGTCTTTAGGTAGATGAGGTTATCTGCCATATACTAGTTCGTATGGAGAATATTGTGTATCTACATGGGGGCTAGTGTTGTATGCAAAAGTATAGTAAGGTACCCATTTATCCCATTCGTAATCATTGGTAAAGTTTAATAAATATTCGTTTAAAACTCTGTGGTTACGTTCGACTGTTCCGAGTGTTTCGTGGTGATAGGGTGTCGAAAAAATTTGTTCTATTTTCAACATACTACAAATGTTTGCCATTAGCTCATTGGTGAATTCAGTTCCATTATCTGACTTCAGTTTTTTGAAAAGGCCGTGTTTTAATATTAATTGTTCAACCATTGTTTTTGCGATAGTTTTAGCGTATTTTGATTCTATTGGATAGGCAATAACATATTTTGATAATTCGCACTGCATTGTGAGTATATATCTATAATTGTTGCTCAACCTAAGTGGTCCTACTGTGTCTATGACTATTGTTTCGAATGAGTTAGCAGGTGTGTCTGTTATAATTTGGTTTTCTTTTATATGTTTTGTCTGTTTATTTTTAGCACAAGTTTCACAATTGTTAGTAAACGATTTTATCATTTTGTTCATATTTTTCCATATGTATTTCTGTTTGAGTTCTACTGTCGTTTTTCTCACACCTAAATGTCCTCCTATGGGTGTTGTATGGTAATCATTAATCAATTTAAATTGTATTATTTTATCTGTTATTCTTTTGGGGGGTTTGTATAATAGAGTTAGAGTTTTAGAGTTTTTTTTGTCTTAGAGTTTTTTTGTCTTTTGTTTGAATACACTGTTGTAATTGATTGAATATCTCTTTGAATTCGTTTTTCCCTATTATGTTAAATATTTCATTGGTTTCTTTTAAGTATATCATTGTTATATTTCTTCTTGTCACTTGTGGCGTCAGCTTCTCCAGTAACGAAACTAATTTCGATGCATTATCACTGCATTCAACTGTAACTTGGTTATTTCCGATGTTTATCTTTGTGGTTTTCCCCGTTTCAAATTTTAAATTTATTACATTTTTTATGTCAGCAATCAATTCGCTGTTCCATATATACGTTTCATTTAACTTTGTGTTTTGGTTTGGTTTATGTGCTTCTATCGTAGGTGTGTTGTATTTCTCTCTGGTCATGTTTCTTGTGACTGCTAATATATTTTTGTTCTTAACGTTATGTTCTTGTTTCGGGATCATTTCTTCTAATGTATCTGAGCTTAACTTGATGCGTGATAGTGCATCCGCATTGACATTCATTTTTCCTTTTCGGTATATTATATCGAAGTCATAATCACATAAATCGACTCTTATGCGTGTCATTTTTGATGATGGGTTTTTGTGTGTGAATAACGATATCAGTGGTCTATGGTCAGTGACCACCGTAAATTTATTTGCAAAAAGATATGGTTTGAAGAAGTTTATTGCCCAATGAATCGCCAGTTATTCTTTTTCTATTGTAGATTTGTTTATTTTGTGTTTAACGAGAGTTCTACGCGCGTAAGTTATGGGTAAGTCCTGTCCTATATCACCTTGTGACAGTACTGCACCTAATGCATAGTCTGATGCATCCGTTGTGACTATGAATGGTTTGCTAAAGTCCGGGTATTGTAGAATTGGTGCATTCATTAGTTTGCTTTTAACTAATTCAAATGTTGTTTGACATTGCTGTGTCCACTTGAATTCAACTTTCTTTTTTAGCAGGTCATTTAAACATTTTGTTATTTTAGCAAAGTCGGGAATGAATCGACGGTAATAATTGGCGAATGCGACGAATCTTCTGACTTCGTCTGGATTTGTTGGTACTGGGTACTTTTTGATTGTATCAAGTTTCACGGGGTCAGTGCGAACTCCATCCTTGGTTATTAGATGTCCTAAGTAAACCACTTCGATTCTCAAGAAATTGCATTTTTTAGGATTTAGCTTCAGATTGTATTTTTTCAATCTTTCAAGTATTCGTACTAAATTTACATTATGGTGTGCTAAACTGCAGCCGAAAACAATTATATCATCAACATATAGAAAAACTGCTGAGTCCAGTCCACTCAAAGCTATGGTGAGCATGCGTTAATCACCCCTTTGCACATGGTTTTCAATAAATCCCTGTCTCTTGGCGTCTTCCCGTCTTTCTGGAAATCCTCATACCTCACACCTATTTTCAAAAGCGGTGATAAACGTTCAGTCGATAACTATCGAGGAATTGCTATCTTATCTGTTATCCCCAAACTCTTCGAGAAGTTAGTTTGTGATAATCTTACTCGCATTATCGACCCCCTTCTTAATGAGGAACAACATGGATTTCGTAGGGGTAGATCGACTTCCACCAACCTCATGATACTAGTTTCTACTGTGCTCTGTGAAATGGAAAAAGGGAACCAAATTGACGCAGTCTATACGGACTTTAGTAAGGCTTTCGACCGAGTTGACCATCAAACTCTGGTTCAAAAACTTCGCAACTTTGGTATTTCCGGTTCTCTTCTTAACTGGCTCCAGTCTTACCTCTGCGATCGAACCCAATTCGTAAAATTTCAAGGCCACTTGTCCAAAAAAGTTTTGGCATCTTCTGGAGTACCTCAAGGCAGTCATTTAGGCCCCCTGCTTTTTAACATCTTCATTTCTGATGTGTCTGAGATACTGCTTGGTATACCGCATCTCTTCTATGCAGACGACTTAAAAATCTATCACATCATAAACTCGCAGTCTGATGCAACCTATCTACAATCAAAGCTTCAATCCCTCGAACAGTGGTGCGATGTGAATAATCTCAATCTTAACATCAATAAGTGTCATGTGATAAGTTTTTCTCGTAGGCATGCAACCACGATGTATTCCTACTACCTTAACGACTTCAAATTGAATAGGGTCGATCATATTATAGACCTTGGCGTAGTATTGGATAACAAGATGCGCTTCAATTTGCACTATGATAAAATCCTTGCCAAAGCTAATAAACAGCTTGGATTCATAAAGAGACGCGCTAAAGAGTTTAAAAATATATGGGTTACCAAATCATTATATACCACCCTAGTGCGTCCTTTATTAGAATATGCTTGCATTATATGGAACCCTGCTTTCGAGCTACATAGCGATAGAGTTGAGTCTGTTCAGAAACAATTTGTACTTTTCGCTTTGAGAAATCTCTATGACCCACGAGATTTTCAACATCTGCCATCTTACAAATTCAGACTGAGTCTTCTAAATTTAATGTCTCTTTCTTCTAGAAGAACTCTGCTCAGCGCTTGCCTTACATTTGATATTATTAGTGGTGCGGTAATCATTGAAGATCTCTCTAGCAAAATTACTTTCAATAACCGACCAAGACGCACCAGATATGCAAATCTGCTCAATGAATTCAGTCATCACACTACCTATGCATATAATGAGCCCATTAATAGGTGCTGCAGGATATTCAATTCTATAAGCAGCCACTACTCTTCGGGGATTACTAAATCACACTTCAAAAATAACTTGTCCAAAGCCCTTTCCACATCCGAACCCGCTTAACTTCCATCGTTACTAGCCTAAATTTAATTACAATAATGTAGAATAACTGGTACAAAAGTTGTGATGTATTGTATCTTTTTTACGGACAATTTGTATTATATATTTATGATTAATTGTATTTAAGATTTATAATATGTTTTTCTTGTTGTTATGTTGCCTTGTTTGGTAAATAAATAAATAAAACTTTTTTAAGAAATTGTCAAACCGAATGGTAGTCGTTTAAGGGGGCAATATGGTTTCCGAGGCCAAAGAAATGCCGATTTTTGCGTTTTTTTTCTCAGCTTTGAGTGAAAATAATTACTAATTTTGTACATTACATTAAAAAACTATATTTTGAGAGTATGTAGGAATTATTGTAGAAAAAAATATTAATTATTTATCCCGTGGTGGCAGTAGATCAAAGGCGCTTCGAAAAAAAGGCGTCGTGCGGTGCGTAAAACCTGACAGTGTTATCTGAAATCCAAAAATCGAAGTGATTTACTTAATACATTAGTTTTTTCGCGGATGAACGAAATTATATTGAAAAATATGCGATTTCCGATTTTTGGTGCGGTTTTCAATTTGGAGGTACCATTTTCACATAAAAAATCAGCCTATGATTGCCTGTGAAAAATAGTAAAAAAATTTAAAAAAAAAAACGAGCGTTCATCCGCGAGTATTCATCATATTCAAGATGTCCGGCAAAGTTCATTGAGATCGGTCCATTAATTTTTGAGTTATGTTACGCACCGACTTCAAAAATGTAGTTCCGAGTTTCGAGCTAGACTATTTCGGTGTCTCGTTGAAATATACCTGGCAACACGATCATAAAATAACCGGTATCTCTGCAAGTTTTAGTCCGATTGACTTGAAATTTTCAGAGGATATTCCTGAGATATTGTACTTTCATATAAAAAAATAATTGAAATTTTTTTTTTTAAGTTGGAAACCATCCTGCCCCCTTAAACTGATAGTGCCCTTTGTTCGTTGAGAAGGCTGTCAATGGTCGTGACTGTTTCGTAAGCTCTATTTAATGGAATGAACTTGTCATGTATAAAGTAGAGAAATATTTAGATCTCCCCAGATTATCTAGAACATCTTCTAAAACAAAAACGAAAACAACTAAAGAACACTTTATCTACAGAACTCTCCAGTTCTGTTCCCAATATCTCGACGACTCAAAAGGATGAAAATAAAACAACGAATATCTCTAAAGATATCAATGTGAAAGAATACGAGACTTCAAATTCTCCCAGTGTATTTACTGGTAAACAGATTTTTGGATTATCAGCTGACAATGCAGACAAAGCACCGGATATCGCAAACATCGCTACTGCTGGAGAGAAAGACATCAATGACCATACCTACTCCTGTTCACTCAGGGCTGCGGTGCAACCTAAAGTTCTATTTATATCCCGCCTAGCCGAAGACACGACAATTGATGATGTTCTAGCAAATGTCAATAGTATTCTTCAATACACGAAAACGTTTGCTCCAGCCAATTTTATATCTTGTATGAAAATCGGGAACCATCAGCGTGTGTCTTCATTCAAAGTCATCATGCCTGAGTGGTGCTTCGACACTATCGCATGTAGCAGCTACTGGCCTTCCTCCTGCATCATCAGGGAGTTTGTCCCTAAGCATCAACATCGAGGCATGAAAACGTCTGGCCAATATTCAAAAAACGGACAACGGAAGTCTCGGCATACTATGCCAACGTAGGGGGTATGAGCTCCAAAACTAATAATTTGTACATCACTTCATCAGTATCCAATTTCGACATAATTGGTTTAACTGAAACCTGGCTGTGTGAAAAAATCAATGATGCAGAGCTATTCAACAGCAACTTTGCTGTTTTTCGCCGTGACCGACATCTTGACTGTCCCGATGCTCCTGTCGGCGGTGGTCTACTACTCGCTGTAAAAAAAGAACTGCCAGTATCCCGTCTTGAGATACCTGACATTAGCGACCTTCAATATGTGTGTATCACACTAAACATTGATCAAAGGCGTGTTTTCGTGGCAATAGTATACATCCCACCGTCCGCAACAAGCTGAACGTATAATTTGGTGTACAACCTAACCGATTATATTTGCCGTATAATGGAGCCCACCGACGATCTCATTCTTATGGGAGATTTCAATCTACCGCATGTAGAGTGGCGACTCTCTGACGATGGTGAACATTACCTTCCTTCATCTAATAACCGACGTGATACTTACTTCATTGACTCCATACTTTCAACTGGACTAAAGCAGATCAACTGTATTTGCAACACAAACGGACGACTTTTGGACCTAATTTTTTCGACGATTTCTTCAGATGTCTCGATTCAACGATGCTCATCTCCTCTTCTTGTTGAATCCTTTCACCATTCAGCTCATCATATAACTTTTCAAATTAAAGACGATATACTCACTGAGTCTAACTTTGTTAATCTCTACAATTTTAATTTCAAGAAAGTCGACTTTGATATGCTGAGTGGAGTGCTAGCCAAATGCGATTGGTCTTCGGTTGTGAATGAATCTGACATAAACGTTGCTACCATACACTTTCATTCCATCTTATTCGGTTGCTTTGCTTGCTGTGTTCCATTGTGTAACCTTGTACCTATTAAACGCTTTCCATGGATCAAACTAGATCTAATCAATCTAAAAAATTTGAAAATTAAGGCTTGGAAAGTGTACAATTCGACGCGTTTAGAAAATGACTATAAAGTATATGACGAATTACGAAATAAATTCGTATCTGAAACCTCATCTGCCTACTCAAATTACATGGAGGAGCTAAGGCAGTCTTTCATAAGCCATCCTAAACGTTTTTGGAATTTTGTAAATTCAAAAAGGTATCATGACGGATACCCTTGTTCTTTTATCTCTGACGGCATTCATTAATAACTCGCTCGCTATTAGTAACTTGTTTGCAGACTACTTTCGATCTGCGTATGGAATACCTGTCTATAACGTCGACATAACTCATTTCAATTACTTAATGGCCTCCCCTTAAACGACGTTGACAATGAAAGACCTATACATCGACACTGCCACTATCCTAAAGCATATATCTCATCTTGAGAATAGTTTTCATCCTAGCCCTGATGGCTTACCATCCATAGTTCTTAAGCTTTGCGCCGATTCTCTCTCACCCCTGTTGGCTCACCTTTTTAATTTATCCATTTCTTCTGGCATTTTTCCATACTTGTGGAAATATTCATCTATAACTCCAATTCACAAAAAAAGCAGTAGAGATGTCGTGCACAATTATCGGCCAATCGCCAAGCTCTTTGAAGCTATAGTTACCGAGGTGCTATCTTTCCACTCTAAAGCATTTATCTTGCCTTGCCAGCATGGCTTTATTAAAGGCAAATCTACCTCTACTAATCTTTTAGAACTTGTGAATCTAGTCATCCCTGCGATTGAAGAAGGTAAACAAGTTGACTGCATTTACACCGACCTCACGAAGGCTTTCGATAAGCTGGATCATAATATTCTTATATGTAAATTGCATATTCTTGAATTCCCTAATAAGTTCATTGACTGGATTAAATCTTATCTCACAGATCGCAAACAGATTGTTCGATTTCATGTCACTCTATCCTCTGACATAATCTCCACTTCGGGTGTGCCACAAGGCAGCTACCTCGGTCCGATTCTTTTCGCTATTTATATTAACGATCTTATCACCTTCGCTCCTGGATCCTCCATTCTACTCTACGCTGATGACGCAAAGATTTTCAATATAATATCATCTCTTGACGACTGTACAATCCTGCAACGCAATGTGTCAAATTTTTCTAACTGGTGCGCTCTAAACCGTCTTACACTAAATGCTGACAAATGCTCAGTTATCTCTTTCACCCACAAATCATGCCCCATTAATTTCAATTACTTTTTAAATGATATTCTTTTAACCCGTTCTAATAAAGTTCGTGATTTAGGTGTTTTATTAAACTCTGCTTTTACTTTTAATGACCACATTGACTCTATAATAATAAAAGCCAACTGTGCACTTGGCTTCTTAAAAAAGCGGTCGAAAGAATTCAATGACATTCGGATGACAAAAATCCTATTCTGCTCTCTGGTTCGCCCGATCCTTGAATATGGGTGCTTGATGTGGTCTCCATATTATAAGGAGCATATTGATCGAATTGAATCTGTTAAAAAAAGATTCTTAATCTTTATTTTTAGTTCTTTCCGCTGGTCTGATCCTTTTTGTTTACCTCCTTATGAAAGCCGCTTGCAATTATTGACCATGGGCACTCTTGAAACTAGACGTCAAAATTCCAAAGCTCTATTCGCTGCGAAGTTGCTCAATGGAAACGTGAACTCTGAGTTTTTATTATCAAAGTTTAACTTTCCTGTTGGTCATGGTGAGCGTAGACATCATAGCGCTTTATCCATCCCATTTCATAGGACCAATTATAGATTAAATGAACCTACCTGCGCAATAGCCCGAAGCTTTAACTCAGCATATCAAATGTTCGACTTTAATCATACTGTTGAAATTTTCAAGTGTCGGCTTATCCGACCGTTTAACTGTTATTAATAAAGTCATTATATTTTTTTGTAGTAACCATTTTGTTGGTGAAACTGTAGTTGAATAACCGTTTAACTGTTATTAATAAAGTCATTGTATTTTTTGTAGTAACCATTTTGTTGGTGAAACTGTAATTGAATAAATGAATAAATAAATTTATCGTTGACTATTTTCTTATTCAGTGCTCTAAAATCAACCACTAGTCTCCATTTATTTGCGCCTAGGTCACTCTTCTTCGGTGTTAGAAGTAGTGGTGAGTTATAGGGGCTGGTTGAATCCTCAGTGACATTGCTGTCTAAGGCTGCGGTCACGTCTCGAGCTTGTAGGAGTGTAGGCTCGTTGCGATTGTTGAAGCTAGTAAGCGTTTACGCTTTCTATGGTCAGATCTCACGCTTGTGAATGTGTAGCTAGTTCCATTTGTAACAGGTACTAGGCATTCACCTTTCGCCATTACCCTTCGTAATTTTTTTATGCATTACGTTCATCTATGGCTCTTTCAAGTGGAGCAATCTTTTGTGCGGAGAGTAGTTATTTAAGAGGATCGTCATATAGAAGTTTGGCCTTTAGCTACATGATACCACAAAATAAAGTTTCTGGTATTGTTCCAAATGCACGCAATGCAATATGGGCTAAATTTGTACGTAAGCATTTGCCTCGTCCATGTGAATCAGACATTATCAGACATGTGGAAGAGTTTTATAAACGCTGGGGATTTTCAAATTGTGTAGGCTGCGTTGATGGAAAACATATTCGAATGAAATGTCCACCACACTCTGGAAGCTTATGTTTTAATTACATGGGATATATTTTATAGGTTCATAGCAATAGAAGTTGGAGCCTATAGAAGGCAAAGCGATGGTGGTATATTTTCATCGTCTGCACTTTGTCATATGCTAGAAAATGACGAATTTGGAATTCCTGCTCCCACACCTTTACCTGGCACAGATGTCGATGCACCTTTTGTTTTATTGGGAGATGAAGCCTACCCACTTCGAAGCTTCTTGCTGCGGCCTTTTGCCTATAACATCAATATCAGTGGAAGTGAAGTTGTATTCAATAAAAACCACACAAGAACAAGAAAGGTTATTGAATGTGCGTTTGGTATAACCGCTACGAAACTGATTGCAAAGACGGTTTGCCTGCTACATAATATAATTATAGATAAAGAAGGTGTCGATCGATCTATGTTATTGCAACAACAGCAAACAACATCGAATGTACATTCCATTGCTAAAAGTGCTAAAAAAGCAAGCGTAATACATTTAAAAACTATTTTCTTCTTGTAAATGGATCTTGATGCAAATTAAAAACTTCCTATTTGCAAATACAACTTACCTTCATTTTTCAATATATCCGCAATTTCTTTCTACACTTTTTTGATTGCTAGTCAATTTTTTAGTCCTTGTGTTTCACATCGCACACAAATTTTCTTCTTCCAAGTCCATTGCTTATTACTTGGAACACTATTCTTTAATTAGTCAGTGCGCGAGTTACATCCAAACTACCTAATATAAATAGTACTTTAGAGTATGATACTAATCATACTTATAATCAATTATGTTTTAACCCATAAAAGATTCAAATCATAATATGAGTCACACTTTGTGAATCATAGAATGATGAGCAATAATCCAATTCACTTTTATCTCTCTAAACAGCTCATCATATCATATCATATCATAGACTTCTTTATGCAGAATCTGCTTAGCATGCATAAATTAATATGCCTGTTGATATTCGACCAATGAATCATTACATATCGAACATCAATGCTAATGCATTTTCGCAGATCAGCACTTTTGTAGATCAGCACTTTTGTAGATCAGCACTTTTGTAGATCAGCACTTCTTGACAAAGACCCTTTGTTCTCAAAGAACATAAATAGGGAACCGTGTCACAGAGAAGAGAGTTGCGATTTACCGGTCAATCGAAGTGGCTAATACTAGTACGAGTTGTTCTAACTTATCTAGTTTAAAAGTAAAGTGTTAAGATAGTTAAAGTTCGTTAATAAAGTGTTTTGATAAAATACAAAAAGTGTTTTACTTAAAAAGTTCCGAAGAAAGGAACTATAAAATATCGTTTTAAGTATTGTTTTCCCCGGAAACAAAACTCGCGTGCCACTTATTCTCGCGAGTGAGCTTGTAAATCAAATAAATTTGATCTACCAGCTCACACGCTTGAACAAGCGTATACGCCTAAACGCTTTAATCGTTGAACGTGACCGTTCTATTGACTTCCCGTGTTTTTGATTTACAATCGTAAACACGCGAACAAGCTTTCACTCTTACAAGCGCGAGACGTGACCGCAGCCTAACAATTCCTGTACTTGTTTGTTTATTTCGTTAATATGTGTATGAGGTAATCTGTAGTCTTTTATGTATGTCGGTGTATTATCAGTAACCAGTATTTTTTGAGTGTAGAAGTTATTTGTGGATAAAGGTTCACTTTCCAAGTGGAATATATGTTGGTATGTCCTGAGAATTTCCAATAATAATAGTCAGCCGTGAGCCGCCAAGGAGAGCACACGCAAAAGACAATTCAACAAACAGCAATTTTAATTGCTAACAAGCCGACCGGATAATTAACTTGTAATTAGCAGAGAACCAGCCGTATTCTACATCACAAGTAGATTATTCGTGGGGCGACATCACCGAGAGAAGAAATAGGGACGTTTCGTTTATATCGATTGGACGAGCCGATAATAAAGCAGAGAGGAAGCCGTTTCCTACGCATCAGGTAGAAATTCGTAGTACGACATCGTAGAAGACGACTCGATTACTTCGTGTGGACCGAATCAAGAGTAAGAGTTAGATATAGTTTTCAGCATATGTACTGGCGTTACTTTTCAAGTATTTTTCTATTTATTTTATTTTTACTTCTTTCTTAAAAATCAATTAATTTCTTTAAAACATCAAAGAGGCTAGAAAAATTAAAAAGAAGCCAAACCCATTCTCTGGGTTGGCCTTAGACTAGGATAAGCTAAAATGAGCCATATAGACATGGATACACTCCCCGTTGCTTCAGATTTACAGCACGGACCCCCTTACAATCAATCAGCACAGTTTCAATCTGAGATATCAATGAAATTGAGCATGCTGCTAGATGAGCTAAAGAAAACTCAAGAGGAACTGGCTGAGCAACGACGTCTCAATGCCGACCTAATCAGGCAAAATAATGAGTTGCTTAGCAAACTTAGCCAGAAGGTTGTGAAAAACAACAAATCCAAATCTCCAAACCAAAAAAGAAGAAGGCTTCAAACCTCCTCATCGGAGACAACCTCTTCCTCCAAATCGGAAAAAACCATTTCTTCGGGCACAAAAGATTCTTCGAGCTCTGAGGAAAGTTCCTCTGACATGTCAGTGTTTCTAGAAAGCCAGGAAATAACCGATGAACTTCCCACAACCAGCCCAAAGCCATCAAAAAAACAAAACAGCTCAGTATCAAATTCCCTCTCAAATGAAGACTTTCCTTCTCTAAATCCAACAAATCAGCTTAAAAAAACAATCACCTCTAAACCTTCGGCAGCACCGAGAAGAGTAGATTCTCCACCGATTCCTCGGAATCCCATTCCATCCGATGAATCAACAGAAACCCCGAAGGTTGTTCCAATTATTCTTCGCCAGCCTGAGCAATGGACAGGGGTAGCACGAGTGCTAAAACAACGAAACGCCGAGTTTGTTTCAGCAAAGAGAGTCTATTTAGGCATACAAATCATGCCAAAAACCCCTATCGACCATAAGAAAATTACCAAAATCTTCACGGAACTCAAAGTGCAGTACCATACGTACTACCTACCAGAAGAGAAACAACTTAATGTTGTAATTAGACGCCTTTACGGACTCACCCCCGAGGAAATCAAAATAGACCTACAAAGACAGGGCTTCAACCCAATAGAGGTATTTTATCTAAAAACCAGGAAGGACCCCCCCAAGCTTATCAAAGTTTTTCTTCCAAGGGAAGAAAAACATATTTACAATATTCAGGCCATCTGCCACCTAGTCTGCCAAGCCGAGGCTCAGAAACCGAGAGCCGGCCAAGGGCAATGCCACAACTGCCAACAATTTGGCCACTCTTCCAACAACTGCCACGCACAATTCCGGTGCGTTAAGTGTGATGGACTCCATCACCACACACACTGTGATAAGCAACCGGAACAAAAACCGAGGTGTGTTAACTGTGGCGGGGAGCACCCCGCAAGCTATGGTGGTTGTCCTAAAAACCCCAAAAATATTAAAAAATCCTTTGCTCAAATAGCCCGAGCTAATTCTAACACAGCCCATCCAGCGGCTGTCCCTACTAACCTACCAAAACCTCAGTTGAAAGCCACAAATCCTCCAGAGCAAATGGATCAGTTCCTGGAAGTCATGCAAGTCCAACTTCATTCAATGATGAAGGACTTAATAGATGGTTAGATGGTAGATAGATGGTAAAAAATGGTTTTAGGCATGTTTAAAACTCAGAAATCTCCAGCGGTGTATCAATCATCTAAATGAATAGAGATGATCGAATTTCTATACTCTCTTGGAATGCGAATTCCATTCTCAACAAAAAAGGTGAATTGATGCAATTCCTCAGTGAGCGGAGGGTTGACATCCTACTTATTCAAGAAACATTTCTTAAACCAAGTAATCAATTTCGTTTCCCAAACTACCATGTGTACAGAAACGATAGATTGACAGGCAGGGGAGGAGGCACTGCTATTCTTATAAGAAGACATATCAATCATCACGTACGAGACTGCCCAACCCTAAATGGTATGGAAGTTACTGCAATTAAAGTGCACTCAAACCTACTAGATTTTACTGCCATCGCCGCATATAGACCTCCCAATGCACAACATTTTGCAGAAGACTTGAGATCACTTTCCGTTCTTGAAGGTCCCATCTTCCTCGGAGGAGATCTTAATGCACACAATCGCCACTGGGGATCTATTAAAAATAACCTCGCAGGTAGAGAACTGTTTAAATTTGCAGAAGAGTCTGCATGCTGCCTTCACATCCCCGAGGAGCCCACCCACTTCGGACCAATGCACAGTCACATATTAGATATTGGAATATCTAAAAACAACCCTCAAAATGTCCAGATCAGTGTTCTAGACGAACTGCCATCGGACCACAAGCCCGTACTCTTCCAAATTCAGAACATTTTTGTCATCTCTCCGATAAAAGAAAAACTTTGCACCAACTGGCAAGCATTTTGTGTCTCCCTGGCTAATGACAACAGTTTCACCACACCTAAAACTGCTCAAGACTTAAATAATTCTATATAAACCCTTACCAAGTGCATTTCCCAAACAAAAGACAAGTATACGTCTACAATCCCAATTAAGGATAAACAAGATCCTTACGAGCTCCCACACTCTATCAAAATTCTCATTAGAAGGAGAAATCAAATTAGGAGACGCGCCAGAAGTACGGGAGACCCACGTTTACGCAAAGAGGTAAACCGTTTAACAAACGTTATACGCGATCAAATCAATCGTTTCAAAAATGAGCAATGGGAACTTTTTATGAAAAGTATGGAACCCGGTAGTGACTCATTCTGGAGGTTGTCCAAATATTTCAGGACGAAAACCAAACCCTCCATGCCTTCTGTCCATGGAACGACTGGTCTGAAATTCAGCGATTCAGACAAAGCCGAAGCATTCGCGGATACCCTTGAACTGCAATTTCAAGAAAACTACTCCTTAGACGACGATCTAGAAAACGAGGTACTGGATCTAGAAAACGAGCTGCTCTGAGAATGATAAAATCAAGGACTCCAAGAGAAGACACAATTCCCCCACCAGTCTAGAGGAGGTAAAAAATCTGGTACGCTTTATCAACAAGCGTAAAGCCCCAGGCCCCGATAAAATTACCAACCTTTGCATCAGTCACTTACCTGATAACGTCTTACAGGATCTAGTAGACATCATAAACTGCATTTTCCATCTGAAAAAATATCCAAATCGCTGGAAACTAGCCACAATAACTGTCCTCCTTAAACCCGGTAAAGATTTGACATTACCTCAAAACTGGAGGCCTATTAGCCTTCTCTCATCTCTGGCTAAAATAACTGAGCACATCTTTCTCTCTCGACTAAAGGAGATAGTTCAACTCATTAACATCCTGCCTGATGAACAATACGGCTTCAAGTCGCAGCATTCTACCGAGCTCCAACTATCCAGAGTCACCCAACATATTAGAACAGGGTTCAACAGACGTCATTCTACAGGTCTAGTTATGTTCGATGTAGCCAAAGCTTTTGACAAGATTTGGCACGCAGGTCTGATAATCAAACTAGATAATCTACAAATTCCCAAATCACACTCACAACTTATTGGCTCCTTTTTACATGGAAGAACCTTTCAAGTAAAAATAAAAAGACACCTCTCCTCAAAGCGCCACATTCAAGCTGGCGTACCTCAAGGCTCACCTCTCTCACCAATTTTGTACAATCTGTACACCGCAGACATCCCACGTTCAAATAGAACGAACATATCACTGTTTGCAGACGATACATGCATCTTTTACTCCTCAAAGCAAGCACATTCTGTCACTACTAATCTACAAAACTCAATTGACCTCCTCTTAGAATACTTCCAAAAGTGGAAAATAAAAATCAACAGTGATAAAACTCAGGCACTCTTCATCACCAGGAAGAGAAACCAAAGGCCACGGTTGCTTACGGTTGACGGAGAAACTATAGTTTGGCAACGAACAGCCAAATATCTAGGTCTTACGTTCGACAATAAACTTCAATGGACACCACATATCGCCATAAAACGAGCAACCATAAAGAGTACCATTAAATCCCTAATCCCACTTATCAACTCCAGGAACTTTAATATGACAAACCCAGCCCTCCTCTACAAACAAGTCATAAGACCACAGCTACTATATGGTTGTGTAGCTTTCGGTCAAACGACCAAAACCAATATTAAAAAGCTCCAAACAGGTCAAAACATCGCCTTAAGAATGATCTTTAATATCCCAAGATATGTTAGGAACTTATATATACATAAAGATTTGAGATTAGAATCAGTAAAAAAATACATCCACGACAGAGCTCTTAAACTTTCTGAAACTGTCGACAGACATCCAAACAGGTCCCTAGACATTCTGAAACTCCCAAATAATCTTTATCGCCCCATTTATCCTAGCCTAAGGCAACTTATAGAATAAAGCGGAAACGCTAAATTTTCAAACTAAAATGAATAAATAGTAACGCCAGCTACATTGTTGGAGCTAAATAATGCTCACAGCCACGAATGGAGTAAGAGTGCAAAAACAGCACTAGCTCGAAGCAGACCACAGTTCACAGTCAGTCAGAATTTCCAATAGAGACTTCTGGTCTTTCGCATTTAGATGATTTATTTTAACATGCTTCAATATATCTTTAAATCTTTGTTCGTCCCTGATTTTTCGGGCTACTGATTTACTCATTTCACATGGTTTGAAGTTTCTTAAGGGTTCAGTTTCAATTTTAAGATTTTCAAGTATCACCTCTTCTTCATTTGTGTTAAATATCTTAATGTGTTTTACGCTTCTTACTGGAATTATTGAACTGGCTATATAGACTCCTGGTTTAATTTCTTTGTTAGTGGTTACACTATCTTCCTCTATGTTAATGTCGATGGGACAGACGTATTCACACCTTGGTGGTACTGTAACTCTATGTTTTTCTGTAGCGATGGGTATAATATGGTCTTCATAATTGATATTTACTGTTATTGTGTATGTTTTGTAGTTTATTCTCGCTAATTTTTTGGCTAGAAAATCCCTTCCTAATATTCCGTCCGCAAGAATAGGAAAATCAGCTTCCACTATTTGAAATGAAAAATTGATGTTATTTCCATCAATACTCAAATTTAAATTAGTCGTTCCAATCGACTGTATTTGTTCATCTGTTATTCCGGAAAATTAAAATCTTTTGTCTTCATTTATGATTTGATCATCCGGAATCGCACTTGCTTTACATAGTGACACATCTGCTCCAGTGTCAACCAATAATTTTAAATATTTTCTATTATCCTTGCAGTAAATCGAGACGTAGTTCTCGAGCTGTCTGTTAAGTAATAATATTTTTTTTTCTGCCTTGGTCCTGGGGTCAACTTTTATTGTTCGTTGTCGCTGGCCTCCGGGCTTGTCGCGTTTCCCTGGACTATATTTATTCGTTGTCTCCTATCGTTGAAATTTCTGTTATTAGTTCTGCTGTTATCGTAGTTTCTGTGATTTCGATAATTTACTTCATTACCCCTTGAGCTGTGATTGTTTCTGTTATTATTATTATTTCTATAATTGTTATTTCTACACTCAGAAAAATACTTCTATTTTTTGGAAAAAAATGAACACATTATCAAAGAAAATTGGAAATGATTCTGCGCCAAAGAAATATTTACTCAATCCAAAGAAAGAATTTTTTTCATTTCAAAGAACAAATATTGTACTTGCCCTGAGTAAAACTTGGTATAGTTTCAAAGAAATATTTACTCAATCGAAAGAAAGGAATTTATTCATTTCAAGCACTGATATTGCACTTGCCCTGAGTAAAATTTGATATAGTTTCAAGAACATCTGGCACCTGGCATAAATCGGTTCACGTACGATCACCGAAGCTAAGCAGTGCTGGGCGCCGTTAGTACTTAGATGGGGGACCGCTTTGAAAGCATCGCATGTTGTTGGCACGCAAAAACTCTGAAAAAAAATTTCCATTTTTTCCTATTTGTAAAGTGCCACATTTTTTTCTTGTTTTCTGAAGCGCTAGTATTATTCATGCCTAGTCGCCAATTTAAGCTTTAATATGACACTTAATCAATGGAGTTAGGACAACTGAAGACGAACAAAGTCAACCATGAACCCGGCGGAATTCGAACCCACGAGCGGTAGATTGCTGCTTTGGATTGACACGTTAGCGAGCTAAGCTATCGACCCTTTATTTGTTTAGAGGAAATGTTGATAGAAGTCATAAAAACTATCAATTTTTTCGTCGAATATTGAAGCATGGTTGTTGTTGAAACATAGAAAAAAAAATTCGCGGTGTAGATATAATTTACTAAATTCATAGACATAATTTACAAGATTTGAGGAAAATGACTTACTTGAAATAAGGTAAAGCAAAAATTGTATTCCGTTGAATGTAAGACATTTTTCAGTGATATTTATACAAATTACTGATATCAAATAAAAGTTTATTTGATTTGTGGAAGATTTCACATCTCATAAACAAGTAAATATTTTCTTTGATTTTCGGAAGCATATTTTTCTGAGTGTATAAGTATTATTTTGATCCACTCGTTATTTCTATTATTATAAGTATTTCTGTTGTTTCTGTAGTTATTCGAATTGTTTATTTCACTTGGTCTCGAATTATGATTGTCTCTATAATTTCTATTCTGGTTCGTGCCGTAATTTCTGTTATTGTTATAGCTATGAGACGTGTTATTACTATTAATTGTGTTTCTACTGGTATGGTTATATTGTTGGCTATAATTCGGTCTTCTATTAATATACATTATATTTTCCGGTGTTCTATTACTTGTCTCAAATTCAGTTGCGATATGTATCGCTTCTGTAAAGGTCTTAGATTGCGCAGCAAAAATAGTAGGCTTAAGAGTTTCATATAATCCATTCTTGAAAATTGTAAGCGCGTAAGAATCATTAGACTTTACTATCACCGCCTCTTCTTGTGCAGTTGTATTTTATCTTAGGCTATTTATTTGGATATCACTCAATTCACTAATGAGCTCAGACAATTTTTCTCCATATTTTTCTACAGTTCCGCGCTGTTGTAGCTGAGCCAATTGCGTGTGGGTTTGCTGTAAGGTTTTCCTACTTTTGTACCTATTTTTTAAGTGTTTTTCTAGCGCTGAATAACTGTTTATTTCTAATGTACTGTACCTTTACGCTTGCTTCCAACTTTACATTTTTAATGAAATTCAATAAATTCAATTTTCCTTCTTCATTCAGACTTTCATTTAGTAACCGAACTACGGTTAAAAATGCATCTACCTCTTTTGGGTTTCCATTGAAAGTTGGTATTGATTTTAATGCTACTTCTATGTCAAAAGTTCCCATTTTGTTATCTACTGTTTGTTCTAATTTTTCCTCTAACAATTCTTTCGCTACACTATATTTGCCCAGGAATATTTTTTGCAATTCTGAACTATCTTTTGTATCTAATACTTTTTTCTTTAAGTCTTCTATATCATTTAATTTTTCTATTAGGGTATCTTTTTTGTATACTCTACCCGGTTTTTTTTTTTAAATTTGTTATAATTTTTGATATGACATTTATCTGCTCTTCCATTTAAAAAAATATCCATACCATGGACCATAGATTTTTGTTTCTCTTATTTTTTTGTATCCTAATAAAAATATATTGTTTTTTGTTTTGTTTTCATTTATTATACTTTTTTTTCTAACTATAGTTTACAGCAATAATTCATTTTCATTTATTTTATTTAATTCATGCTATTCTAACTGATTTTATGTATATATGTTCATGTTTTTATAATTATGTTTGTTCATTTTTTTTCAATTCGTTTGTTATCTCTTCGATCTGCTGGAATAATTCCCCTTGGCGTTCCCAGGGTGGTGGGTTATCTTCGTCGGTCACTATTCTGCTAAGAGCCGCTCGCAGCCTTCTAAGGTACACTTTTTTGCCTCCGCGTTTCTTTTCTTTGCGTCTAGAGTCCTGGTACGGTATCGCTGTTAATTTTTGCTCTTTCTTTCGCGCCTGGATGATCCGCGGGTCTTCCCGTGGCTGAGGTCCTCCTTTTTTGGGAAGGTCAGACTTGAAATTTCTCTGGTCCGCCGTTGGCACGGTCGCCATGTAATAAGATCAGTCTTAGGGGCTGATGTTAGGCTGCAAATAGCCCTTCCAACAAAAAAAGAGGAAAAGAGCTCTGACCAATTTGCTTTGGCGAGCCTGTCGCCGCTACGCAAATTTAGCAGTCTTTAATGTCTCAAAGTTTCACTAGCGAAGTCTTTGTCTTGGCGTATTTGCCGCTGCTACGGAAAGCTAAGTTTATTTGAATAGAAAGACAATACTTCTTTTCAGATTGCTTGGTCGCCGCTAGTTGATTTGGCTTACCAGCAAAGAATGTTCTTTGTTGTTAAACAAAATCTGCGCGAATCAAAAATAATTTATCTAGTTCCGAGGATTTACCACCGCGTGCAATTAAGGCGCTTTAGTCGCTATGTGTGTATATGTGACATTTCGACAAGTGCCGAAACGTCAGTGCGGTTTTAGTGTACACAACAATAGTTCTGGCATGAATGAACTCTGAATCATCAATGTTTCATACTTTTGTTGCAAACCGCATTAGTGCAATTCAGGAGTTATCGCAACCCAATCAATTTACTTACGAGACAAGTACCACCTAGCAAACTGAAAGCGGATGGAAATTGAGGGTTCAACAGACCTATGTTTTTGCACGCATTGAAACAATCACGGCCACCAAAATACAAAGGGAGTACACTCAATGATGACCCTAAACGTAAGCTGGCATCACTTTCCGCATCAGCATCTAGTGATGGACTCTTTTCATATAAAATTCAACATGGTAACTCGTTTGGAAAGCTGATTTGTATTGTCGGTTATGTGTGCCTTTTTATAAACCAATGCCAAAATCAAGACCGCAAAAGGCTACGGTCATCGTTCCAATCCCCACAAATTAGTACAGTTGAACACAACGCGTTGAAATACATTATAAAGGCGATTCAACATGATGAATTTCACGACACAATAAATGAACTTTGTCACCACAAACAACTCCATCCTCCACACCCGTTAAACCATCTCAAACTATTGTTAGACAAGCATGGTATAATCAGAGTTGGAGGAAGACTTGAAGCAACCAACCTTACATTTGACGCCAAATATCAGATGCTGTTGCCATACGAGACAGAGGTTTTGGCCACTAAAGGGGAAAATTATTGCTAGATCTATTGTTCACAATTATGTACGATGCACCCGAGCCAAACCAAAAATGTTGTCTCAACTCATGGTTGTCCCAGCCTGCACTGCGAGTGCAACCAGCAAGGCCATTCATCAACACAGGCATTGATTTTTGTGGCCCGATGTACATTCATTACCATGTCAGAGGCAAACATTCACAGAAGTCGTGCGTTGCAGTCTTTATCTGGATCGCCACAAAAGCTGGTCATCTGGAATTAGTTTCAAATTTATCCACCAACGCATTATTGGGGGCTCTTAAACAATTCATAAGCCGACGTGGACATTGTAACAATATCTTTTGCGACAATGCAACGAATTTTGTAGGAGCGAAAAAATCGGCTTTAAGAATTAAAGGAGACACTGTACTCGTATCAGGCTCGAACTTCAATCACATCATCATGCAGCAACGACGGAATTAAGTTTGATTTTATCCCACTTGCCCCATGGAGGGCTATGGGAAGCTGCTGTTAAAAGCGCGAAAACTTTGCTTTTGCACTGAAAAAACACATGGTGCCAGGTGCCATAATTTATAGACTTCTGGCGCCATGTACATAGTCAATTTAGGGATAGTGATAAAATATAGTACCACACGCCATAATACATGGCGAAAAGTACTTAGGAGCAGACGCTATGCATATAGCCCTCCACGCCAAACACTATAGTCCTCCACGCCATGTGCTATAGTCCTCCACGCCATGTACTATAGTCCTCCACGCCATGTACTATAGTCCTCCACGCCATGTATATGGCTTTGAGGACTATATTACATGGAGTGGAGGACTATAGCACATGGCGTGGAGGACTATAGTACATGGCGTTGAGGATTATAGTATATGGCGTGGAGGACTATAGTATATGGCGTGGAGGACTATAGTATATGGCGTAAAGGACTATATTATATGTTGTGGAGGACTATAGTACTCGTATATGGCGTGGAGGACTATAGTATATGGCGTGCAGGACTATAGTACATTGCGTCGAGGACTATGGTACATGACGTGGAGGACTATAAATATAGTATCTGCTCCTATGTACTATAGCGTGTGGCGCTATATTTTATCACAAATCGACTGAAATTGACTATGTACATGGTGCCAGAAATCTTTAAGCAATGGCGTCTGGCACTATGTGTTTTTTTAGTGCACCAAATATAAATTCCACCAAACATAAATTCCACCAAATATCAATTCCACCAAATATAAATTCTACCAAATATAAATTCGATAAATTCGAGTCAAAATACTCACTATTGAATGTTCCTGCTCCAGTGTGAAAATTCACTGGTCGAAGTATCGAAAATATCGCAGCCAGTACTTCAGTTCAAATTGAGTCAATTATGTAGACCCAAGCTCTAATGTCACTTGCTGACATTTATACCTTCCCTCACACAGCATGGCTGCGAGTTATAATTGGAGTGCCATGAGCCATATTACATGGCTCATGGCACTATGTAATATAGCGTGTGGGGCCATAATTTCTGTGCCATGTAATTATGGCGCTAGGAGCCATACTGCATAGCTCAGGGCACTATGTACATAGCGTGGGGAACGCGCTATGTAGATTCTGACATTATGGCACTGGGAGCCATATTGCATAGCTCAGAGTACTATGTACATAGCATATGGGGCCATAAATAATGCGCTTTGTTACATGGCTCTGGGCGCCATGTGGATTTTTTTCAGTGTGAAAGCTCTGGAACCAGCAGCGCTTATACAAGAAATGCTAAAAACCACTTTGTTGGAAATAGAAGCAATTCTGAACTCCAGACTGTTAACCTCCATGTCATCAGATTAAAATGACACAACCGCTTTAACACCGGGTCATTTTCTCATTGGAGAGTCGTTAACTGCCTAAGTTTGACCCAAAAGCGCAGCCAAGCAGAACGGGACTGTTAGATTCAAAAACTTAAAACTGAATTTTGCCAAAGATGGTCTAAAGAATACTTACAATTGCTACAACATCGTTATGAGTGCAAGACAGCGTCTCCTAGCATCGAAATAGGTAATAATGTCATTATTAAGGACGCCAATTTACCAGTGATGAAATTAGGTCAAATTTAGGTTGAATCGTTCAAGTGCACAAAGAAAATGATGACTTGATGCGTGGACTAGACGTTTAAGACAAAGGACCCTGCACTTATCAGGTCAACACAGGCTAGCGCCCTTGCCGATCGAAGTACAACAAGAGCTTGGAAACCAGGCAACTACCAACGAACACAAAGGTGTCACCGGCGGTACTAAAATGCCAACAAGAGTAGCAAATGGCTCAGATGCAGACGAAATGCCCCGTAAGAAAGGAAAAATATCCCAGGTGGCATTGCTAACAACATTGTTCATAACATGTCTCAGTTTATCAATAAACCACGCTAAATCTCTCACGGAGGTCATCAGCCAGCCGTTTCGTAATCATCATGGCATATATTTTGAAAACATAGGAACCTTAGTACGCACTGTTAAAGAATGGAAAATAATAGGTTACTATGATTTATCACCTTACTGGCAGGAACTAGAATCGTTGCAAAACGGAACAAGAGCACTATAGAAAATTTGCACATCCTCACACTCCACCACATGCGAACACATAGCTTCTCCAACAAGACGAACAGAAATAGCAAATAGATAACAGTCTCTTCACAAGAAAACGTATAAGACGTTGATCATTTATCATAGTGGGTAACTTTGCTAGTTCACTATTCGGAGATCTAGACACTGATTTCGCCAAAGAAATGTCAGCTACAATTGATGCCATCAAGACTGACAACAATTTCCTACACAAATTAATAAAAAAACTCTAGCGCACCTGAACCGCTAGAAAACTAATTTTCGAAGAAATTTTCTTTGAGTGACAAAAAAGTGTGGAAAGACGTATAACACTGTTTTGTAGAATCATATCAACCATTCCTTATCCAAAGCAACAAAACTCAACTATAACACAAAAGATGAAAATGTTCAGTGCTCGCAACCCGAACGAAGTAGTCCGAACGAAGCGTCCGTTCGGCAGTCCGAATGAAGCAGCAATAAGTTTACCATAACAAACTCATACTCAAATCAACTTATTCTCTGAATTTCGTTCTCATCGTAGGATTTTATCGAAATTTTTAGCGGTTAAACGTTGTTTGAGGCTGCAATCCGAAAAATGTTCAAAACTCGGAAAATTTCGAAATTGGTTTCTTATTTTTATTGCGAATTCTTTGCATATGAGAACGTAATTTGAAGCATCTGTTGGTGCAATATTTACGGAAATGGCTAATGCTGGTTACCCTGTGTAAGCAGCAAAGCAAAACACATACCAAATCTGCTTCACGTTAAATTAAACCCAACCAGTAAATTTCGTTTCAATTGAATCACTGCGCTGGACGTTATACGGGTGAAAAGAATTTTAGGGTTACCACCCTCAAAATTTTCCAAGTTTTTAAAGCGTTAATATTTGTTGTTAATTTTCATTGCAGGATCATTTCCATTTGCAAATCTAATGACATAATCGCTGCGTAAAGATATTAGACAAAATTACAAAATGATCATAGCTGGCAGCCCTTTCATGATTTTCGTACGAAATTTCTACGACATTTGGTTCATATTAAGGTTCATTTACTGCGTGAAGTTCGTTCTGATTTCTACACTGGACCGGAAGTTATAGGGAAAAAAGCTTTATTTTGCTGAGGAAATTTGCAAGATTTAGGAGACAAAAATCACCATAGCTGGCAATTCTATTCTAATTCTTCAGCCAAATTTTCACCAAATGTTACATAGAGTAAGATCCAAGTATTGTATGAATTTTGTCAAAATCTAATGGCTGAATCGGAAGTTATAGGCCAAAACCCGGTTTTTTTTTCTCAGTGATTTTTCAAGATGGTACCACTGGCACAGAGTTGCCCGCATTTCAAAATCACTCCTATCAGACCTGATCCTAGCTAATACCAACATGTCCTGTAAATTTCATTATGATCGGATAACCCGGTCGTCAGTTCTCGTGAATAGAACTTTCGAGTGCTGAAAATAGAGGCAGTTTGGTGATGGGTTGCCGTTCTTGTGCGAATCGGAATTTGGAAAATTTTAATCTGACGTGATGGACAAAGATTTAGGTTTATCAATGATTTGAGCTTTTTGGCAAAAAGCAAAATATTTTCAGGAAGGTCGATGATTTGAACGATTTTTTTTAAGAGCCTACCATAGCTACAGGGTTACCCACACTGTCTTTAAAATCCATGTGTGCTAAGTTTAAGCTTACATCAATACGCTCTATCAATTTCACGATGATCGAATGTTTACATCAGAAGTTATGACAAATCAAAATTTGAGAAAAATTCCTTGCCCACTTTAAGGCACCCCCACACGGCTCAAAATTTCCAATTCTTTATCATGAGCAAACGTAAAACATAATAAGATTTTATTTCCAATACTTTTTGTTACAAAAATTTGACACTGCTTGGAAATATAGGAGTACCTGAAAATTCACTAAAATGCCCGCCGCCGTCAAAAAGTTAAAGATAACTGAATTCGAACAAGTTATAGACCTACCTACTATATACATCTACAACATCCGAAAATTTCAGCTCAATCGGATCGGCCACTCCAAAGATTACTTCTATTAACCGATTTGCTGATATACATAGATATATATATATATATATATATATATATATATATATATATATATATATATATATATATATATATATATATATATATATATATATATATATATATATATATATATATATATATATATATATAATATATATATATATATATATATATATATATATATATATATATATATATATATATATATATATAAATAAAGAAATATGAATTTTCGGCGAAACGAGTTTAATACTATTGTTCTTCGAACATTAGTAAAAATGGGGATTCCCTATGACGTCACACGTCCACAAAACCTGTTTCAAGGTCATCTCAAGGTCATCAGAAAAAGTTCCCACGGTCATCAGAATTTTCCCAGGCTAAACCGTCCCAATACCTACTCATGGGAGACAAAGTATTCACTAAACACGAGATGCATTACCGATCGTGTGAATGGTGAGATTTTTATCTAAAATCAGGAGCTGATACATGTATTTGTCTTTATTACCATTCACACCCATAAATTGTTTTCAAACTAAGAAAGCAATACATTCTCCTATCGAGACAATTCACCACATCAAATATACCCTGAGCAAGTAGATATGTAGGTATATTAACATACATCGATGCATTTAATTAATTATTTCATGTGCTCTATCGACAACATCATCACCATGAATAAGTTTATTTTTCGACTTTCAACCCGTTTCGAGAAAATCCGGATTAAATATGTTTATTATCAAGGAACTTGCCATTCTTCCATTTGGATCAATATACTCAAAGCTTCATCGTTTTGCACTACATTAACTACATCTGGAGTTACCCGCAAAAGCATGTCGACAAAACCAATTCAAAGTTGAAAATATAAAATGGTTTATGCTAGCTTGATGGCAACATGAACTTTAACAATTTACCAACAAAAATGATCTTCTACGTCGACTGCACTTAACGTTAAAGAAGAAAATAAAGAGCGATTCATCAAACAATATCACCCTCACTACTATCAAAATAGTACAGTTTCAAATACCTGATTTTTAAGGGGTTAGTCCACTGTTAAACTGCTCCAAATGAACTTTTTTTTTAAACAGCTACCAAAAAAAAAACTATTCAAGATATCGATTTGAAATTTTACATGCATCTTTATTAAAGTTAAGAGTTAACATTTTCATTGGAAAAAATTATTAAAAAACAAAGTGGCGGCCACCCCAATGGATCGCCGCAGCACCACCGAAAAAAAAGCAAATTGCGCCTCGTAAATTCCTGGACAAAATAAGCATCCGTGAACAAATTATCAAAAATATTTCATTAGTTTTGAGTATAAAGGACTGCACGGGCCTAAATTTAGAGCCCTAAAGCGATTAAAAAAAATGTGGTCTACTTTTGAATCAAAAAAATTAATAAAAAAAATTTTTTAATCAAAAAAATGTTTCCCAGATCGTCATAAAGTTTTTTTTTTGTAATAAATGTAGGCCCGTGCAGTCCTTTATACTCAAAACTAATGAAATCTTTTTGGTAATTTGTTCACAGACGCTTATTTGGTCCAGGAATTTACGAGGCGCAATTTACTTTTTTTTTCGGCGGTGCAGCGGCAATCCATTGGGGCGGCCGCCATTTTTTTTTCTAATAATTTTTTCCAATGAAAATGTTAACTCTTAGCTTCAATAAAGATGTGTGTAAAATTTCAAATCGATATATTGAATAGTTTTTTGTTGGTAGCTGTTTAAAAAAAAGTTCATTTTGAGCAGTTTAACAGTGGACTAACCCCTTAAGGGCGTTTTCCCGTGCGATCACTAACATCAAATAAAGAAATCTACGTGTATTATTGCGAGTACTGATCGAGCTCATAAAAACGGAACGCATTGGGTGGCCTTTTACATTCTTAGAAAAGGATCTATCGAGCACTTTGTCTCTTTCGGTAAAAACCTCAAAAGTGTTTATTTCAAAGCCTTGTTACACAGGAATTCGAAAGTTATCTTAAGTAGTAAAAATGTAAAAATGTCATTCTCTTTGAAAATTTCAACTTTGATGTTCTCCTACTCTGTTTGTGGCTATCCTCTTAATGTCGTTGATAACTTTAGAGATCTTGGCGTAATGTTTGATTCTAAGCTCAAATTTGATAAGCATATTTCTTACATTACTGCCAGGGCCTCTAAATTATCCGGTTTTATTATTAGATCCTCTAAAGCTTTCGTTAACATTTCCACCTGTGTACACCTTTTCCTCTCCTTTGTACGTAGTATCCTTGAATATTGCTGTCAAGTTTGGTGTCCTCGTTTTGTCTACTTGAATACTGCGTTGGAGTCGGTTCAACGCAGATTTACTCGCACCCTGTTTTATAAATTTCAGCTTACTTACCGTCCTTATAGTGATCGTCTGTCGTTCCTTCATCTTCCTTCCCTCGAATCACGGAGACTTTTCCTGGATGAGTGCCTACTCTTCAAATTGTTCCATAGGTTGGTAGATTCCGACATCAGCAGCCACGTTTCTGTCCGTGTTGCAGTGCATGGCACCCGCTCTACTTTTGAGTTTAGTGTGCCATTTGCGCGCACTGATATCTTTTTTCATTCTCCGCTGTTGCGATTACTAAGGCAACATAATGATTTACGGTTTGGTCCTCTTCCGCCGACATTATCTGCCTTTAAAACTTTTTTAAAAAATAATGTTTTGCTTACTACTAATTCATTGTAGTTTTTTCAATGTAGTTTTTTTTAGTTTTTCCTTTTCTTTTTTTTCTCTATTTTTCTTATTTTGAATTTGTACTTTTTCACTTTGATTTTTTTTATTATTGTTCTTTATTTTGCATCATTATCATCTCATTATTATTTTGTTCATTTTTTCATTCTTTCGTTAGTGAATTATTTGTATTTAAATTTTCTATATTCAGTAATTGGATTTGATCTGTTGAATAATAGTAAAAAAATAAATAAATAAATAAACTCTAGCGCACCTGAACCGCTAGAAAACTAATTTTCGAAGAAATTTTCTTTGAGTGACAAAAAAATGTGGAAAGACGTAATATACTTTTTTGTAAAATCATATCAACCATTCCTTATCCAAAGCAACAAAACTCAACTATAACACAAATGATGTAAATGTTCAGTGCTGGCAACTCTTTCTGAACGAAGCAGTAATAAGTTTACCATAACAAGCTCATACTCAAATCAACTTATCCTTTGAATTTCGTTCTCATCGGAGGATTTCATCGAAAGTTTCAGCGGTTAAACGTTGTTTGAGGCTGCCATCCGAAAAATGTTCAAAATTGTCAAAATGTTTGAAAATTGATTCCTTATTTTAATTGCAAATGCTTTGCATATGAGAACGTTATTTTGAAGCATATGTTGGTGCAATATTTACGAAAATGGCTAATGCTGGTTAGCCTGTGTCAGCAGCAAAACAGAAAATATACCAAATCTGCTTCACATTAAGTTAAACCCAACCAGTAAATTTCGTTTCGATTGAATCACTGCGCTGGAAGTTATACGGGTCAAAAGAATTTTAGGGCTACCACCCTCAAAACTTTTCAAATTTTTAAAGCGTTAATGTTTGTGCTTAATTTTCATTGCAGGATCATTTCCATTTGCAAATCTAATGACATAATCGCTCAGTAAAGAAATTTCACAAAACTACAAAAATTGTCATACCTGGCAGCCCTTTCATGATTTTGGTACGAAACTTCTACGACATTTGGTCTGCATTTAGGTCCATTTACTGCGTGAACTTCGTTTTGATTTCTGCACTGGACCGGTAGTTATAGGGAAAAAAGCTTTATTTTGCTGAGCAAATTTGCAAGATTTAGGAGACAAAAATCACCATAGCTGGCAACTCTATTCTAATTTTTCAACCAAATTTTTATCAAATATTACCTAAGGTAAGATCCAAGTACTGTAAGAATCTTGTCCAAACTTGATGGCTGAATCGGAAGTTATAGGCCTAAAACCAGTTTTTTTTTCTCAATTATTTTTCAAGATGGTACCGCTGCCACAGGGTTGCCCGGATTTCAAAATAGCTTCTATCAGACCTGGTTCTAGCTAATACCAACATATTCCTTAAATTTCATTATGATCGGATTATCCGATCGTCAGTTCTCGTGAACAGAACTTTTGAGTGCTGAAAATAGAGGTAATTTGGTGATGGGTTGCCGTTCTTGTGCAAATCGGAATTTTAAAAATTTTATCTTGAGATGAACGACAAAGGATAAAGTTTATCAAAGATTTGAAATTTTTATCAAAAATCAAAAATTTTTCAGGAAGGTCAATGATTTGAAGGATTTTTTTTCAGCAGCCTGCCACAGCTACAGGGTTACCTGTTTTATGTTGGAAATCTTAATGTGCCAAATTTTAGTCAACATCAATACGCTCTGTAATTTTCACGATGATCCATTGTTTTTCTTACAAGTAATGACAAATCAAAGTTTGAAAAAAAATCATCGCCTATTTTTAGGCACCCTGCACCCACACACGGCTCAAAATTTCCAATTTTTCATCATAAACAAGCTTAGAACATAATTAGTTTTCATTCTCAATACTTTTCTTTAACAAAAATTTACACTGCTTGGAAATATAGGAGTTCCTCAAAATTCACTAAAACGCTCGCCGCCGCCAAAAGGTGTAGGATATCTGAATTTGAGAAAGTTTTGGACCTTTTCCGTTTTCCGAAAATTTCAGCTCAATCGAATCGGCCACTCCAGAGATTATCTCCCTTAATCATTTATATATATATATATATATATATATATATATATATATATATATATATATATATATATATATATATATATATATATATATATATATATATATATATATATATATATATATATATATATATATATATCTTAATATATATAAACTAGCTGACCCGGCCGCGCGTTGCTGTGGCTAACGTTTTTGTCATATTACATTGTTGTAAACTATTTAAATTATTATTTACGAACGATGACGGAAACGTTAAAGCTGGTATAAAAATTTACTGGTTTGGGATTTAAAGGGGAAGGACTTTGAACACAATTGATCCAAATTTTCCTATAGTTGATGTAAAGCAAAAATCAATACAAAAGAATTAAATTTAAAATTCATTATTATTTTTATTCAAGTTTGTAACAAATGAGTATATTACAAAGTTTTTAGTAAATAACATGTAACACTTAAACTTATAAATGAGGTTGGTAGGGTGGATAGTTTAAAATCTTCTAACAATAATATTTATTATTTTGAATTATAAATACTTTCAATTTCAATTTAATGTAGCACTAATTGGTGCACAATATTTTTGGTTAACCTGTCTTTAGCTAACACAAATAGGTTCGACGGTTTTCCTACACGTGAACATACAACATATAGCTGCCCATGAGAAAAACATGGATTTTCCAAATCTAAACCATAAACGGACATTGTTTGGCCTTGAGACTTATTTATAGACATGGCAAAAGCTAAACGAATTGGAAACTGTAACCTTCTGAAGGGTATGGTAGAATCTGACGGTATCATTGGAATACGTGGCAACATTACCACTTTCCCTTTAAACTTTCCAGTTAAAATAGTTGCTCCAAGAATATTTCCGGTGATCTTTTTGATGACCAAACGCGTACCGTTGCATAATTGAGGTGGATTCAAATTACGCTGGAGAATAATAGGTGAACCAATCTTTAATCGAAGATTATGTGGTGGCAATCCAGGTATATCTAGTGAATTTAAAAATTCAATTGGAAAATTTACACTATCATTTTCATTAGCAACAGTATCGATTGATTTGAAAGACATCAGATCGCCTGGTAACAACTGTTGTATCTGGAAGTTAATTTCGTCAACATCAAAATTTTTGGCTGCCAAAATAGCCCGATGACTGAGCCAGTTATGATTGAAGTAATTACTGTGTATATCTGGAAAAATACTCTGAATATATTCATTTTTTCCCTGAAAAACAGTGCAGAAATTGTCTGGCAGTTTAATGCATTGCGTATTTGGTTGCAGTTCTATTTTACCGTTCCCAATATCTAGTAATTGTTCGGAAAATATTTGTGCTGATGGATCATTTTGCAATCGTAAGCGCATGTTTATGGTCAATCGAAGTGTTTCAACACTTCGCCATAAGAATGATGGTTTCAAACATGCATTAATCTCATCCGCGAAAGTAGAGCGAGGTATAACAGGTAAGGTCTGGCGAAAATCACCAGACAAAAGTAAAAGAGCATCACCGAAAAGTTTGTCATTGCCGTTTAAATCTTGCATAGTTCTATGCAATGCTTCGAGTGAATATTTCTGAGCCATTGTGCACTCATCCCAAATTATAATTGAACTCTTCCGCAACACTGCAGCTATTCCACTATTCTTTTTTATGTTACATATTGCATTTGGTTTATTATGAATGTCCAATGGCAGCTTGAATGTTGAATGTGCCGTTCGCCCACCATCTAGCAAAGTAGCCGCAATGCCTGCCGATGCAACTGCCAATACAATTTTCTGTTGTGACCGTATTTTGGCAAGAATCAACAATATTAAAAATGTCTTACCGGTTCCACCTGGTGCGTCCAAGAAAAAAAAAACCACCTTGTTCAGCAGCAACAGCCAGCATAATCCGATCATAAATAATTTTTTGTTCTGCTGTCAGTAATGACTATAATTGTTGCGCGATAATTGTTGCTAAATTACCTTGGTCATATTGTTTTGCTCGTTGTAAATCGGTGTTGACTCAGTCGGTGGCTGGGCGATCAGGTGATGGCAAACCATAATGATTAAGTGGTAAATTTGAAATTAAAACACATAAATCCTCGATTAACACTAACGCTTCATTATACATCTCTGGCGTATAATCTATGTTTTGGCATTGATCTGTTTGTCTAATTCGGTGCAATATGTCTTCTGTCATACAATTTTTATATTTTTCCCACAAAGTTTGTGCCTGCGATGGATAACATGTCGTCAAAATAATTGCAAACAGCTGACGAATATTATTGGGCGTTGATGTTAATGCGGCATCAGCAAGCGTTAAGTCCCAATGGTTATCGTCTTCTAGCAATTGCAGTTCACGACACGCATCTTGGTATGTATTGAATACTCGACCATTAACTATTCGCAGAAATTCAAAAGACGTTGGTCCGGGAACATTCATCAATAACAAACGTAAATAGAAGCACTCGCGTTGCTTTGGATGTACCGTGTAAAGTCGCCCCAGTGTCTTAGCTTTGAATATGCCTGTGATGGAAGGATGTGGTTTTCCTTGTTTTCGTGGTTCCCATTTTTTACCGGATTCGTTCCATGTGAAATAACGTGGAACATCAGTATATTTCATTGTTTTTGCGAATTGGCCAAATATATCAGATTTTGACACAATGTAAAAAATAAATTTAACCTGTACTTTAGCCTCAGCAACATGTGGTGGTTATGCTATTAAGTTGTAGCTTATATGGAACGTTTAGACGTTTGACATAGCGCCATCTATTGAATACTTACTCAATCCAGTCAACAGATGTCGCCATCTGTTAAAATCGTTTGGAGCTAACAGATAATGGTGACTGTCAAATAATAGACAAATAATTTGCAATAAAAAAATATTGCGATCATAAATTGAGATGTAAGTTATCCTATCTTTCAAGTTGGATCAAACTGCACACGGTGTACAAATTTGATTAAAATCGGTTAAGTGGTTTAGGAGTCCATCGCGGACAAACAACGTGACACGTAATTTATATATATTAAGATTACGTGTCACGTTGTTTGTCCGCGATGGACTCCTAAACCACTTAACCGATTTTAATCAAATTTGTACACCGTGTGCAGTTTGATCCAACTTGAAAGATAGGATAACTTACATCTCAATTTATGATCGCAATATTTTTTTATTGCAAATTATTTGTCTATTATTTGACAGTCACCATTATCTGTTAGCTCCAAACGATTTTAACAGATGGCGACATCTGTTGACTGGATTGAGTAAGTATTCAATAGATGGCGCTATGTCAAACGTCTAAACGTTCCATATAAGCTACAACTTAATAGCATAACCACCACATGTTGCTGAGGCTAAAGTACAGGTTAAATTTATTTTTTACATTGTGTCAAAATCTGATATTTTTGGCCAATTCGCAAAAACAATGAAATATACTGATGTTCCACGTTATTTCACATGGAACGAATCCGGTAAAAAATGGGAACCACGAAAACAAGGAAAACCACATCCTTCCATCACAGGCATATTCAAAGCTAAGACACTGGGGCGACTTTACACGGTACATCCAAAGCAACGCGAGTGCTTCTATTTACGTTTGTTATTGATGAATGTTCCCGGACCAACGTCTTTTGAATTTCTGCGAATAGTTAATGGTCGAGTATTCAATACATACCAAGATGCGTGTCGTGAACTGCAATTGCTAGAAGACGATAACCATTGGGACTTAACGCTTGCTGATGCCGCATTAACATCAACGCCCAATAATATTCGTCAGCTGTTTGCAATTATTTTGACGACATGTTATCCATCGCAGGCACAAACTTTGTGGGAAAAATATAAAAATTGTATGACAGAAGACATATTGCACCGAATTAGACAAACAGATCAATGCCAAAACATAGATTATACGCCAGAGATGTATAATGAAGCGTTAGTGTTAATCGAGGATTTATGTGTTTTAATTTCAAATTTACCACTTAATCATTATGGTTTGCCATCACCTGATCGCCCAGCCACCGACTGAGTCAACACCGATTTACAACGAGCAAAACAATATGACCAAGGTAATTTAGCAACAATTATCGCGCAACAATTATAGTCATTACTGACAGCAGAACAAAAAATTATTTATGATCGGATTATGCTGGCTGTTGCTGCTGAACAAGGTGGTTTTTTTTTTCTTGGACGCACCAGGTGGAACCGGTAAGACATTTTTAATATTGTTGATTCTTGCCAAAATACGGTCACAACAGAAAATTGTATTGGCAGTTGCATCGGCAGGCATTGCGGCTACTTTGCTAGATGGTGGGCGAACGGCACATTCAACATTCAAGCTGCCATTGGACATTCATAATAAACCAAATGCAATATGTAACATAAAAAAGAATAGTGGAATAGCTGCAGTGTTGCGGAAGAGTTCAATTATAATTTGGGATGAGTGCACAATGGCTCAGAAATATTCACTCGAAGCATTGCATAGAACTATGCAAGATTTAAACGGCAATGACAAACTTTTCGGTGATGCTCTTTTACTTTTGTCTGGTGATTTTCGCCAGACCTTACCTGTTATACCTCGCTCTACTTTCGCGGATGAGATTAATGCATGTTTGAAACCATCATTCTTATGGCGAAGTGTTGAAACACTTCGATTGACCATAAACATGCGCTTACGATTGCAAAATGATCCATCAGCACAAATATTTTCCGAACAATTACTAGATATTGGGAACGGTAAAATAGAACTGCAACCAAATACGCAATGCATTAAACTGCCAGACAATTTCTGCACTGTTTTTCAGGGAAAAAATGAATATATTCAGAGTATTTTTCCAGATATACACAGTAATTACTTCAATCATAACTGGCTCAGTCATCGGGCTATTTTGGCAGCCAAAAATTTTGATGTTGACGAAATTAACTTCCAGATACAACAGTTGTTACCAGGCGATCTGATGTCTTTCAAATCAATCGATACTGTTGCTAATGAAAATGATAGTGTAAATTTTCCAATTGAATTTTTAAATTCACTAGATATACCTGGATTGCCACCACATAATCTTCGATTAAAGATTGGTTCACCTATTATTCTCCAGCGTAATTTGAATCCACCTCAATTATGCAACGGTACGCGTTTGGTCATCAAAAAGATCACCGGAAATATTCTTGGAGCAACTATTTTAACTGGAAAGTTTAAAGGGAAAGTGGTAATGTTGCCACGTATTCCAATGATACCGTCAGATTCTACCATACCCTTCAGAAGGTTACAGTTTCCAATTCGTTTAGCTTTTGCCATGTCTATAAATAAGTCTCAAGGCCAAACAATGTCCGTTTATGGTTTAGATTTGGAAAATCCATGTTTTTCTCATGGGCAGCTATATGTTGTATGTTCACGTGTAGGAAAACCGTCGAACCTATTTGTGTTAGCTAAAGACAGGTTAACCAAAAATATTGTGCACCAATTAGTGCTACATTAAATTGAAATTGAAAGTATTTATAATTCAAAATAATAAATATTATTGTTAGAAGATTTTAAACTATCCACCCTACCAACCTCATTTATAAGTTTAAGTGTTACATGTTATTTACTAAAAACTTTGTAATATACTCATTTGTTACAAACTTGAATAAAAATAATAATGAATTTTAAATTTAATTCTTTTGTATTGATTTTTGCTTTACATCAACTATAGGAAAATTTGGATCAATTGTGTTCAAAGTCCTTCCCCTTTAAATCCCAAACCAGTAAATTTTTATACCAGCTTTAACGTTTCCGTCATCGTTCGTAAATAATAATTTAAATAGTTTACAACAATGTAATATGACAAAAACGTTAGCCACAGCAACGCGCGGCCGGGTCAGCTAGTATATATATATATATATATATATATATATATATATATATATATATATATATATATATATATATATATCTATCTATCTATATATATATATATATATATATATATATATATATATATATATATATATATATATATATATATATATATATATATATATATATATATATATATATATATATATATATGCAAAGAAATATGAATTTTCGGCGAAACGAGTTTAATGCTATTGTTAAGACCGTTAATTAAAACAAACAATAAGACCGTTAATTCTTCTTCCGCGGCATCAAAGTTGGAAGCATTTCCTTCGCTCGCCTAAGCTTCTGCAGATTGAAGGTAGTCCACGGCACTTTTAACAAGCTTCGTCATTTGACAGCGATAAACAGCTCGCGAAGATGCGTCCATTATACGTTTCCTTAGTAAAAAATTCGCGATTTGATAATTCTATTATGAAAAAAATCCCGTAAGTCAGTTCCGTTAACGTTATACCTTCCCGGGTTTCGGCACCAATTTTGGAACTAAAATTGGGATAAGCTAATCAAATCAAAACGCGTCGTTTGAGCTTCAACTAAAGACTAATTTATTGCATTCAATTACAATTCAACCAAATTACACAGTCGTATTCTATTGTATTTTTATGTACATGTAATAGTTAGTTCACAACTCACTGTGTTCATAATTTTATAGTTAATTGTATTGCCTGTACGTTAGCATTCACATTTGGCTTAGTAAAATATTATATATAAAATGTGTATACCAGTGTATTTAAATTCGGTGAAAATTATGCTGTAAACAAACTTTTTAGTTGTGTATGGAGCAAACAAAGGGTAAGCAAAATATTCTAGGAAAAATGAAATCTTTCAGCTGACTTTCATTGATTAATTTTTACTAATGTTCGAAGAACATTAGTGTTAAAATCGATTTGGCAAAAAATTCATATTTCCAAATATATATATATATATATATATATATATATATATATATATATATATATATATATATATATATATATATATATATATATCTTAAAAAAAAAACCAATGACTATTTCTCGGGAACGCGACATCCTTTTGAGCTAAAACTTCCAGGATACATTGGTATATATGCAGAATTGGTCCAGGTCTCATCAAATGTCAATTGTAATTTTGACCCTCTGCCTTCAAACAGTCCTCTTAGTGTGTCTGATTTTTGTATCAACTCTAGGGCCAAACTACACGAGCGGAGAGCTTTCCGCCGAGCTTTTGAGCTTCAAAACAGAACACAGGAGTTTGTATGAAGCAAACTATACGAGCGCGTTTTTGGCTGCGTGTTAAATCCAAATATTTTCAAAAGCTCGGCGGAAAAACGCTGCGATAGCTCCGCTCGTGTAGTTTGGCTCTAATGATCTATTGAAAAAGCTCTCAAAGTTAGATGTTAGAAAAAACTCTGGCCCTGATAATATTCCACCTCTGTTTTTAAAAAACTGTGCTTTTTCCATATCAATTCCTCTACTTATCATTTTCAATATGTCGCTTCGCACTGGCTCATTCCCTGAATTCTGGAAGTCAAGCCATGTAGTTCCATTTTCAAATCAGGTGACAAATGTGATGTCAGTAATTCCCGTCCTATTTGTATCTTGTCAACCAGTCCTAAAATGTCTGAGAGTTTAGTTTGCGACTTTGTCACTCCTCTGATAAGGCCTCTAATTATATGTAATCAGCATGGTTTCTGTAGTGGAAAATCCACCGCAACTAATCTTATTTCATACCATAACTTTATTTGTAATTCTCTGACATTGTCCGGCCAAGTTCATTCAATTTATACAGATTTTAGTAAAGCATTTGATAAAATCAACTTAACACTTTTGTTCAAAAAACTGAAAAACATTGGATTCATTGGATGGTACTATGTATCAATGGCTCTGTAGCTACGTAAGCAATCGATCATTATTTGTGAAATTTCATGATACCTTCTCAAATCCCTTCTTTCCCGCTTCTGGTGTACCTCAGGGCTCACATCTTGGTCCATTATTGTTTTTAATATTTATAAACGATATAAGTTTAGTTTTTCATGACGTTCAGTTTTTATTGTTTGCAGATGACTGTAAAGCTTTTAAAGATATTAGCACTCTTTCTGACATCCATTTGTGGCAGTCAAATATTGATCGTTTGTATGCATACTGCGTTGATAATAATGTAGAACTAAATATTAGCAAATGTAAATTTATTATTTTCAACAGGACCAGAGTAAGTTTTGGGAGTAATTACACATTTAATGGTGTCCCTATAGAAATTATAGACAAGAAGGGAACCGTGATCAAATTCAATTACCTTTACTAAGTAAAATTATATCCATGGATATAAGTAGGAGATGTTAAAATTTGTCACAACTAGCATAAATATAAATGTAATGATTTCCACCTGCAAGTGGTCACGCCAGTCAAGTATGCACTGTGTGCTGGTGTCTGATGAGAAGCAGTGCATACTTTCGAAACCACTTTGTCAAAATAGAATTTTCAATGTAGATTAAAATTTTTAATGTTAATAAAAAGTTGTTCAATTTTAATCATCCCGCAAAAACAATTCCAATAGAATTTTTAGATTTGACGTCCAAAACAATCCAGCGAACAAACTGTCTAAGATGCTCGTTGCGTAAATAATAATAAGAAACAAAAACCAAACAGAAAGTGCTTGATATTCTGTTGCGTTCATATACAAAGATTTCTTGCGCTATAAGCGGGCGGATAGGCATGGGGTTTTTTTTAAGTTCATCTTACAAAGAAAATCCGATGATCCGATTGCTGTAAAATTGTTTTTAAAGCTGTGCACTTCGACTGTTGAAAAATAAAACAATTTCGCGTATAATATTGTAGATCCTCTTATTTCGCTTTCCACTGAAGGCACGTACACTACGTACAATCTTCCGAAACTTAATGTTTTGATTGAATAATTTTCTGATCTGCGGATACATGCCCGTCTCCAAAAGTAGAAAGCCATCAAGGTCAACAAAGGGCTCTCGCAACTCTGTTAACACAAGTTTGCACCCCACAGCTCGACCACCGGTCCTCCAATAGTGTTGAGACCTCATTGACTAGCACCTGATATGCCACCCTTCAGACAGCAGATGGTTCTCTCCACTTCACTTGGTTCGTAATGCTAATGGAGAATGGCGTTCTTGCGGTGACTATAGATACCTTAATGACATACCGTCCCGGATAGATATGCACATTATTCAAGACTTCTGCCATGAACTACATAACAAAACTAGCTTCTCAATTATAGACCTGACTAAGGACTACCATCAATTTCAAGTCGAGCCGAACGATATCTCTAAGACCGCCATCTACATACCTTTTAAAATCTTTGAACTCACCCGAATAGCTTTCAGACTAAGCAATGCGGCACAGTCTTTCCAACCGTTTATCCACGAAGTCCTAGATGGATTGAAATTGTCTTTCGTTTACCTCGACGACATTTCGGTGGCTTCGACTTCTGAAAAAGAGCACTTTCTTCACTTAGAATAAATGTTCAAACAATTTACGGACCATGGTCAAATCATTAGCTTGGAAAAGGCTATTTCTTTCGACCTTCAGTTGAATTCTTAGGTCATGAGGTTTCGTCGAAAGTCATTAAGCCCTCCCCAGATTGAGTTGAGGCAATCTTTCCAGCTAAACACTCGAAAAAGGTTAGAAACCTAAGGAGATTTTCGGAGAAGGGCAACGTTTATCGTCGCTTTCTTCCTCACATAGCTGAGATGCAGCAACCACTCAACGCTTATCTTTGTGGTTCTAAGAAAAACGCTGCTAAAACAGTCGACTGGTCAGCTGAAGCTAGCAAAGCTTTCGACCAAATCCGGAGTGGCTTAACAGAAGCCAATCTATTGTCCTCACTGGACTCAAATGCCAGGCTTGGTCTATTTATAGACGCATCCAATACCGCTTACAAGGCTGTAATGGCTCTTGGCAACCCCTTAGTTTTTACATGGCCAAACTAAGCAATGCACAAAAAAAGCATAGTGTTTGTGACCGCAAACTCTTAGCGGCTTATCAGGACATTCATTTCTTCAGATACTTTTTGGATTCAGGCTCACACTATACACCGATCACAACCACTGACTTTTACTTTCAAACAAAAGCCAGAAAAGACCACACCGCATCAACTTAGATATCTAAGTTATATAAGTGAGTGCACTTGTGATATCAAGCATGTCTCTGGCTGCAACCTCGTTGCTGCCAGCACACTCTCTCGCTTTGAAGAAATAATCCTTCCAAATAGTCCTTTGCCACAAAGCCTCCTCCCTAAATCAGACACAGAGTTTCAGAAGATTCTAAAGGACTCAAAATAAATTTGCAAGAAACAACTTATCTTTAGCACCAATACCGACATTTTTTGTGAAGTGTCTGGGGCAACCATTCGACCTTATTGGGAATCTTGCGTTCAGGAAACAGGTATTGAACGTGAAATACGACGTAGCTTACTCTGGTATTAGTGTTTCACTTGAGCACATTGCTACCAAATTTTCAGGATTTCAAAAAACAAGGACATTGCCACTTAGACATGACAATGTCTATCTGGTTAAAATGCAAAATAACCAAACACGTGAGCAAACCTATATCGATCTTTCCTACGGTCTCTACGGTTTCACATTGACTTTGACAAATACTGTTTGACTATGGTCGACTGTTTCATGCGTTGGCTTGAAGCAATTCTTTTTGCCAGCATTACATCCAATGACTGTGCTTCTGTTCCAATGACCACTCGGATTGCTCGACTCAGAGCTATTCAATACAATGTGACAGGCCAGGGCAAACAATTTTAGTCAGCACTTCACGCTGAGCTACGTTGGCTCTTGGGCTACGGTGTCCTTGAGCTACGGTGTCCTTGATAGATGGCATCATACTCAAAATCGGCTATTATGTCTCACAACGATGCGTCCTGCACCAGAACACTACCGTTTATTCTTCTTAGATTACGATCTGTGATCACAACATCAGCGGCACAAGTCCTATACGGAGAGAACCCGCGTCTTCGTAGTGACTTTTTTCATGAAAATCTTAGGAAGATCAGTCAAACTAATTTTGCCTCTGAACTTTCGGCAACTATGGCAAAACTCCGACCGGCTGACTTAAAGTAACTCGACTCTTTCTCTCACGTCTTTGTTAGAGTCGATTATTTTCGTCCACCACTCCTTCCACCGTACGACGGTCCATTTAAAGTCTTAAACTTAGTACTGTCTTCGATTTTTTTCGGTTGTTTCAGTGAAAATTAAACGCAAAATAAGCAATTGTTGTATTCACATCTCAGCATGAAAAGTTGTTTGGAAGTTGCTTTCGCTTTGAAAATTCAGATGGCCTTAACACATGTCTCCAGCCATTTCACGCCAATTAAGTATGTGCAATTCAATCTTTGGAGCTAAAAATTGACATTGGGTCTTTGAATTTGAAAATTGAATTGTGCAAATGTCTTTGCAATAAGAAAATCGATCAAAACTTGTAATTCTTGACATATTATGCGTCGGAAATGAGCAGTGTCTCTGCTTTCTTCCATTGTCAAAATTTTTGCTCGTAAGAATGACCAGATAATGATGAATGACCAGACATGTCAAAATTTAGCTTCACGATTAATTCAGTACCAGTTTTTAACCCGACATACAAATTACTTTACTCTTGAAATGAGGAAAAAATCCGCCAACGTTTCAATTAACAGGCTCAAGCCCTGTTACAAGCCCTTCACGGAACCTGCCTACAAACCATTCACAAAGCAGAAATCACTCAAAACACCATCTACTTAATTTATGTTCTGATCTCCAAGCAAGGGTCCAGTGAAGGAAGGCTCTTTGGCACCATACGTCTCTCTGGCTGGTAGAACCACAAAGGTGCCACTCTCCAAAACCTCGTGATAACTCGTAAAACGCTGGCAGGTAGGTATTGTGTTTTCATTTTACACATCCACGTTACATAAACTTTCCACAACTTTCATAAACAGTTGACACTTTCCGTAATTGTATTTTTCAAGTAAGCTAAAAAAAAATCCGTTGAAGCTTTCGAAAAATAGTTAATGCTTATTATCAATGTAATGAGAATAGATCCTCGATGGTATAGATCATTGATTAGAATTAGACCCATATCATAAAGCATAGATAGTGCCAAATTTTTTTTTTTATTCGGTTGATTTTCCACTTTTTATCCCATGAAATCAATTAATTTATTTTGAATTTATAATTTATTCTATATGTTTATTGCTATACTATTTAAAGGAAGCAGTGCTTCCTTTGTGTCCAACGCCAAGTCACCCTCAGTTAAAATGCAACTTTGCGAATGACGGTATTCGTAGCGAACGATATCATCGACAGATGACAGTTGGTGCTTGTTTTGATGAGGACGAATATGAAGAAAAATGATTTAATGCTGAAATGTAAATGAGTTCAGTGTTTTCCCGGATATATACTTCTTTGTTCTAGCTCAAACGTATTTTATGTATAATCAAACATTTTCAAGTATTTAATTTTTAAGGTATCTTTACATATTTAAAAAATCTTTGAAACCAACTTTTGAAGCGTTTGCTTTATTAAAAATAAAAATGAATAACGCTTGTAGAGCAATATGACGATTTAACTAATATGTTGAACAGCTTGATAGTCCAAACTTTCATATTATTCAAAACAAAAATATTTGATCATCACTTTCTTTGAAAATAAATTAAGCTAAATCTGTGTGCTGGAATTCTAAGCGTTGAAGTTTCAAATGGTTCTGACGTGATTGAAAGCTGCTAAAACGGTTCATAATGAAAAAATATACAAACAAATCATCAGTATTTTACACACAAACAACAATTCAAAATAATCCTAAAACTCCATTGAACCATAGTATGTTAGAACATTTCTAAACCGAAACAATCTCCGAAATCTGCATATTCCACAGCTTGTTAATGCTGTTCAGTGTTTTCCACTAATATACATTTTCACGGTCCGTTTAATTGAATTTACGCATGCAATATACCGTTCTCGAACTTGTTTTGCATTGTTTATTAGTCCAGTGCAATTCGACATAAAAAAGGTGAAATTAGGGGAAAGCTGAATTTTGGTGTGAACCTTGGTGCTGGCATGTTGAACAAAATGTCAAAAGTCCCCATCGATACGAGTGCTGCGTTACTTTGTTTTTATACAGGGTCAAAGGTCACCAAAAGTGAACTTTCCTAAATATCTCAGTAACGGTCACGTCTTCAGAAAAAACAATGTGTGACGAATTTGTAGCTTAGAAAATTTCCTAGAAAAAAGATTTCACAGCTTTTTCTTGCACACATAAAGCCCTTTTCAGTCATGAGTCCATGTGTCTACGCGTCTATGCGATCTAGCGTGTTTTGCTTACACGAGTCAATTCGATTTTGTTTACATAGGCGGGTCTAATGCGAATGAGATGTAGTATGCTGATTCATGTACAATAGATTTTATAATGATTCCTTTCATTCAGTGGCATGTGTGGATGATTCGTTGATGATCATTTAAATATGTATATGCATTGTGGATGATTATTTTACTATATGATGATGTGGATAATATTTTTTTAGCATCTTTACGTGCATGACTATTACGAAATATTAGAATGCATACGAATATCTAGGGACAAACTTATATACGAAGGTATAGTCATATGGATACATATATACAATTTTCTGGTACCAATTTATTTATACGGAGAAAAAAATTGTGAAAACAAATTCATCCACTAATCATCTCCAAATGACAAAGAGCAAAAGTCAAACAATTAAGTCAATGGTATATTAATCACCGCATCCGACCACTTTCGCCTTAGCCCCGCCTTCGAAAAACTGTATTTGGGCCTTTTTACACTTGTATTCTTGAAGCACTCCTGAAACTGGTTTTACAACAATCAAAATTTCCACACTTGTATTCTTCAGCAACGGAACCGTTCATATACCGATTATGCATATGAATGTGTGCGCGTTGTTGTTTTCTCATTTCGACTTGAGTGTTTCATGAAAAATTCCTGACCCGTGAACTATGTTTATAGTTGTGTTAGTGATTTGCATCAGTTTCAATCAGTTTCAAAAGTGATGAAAAATTCTCTCCAAGTGCACCACTTTTTGTAGAGATTTCCCCTCGATTCTTCTGCCTCTTGCCCAGAAAACCGGTTATAGGACTGTATCAAGAGTACAAGTGTAAAAAGGCCCTTTGAGTTGACTTTACTCGTGTAATCTGAAAACGCATGGACTCATGTTTGAAAAGGGCTTAACCGTTTTTGAGATATATTGATCTAAACATTTATAACTAACATTATCCTCTTTCTCAACGGCATGTTTATATTATCTGATTTTGATTACGATTTGGAATATTTGTAAGTTTGTTTTTCTATGTTTAAGAGGCTCATAAAAAAAAATATGTGAACAAACTTATTTACCACACTCCAGGATAGGTGGAAAAATGTGCTCCGAAAAGTCAATTCGTCACACATTGTTTTTCTGTAGACGTGACCGTTACTGAGATATTTAGGAAAGGTCACTTTTGGCGACCTTTGGCCCCGTATAAAAAGTAACGAAGCACTTCGATCGCTGGGGACTTTTGACATTTTGTTCAACATACCAGTACAGAGGTTCACACCAAAATCCAGCTTTCCCCTAATTTTTCCGAAGCACCATGTTAAATTTCCCCGGATTATCGTGTAGAAAAATTCAAATCTCTCACTTCCACCACTTATATAACAGATATTTCACACTTTATTGAACAATTTTTGATCAAACCAACCACCCAACATCTAAATATTCACAAAACGACTCTGCACACACATAAATAGATGTGTCGGAATCCGTGCAACGGCATACCATCGCAAAACCGTTTCGAAATGCGCTTTTATGCAAATTTCATTTCCACATCTAATTCAATTCGTTGTGGTCAAATCTGGGTGCGTAGTGATGATGCCACGCGTTTTTGCCTGGAATGAAAATGTGCTGAGAATTTAGTGAAGGATTTTCTGTGTTTTGTTCAATAAACAAGTTTGCGTAATTAAAAGGTGGAGAATGGTAAATGTATGCTTTTATACGGTGCCTGCCAACATAAGCTGTTAACAAATTGACGTAAATTCAGTTGGAGCATTGAGCATGGAAGTGTATCAATGAGTGTTTTTGAGAAGAGGATTAAGTTAGATGTGTTTATGATGAAATTAGTGTATAAATTCAATTTAGAATGTTGTTGATGGTAAGCTGCGGTTTTTTTACCCAAATAGTGGATGGTTTGATACGTAGTGATTTACCTGTTTGGCACCTCATAACATTTTTTTGTAACTGTAATCAAATTAAAATTTAGACCAACCATTCGATAAACTTAGTGAAATATGCTGGGGTCGTCAGGAAATATGTTTGTTGACGGGCCTTGGGATACTTCTCCGTTTATTTGAGTTGACGTTGGGTCCTTACTGTTGTGGAGTAAAAGTTAGTTTAACCCAACTGTGGAGAATGGAATGTACAGGGATTCAACCTACCAAAGCGGCAAGGCCGCAGTTAGTGATGGCACCATGTCTGAGCTAGTCTTAGACATTTGCCGTGCTTAGTTATGCTTTGCAAGTATAACCTCGCAAGAGCAGAGACTCAGTAGAAGAAAACAGTGTTCTGCACGTTTACTCAAATGAATCTATTTTCCAAACATTCTTACCACTCCTTATATACGTTTCTTACAAAACATTACAAACATAACTTAACCTATTTTATTATCTAAACTCAGCATGCTCTGAAATAAATCAATAACGCATAAATTTCCCATGACACAATATTCTATATGAATCACATGTGTTCTACTTTCTCACGCTACACTTGACCAATATTTCTAGCGCCACTCAATCAACATGTACAAGATTTATCGCCATGTGCGCTTATTCACACTGTAACCAAAATACATAATATTTGGGTCGCGTGCCATGGTGACACATAATTTATTATCGATCGCAACATGACTCTGCATTGCATTTGAATATACCATATGGCATGGATATTCACGGTCGCTACTCGGAAACCTGATATGGTCAGTTGAGCGCAAGTGTATAGCATTGTGTGGTCTGCTATTACGTAGACAATATTAGTGAACTACATGGTGTTCTATTTTGGCTTGTTTGCTTTGCTTTGATTTATTTCATGCATGTTGATGGTATATCATTACACTTTTACCCTTTTTTTTGATTAGGGTTCATTTGCAACAAAAAAAAATGAAGACTAATCACAAACATTAGGTTCAATAGTCCCAGAAGGGGTTTTTACAATAATATTCTCTTATCTTTAATCACAACAAAGTTTATCATTCTTAATGTATTTTAAAATATAACAAAATTTTTCTATTTGTAGGTTCAATATATTTTTTTTTTTTTTGTGTAGTAACAATAATGCTTACTTAGCTTAACCTAACATAATGCGTATCATTCTGAACGTTTTCATTACAAAATTTTTCTATATGTAGGTTCGTATATGTATATTTTTTTTATTTATCTACATTGTCGTTTTCGTTACATGTGTGGTAAGGTTTTAATCTGTTCTTATGTACTAATTTATGGTTTCCTGCTATGTCTAAAGTGACATTACAGTGATCCATGTCCAATACTCTATATGGACCTTTATATGGTGGTTGATGTTTCTTTCTATTTTCATTTTTCAAAAGTACTAAATCTCCTATCTTAGGATTCAAAGAATGTATATTTGTTTGGTTCATTGTTCTTTTGATTTTAACTTTTTCAATCAAACTTCGTGCTCTATTGATCGACATCCTCAATCTTGCCTTAAACTCGTTGGCATAATCATCTAAATCGTAAATCACATCCTGATTATCAACTATGTCATTTGGTAAGTATGGAAGTTTACCGAAAATCAATTCAAATGGAGTGTAGTTTGTATCTACATTTGGGGTTGTATTGTACGCAAATGTGTAATATGGAACCCATTTGTCCCATTGTTGGTCATCAGCAAACGAATACATATATTCATTTAGTACCCGATGATTCCTTTCTACTACTCCAAAAGTCTGGTGGTGATATGGTGTTGAAAATATCTGTTTTATTTTTAGCAAATCACAGATGTTGCTCATAAGCTTATTTGTAAATTCAGTACCTAAATCAGACTTGAGTACCTTGAAATGTCCATACTTTAATATAAACTCATTAACTATTCCTACAGCTATGGTTTGTGCTTCTTTATTCTCTATTGGGAACGCTACTACAAATTTAGTCAGTTCACATTGTAAGGTTAATATGTATCTATAGTTATTAGATATCCTTAGTGGACCTACGGTATCTATTTGTATTGTTTCAAAACTCGTTGTTGGTGTGTCGGTTTTCATCATTTCTTCTTTTGTGTGTCTCACCTGTTTGTTTATTTGACAAGGTGTGCAATTCCTTATGTGGGATTTAATCATACTGTTCATGTTTTTCCAGCAATATCTTTGTTTTAGTTTTAACAAAGTCTTGCGAATCCCTAAATGTCCTCCGTGGGGTGAATTGTGATATTCTTCTTTTAATTTCACCTGTTCATCTTTATTCGTTATTCTAGCGGGCGGCTTGTATATCATTATTCTTAGCTTCATATGCGCATTATCTTTACCTTTTCGTTGCAACAGGTTAAATACTTTCTTAAATTCTTCTTTGTCTATAGACTTCAATATAATATCATCACTTGATAATGAGAGTTCTTGGATTTTGTTACGTCTAGCAAAATCTAATGGTTTCTCCATAATCAAAACGTGTTCTGAATGTGGATTATCACTATTATTCTCATTACTTTTGTGTCTGCGGGTACCCCTATTTATTGTTAGCTTTGCATTTACGGAAACTGGTTTCACGTTAGATATATCGCTACAATATACTTTTACAATATCTTTCGTACGTACGATATCTATACCTTTATTTTCATCATTGCGCAGGATAAATTTAACTTCATAACACCGGTGATATCCGACAAGCTAGTGCAATCCCAACAATAGAATTGATCAGGTTCTACCTTTACGTGGTTGCTTTCGCTGCGGGTTTCTTGCTTTTTATCCTCTGTTTTCTTTGCCATGCCCCTTGTAATTGCTAATAGTCTACGCTTTGCTGTTTCATCTATAACTGGAGGTATCAATGCTTTTAAAGAGTCAGAATCCAACTCAATTCTTGACAAAGCATCAGCATTCGTGTTCATGCTGCCTTTCTTGTACACAATCGTGAAATCATAATCCGATAAGTCAACTCTAATTCTAGTGAGTTTTGATGAAGGATTTGCATGGGTGAATAAAGATACTAGTGGTCTATGGTCTGTGACAACTACGAACTTTCTTCCGTAGAGATAGGGTCTGAAAAAGTTTATGCCCCAATGTATGACTAAAAGTTCTTTTTCTATGACTGGTTTGTTAATGTCGTGCTTTGCTAGCGACTTGCTTGCATACGAAATTGGTAAATCCTGTCCAATTTCACCTTGCAATAATACAGCGCCTAATGCGTAATTAGATGCATCAGTTGTTAAAATGAATGGTTCTTCGAAATTTGGATACTGCAAAATTGGTGGCTCAATTAATTTATTCTTAAGTGTTTCATACGCTTTTTGACATTCTTTGGTCCATTCAAATGTAACGTTCTTTTTCAATAGCGAGTTCAAACTTTTGGCAATTCCGGCAAAATTCGGAATAAAACGCCTGTAGTAGTTGCAAAACGCAACAAATCTGCGTACTTCATCTGCACATTTCGGAACCGGATAGTTTCTGATCGTCTCAAATTTAAATGGGTCTGTTTTAACACCTTCACTGGTTATCAAATGCCCTAAATACACTACTTCCGATTTCAAAAAGTGACACTACCCAGGGTTCAACTTCAAGTTGTACTGTCGCATTCGCTGTAACACTTTGCGAAGATTATCATTGTGGTGTTTGACACTGCATCCAAAAACTATGATGTCATCTACGTATAGGAATGCCTCATGACTTAAACCACTCAAAGCTATCGTCAACATCCGTTGGAAACTGTTGGACGAAATCTTTAATCCAAATGGTAGTCTCTTGAATTGATAGTGACCATCACTGGTCGAAAACGCGGTGACGGGTCTAGATTCTTTCTCAAGTTCGATTTGGTGGAATGAACTAGTCATGTCCAAAGTTGAGAAATACTTCGCTCTACCGAGCCTATCTAGAACGTCTTCCAATCTAGTCAAAGGAAACTTATCATTGATGATTTTGTCGTTCAATCTACGAAAATCCACTACAAGTCACCACTTAGCTTTACCATCTGAAGTCTTCTTCGGTACAACCAAAAGTGGTGAATTGTATGGGCTTACTGACGGTTGGACAATATCATTGTCTTCTAAGTCTCTGACTTGTTGTAATATTTCTTCGTTTTGAGCTTGAGGTAGCCTATAATTCTTAATGTAGACCGGACTATCGTCTGCCATCTGCAGTTTTTGTCTGTAGAAATTGTTTGTTGTTAATTTCTCTTCCTCCAAGTGAAAAACATCTTGATACTCTTTGATTATCTCAAGCAAGCTGTCCATAGATCTTTTGTCCAAATTATCTTTATCTATAACTCCCAGCAGTTTCTCGAAACGCTTCTGATCACCTCTCTGTTGTTTTCCTGCATATACCTTGTAGTTTTTCAGTGGTTCAACCTCTATGTTGAAGTTGTTTATGACTACATCTCTATCAGTTGTGTTCACAACCTTTACGTGTCGAACGCCTTTGGCTGGTATAATAGTGTTTCCGATGAAAACACCCTTCTCAATTTCTGCGTTCAGCACAATGCTATCCTCATCGATGCTTACATTTATCGGAACTATTGCTTCAGTTCTCGCGGATATATTAATTCCCGAGTGGTTCTGACGTATTGTATCCATGGGTAATACAATTTCTTCATCTGACACACTAAAAGAAATGGTGAATGTTTCATAATCTATTTTACACATGAAACTAACTAATAAATCTCTACCGATAATACCGTCTGTACTAATCGGAAAATTGTCGTCTACAATGTGAAATAGTTCTGTTATCCTTTTGTTCCCAATTAATAAATTTAATTTCGAAGTACCTAAAGACGTAGTTACTTCCTTAGTAATTCCAGTTAACTTATATTTTATCCTTGCTATTCACTCTATGTTCTAACGCCTTAAATATACCTACTTTACAAATTGATACGTCTGCACCTGTATCTATTAAGAACGATAGTTGTCTATTCGCTCCATCGTTATAAATTCTTACGTAATTCGTGCAGCCATCAGTTATTCTGTAAATTTTACATTCTTTACTCATGTTATTTATTCCAGGAGGTTCCTCATTTCCTCTCCGGAACCTAGGACGTTTCCCTGGTCCGAAATTACATGTAGGCTTCTATTATTGTTATTGCGGTGATTACTATGGTTGTTGGCATATCTGTTATTCCTACAGTGATTATCTCTTTTATCATTATCTCTATAATGATTTGATCTGTTATCTGTCTTTCTATTAAAATTTCTATGGTTATCGTATCTTTTATTCCTAAAATCTCTTCGACTGTCTCTATCCCTATAACCATTGCTATTTCTATCATTGCCATTGTTTCTGTATCTTCGATCACGGTTACTTCTATTATTTGCGAAATTGCCGATATGCATTACGCTACTCGTAGCTTGAGATTCTAATGTCTCAATCTCTTGCGCTAATGATACTGCCTCAGCAAAAGTTTTGGGCCTAGCTGAAAATATTGTGCCTTTCAGCTGGTCATTAAGTCCACTTTTAAAGATAGTGAGTGCATAAGTATCGTTCATTTGCGCGATAACTTTCTTTTCTGGTTCCGTAGCCTGATTACCTAGCCCTTGTACCTGTAATTGATTGAGCTCATCAACCAAAGATAAAATTTTATCTTTATATGTAGTAACAGATGATCGGTTCTGACACATGTTACTGAGCATAGAATGAATCTGTGGTACTGTTTTATTGTTTCTAAACCTGCTAGATAATTCATTTTTTAAAGATTCGAAAGTGCTGATTGAGGTGTTAATCAAAGATAATCTCACATTCGCGGTAAGCTTAACTTTAGTGATGAAATCTATGAGTTGGGTTTTTCCTGAAGCGGTTAATGTGGAATTTAGTAATTCTACTATTTTCAAAAAGGATTCTAATTCCTTATACTTTCCCTCGAAAGTAGGAATTATTTTTATGGCAGTCTCTAGACTAAACTCAGACATCTTGGCTTTGTCTTCTAGTACTTGTAAACTAGTCTCTAATTCTTCGGTGATGTCGCACTCTTGTTGGACGTCTTCCGCAGAATATCCTTGTTTACCAAGCTGTAGCCAGATTTCTCCCTCCAATATCGCTGATACTTTATTAGCATAATTGCTTGCTTCAATGTAGTATAAATTCTTTTTTGCCAAAATCTCTTATGTTATTTCTTCTTTTTTCCCAGTAAAGACGTACTCTATTAGTAACTTAGTGTTCATTAGAGTTATATAATAAACATTTCACTATGTTGTAATTCCTTTCACAACTAGCAATTCCAAAGTTTAGACAATGTTTCTCTGTATTATTACATTATTTGGTTATGTGAGGCCTAGAAATGTAATATTCTACTTCCATTCTTTACTATTTGACTATATATAGTCTAGGATCTTTAATAATTCACGGTCAATGATGGAACGAAATTTGCTGTTATTTCTGTCCCTCATTGATAGCTTCTCAACAGTTTTTATTGCTAGATTTTTTATCTCATTTTCATACTTATTATACGATATTCACAATTGAGTGATTTTCTCAATTTTCAAATTAAAGGGAACATTTCTTATTACTCCATATCTAAAAAAAATATTTGGAATGTATGCATTACACCAATATTCGCTTAACACCTTACCTGAATAGTAGAATGGTGATCAATATTCCTGTAAAAAGCATCAGGTCCAAAAGCGGCGGTGATGCATTGATTAACAAAAACGAATCAAAGAAGGGTACAGAAGCCAACTGAATGAATCTAATGGTACAGAATGTCACAAAATGCTATCATTTTTCTGTCTGAAATATATGTTATATTCATGGCAGTTGAGTCCATTAGCGGAACATTACCAAAGCAACGAACATTTACGTTGAGAGCAGGGCATCCATTCTTACTCTAGCTGCTTACAGTAGATCTTTAAGAACTGTGAGCAAGTGAAGAGTCGCTACCGAAAAAAAGCAAGTCATAATCTAATCCGGGCAATGTGGGTACCAAGGCATAGTGGAGTCATGGACAAGGAAAAGACTAACGAGTAAGGATAGTTGGGATAGAACATGGATAGCAACTGGAAACATATAACTGGAAAATACAAGGAACCACAAAGAAATTAAATACCTGACCAGAAATCAGTTATCAAAAATATCAAGCAACATCAACTCAAACAATCATATTTAATGGAGAACAGAAATAGAGGAATTCGAAGCAGCCAAAATACTTAACAGATAGAGAAAACTAATTTCCACAGGACAAGACTGGTCTTTAGTACTAATAAACCCATCTTATCGAAAAATATCAAACGATATCCTAGCACCTTCTAGCGAATGCAAGGCATCAAGTAGGACTTAGCCTCGGACTTAAACTATAAAGCATTAACGTCAATTGTGTAGGAAACGATTTAGAAAACATACAGTAGAAATTAGCGCGATTGTTGTTTACTGCTTATACGCGGTGTTCAAAATGATTTGTAAAATTTTTAAATGGAATTAAAGTATTTTGGTAATGAAACTAATGTCGTTTACTTCAGGACCCTAGAAAATAATAAACCCACGGAAGTATGTTTTGCACAAATCACAAGAGTTCACTTCTTCACAATCAATATTCATTAACGAAAGTTTCATTACCTATAATTGTAGGATAACGCTATTATTTTCCTTTACAAATAAAAATGTTACGAAATCATTATCTGGAGAACGTTTGATAGCTTTGATGAAGTTTCTACTCTTCTAAAAGTTAAATGCAAATTGTGAAGATTAGATAAACGAGCGATTCAATGCAATAATAGATGCTTTTTCGCCAACAAGTTTGATGGGTATTCGGATTTTATTTCGTAAAATGCAAATTCAATTTCAAAATAAGGTATCTGCATATCTTCAAATCGAATGAATATGTCAAACGAATTCAAATCTACATCAAAAGCCTTGTTTTTTTCTTCCCTTCTCGAAATCCATTAAATGATTTTTCACAATGGCACATTCAAATCGTATTTTCTTGGATATTTACTCATTCGAAGCAGATCATTTGTAAGCCAATGATAGTCTGCGAATGAATAATTTCCTCAAATTACTGTCAATTTTAGAAGGGAAACGAAACAACTTTACTTAAAACTGATCCAATTAATCTTGTGTCTATTCCTTATGTATAAATCGTGCTCCACCAACAAAACACACATATGCGACCCCAAACTCTAAACCGAGAAGAAAATTACACCATTAGCTGAAAAACGAATAAAATACACGAGCATGAGACTTAGTCTGAGACGACATCTTCACATTCGTTGAGAATGTTGGTGTTCTAAGAAAAATGAAAATTCGTCTTTTGTAAATTCACGGAACGAAAGAAACTTCCCAGCCATTTTGAATCACTGAGAAAGATCATATCGTATAGTATTCGGTGGCATAACGGATTGTTGTTGTTAAGTCTCGCAAATCCTTTGCCAAGAGTCTCGCACAAAAAAGGAAATCAGTTCGTAATAGCACCTCTTTTTAGTCTGGTGAGAAAATACCTAAGTAAACATTTCGCGTTGCCGAAGTTGTTAATAATAGTAGACGCTGGCATTTCTTCGATGCCACGTTTGGCATGACGCCGCTACCCTGCAATTGCATGAGTGCCTCCTGAAGAGTCATAAAGAGTCGTTAAAATTTTGAAGCGGTTGCTGTACAACGGACTAGGTGGCACAAGTGTTAAGATACTTTTGCGATTCTTATACGCAATAAGGATGACATATTTCCGCTACTTAGGCTTGAATTTTCGTGCTTCAGAGCACCGTTTTACCACTTTATCCTTGAGTCACGATGATGCAAGGATACAGCTACAAATGACTAAGCTTGAGACAAAATGGATTCCAACTGTTGTCTTTACCTCAAACAAGAAAAATTGTATGAAGGATTTAGGCGTGTGAAAGTATAAGAGATGAATAAACGATTGTGCTAAAAAACAACAGAAAATATTCGGAGGATGTTGTTGGGACTTGAAATGTACGCTTTTGTTTAGATGTGCCTATTAGATTAATCCAAATGAATCGCTGGCTTTGCGAGTGTATATTTGATTTGTATATGAAATTAGATTAAGGGAGCATATGGCTTAGTAACTAACAGGTCTTTCAATATGATTATGATAATTCTATCAGGAGGAATGAACATGAAGAAGATTGGATTTTTTTTCTTTGAAGGAAAACAGGTTAGCCTGTTTTAATAATCTTATCTAACTCAGCTTGGTAAAGTACTATTTTCTGGAAGTTCACTATACAAATCTATTGCAAATAGAAGAACATTTGTACATCTAAAACACACTAACCCTCAACTCTTTCTCTCAGCAACCTTTCAGACTCGTTGAAAATTATTAGTAGAATTACAACAGTCATTTCGAAAGTAAATTCCTTTGAGGGAAATTTACTAAATTCTCTATCATCGTCGTCAACATTGACGGAGCCTAATTCCTAGTCGTCATTATCGTCGCCAACGTCAAAGGATAAACTTCGATTGTTAAGTATACGAACGGCACTTGCTCTAAAGGAGAGCATTGCAAATGCGGTCCTGTTTGCAGTAGTTGAGTACAAAAAGACCGCATGATATGGTTGTCGAGCCTAAAGGCTGGTACTGAGTTCGAGTTCACGTGAAATTTTGACATGTTTCCATTATCTGGTCATTCTTTCGAGCGAAAATTTTGACAATTGAGAAAAGCAGAGACAATGCTCATTTCTGACGGATAAAATGTCATGAATTTCACTTTTCGATTGATTTTCTTATTGGAAAGACATTTTCACTGCTCCATTTTCAAATTGAAACACCAAATGTCACTTTTCCGCTCGAAAGAATGAACTGCACAAACTAAATTGGCGTGATATGATTGACAACATGTTTCAGTGCCATCTATGTTTTCGAAGCGAAAGCAACTTCAAAGCAACTTTTCATGCTAAGAACACAGTACCAAACTTGCTTATTTTCAAGCTAAATTTTCGCCGAAACACATTTCACGTGAAATTTTGTATGAAAATTTCACGTGAAATCGAACTCAGTACTATGCTTAACTTGGAAATCATTCGCTTCACCAACATTATCATAAATGTCAGGAATGGGAGTATTAGGCGCTATGTCCGTGGGTCACGTATGCTGCTATTCCACTAACAGGCTCATTTCATAGCACATAGCGCGCCTCTGACTTCGATTCACCATCTTTTCACTTCCACCCTTGAAGGGAGATGCTAGACAAGGAATGATATAAAGTTACCATCAAAAATCCTTATGATAATACCATATTCGAGATGGCCACAAAGTTCGAACGTTTTATGCTTGGATGTTATTGTGATTGTATCAAAACTGGCTGCATAAATAGGCAAGCGAAAATTTATTGAAGTTCGCCGCATCTGTATTCGATTCTTAGTCAACTTGAAACTGCAGTTACTTTGACTTTCTCATACTTGACTTGGAACTGTTGAAAAGTGGCTTTTCGATTAAATGTTTCTTTGTCAGAAAAGTTCGATACTCCGAAAAGCACGATAGAGTTGACTTTTGAAGAAATATTTGTTGAGTTGAATTCGGCGGATTCAAGTTGAAAGTTCATTGTTTAAGTTAGAAGAGTACGACTATAGTATTCCTCGAGAATGTAGATTTTTCATTTATATTAATGAATTGGAAATTCTCTGTCTGTTGTTATTGACATTTTTTTTTTCAATAATATATGAGCTTCATATCTCATGCGTCAAACAAAAAATAGTCATCTTGTAACTCTCATTTTATCGATTACTGAATGTTTGCTTGAATCAAATTATTGAAACTATGACTAAAACAAATGGTTTGGACATATCTCGAGAAAAAATAAAGTCATTAAAAATGGTAATCATGAACGGTATTCTGAGCAAAAGCTTCGAAAATGAATTTGAGAAATTTTAAAACTATTCTACCACAAAAAAGACTGTTCCAAAGCAATGAATAAAGATCAAAATATATCTTCAATCATTTTTGCAATTCAAAGCATTTGAATTGTATAAAAAAAGACTATTTAAAAGTAATGAATAAAAATCAAAATACATCTTCAATTGTTTTTACAATTGAAAGTATTATATTTGATCCATGCTATGTGATTCTATGTCCAAAATCATAGCCCGAAAATGTTGCACATAACATATTTTTCTTTACTATTACTACGCTATCAAGCCTCCGATTTTCAAAATCGCAGAAATTGGAACGAGGGTAAATAATGCGCCAATCAGCCATATATCTATTTTAGACATTCAAAATACCACGATTCGGAAATGATAATTTGCTACGTAAGTGCTGCGATTGTACAAAATAAAAAAAATTCAAGTTGCATCATCTATATACATATTCAAGGAAAAAAGTGTTCTCATACATGAATTCAAAATCGATCATACATTTTTTTACACAAAACTACAATCAGCTTATTTAATTTTATTAAGTCCAAGTTTCATTACCCACATACTTCGCTTATACTTGCACTGCTAGCTTCCGTCATCCAAAAATTTCTAATGCAAATTTCAACTTGAATACAAATTGTACATGCTAGAATTATGTGTACAATGCGGACGGAAGACACTGCAACTGCATTGTGAACAAACTTTCTTCACAGAGCTTGAATTTTAAAGCTAGTCGTTTAATATTTTAATAATATCGGGGTCGCCGATAATATATTTTTTGCAGAATATCAAATTGGAATTGTTTTTTGTGGGATGATTAATATTGAATTCTCTTTAACTAAGTACTTTTGAAAGTACGCACTGATTCTCATCAGTATGCACTATGAGCTGATGTCTGATGAGAATCAGTGCATACTTTCGAAACCACTTAGTTAAAAAAAATTTACTTTTAATCATTCCACAAAAAACAATTCAATTTTGATTCTGCTTTCGGAGGCTTATTCCGCAAAACGATCGCGTTTCCCGTATAATTATTCTCTGCTTCATAAATTTTAGATATGATATACGTTATATATGCTGATTAATAGACAAGAATGGAACCGTAATCACAAATTAATAGCTTTTATATCAAATTTTCAAAACTGCACTATCGTTTGACAGTTTATGAACTGTTTCTCAAAGATTACCAAATATATGCTGTATTTTATAATGAAAGGACGAAAACTGTCACGACCTTGAGTATTTGAAGCTAACAGAATATCGCAACTATACCAAAAACCAGAAAAGTGTGATAGAAAAAAATGAATAGCTGCCCCCCTGAGTCAGGGTGTCCTAGAAACCGTTGTAAAGACCACTAGTACGCATTAGCGGAGCACCTTTTTATCCACACCCGAGGGAAGCTGGCTTGCCACTTACCAGGTGGATTATTGAAGATAGAGTGGATTCGCTCTAACAAGACGGAGGACGCTACGGGATGTTTATCACACGTTAGCCGCAATTTAATCTCATACAAGAAAACTTGATTTTGTCCGGAAGGGGGAACCAGTTTTTTAGAATGCAGAAGTCCATTGCAAGCGGAGGACACGTGCTGGCTTTCTGCAGTCTATAGGAGACCCTGAACAAAGCCTGCCATATCAATATCTAATTTTCAGCAAAGATGATTCTTTCTATTTGCCGGCATGGATCAGAGTCCATATTACGCTCTCCTTGGTCATTGAAGCAGTTGTTATTTACTATGAACAGTTTGCTCCGCTAAATTTTGTAATTTCTGAGCTGAATCTGCAAGGCTAAGAGCGAACGGGCAAAGAGCTAAGAGGGAACCAGTAGAGTTGAAGAGGGAACCAGTATGTCTACAGTCATCAGTAAATTTATCAGCAATCAACATATCTTCATAATTATAAGCAGATTCAGCAGCAGTTCGTGAACTTGGCTCATACGTAGTAACTCTACTTCATGAGGCTTTAGCTGTCTTCTTTGGAGGGTACAATTAATGTTGTGCCAGACCTCCACCTGACGAGTTAAGATTTTTTATTTTTCATATAATTAGGTCCCCACTTAGAGCCGCTATTCCAGTCCGGATGTGTAGTCACCGTAATGAGCCTATAGCTATCTAACAAGCAATATCCCTCTAAGTCTAGCAGTAACATTTTACTAAATATTTTACTACACCTAATGCATTCAATTTAATATACTTACATTGGTTATTTTCAAAAGTCATTCTAACGAAGGCTTTTCATTAAATCATTTTACTTGAACACACAAAAAACAAAAACAAGAGAAAAAAAAACTCTAGTGCACCTGATCTGCTAGAAATAATAATATTCGATGAACAGTAGAAGAATCGTGCAGATTTTGAGTGCATATTCTACCACACGTGCTCCAACCTGTTTCGAATGCAAAACCACTTTGATCTAAACAATGCATTTCCCTGGTAGTCCTGTTAAGTATTCCAGGACTACCACTGAAATGAATTTCAAGATTTAGGAAAGCCAAACACTGTAAAACTTTGAAAGCAGCATAACATAACATAAACAAAAAAAATGCTTAGTGCTTGAAACACTTAATCAGCACTGTAACTAAAAGTCTCCCACAATTACCTCAATTAAAAATCAAATAACTCTATCGATTTTGATTTTATCTGACGATGTCGTCAAAAGTTAGTATCCCTGTAACTTTCGACGAAATCAAAATTCGGGATCAAAAAACAAAAGATGTTTGGGACCAAAAAATTCCTAGAACTCAGAACATTTAAACATTGGTAACTTATTTTCATTGTAAATGTTCGCGATATGAATACTTAATGTAAGCATTTATTGATACGAAAATAGCAAAAAACGCCTAGTGCTGGCAGCCCTTCCCTAGTATCAAAACAAAAACTATTTCACATCTGCTTCACATTAAAGTCAACCTACTCTGCGAGTTTCGTTTTGATCCGATGATTGCTTTGAAAGTTAAAGGGGTACAAAGAAATTCAGGGCTACCAGTCGCAAAAGTTTTCAAAATTTCTTAAACTTCATATTTGTTGTTTATTGTCACTACAAGATCATTACCGTTTGAAAATTTTAAGATAAAATCGCTTAATAAAGATATAAAAAAGCAACAATAGCTGGCAGCCCTATGATGGTTTTTTAACCGGACTTCTTCTGAATAATACATATAAGTTCCATCTATCATATGAAATTCGTTTTGATTTTATGACTGTACTGGAAGCTATAAGGTAAAAAGTTTTATTTTCCTGAGCGAATTTTCAAAGCCCAAGACACCAAAATTACCATAGCTAGCAGCACTAACCAAATTTTTCAACCAAATTACCAAACACGGCTTAGAGTAAGGTTCAGCTACTGTGTCAATTTCAAGCAAATCTGCTAATTAAATCAGAATTCCTAGGACAAAAAGCAGTATTATCCCTTATTTTTTCTCCTGTTCTCGTGAACAGAAGTTTTTGATGCTTAAATATAGGCAAATTGGAGGAGGGTTAGAGCTCTTGCCCGATGTGTAATGTCAAAAGTTTTGCTTTTGTTGCATAAACAAAGCATAAAATTGCTATATGAGTTGGTTTTTACTGTAAAAGACGAACATTTTTCAGGAGAATCGATGGTTTGAAGGTTTTCACTTGCAATGCCTGCCGTAGCTGCAAGGCTACCAGCACGCTCATATAAAACTACGCGCGTATACACCTTAGTAACGTCAATATGCTCTCTAAGTTTCAAAATGATTTGATAACCTGGTAATCTGCATAGCAATTCAAAAATTTTATAATTTTTCCGATCTCATTTAAGGCACCAAGTGCACACAAACGGTCAAAAATTTCAAAAATATTATCATATTCACATTAAAAATACGTTTGAAATTCATTCTGTAAACTTTATTTATGCGAAAGTTAATTGTTGGCAGACAAATAGGTATATTCAAAACATCACTCAAATGGCCGCCGGCGACAAAAAGTTAAATATTAGGAAATTTTTGTGAGACCTTGCACTATTCTGCATACACACCAATTTGTCCTGAAAATTTCAATTCAATCGGATGGCGCGTTCCTGAGATTTCTTCACTCAAATTTTTTGATGATGATATATATATATATATATATATATATATATATATATATATATATATATATATATATATATATATATATATATTTGTATATATATATATATATATATATATATATATATTTGTATATATATATATATATATATATATATATATATATATATATATATATGTATATATATATATATAAATATATATTTAGATATATATATATGTATATATATATATATATATATATATATATATATATATATATATATATATATATATATATATATATATGTATATATATATATATATATATATATATATATATATATATATATATATATATAGATATATATATATAAATTATAATGTTCTCTCTCTCTCTACTTTTAACAAAACTCAGTTTTTATTGCCACTTATTTTATTTCAGAAAATAAGAAATACTATTTGAACTCAAAAGGTCTGGAGGACGGCCGAAGGATATGGCTCCCAACGCAGTTGATTCAAAACAGTTCCTTTAATGCAGTAGTGCTTACGTTTATATAGCAATATTCTAAAAGCTTAAGGCTGTTTTAACATAAGCTTTACATTTCAAAAGTTTACATTTCAAAAGTTTACAAAAGCTTTACATTTTAAAAGTTTACTAAAGCTTGTCCAAATTTCAAACAATACACATATATTGACTTAGCCGGTGAGTATACTATTTAATTAATGAGTGAGTGTATTTTATGTTGTTACAGCGTGTTGTAGTCTCCCCCTCTGGCGCAGAGATCGTCCCGATAATGCGGCAGATTAAGTAGGAGTTGTTCGCTTCGTATTTCGTATTTTAAATGGTCTTGATGATGTGAGATGCTTCTCTTGCTTCGATGGTCGTCTTTGTCTTCGTAAAGGCTGAACTGGTGTTTGGCGAGTCGAAGTAGAAGGTTTGAATGGCTGGAGAGAGGAAACATGATATGTTCCCAAGATGTTTTCTAGATTGTCTGCGTTTGCTACCTGAAAACTTGAGGAACCAATTTTCTTCACTAAGACATATGGTCCATCGCGTCGTGGAGTGAACTTAGATGTAATGTTTTTGGAGGATTTGCTCAATACATGCGTAATAATGAGTACTTGATCGCCGAGTTTTAGCTCTGGTTGCGGTCGCCGTTTTTTGTCGACGTTAGCTTTATTTCGACCCTGCATTATTTCCATCGTCTCCTTGACAGCAGCTAGGGTCGTTGCAAATTTTTGGAGGTGTGGTGTGATTTGGGGAACGGAGTTTTCAGCTTGTATGACTTGTGTTAAGTCATGGTTTCCTTCATCTAACATTCTTAAGTCGCGGGCGAAAGTTAAATATGCGGCAGAATAACCTGTACTACTACATTTTGCCGTCGCAAAAAGAATGGCAGGTAAATTTTCAGCCCACTTGGTATGATCATTGCCTACGAATATAGCAAGTTGCGTTTTAAGGTCACGGTTCTTTTGTTCTACAGGATTTGCTTCCTGGTGATAGACTGGAGTAAACACTTACTTGATACCAAAGCAATATGTCAGTTGCTGCATAACGGCTGAAATAAATTGTGTTCCGTTGTCACTAATAAGGCGACGAGGGAAGCCAAATCGTAGAAAGATTTCATTGAGTAGGAGGTGAGCACAGTTTTCGGCCGTTGCTTCTTGAAGAGGAAATATTTCCACCCATCTACTGGCCACGACTTCTACGATGAAAATCCACTGGTAAACTTTTGGGCTAGTTGGCAATGGTCCAAATAAATTGATTGCTAATATTTCGAAATGCAGATTCGAAGCCACTGTTTGTAACAATCCTGCAGGTTTCATATTTGTTGGCTTGTGTCGTTGGCACTGAATACAAGACTTTACGTATTTCTTGACATCCTGTCGGATTCCAAGCCAAAACTAGTGTGGGAGAATACGTGAAATGGTATTTTTCACACCGTAATGTCCAGCTGTGGTTTTGTCATGGTACTCCTGGAGAATTGCTGTACGCTCGTGGGATGGAACTACCAATTGAGGGCTTTCAGCTTCACATTCAGGTGTGTATCTGTACAATACCCCGTCGTTAAGGAGGTATCCTCGACGTGTCCAGTGTTCGTTTCAAACGAGGAGATTATTGAACTTATTTCGGAATCTTTGAGCTGTTTCGCACGCATTTCAGCTGCTCCCGGTCGAGGCAAATTGACGTGATATGTGTTGACGTCTATGTTATCACTTGCTGTATCCGCAGGTCGAGAAAGACAATCTGCTACGACATTCGTCCTTCCTGGAGTGTATAGCACTGTTACATTATAAGGTTGCAATTAAAGTGCCCATCTTGCCAGTCTTCCTGTTGGTGACTTAAGAGTCATCAACCATTTAAGTGGCTGATGGTCTGTTAGAAGAGTAACTTTAGAGCCTTCAATGTAACCTCGAAACTTGTTTATGGCCCAAACAATTGCCGTTGTAGAGTAATTTCGTTCCGCACTAGAGACCAAGCGACTTGCATATTCAACGGGATGTTCTTCAGTTCCCTCCCACTGGACCAAAACTGCACCAAGTGCATGATTGCTGGCATCTGTCTTGAGAAAAAAAGGATTCGAGTTCTGTGCTTGTTGCAAGACAGGTGCAGTCGTTAAAAGTTGCTTCAAGGTGCTGAAAGAGTTATGTTCCTTAGCATCCCATGTAAATACACAGTTTTTTTTTTCGTTAAGTCACTTAATGGCTTAGCAATGTTGGCGAAACCTGGTATAAAGCGCCTGTACCAAGAACATGCTTGTAAAAACGACAAGACTTGTTTTGAATTCTTTGGTTCTGGACGATTAGAAATAGCGGAGGTTTTATCTGGATTGACTTTGATTCCTTCCTTTGTTATGATATGTCCTAAGAATTTGACTTGGGCACAACAAAATGTCGACTTTCCACGATTTATTTTCAGGCTGTATGCACAAAGTTGATCAAAGACACACTGAAGATCGTTTAAATACTTTTCAAAAGATTCCGAGCATATTATAATGTCATCTAAATACACAAGTATGGACATTTTACTGAGTGTGGTTCTGAATTTATCCATTAATCTCTGGAATGTTGCTGGTGCATTTCGTAACCCAAATGGCATTTTTGTAAAACGATAAACTCCAAATGGTGAAATAAAAGCCGTTTTATCTTGATATTCATCAGCAACTTTTATTATATATAACCGGATAACCGGATTGATAACCGGATTAATAACCGGATTGCAAATCCAGTGTTGATTTGAAAGCAGTGCTCTTTGTAGAATGTAACAAATCATCAATTCGTGGTAATGGATACTTATCTGGAATTGTGATGGCATTTAGTCGTCTATAATCAATGCAAACGCGGATACCTCCAGTTTGTTTGGAAACTAGCACAACTGGTGCGGCCCAACGTAACTCGCATTCTTCAATAATATTCATTTCAATCATTTTTTTTAGCTCTTCATATAGCTGTGATATTCTGGTTGGTGATAATCTATATGGTGTATTAGCAATAGGCTCATGATTCTTTGTATTTATTTTATGTTCAATCATGTGTGTTGACTCTCCTATGGGAGAAAACGAGTCACTCGCTGACATTAGTAAGCTATTGAGAGCTTTCTTTTCTCGTTGATTGAGATCAACCGCTTCATCATTCCGTAGCATTATCTCAATGGAATTGAGCTCAAGAATATACGCTTCTAAAGGCTGAGGTTCTCCTTCTACCATTATTTCCAGTAAACGGAAGTCAGTTTGAGAACACTCGGGAGTAACTTCGTTGATAGGTATCGCGTCTCGGAAAGTACTTTGTATAACTCTTGGAGAGTAGTCATTTGAACTACTTTTATTTTCCCATGGCTGCTTTGGACCCAGATACTGGTCTACAGGGCTTTTACGCTTAACTCGCGGAGTTTTCTTTATTGGTGTGATTGATTAAATGTTTTCGAACCATGTTACGAATGATTCAGCGTTCTGTTCTTCTGGTATAAGTGCTGGCTCCTTCAGTTTGGAACGGCTTGAATCGTAAAAGTCAAACTTTTTGTAAGGTTGACCTTCAAAATACCAACACCGCTGAGCGAGGTTCATTACAATGCCATGTTCTTCCAAAAAATCGATCCCAATCAAAGTCCGATTGTCTGCTGCTGTTGGAAGTGCCACCATTTTAATGGCTTTAAGGCGATTGCCAATGATAATTAAACACAATAAAAAAATATAAGGGAATGTCGTTAAGGTTGGGCCACTTTTTATCTTTGCCCTGCACCTTTTGTTTATATTCGAATATTTTCAATGTTTATGTCTTATTTATAAGTTTGGACAGTCATAAGAAACTTGTAATTAGGGCGAAGTGTTACGCATTATGAAAAAAAAAGTTATTGATAAAACGAAAAAAAAAATTGTCTTGGTTGGGCCATTGCAGTTTAGGTTGGGCCACTAGTGAATATTGAGAAAATTAGTACTAAAATAATTTTTCATGAACAAATATGGATTTTTTTAAATATGCTTTTTATTCAATCTTACATGATTTTCATGATAAGTCTTAATTAGAACTTTAATCAGAATCGCTATTGTGGCATATAAAATAACTTTTTGAGAGTTTAGCGCACTTCAAGTGCACGTCTATCTTACATGGAATTGTTGCGATTGATTTTCAAGGGAATAATACAAAAGTCTCGATCGATATCATAATCCAAAGGGGGTTGTTTCAGGGTTTTTTTTCGGTAGGCGACCTCGTTTAGCAGGTGTTTTCGTGTCTACTTTTCTCGCGCCTGATATTGGACGTTTCTTGGGCGTCTTCGAGGCGTCGCGCTTTTATTGTGTTTCCCGCAACTCTTCACGGCGGGAGGTTAGAACGGTGCTTTTCATCAGGTGGCGTCCTCAATTTAATTTAATCGCTGGCGTGGTTGCTTGCAGAGGTCCGATCAAGGACAAAATTGTAGAAAGGGTAGGCTCATGAGACGAAGACGTCGAAAGGAAGGAAGAAGTGTTCAATGAAAGTTCCTGGTGACGCCACATAAACTCGTAGTACCAATCACGTCCACTTATTTTATCTTCATCCCACTTCGACGGATATGCAATTTGTATTTTTTTAGCAAATTGGTATGCCAGCAATTCCGTGATATTGAGACCATAACTGACGAGCGCTTTTCTTCTTCGGCAAAAAAGACCTAAGAACAATACCGAATAAGTAATTTATTCTCCATAACACTTTTTATCGCGTTACATTTATTTGTTTCACGGCACATGGAGCGTATGAACCAATTTGTTGAATGATTTTCTGCAAATTTTTGTCGAAGACGGTAGAAAGGTCGCTGAATTTGTTCGACACTTTGACTATATATCGCATCAAAGTTGAGCGTGGCACATTGTACCGCCCTGCAGCAGCTTTTACGGATTCATTTTCCAACATAACAGACTTGATAGCCCGAGACACATCCTCCACATTAAAATTGTCTCTTTTAGACGTTCGTTTATTGCGAGAAGCTCTGAAAACAAGAAACATTCAATTTCGAATTAAAATATTGATTGTTATTTGGCTAATAATCTTTATTGTTATTATTGTTTTTTTTTAATCTATGACTGTTATTTTGCTGTTATGATTTTTATTCTGTTGTATTTTTGGTTTTTTAATTTATTCTTAAAATTTCATATTACTCATCATTCTATTAACGATTATATATTATTTTTGATATATCAAACATTACTTTTTTATTGCGGCAATCAATTATTTTAATTTTCTGCGGTGCAAAAAACAGGCTCAAGACTTACTATACCTTTTTTTTTATAATACCTTTATTAAACTGTTTCCTTCGTATAAGAAGCTTCAGTTAGTTTTAAAATCTTACATGCTAAAACAAGTGATGTGCACTCCTGGCAGTTGAAGACGTGAACATATTGGACCCAAGTTACTTTATTGGCATAAAGTCACACAGCAAAGAGCAAAGCTATGATCTGTGTTACTATACTGATCAAAAAAAAAAGATTTGGCCCAACCCTTACTACACGAGTGACCCAACTTAGACAACAAGCGTTTTTTCCAATCGCGAAACACTACATGTGAACATGTTAGGGAATAACATTTTCCCTTGGAGAACTTGTTAATGGTTAACTACATAATGGAAATATATACTTACTTTGACGGAGACATTGTTTTTGTCCCAGTTTGGAGTTTTTTTCGCGGTTATTACAAAACTTTTTGGGATACCGAAAACAAGATGAAGGCACAAAACTTTTACAAACCTTCTTCTTGACAAGCAATGCTCTAACAAGTTTGCTGCCATCGAGAATAATACTTCCACACTATAACACCGATGGCAGCACGTGTCATATACGAAAAATAGCCATGGCCCAACCTAGACAGTGGCCCAGCCCTGACGATATTCTCCTATACATTTATATATGTTTGAATATATAGGTCAATTTATAAGTCAATTCATTATCGGTAGTGTTATTTCGTTTGCTACATACATATATATCTCTCAGGAAATTTGCAATGATTCAGTATGCTGTTAAAATGCTTTCGCATAATGCAGCTGCGTATAGATAATTGCAATTTTAATTATTTGTGAATTTTCGTCGTTTTAGGAAAATTTGTTTGTTCTGACATATATATTTTTGTTATAAATATATATATTTTTTCAAACTTATTTTTATTAAAATTTCGATCTTACATTGACATTAATTGAAAAAGTACTTATTAAAAGTTAAATAAAAACTAAAACTTTACGATGATGCTATGTTCTACAATTCACACCTCGTCGATTTAAAAGATATACACTTTTAAAGTCTAAATTTTTGATTCATGCACACAAGAATTCTGCTCGGTCAAATTTAAAAAAAAATTTCAGCTTTGGCTTAAAGTTTTGTGAAAAGGTAAATACCGTCAATGTACCAATATATAAATGATGGTATACTATATTCGAGAAATTATTGTTGATCATGCTATTTGATGCATATTTATGTGGAAACAAATTCATGTTTCAATAATTGCCGACCTATTCGAATGAGACGCCCCTGGTATTTTTATTAAAAATTATTGATTTGATATGGAAAGCATTTGGTACTCAGATTTATGGAAAGCAGCATTAACATTCTGAACCGCCAGCAAGCTCCATAAAGCTTACAAACTGAACATGGCAGTCACCACTACTTGTACTTGCCCCTAATCGGTTGCTGTATATGATAGTGCAGCCGCTGTATGATCATACTAAGAAATTTGAAGTTGAGACTTCAACCTTTTTCTATTCTTTGTTTTCGAAAAATGTTATTGTGAATTCAAATTCATTTGAACGATTAGATCTGTTGTGATTGTTGCGCGCACTTATGCCAGTTCACTGAATTTACTAATAAGAACGCACAGTTGCAAATACATTAATTATTTATTCAAACAACACACAACTTAATTGAATACAGAGCATAGTAAAAACTATATTTGCGACTGCTGTTGATCCAATGAAGATCCTTTGTCACGAAGAAGACGACGCGGTGTGAGTAATCCTGTGACAAGGTGGCCAACCTTGTGGTCGCCACAGATCTAAAATGATATACTGTTTTGATTGATTTCAGAAAAAAAAATTGGTAAAATTCGACTTGAAGGCGAATAAGTAGAAGCAGGTGTCGAAAATTGAAAATAAATACAAAATTATACTAAAAATACACAAAAAGACAACACAATTAAGAAAAACAGCTAATAAAACAACGTCTATGTGATGCATCAAGTCGAGTTTAGTCAAAAAAATTTAATCATTGATAAAACATAATACTTTTAGACAAATAATTATATATCTGATACTAAACGCATGATGAACTACATATCTATCAACTAGAACTTGGTTTAGATCTTAGCTGAGGGTTTTAGACACAACGTGAAGTCGATACATATTCTCACTGAAATGAAGTAAAATGGCTGTGCTCATTGCAAACATTACTGATTTCAAACATGACAGATGTGACAGATGATATTGCAAAGGAAATTGTGATATTATCTGCATGTTTTGGTTGGCAGGATTTATTATGGCTTGATTGTCACCAAATTTTTTTTGCATTTATATCGCGTGTCGCACTGCAAGTGAATTAGTGTCGAGTCGAATCGGATTGCCTATTGCTATGCCTACGATCGATAAACTGCAATCTATTTCAGGAACAGTAACGAAATTTGTGATTTTTTTCTCGCCAATTTCGGAACGTTCAAACTGGAATAGCTTGTATAAATGAAGTCCATTCATAAAAAATCACGCCCCTATCACTGATGCTATAATATCAATCATGCAAAAAATCAAGCAATGCAAGCTTGGCAAAGAAAAAACCTATTAACCAGTTGAGCAAACAAATCCGAAACAGAATGCAGGATGTTCGAATCGAAAACGAGTGTGATGTAAAAGCTCAACCCAATTATGGCATTTATACAAACTTTTCAAAAGGGGCTCTGAAGAAATACCACCTCTAAAAACCAGCAACCAAGTATTATTCTCAAGCAAGGGAAAGGCGGATTGTCTATCGAAAAGCTTTCCTTCATTCCATAACATCTTCGACGGCCTGAGTGACTCTTACACCAAAACCTCATTGGATACAGGTTTTCGGTCTATTCCTCAAATATTTGAATGGAATCCACATTGTATCATGGGAATCCAGGTATTGAATGCGATTGATTAGAAATTAAATGCATCATTAAGACTAAAAGCCAGAAAATTACCGGGCGAGAACAAAATAAGTCCCCTAATGATTAAGCACAAAGAAATGGAACTGCTGATGGAAGGTATGGAGTTGCTGAAGATAATTTTCAATCCCGACTCTGTAGCATCCAGTAATTTTTATATTTTTCATTTAAAAATTACTGGTCACATATCTCCGACCCACACTGTATGGATCGGAGACGCTACAATATTTTGCGATTGAAAATACGTTTCAATCGCCCAAAAATAAAATCCCGCAAGTCCCCCGGGTGACCTTATTGTTGTTTTGCACAGCCAAAAGAAAATCCCGTTAGGAATTTCGTGGCTGTGCATGAGGCTTGCGAGCTGGGACGCTCAAAATCTGGGCAGTCGTTGGATTGTCGCGGTAGCGACGGGTCAAATTGAAATCGTGGCCGTGGCCAGGAGGGCTGACGGGTATAGAGCCCAACGCGGTGCGAGCATTTTGTTAAGTAGATACATGTGTCGGGAAAATCCCTGAAAATCGCAGGGATCGCGAGGTGAAAAAGGATTCGAATGAAAAAACCGAACCGAGATTATTGTGTTTTCCGCGATTCGCTACGGATTTCGCGAATCTTTCCTTAATTTTGTGTTTACTATCAAGGAAAAGTCGGGTACAGCTAAAATCTCATATAATACCGCTGCTAAAATTGCAGACTGTTTGAAAAACCGTGAATATAGCGTAGCGTTATTCGTTAATAGCCTCAAGTAGTGTTGTGAAAGGGTTTTTTTTTAAATCATTTTGTATTGGATTAGTTTTTTTGCAAATCTTGGCCGAGACATGTGGCGTCGTACCAATCTGCAGTTGTGTAGCTGAAAGAGAAAATCAATCCACCGTACGGCCGCACCAGCCTGTTGTGCCTACTATACCACCGTCATCGTTTAACTCAAGAGTTCGGTCCTCGCGAAAGTGCTGAAGGGGATTTCATTCGAGCCAGAACACACCAGATTTTTTTGTAGTGCATGAATTTAGACTGTCAATCTTGCGATAGATAGCGATCGCTTTGGCCAAACTCAGCCCGTGCGGATAGTGGTTTGCTTCGAGGTATGTTTGTCACGTGTGAATTTGCGATATGGTGAAGAATGTAGTGTTCGCCGCCAAAGTGACAGGAGGGGGCCATCTTGGGTTCAGTTGTTTTTCGGCATTTTGACCGGTTCGCGTCAGAACGAGTGACGGGAACAGTCTTTGCCCTTGTCCCTAGCCGATGATCGAGGGGGTTGGTATCAACCATTGCTGTCAAATACCAATAGATAGACATTTGGTTTGCCGTGCCGCAACCCAAAAACGAATTTACAATTTAATTAGTATGAAGCAATTGAAATTAGTGTGAAAGTGATATGGTCGAATTGGATTGACAGTGGTTTTATTGCTTGTTTCCTTTTCAAATGCTGCTCCGATTGTTTCCTTATACTTCAAGAGTATTCTTGTTTGTTGGATGTCAGTCGACATTGTGGGGTGTGCATGCTACTGTAGGGAAAGGAAAGAAGAAAAATTGACAAGTGTTCTCTTGGAACGATCGTATTTGCAAGGCGAACCAAATAATTAGGGAAAGTGGAGACACAGATCTGACTACAAAAATGCAGCCAGCTGCCATAAGAATGTTTTGAGCGACGACGTTCCCAAACCGTACTAAGAAAAGAAAATCTTGTCGACCAAGCGATGGGCGTTCGCTAAAGTCATTCAAGGGTTTCGCTATTATTCGCCCAATACTACCTTCTATTTGCAGGGGCGGCAACAAGTGAAAATTCTGAGGTACTGTCATCACTAAGATCCGAAGTTGGGGATATAAATGCTCGGAGAAAAATTAATTATCGCAAGCACCTGAGGCATAATATTTGTGGTGGCTGAAATTGGTTGGCAAGTTCTTCTACAATGTGGAGCGCCGGCGTCTAGATGCGTTCAGCAGACTATTTGAGAAGAAGAACCCGCGGACTAATGCAGATCTATTCGAGGGCATGAACGCTAATCCGAATTTCCTGACTCATCGATGCTGTCGGGCAACTGGCACATAAGACATATGGCTGTTGCAAGGTACTTGTATTTATGCTAGATTATTAATGGTTACCCGTTATCAATTGGTAATACCATGAAGCGAAAACTGTTAACTTTAGTCCACTAGATATTAGGCGTTATTCTTAACTTAAGTTACTTATATATTTATATATGTGTATGCATGTATATATGTATATATGTATATGTATATATATATAACATTAACATTGGCTTATTAGCTTTAATCGTTACTTGAATTACTAAAGCAAAGATCTAACTTGAATCGAAACAATAGCAACGACAAGGACCGAAATCGAATTAAAATTAAAGGACTGCAATGGAAAGTGCTCTTAACATAATTGATTGAGTTACTAATTTTTTTTTTCTTGTTTCAAGAAATTGTAGTTTCCAGTCCGAAAGGATAACAGCCTAAGCTTCTAACAATAGGCCTTTGTCTTGAAGACTTTTCGCGAGTAATTTGTGTTAGATTTTTGCTAGAACATAGAAGCTTGTAAACTCGAGAAAAGAAAAAGAAAAAAAAAAAAACAGACTTAATGGAATAATGGTTATCAAAAGAAGTTGAACATGGCATTTATTCTGATGAATGCAAAGGGCCAATATGTATTTATCATAGTGATTTAATGATTTGATGGAGGTTTATGTTTTTAAATAAGAAAGGAATGAATGTTTTTTTTGGTTTTTTTTCGATTAAAGCACACATTAATAAGATCATGCATAATGTAAATTCTTATGAAATGATAAGCAGGAAGCAAAAATTCCGCATAAGTAATTAGAATGTAAAGTTTGAACCTAGTTTTGGAATGTGCAACCTTGGTGAAATCCAAGCAGGCAATATTTACTAAAACCCATATCGATCTATTAGTTTTATATAATGGTGGAAGAGAAGCGAAGAGAAAAAGAAATTTTGCAAAATTTTTTTTTGAGATTTTTCGTCACATTGAATTGACTGAACTATTGCGATTGAACTAAGTTTATTTAGAAAATAAATAGTGCCGTTAACTCTGATAGTTATATTTTTTTTTCGTTGGCACTTTGTTTTGCGGGTTAATTTGGCATAAGGTTGAATAAAATCAATATGCTTTGTTAAATCACAAAAGAAAAAAAAAATATATCAACGCAAAAAGCACAAACATATGAATACAAAATGCTTAATTTAGTATTAGCGCTGCTTTATGAAGTTCTGAAAGAGAAATGTCAATGGTAACTTGTAAGGTTTCAGGAAACTTAACTCGACATAAACCTATAGCATACCTATATATAGGAAAGAAAAAAAGAAACAACTTTAAAGAAAATTGTTAGTTATTTTTGGAAATTCTAAATGTTTCTTTAATGATTATGAATAAAAACAAGATGTTTTGTTAAACTACAACCCTCGGCCTTCTTGTTGGGCGAAGGCCTGAGAAGTTCTTTTCCTTTCCAGGGTCTGCGCGTGGCCTGGCTGGCCCATGACTAAATAGTTTTTTGTGAATTTTCGTGATTTTCAGCATCTTTAAAGGGAGGGATACTGGCCAAACATTATTAGTTTCTGTATTTTTGATTAGATTTTTGGAATTTTGAATTTTGATATATGGCCAGTATCAGAGGGTGGAGGACCCCAGACCATCGGGGTCAGGGCTCCACTACCATCGGGGGCCCGGGGCTGTCTGCCTCACCCGGGTTCCTTGTAAAAGAGAGGTAGCGCTTTTCCCTATTTTTCCTTTTTGTAGATTTCCAATTGTCTGGCTCCGTGCGTTGTCACGAGCACTGGGTCTGCTTAGTCAGCCCATGTTGCAGAGCCTGGGTGGTTTCCTTTACGGAGCTATGCCCCCTTTTGGTCCCTGGGTATTTTACATACCAGTTTGCGGCTACAATTCATGACGGATGAATATACGTAGCATCCCGTTTTCTTTGAGAGCAAACCATCCCCATTGTTTAAAGAACCCACCCCAGCCGCAGCGAGCTAGCAAAGCGGCACCCCAGCATCCGTCGGGGTTGGTTAAAGGGTGCTCCGCTAATGCGAACAAGGGGCCTTCACGGCCATTTCTAGGGCACCCTGCTCTCGGGGCAATTCTTTTTTTTTTGTTTTGCCTCTTGAATGGCATTAGCTATTCCACTTATTGGACCTTAGCATTCTTGGTTCTGGACTTCGGTCTGGTTCTAAGTTGTGCTAAGGCCATTCCCATCTTGATATCCGCTACAACTCATGGAAGTCAGCTACAGTTGCCCCTATCTTCAAGCCGGGTAAAAAGCCGTCATAACCAGCAACCTATCGCCCAACCAGCTTATTACCCATAATGGGGAAGATTTTCAAACAAATCATTCTCACCACCAATAGCCACAAAATGATACCAGACTTTCAATTTGGTTTTGGTGTAAAGTTTTCAATTTTGTATCAGCTTTTAAGGGTCGAAACATATATCTCACAATAATTGGCTGTTCGGAGCTCAGCTGGCATGATACTGTTAGATGTAGAGAAAGTACTTTACACAGTATGCCATGACAGTTTAATCGAAAAGCTTATTGCTAACAACATATATTGGTATCTTATGCAAATTATCCGTTCGTTTACACTAAATAGATTTTGCAGAGTAAAAGTTAAAAAATATAATTAAAGCTGTTGTTCCTCAGGGCTCATGTCTCAGCCCTTTTTTATTCAACTTATTTATGTCGCAAACTTACTCTTAATCCAGGTTGTCACATTGCTGCTTTTGCAGATAACACGACTTTTTACGCATCTGGTAGCAGTCCTACCCAAATTATAATTACCCTTTCCACCAAACTAAGTGAAATCCATAAATTCTATTCCAAATGGGAAATTCAGATTCATTGAAACAAAACGCAGGCGACATTTTTTCACTCAACGAAGAGCATCTAGATTCCTACCTCCACAATCTATAAACCTGCTCGGACACCAAACAAACTGGTCAAGGTGCGTAAAATATCTAGAAAGTAAATTTCTATTCCAAGCTGACTTTCTATTCCCATACTGAATTTCTAGTAGGAAATTGTATGAAGCTTATAAGGCTTCTCTATCCTATGGTGAGCAAAAATTCAACTTTGTCTCAGGAAAATTAATTACTTCTCTACAAAACCGTTGTTTTACCAATTATGACGTTTTGTTCTAGACTTAAGCAGCACTCTGGAACAAATGTGCCAATGCCTATTAATGATAATTGCAAAGGGTGCAAAATAAGTGGCTAGGATCCTACTCAACAAACCCTGGCACATGTCAGCTCGCCACATCCATCAAATCAGTGGTTTCAAACACGTACAAGTATTCCTTAACGATCATGAACATAGATTTATGTCAAGTCTAGGTACCATTAAAAACCCTGGATAATGCAATTGCCGACACCACGTTGCTTTAAGATTAATTTAAGTTAGATGTAAATTTCAATCATTAAAATTCACTGTGGGTTTATCAATTGTGCTATTTTTCACTCCAAACACGTTAATACTAAAATATAATTTTGCTATCCCTAACAATAAGTTATCAGACGGAAACCAATGATGAAACAACGCCAATCTGAACTCAAATTAGTATAAACCTATCCAAAGATTGATCGGTGTCATTATATCTGAAACACAATATTGTTCCAATGTCCTCCACACATAAAATTCAGAGGCGTTAAATCCCAGGATCTTGGAGGCCACATCACATCAGCCGATCGCGATATTACACGTTCTGGAAATTTCTTTTGCGAAATAGCTCGATTTGCCCGTGTTACGTGACTTGTTGTCCCTATCTTGCTGAATTTACATATCGTCAAGATCATAATCTTCGATTTCCATTCAAAAATAATCAATTAAAATAATCAAAAATAATCAATAGCGCTCAGAATTGACGGTGATGACTAGTCCTTGATCACCACCAGGCCATAATGCGCACCACACAGTAACTTTTTCCGCATGTAATGACCTCTCTACGAGTACTTGTAGATTTTCTGAGCCCCATATGCTAGAGTTCTGCTTATTAACGATATGGGCTTCATGACTGAAGAATTTTATTTTCGAAAAGTCAGCATCTACAGCTTTTTGTTTCAACTCCGTTGCTTGACCGTGGAACGATCCATGTTCTAAAATGGCAAACCTTAAGCTAAATAAAAACAACGTGGTAGAAGTGTATCTTTAACAAATGTTGGCATGCAGGGTATTGCTTTTTCAAGCAAGATATGAACAGCCGGTTTTACTCAAGGAGTCTATAACCCTTCATATTGCTAATAGTCTGCACATAAATAAATAATTCGAATTTGAATTTAGTGCGTACATATCACGTTTAATGTATAAATTTTATTTAAAGTAAAGTAGAGAGTTGTAGTAACTTATTTCTTACAATAAAACCAGTCTGTATACAAATCTTATGTTTTATCTACACGTTCAAAGTAAAACTTTGAAAATTTAATGTCGGACAAGAACGGTAGCCCTCTCCCAGTTAACCTATATTTTTAGCATCAAAAACTTCTGTTCACGGGAACTCACGAACCGATAATCAGACACAGTTGAAATTTACAGAATGCATTGGACTTATGTAGGACCAGATTTGGTAGAAGCAATTTTGAATTGTGGGCAACTCTGTGCCAGTGGTGCCATCTTGAAAAATTGCAAAGAAAAAAAAACTGCTTTTTGCCCTATGAAATGTGAATTAGTTACCAGATTTTCATGAAATTGACACAGTAGCTGAACCTTACTCTAATCTCTGTTTGGTGGAAATGTGGTTGAAAAATTTGATTGGTGCTGCCAGCAATGGTAATTTTTGTGTCTTTGGTTTTGAAAATTCGCTCAGGAAAATAAAACTTTTTGGCCTATAACTTCCAGTGCAGTCATGAAATCAATACGAATTTCATATAATTAATGAAACCTATTATAAACATTATTGAAGCCAAATTTGGTTGAAAAGCCACGATAGGGTTGCCAGCTATTGTTGGTTTTGTGTTTAATTCCAATATCTTTATTAAGCGGTTTTATCGTAGAATTTTCAAATGGTAATGATATTGTAGTGACAATAAACAGCAAATATTAAGTTTTCGATTATTAATTCTTTATGCTCCTATAACTTCGAATGTAATATAACAACGTGAAGCAGATGTGATATATTTTTAGCTTTGATACTGGCAGAAGGTTGCCAGCACGAATCGGTTGTGCTACTTTTGTATCAATAAATGCTTACTGTTAGCATTCATACCGGAAACATTTACAATGAAAATAAATAACTAATGTTTCAATTCCCAAAGTTCTGCAAATTTTTCGGATCGCAGCCCCAAAACACCAACTTCAGTTACAGTGCTGCAGGCACTGAGCATTTTCTTCATTGATGTTATATGAGATGCTGCTTTCAAAATTATATGAAATAAGCAACTGATAACGAATATAATTAACCCGTGTTTTGCTCTCATAAACGTTGAAATTCATGCCAGTGGTAATATTTGAAATTTCTTCCATATGAGTTATAATGCATTCTTGAGACCAAAGTAAAACGTAGCATTTGAAACAGTTTGGCCGTAATAAGCAGCACATGTGGTGAAATATGCACTCAAAACCTGCACGATTCTTCTACTGTTCTTCGAACATTAGTGTTTCTAGCGGTTCAGGTGCGCTAGAGTTTTTTTTTAATTCATAAGAGGGTAGATACCGTTTAAAATTTCGAATGCGGACAGAGAACACTAAGCAAGGTTTGCAAATTGTCCATTCATTTTTTATTTTTCGAATAAAGTTAAACACCTTGTGTTGTTTTTCTTTGCAAAAAAGCTATACGTTTAAAATAAGGCCTTTAAGAGGAATTACTGGGAGAAAAATGAGACAAATAAGCTTACGAGTATGATCGTGCGTCTCAAAAATATTGTCGAACTAATTTCTTATTATTTTCAGTAAGAAATAATAAAATAATTTTAATGTGTACCAAAGAATTATTGCAGCTAATTGTCTCGGTTGAAATTACAGCTGAGAAGCCTGAATGATAAATGCAGGGATGGTAAGCGAATGAATACTTTTCGCGTACTTGCCAAGAGCTGTCATGCGATTACTTATCTTTAACTATAACCTAATCAAGGTAGCTGTGAGTAAAAGCTTCTAGAATTATAAAGAGAGTTTTCACAATTTTCGTGTTCCAGGGAAGACAACGAATACCAAATTATAATTTTGAAGCGAAATAAATAATTTAGTGTACAAAATTGAAACCGTAATGCTTTGTATAAATAATGACAGAATATGACTATGCAAATGACCTCTTGGCATATAAAAATGACAAGCCATTTGCACCACGCAACATTATGACAAAAATTGACTGATTGAAGACTTTGTTACAACGTTTTATGAGAAACTTTATGAGAAACTTTTATTTTGTTACGATAAAAGCACCAACATAAGCATTTCCACGATTGACAGATTATGATAAGTTTGATTGTGACAAAAAATTATATTTTGGGTGGTGAACCGTACGGTGCCATTTTTTTAGTGGTGTGAAGAAGAGCATGGCCTCTTTCACATTTCCACTGCAATTCACGGCGACCGGACACTCAGTTCACTCAGACTGAATACAGGCTTTCACATTTTTTTTTTTTAGTTGTTTTTTTAGTTTTTTGCAGTTCATTCAATAAAGCAATAGATATTCCATAATAATTGAGGAATTTATTTTCATCTTTTCTTAGATCCTCGAATAAGGCATGCAACAGTCCCACTTCTTTTCTCCTTTTATTAATAGGATGCACCCAAACATGGCGTTTGCATTGTCGTCTTTTTTGTTGACGATTATAAAGCCATAATCATAATGCAACGTTTCTTTTGAGATTCATTTTCACTAAACAGTACACTATCTAATCACAAACTGAGCTTGTGAAAAAAATGAACTGTGGATAAACCGTATAGTGTGAACATGTTGCTCATTCGGATTTTCACCATACGGTTTTTTTTGCCATGCGTTGGAAACCATATAGTGTGAAAGCAGCCTAAGGGTAGTCAAGCATCGTGCCGAAATCAGTCATGTCCTTTCAAATGGAAGTGGCCATGTCGAAGCAGCCACCAAAGAGTCGAAATATGATAGTAGCGACGACATCGATTCAAACCGATTTCGTTACTCGACTGCTCGGGAGGTAATGTATGTTGTTGTTGTAAAATGTGTTTCGATGACATACAGTAAATAGGCAAGTTGCGTTAGTAGGTTTTTCGTGGGTAATTCAAAAATTCGGGTACTTTTTTTATGATTAAACGGGGCAGAATTGCACACAGTTAATTAGATTTTTACCAGTCATCAGAAAAATCTATTGATTTATATTTATCAGCAGTCTATAGATTTCAATTTGGTGTAATGTGGTGAGAAAAAGTCTTTATCCGACACTGAAGAACTCATTATTTTGACTGTCACTGTAAAATTTCGTTTACAATTTTGCGTCTCATCACGTCTACATGAACGCAAGTCAATGAGCTGTTTCATGCTTGACTCGACGCTATGCTCGACTCGACGCTCTTGTCGCTCCATCTTGTCCGTACCCTAACAGTTTCAGTAACGTCATAAGGGTTGACGACAGTAGAGTTGTCACAAACTAGCAGTTCGATGATATATTAACATAATTCGAAATTATTTACATTAGTGGATCAAACAACTACTTGCTGACTTAGCGTTATACGTCATGATAATATTTTCTTAGCACTTACTTCTGAAAAATTACTGTCAAAACAGCAACATAATCGAATGCAGCAACTGTAGTATGCAGCAACCAACCCAACCTGAATAGCTTTTTGCAGCCCAGTTTAACTTCAGCTCGATAGAAGTGCAGAAACCGCAACCAACATTACTTTACAGGGAGAACGAAATATAATGTGTACTGTACCTAAAACTTGAGGCACCCTGAAGCCAAAGGAATACATAACTAGTTTCAAAATATTTTTGTAACAACTAAGCATATCAAACTGAAAAAAATTAAACCAAAAACTATGATCGAATTTAATTAAAACATCCCAAGACGAATTTTAATAAATCTTTGGAGAGCAGGCCTTAAACCTAGACATTGCAAAATGAATTATTAATTGAATAATGAATAATCATTATTTATTTCCAGATTTTGCGAGGTTTTAAAAACCTCTCAAACTTAGAAGAAATCAGTATTTCATAAAAAATATCTTCTAAAACTTTCTCTGGTTCTCTTTTTTCAGTTACTTAACGCTGACAAACACAGCATATCCTCATCCTCCATTCACTTTAAAGTCATCTTATTTTCTTCTTTCATGCAGCATCCAACTTTAATGCATTTTCAAATTGTGTTAGGCCACAGGACGGATGTTCGTATCTCCGTAAATGTACCGATACTAGTTGATTCTATATATTATAGGGGTACTAGACATAGATAGTGTTCATTTGTTAAGATCATATGTGCATTATTCATACACTTGCCCATAGCACTTGACCATAATCGACCAGATCCTAATTGCTTTGGACAAAGACAATTATACTCAGTGTGATGGTAGCACCGAAAACGACAAAGACCGAACGATGGACGATGTGGCATGTTTTCACAATGATGGTCCTTGGATGCTGGGTGTTTGGCAAGCCAGCCGGTCAGCTTAAATCGAATGCAGAAACCAAAAGATGATGGCTACGTATCAATAAGAGCCAAAATTTGCCTTTAAGGTGCTGCTTTTGAAGTAGATGAAGTTTAATCAGAGCATTGAGAGATTTCAAAAAAGATGCATGTGATGATTTGAACGAACGATAAGTAGAGACATGGAAATTTAATCCATTACAGCATGTGCATAAAAACTGGTGATTCAAATAAACGTATGCATGTTTATTTCATAAAAAAAACAGTGTCAATTTTCTTAGACATTTATTTGCATTGCATTTATTTGCACCCAATTTACATATATTATTGAATTTATTACATATATTTTTAATGTATTACATATTGTACATAAAATCCATGTTATGCATATCGAACATGTTTATTTACGATTGAGATTAGTTTACAAGCCATATTACTAACAAATTTTGCTCAGTTTCAGGATTTTGTTTTGCTTTCCAATGTCGTTATACTTATGAGTTGCATACCATTTGCAATGCGTCGATATGCGATAACTAAATTATCCTGGAGAATTTTGTTATTTTTAGTTATGCGATAACTAAATTATCCTGGAGAATTTTGAATCTTGAATACTTTATATAATTGGAGCAACATAAATTTATAAATTTGTATTTTTTGTCTTTGCGTATGTAAATTTTACGAGTAAAATTATGGCTACAAAGAGATATTTGAGTAGATGAAAAAAGTGTGTTTTCCTGGACTGGCTCTGGCTCCTTCGAAGAGACCGTGAAGCAGCGGTAAATATAATTTTTGGCGATCCAATATTCAACAGATTTGATCTCTTTTGAACTAATCGTCTTTACTTTCTCGTTGAAATATGGCTTAAAAATGTTTTAAAAATATTCTATAAAAAAATATATCTTTGAATCATCACAAACTGTCAAACAACAAAATACATCGACCACTAAAAGCCCATCATCTTGTCTATCCATACAATTTGACTGAAAAGGATTTCCTACATCAAAACACAATGCAATCGATCCTTAAAAGCAAGGAGAGAAAACGGCCCTGAAAGGCTGAACTAAGCAATATAAATAAGATACGACCAACAATGCATTTGATTCAATTAATCGGGATGTCTTATGCAGCAAAAGCTTTATCTAGATGCACACACGCATTCATGCAGGCAGGCAGGCGAGCCAATCGGCAATATCTCCATGAGCTAGAAAGCTTGACAAGAGTTATTGGTTAAAGGAGGCAAGCTTATCAAAATTTTGTAATTTAGTGTGCTTGTTGTTTGACATAATGAATTATACGGGTTTCCTGATTGTTTCTTATTGCTAAGGGTTTTTTATTTACTTTTAATTTAGAAGCAGTACGCTGGTCAAGGAGGAGGCGAACATTTTCAGTTCTATTATGTTTCCACGAAAAAATGTCAAGGATTAAAATAAAAAACGAAATTGAATTAATATTAAATTAAAATAGTGCGCAACGTACATAGTTGAAATAGCCTAAACGACATTTCTGAAAAATCCTAAATCTGGGTTTGGTTAGACTAAATCTAACAGGAAAAACTCTTATTAAACATTGACGAAACATCACTTTACCCGTATATGGCTCACAAAATGTACTGCGGTTTCATATTCAACGTACTTTATGTCCAAATGGTTTTCTTTCAAGTTACTTTATATACTGCACACTTTTTTACTAATGTTCGAAGAACAATAGTATTAAACTCGTTTCGCCGAAAATTCATATTTCTTTATATATATATATATATATATATATATATTATATATATATATATATATATATATATATATATATATATATATATATATATATATATATATACATATATATATACATATATATATATATATATATATATATATATATATATATATATATATATATATATATATATATATATATATATATATATATATATATATATATATATAAATATATCAGCAAAATTATTAAGGGAGATAATCTCTGGAGTGGCCGATCCGATTGAGCTGGAATTTTCGGAGAACGTAGATGTATATAGTAGGTAGGTCCATGACTTTCTCAAATTCAGATATCTTAAACCTTTTGGCGGCGGCGAGCGTTTTAGTGAATTTTGAGGAACTCCTATATTTCTAAGCAGTGTAAATTTTTGTTAAAGAAAAGTATTGGGAATGAAAACTAATTATGTTCTAAGCTTGTTTATGATAAAAAATTGGCAATTTTGAGCCGTGTGTGGGTGCAGGGTGCCTAAAAGTAAGCAAGGAATTTTTTTCAAATTTTGATTTGTCATTACTTGTAAGAAAAACAATGTATCATCGTGAAAATTACAGAGCGTATTGATGTTGACTAAAATATGAAACATATAGATTTTCAGCATAAAGCAGGTAACCCTGTAGCTGTGGCAGGCTGCTGAAAAAAAATCCTTCAAATCATTGACCTTCCTGAAAAATTTTTGATTTTTGACAAAAATTTCAAATCTTGGATAAATTTTATCTTTTGTCCTTCATCTTAAGATAAAACTTTTAAAATTTCGATTTGCATAAGAACAACAACCCATCACCAAATTACCTCTATTTCCAGCACTCGAAAGTTCTGTTCACGAGAACTGACGACCGGATAATCCGATCATTATGAAATTTACAGGATATGTTGGTATTAGCTAGAACCAGGTCTGATAGAAGTGATTTTTAAATGCGGGCAACCCTGTGGTAGTGGTACCATCTTGAAAAACTACTGAGAAAAAAAAAACACCTTTTTGACCTATAACTTCCGATTCAGCCATCAGATGTTAACAAAATTTACACAATACTTGGATGTTACTCTTAGTAACATTTGATGAAAATTTGGTTGAAAAATTAGTATAGAGCTGGTAGCTGTGGTGATTATTGTCTCATAAATCTTGCAAATTTGCTCAGCAAAATAAAGCTTTTTTCCCAATAACGTCCGGTCCAGTAGAGAAACCAAAACGAAGTTCATGCAGTAAATGGACATTAATGTGAAGTAAATGTCGTAGGAATTTCGTACAAAAGACATGAAAGAGCTGCCAGCTATGACCACTTTTGTAATTTTGTGGAATTTCTTTACTGAGCGTTTATGTCATTAGATTTGCAATTGAGAATGATCCTGCAATGAAAATTAACAACAAATATTAACGTTTAAAAATTTTAAAAGTTTTGAGGGTTGTAACCCTAAAATTCTTTTCACCCGTATACCTTCCAGCTCAGTGATTCAATCGAAACGAAATTTACTGGTTGGTTTTAACTTAACGTGAAGCAGATTTGGTATGTATTTAGCTTTGCTGCTGACACAAGCTAACCAGCAATGTGCCGTTTCCGTTAATATTGCACCAACAGATGCTTCAAATTACGTTCTCATATGCAAAGCATTTGCAATAAAACTAAGGAATCAATTTTTAAATTTTCCGAGTTTTGAACATTTTTCGCATGGCAGCCTCAAACAACGTTTAACCGCTGAAAATTTCGATGAAATCCTGCGATGAGAACGAAATTCAAAGGATAAGTTGATTTAAGTATGAGCTTGTTATGGTAAACTTATTGCTGCTTGCTCGGAAAGTGTTACCAGCACTGAACGTTTTCATCATTTGTGTTATAGTTGAGTTTTGTTGCTTTGGATAAGGAATGGTTGATATGATTCTACAAAACAGTGTATTACGTCTTTCCACACTTTTTTTGTCACTCAAAGACAATTTCTTCGAAAATTAGTTTTCTAGCGGTTCAGGTGCGCTAGAGTTTTTTAAAATTCAATTGAACTTTGTGAATGATGGCGGTGCAAAGTGGAAATGATAGTGAATAAAACAACTCATCAGAGTCTTTGAGCTGGATATTAGAACCATATGCCTTAAATCATTCTGCGTTGATTAAAAATGTGGTGGCTGACAGGAGCGATTTCGTGTGAATACAATGGTCGGGATAGAATTTCCCATTCAAGATAGCCCATATATTCTTCAATTCAAGCCACAATCTCTGCAACATCTTGTCGCAGATTTTTCAATTTTACTTTGGCAATGAACATATAACTACAGTTTATCTAATTAGGAATAAAATAATTATTTTTTTAATTCCTTTTTATAGTAAAGTCATTAAATAAAATTAAAAAAAATGCAAAAAAGAACTAACTGCAGTGGTACAACAAAGCAATGTATGTATGAAACACCAAATAACTGCACTTAAGTTAGTGCAGCGAGCAGATATTTAATGCTTCTGGGAAGCACAAGATAATTCTAGATATCTTGTTGGTAGCATCGTAGGCAAGAACAGTTTTGTGTATGTAATTGCTGACAACACCAGTTGTACAGTTACAGTCTTTGATCCGCTTTAAAGGCTGGTATTGACTTAAGCTTACCATAGTATTGTCTCCGATTTCACGTGAAACTCTCATACAAAATTTCACTTGAAATTTGTTTCGGCGAAAATTTAGCTTGGAATTAGCAAGAGTTGTACTCACTTCTTAGCGTGAAAAGTTGCTTCTTTCCGTCGAAAGATGCTTTCGGAATTGAAATGCAGATGGCATTGACACATGTCTCCAATCATTTCACGCCAATTTAGTATGTGCAATTCTTTCTTTCGAGCTAAAAAGCGGCATTATCAATAAACTGCAGCAGCAGTTCGCTCTTATGAGTAAAAAGAGAGCCTTTTTCAGCAAAAAGAGAGCCACAAAAACCTACTGAGCCCCCAGACAAACATTTTAGGTAAAAATATCGTATGGACTTATTCAGTGAAATACTTGTGCGTGCATCTCGCCGCTAAACTAGCTTTTAAAGAGCATATCGATGCAGCTGTGAGCAACGTTTCCAAGACTATTAAAGCCAACTACCCCATCATATGCTGGAAGTCCAAACTGTCGACAGCAAACAAGATACTATTATTTAAATCCATAATTCACACGTTAATTTTCTATGCTGCCCCTATTTGGAGTAAATGCGCTTTGTGCCATAAAAAGAAACTGCAAACAGATCAAAACAAATGCCTGAAAATCATACTCGACTGACCATTTCACTTCTTAACCAGACTCCTCCACAGGCTTGCCAGCATTAAACCGATTTCACCAACTGCTGATATTAGATTCTCACGATTAATAGGTAAATGCACCACTTCTTGCAATTTACTCATAGCATCTCTAACAAACGTTGAGGTTTGAAAACAATTACCCTACATTAAATGTTTACTAGGCATAAGTTAGTCTAAGCTTGTCAGGAAGTTAGTTTTATACTAAAACATAGGGTTTTCGTAAGCTTTTCCCCTTAGCCAGCGCCAATATACCTTAAAAACTCTACATCTACTGAGGTTCCCTTATAAATTAAGTACCGTAGTTGTAAGAACACTCTGTTCAATCCCTAGATATGTGATTATTGTGAATGCTAAACAATCCCTTCTATTGAATATTTTTTTACTAATGTTCAAAGAACATTAGTATTCAAATCGATTCGGCCAAAAATTCATATTTCCTTATATATAGATATATATATATATATATATATATATATATATATATATATATATATATATATATATATATCATCAGAAAAATTTAGTGAGATAATCTCGGGAACGCGCCATTCGATTAAGCTGAAACTTTCAGGATACATTGACGTATATGCAGAATAGGTCCAAGTCTCACTAAATGTCAATTATTGTTTACCCTTTGACGCCGGCGGCCATTTTAGTGATATTTTTAATATACCTATTATTCCGTACACAAATAATTTTTGCAAAAATAAAGTTGGCGAAATAAATTTCGAACGTGTTTAGATAATGTTTCCGAACGTGTTTTGATAATGTGTTCAGATAATGTTTTGAAATTTTTTAACCCCATGTGTGCGCTAGGTGCCTAAAAAGAGAACGGAAAATTTGAAAATTTTTAAATTAGGATAACTTCTGACAGAGCTATTCAATTATTACGAAATTTTCAGAACATATTGGTATTATTAAGTTGTAAATGTGTGTATTTGAGTTTAATGAGCGTGCTGGCAACCCTGTATCTAGGGCAGCCAGTGAAAGTGAAAACCTCCAAATCATCGTCTCTCTTGAAAAAATGCCGCTTCTTAAAAAAAAAGCCACTCATATGTAAATCTTCTGCTTTGTTTACATAACCAAAGTGAAAAATTTGATATGGTATAACGGGCACGCCTGGTAACCCTTGCCCAATTTACCTATATTTTTAGCATCAAAAACTTCTGTTTACGGAAACTCACGATCCGATCAGTAGAATTAATTCAAATTTACAGAATGTATTGGCCTAAAATAGGACCAGGTTTGATAGAAGTGTTTTTGAAATGCGGGTGATTCTGTACCAGTGGTGCCATCTTGAAAAATCACTTAAACATATTGGTATTATTTAGTTGTGAATTTGTGTAGCTTTTAATGAGCGTGCTGGCAACCCTGTAGCTAGGGCAGGCACTGAAAGTGAAAACCTCCAAATCATCGTCTCTCTTGAAAAAATGCCGCTTCTTCAAAAAAAAGCCACTCATATGTAAATCTTCTGCTTTGTTTACATAGCCAAAGTGAAAATGATACGGTATAGCGGGCACGGTAACCCTTGCCCAATGTATCTATATTTTTAGCATCAAAAACTTCTGTTCGCGGAAACTCACGATCCGATCAGTAGAATTAATTAAAATTTACAGAATGTATTGGCCTAAAATAGGACCAGGTTTGGTAGAAGTGATTTTGAAATGCGGGTGATTCTGTGCCAGTGGTGCCATCTTGAAAAATCACTAAAACAGATAACTACTTTTATTCCTATTAATTCTTATTCAATCGTTCGATTTAAACAAAATTCACACAGTAGCTGAATCTTACTTTAAACCACGTTTGGTAGAAATTCGGTCGAAAATTCGGTTGGAGCTGGCAGCTATGATAATTTTGGTGTCTTAAATTTGAAAAAATAAAAATTTTATATCCTAAAAAATGTCCGTTTCTTACAATAAAACCAATCTGTATACAAAACTTATGCTTTATTTACACGTTCAAAGTAAAACTTTGAAAATTTCATGTCGGACAAGAACGGTAACCCTTTCCCAGTTAACCTATATTTTTAGCATAAAAAACTTCTGTCCACGGGGACTCACGAACCAATAATCAGATACAGCTAAAATTTACAAAATGCATTTTACTTAAATAGGACCAGGTCTGATAGAAGCGATTTTGAATTGTGGGCAACTCTGTGCCAGTGGTGCCATCTTTAAAATTTACAAAGAAAAAAAACCGCTTTTTGTCCTATGAAATGTGAATTAGTTACCAGATTTTCATAAAACTGACATAGTGGCTGAACCTTACTTTAGACTCTGTTTTGTAGAAATTTGGTTGAAAAATTCGATTGGTGCTGCTAGCTTTTATAATTTTTGTGTCTTTGGTTTTGAAAATTCGCTCAGGAAAATAGAATTTTTTTCCCTATAACTTCCAGTGCAGTCATGAAATCAATATGAACTTCATACAATTAATCGAACCTATTACAGAAATTATTCAGGCCAAATCTGGTGAAAAGCCACGATAGGGTTGCCAGTAATGTTTGGTTTTGTGTTTATTTGCAATATCTTTATTAAGCGATTTTACCGTAGAATTTTCAAATGGTAATGATATTGTAGTGACAATAAACAGCAAATATTAAGTTTTCGATTATTTGAAAAACTCGCTCCAGGTAACCTTAAATTTCTTGATACTCCTATAACTTCGAATGTCATATAACAACGTGAAGCAGATGTGGTATATTCTTGGCTTTGATACTGGCAAAAGGTTGCCAGCACGAGTCGGTTGTGCTACTTTTGTATCAATAAATGCTTACTGTTAGCATTCATACCGGAAACATTTACAATGAAAATAAATAACTAATGTTTCAATTCCCAAACTTCTGCAAATTTTTCGGATCACAGCCCCAAACACCAACTTCAGTTACAGTGCTGCAGGCACTGAGCATGTTCTTCATTGATGTTATATGAGATACTGCTTTCAAAATTTTGTGAAATAAGCAACTGATGACGAATATAACTAACCCGTGTTTTGCTCTCGTAAACGTCGAAATTCATGCCAGTGGTAATATCTGAAACCTTTCCACCATATGAGTAATAATGCATTCTTGAGACCAAAGTAAAACGTGGCATGTGGTGGAATATGCACTCAAAATCTGCACGATTCTTCTACTGTTTTTCGAACATTAGTGTTTCGCGGTTCAGGTGCGCTAGAGTTTTTTATTATTATTATTAAGAACAAATATTGAGATTTCAAAATTTTGAACAAATTGCGGGTGTTAGCCCTAAACTTCTTCTCACCCTTATAAAACGAAATTGACAACGAAGGTTTAAATAACGAAATTCACAGGGTGGGTTTAACTTACCTTCAAGCAGATTTGCTATATTTTGGGTTATGCTGCTTTGCTAACACAGGGTTGCCAGCTACAGACTGTTTTGTTAACATTGCACCAACATATGCTTCCATTTTTTATTTAAATGCAAAGCATTTACAATAAAAGTAAGGAACCAATGTTTGTTTGGTTTGGAAATTTTTTTGAATTTCAGCCTCAAACATCGCTTAGTGGCTGAAACTTTCGATGAAATCCTCGATGAAAACGAAATTCAAAGTATAGGTTGGTAGACTTATTGCTGTTGCGTTGAAAATGTGTTACCAGCACTGAACATGTTCATCATTTATGTTATAGTTTGTTGTTTTGGGTAAGAAATGGTTGATATGATACTACAAAAAAGTATATTACGTCTTCCCACATTTTTTGGTCATTCAACGACAATTTCTTCGAAAGCCAGTTTTCTAGCGGTTCTGATGCGCTAGGGGTTTGTTTTTGCTTATGTATTTAATCCACGTTGCATCCTTTGCACTCGAGCATAGGGTCCATTATAAAAACGTGCTCGTGTCCATGATGTGTGCTCTGGAGTTTATCATAGAGGTCGGGAGCGATTTGTTTGACTTCCAGGAACAGTTGAAAAGTCCTAATAGCCCACGTTGTATGTAACCCAATTCAGAGACCCGTAATAAACGTACCACTATTACCGTAATAGGAGTATGTTTCAAAACCATTGGCGAATATGTAGTGTATTTCAATGTTAAAATTAATCTTCTCTGTCTTTCTTAATTTTAACAATAACTTAAAGTCTGACGACGAAACTGATGACTTCATTTATGAAGCAAAATTTGAAAAAGTTATTTCCATGATGCTTAGCATATTATAGAAAGTAAAATTAATGGAGCCCCTTTTTTACGAAGTTTCAATTATGTTAAGTAATGTATCAGATCTATAGTTTTTATAAAATAATAAGATTTTCTTTCGCACTATGCAATTTTTAATTTTGATCAAGAATGTTATCGTATCTGTTTACACTTGTTTTCACAACAGACAAACAGAAAAAAAGCGGAAATAAAAATTTTAAATTTATACCCTTCTCTTATTAATCGCACATATTGAACTTATTCGCTTCTATTTATAGTGATGATGGCGTCTAAACGTTGAAAATAACTAAATAAGACAATTTATTTTCCAAACAAGGATCGGCTTTTGAGTTCAAGATATTGATTACTTATAGCTATGATAAACAATAGCTTCGATGTATTTAATATTCTAAACTATCGTGATGGGAGCATTTCATTACAAAATTAGTCATAACACCAAGTTCGTACTTTTCACCATTATTTAAAAAAATTTAAACAAAAAAAGCATTTTATGAAGCTCTCTGAACAACAAGTAATAGACAATTATTCGGTTATTGCCATTTAATGTAGAAACTGATCTCTTATGATCATTTTATCGGGACTTAACCGCACAAAATAAGCTAAGTTTATTTTCAATTATTTTCTTTATTTTCTTTTCTTCCTTAAATATATAACATTGCCTTCAAATTGTGAATATCTTATTTTCGCGCTGATGTTGGAGTCTGATCTACGATAATTTTGAGTAAGACTATCGTAGTGTATCCATTTTGAGCCACCAGTTGCGACACGATCCAAAAATTATTTGCTGTTTTGTCGTTTTAATAGCAATCTTGATATGAAAATAATATCTCAATGCATTTCGGCTACGTTGAAACGAGCGCTATCAGCTGCTTGAATTACATTTGATGAATTGGCTACTTTTCAAGCACCTGACACAGATTTGCATCGAATAGCGCCTCCAATACCTCTTCGTTAATTTTTTCTTGCCATCTTGAAGGTTTTGTCTTCGAAAAAGACCAAGTTTTAAATTCTCAAATCTTTTTTTACTAATGTTCGAAGAACATTAGTATTAAAATCGATTCGGCCAAAAATTCAATTTCCATATACATATACATATATATATATATATATGTATATATATATATATATATATATATATATATATATAAAGATATATATATTATATATATATATATATATATATATATATATATATATATATATATATATATATATATATATAAAGATATATATATATATATATATATATATATATATATATATATATAATAAAAAAAAATCAGTTACTATTTCTCGGAAACGCGCCGTCCGATTCAGCTGAAATTTTCAGGATACATTGATGTATATGCAGAATAGGTCCAAGTCTCAACCAAATGTCAATTATCTTTATCAAATGTCAATTATCTATCGGCAGCCATTTTAGTGATATTTTTAATATACCTATTATTTCGTCCAAAAATCATTTTTGCAAAAATGAAGTTAGTAAAATGAATTTTGAATGTGTTAAACATGTGAATTCGGTAATGTTTTGGAATTTTTAACTCCATGTGTGCACTAGGTGCCTAAAATGAGAACAGGAAAATATGAAAATTTTTAAATTGCGATAACTTTTGGTGGAGCTTTTTAAATACTATGAACCTTTCAGAACAAATTCGTATTATTAAGTTGTAAATTTGTGTAGCTTTAATCCGCATGTTGTCAACCCCGTAGCAAGGGCAGGTGCGGAAAATGAAAACATTTAAATCATCGAATCTCCCAAAAACTGACCGTTTTGTGAAAAAAAAGCAATTCATAAATAAGTTTTGTTTTTTTTCTATAGCCAAAGTGAAAAATTTGAAATTTTACAACGGGCACGCCTAGTAACCCTTTCCCAATTTGCCTATATTTTTAACATCAAAACTTCTGTTCACGGAAACTTACGATTTGATTATCAGAATTAATTGAAATTTGCAAAATGTATTGACCTTAGATAGCACCAAATCTGATAGAATCGATTTTGAAATGCGAGCAATTTTGTGGCAGTGCTGCCATCTTGAAAAATCACTCAGAAAAATAACTGCTTTTGGCCCTATAAATTCTGATCCAGTAATTCGATTTTGACGAAATTCACACAGTAGCTAAACCACGTTTGGCAGAAATTTGGTTGAAAAATTCGGTTGGAGCTGCCAGCTATGGCACTTTTGGTGTCTTAAATTTTGATAATTCCTGAGGAAATTAAAGCTCTTTGCCCTATAGCTTCCACTACAGTCATTGAATCATAACGAAATTCAAATGGCAAATTAAATTTTTTTGTAGGCAATATTCAGTAGAAATTCAAGTTGAAAACAATCATAGGGTTGCCAGCTATGGTTGTTTTTGTATATGTTTGGTATACCTTTAGTAAGCGGTTTTAGCATAGAACTTTCATACCGTAGTGATCTTATAGTGAAAGTAAACACCAAATACTAAGATCTAGTAAATTTGAAAACTTTTGCGAATGGTAACCCTAAATTTCTTTGCATCCTTATAACTTCCAATGCAGTCATTGGATCAATACGAAATTCGCAGAGCAGGTTGACTTCAACGTAAGGCAGATGTGATATATTTAAGGCTTCGGTGCTAGTTAAGGGCTGCTAGCACCAGGCTTTTTTGTTATTTTTGTTCCAATAGATGCTTGCATTAAGTATTTTCATCTCAAACATTTGCAATGAAAATAAGTAAACATTGTTTAAATTTTCTAAGCTCTGGAGATTTTTTTTTTTTTTTTTTTTGGGATGGCAACCCCAAACACCTATCTCCCGCGGTAACTTTCGATGAAGTCAACGAAATTAAAATAAGCTTAGATTCTATTATTACTTAGGGTGTATAAGTTTTAAGTAGGAAAAGTGAGTTGTGGTAGAATTCACACTCAAAATCTGCACAATACCTCTACTGTTCTTCGAACATTAGTGTTTCTAGCGGTTCTGATGCGCTAGGGCTTTTTTACAATTTAAATTAAATAGAAAATTCGTCCCGTAAACTTTCACAAGAATACAATGTGCTTCAGTTGCTGTTTTCTTCCACAGAAAACAGACAACTGAAACGTTTCGCAAATGTTGGTTCGCAATGAAATTCGACAATAATGTCTTATTTATGCTTGGACTAAATGAAATGTTTGAATAACAGGCCATAATGTTAGAATTCTTCTGTGAAGTAAGTTGCAATACACAGCCTAATTAAGTAATACTGCCTACGCTATCTATTAAAAAACACCAAAAACTTTTTTAAAACCTCAATATTTAAAATGTACTTTGTTAAATCATTTTAATGTTATTCCATCAAATAAGATGCGACGAGGTGCTTTACATATTTGTGATTCATAAGAGTATGATATATGCTGAAGCGAAGAAAGATTTGTAAGTTACTTGAATTTTTTTTTTGTTGGAATAGCATAATATTAAGAAAGTCTATCGCATCAGAACCGCTAGAAACATTCCAACAACACTAAGGTCAGTTTATTGCATGAACTTTGTTTTGATTCCATAACTGGACCGGGAGTTATAGGGAAAAAAGCTTTATTTTTGCAAGATTTAGGAGACAAAAATCACCATAGCTGGCAACTCTATTCTAATTTTTCAACCAAATTTTGATCAAATTTTGCCTAAGGTAAGGTTCAAATATTGTGTGAATTTGGTTGAAATCTGACAGCTGAATTGGAAGTTATAGGCCACTAAATAGTTTTTTTTCTCAGTGATTTTTCAAGATGGTACCACTGCCACAGTGTTGCCTGTATTTCAAAATCATTTCTATCAGACCTTGTCCTAGTTAATACCAATATGTTTTGTGAGTTTCATTATGATTGATAGACCAAAAAATAGTTTTTTTTTCTCAGTGATTTTTCAAGATGGTACCACTGCCACAGTGTTGCCTGTATTTCAAAATCACTTCTATCAGACCTTGTCCTAGTTAATACCAATATGTTTTGTGAGTTTCATTATGATTGAATGAGCCGATCCCCAGTTCTCGTGAACAGAAGTTTCGAGTGCTGAAAATAGAGGTAATTTGGTGATTGGTTGCCGTTCTTGTGCAAACCGGAATTTGGAAAATTTCAAATTGATATGATGCACAAAGGTTAAAATTTATCAATAATGTGAAGTTTTTATCAAAAAGCAAACATTTTTCAGGAGGGTCGTTGTTTTGAAAGATTTTTTTTCAGGAGCCTGCCGTAGCTACAGTGTTACCCGCACTGTTTTGAAAATCCGCAAATGATGTCTTAGTCAACATCAATACGCTCTGTAATTCACACGATGGTCTAACGTTTTCGTCATAAGTTATGACAAATCAAAATATGAAAAAAAAAATCCTTGCCTACTTTTAGGCAGTCAGCACCAACACACGGCTCAAAATTTCCAATTTTTTATTATAGGTAAGCTTAAAACATAATAAATTTTCATTTCCAATATTTTTTTTAACAAAAAATTACACTGGTTGGAAATAAAGGAGTACTTGAAAATTCACTAAAACACCCGCCACGGTTAAAGATATCTGAATTCAATTTATAGACCTACTAACTATAAACGTCTATAACCTCCGAAAATTTCAGCTCAATCGGATTGGATACTCCAGAGATTATCTCCCTTAATCATTTTGCTGATATATATATATATATATATATATATATATATATATATATATATATATATATATATATATATATATATATATATATATATATATATATATATATGTATATATATATAAATATATATATATATATATATATATATATATATATATATATATATATGTATATATATATATATATATATATATATATATATATATATATATATACATATATATATATATATATATATATATATATATATATATATATATATATATGTATATATATATATATATATATATATATATATATATATATATATATATATATATATTTAAAAAAAATGTGATTTTCGGTGAAGCAAGTTTAATATTGAATTTTCTTCGAAAATTCAGTAAAAAGAGACTTACATAAATATTCATAATTCAAATTGACTTCAGATGTATATGCAGTACTATTTTTACGAAGAGATGTCACTAGTGACGTTAATGGGGCATATGCATCAAACTAATTTTCAAAGCGTAAGTAATATAGTTTTTTTGTTTTGTTTACTATAATTGTTTTCTTATTTTAGGGAGTTGCTGGAACACCACCTTCAAAACTTTTCAAATTTTCAAAATGTTAATATTTGTTGTTGATTTTCATTCCAGGATCATTCCCATTTGCAAATCTAATGACATAATAGCTGTGTTTAATGAACACGAAAAAAAGCAGAGCATCTCAAGATGAGAGTAGAAAACTAAGAGGAGCGGGCTACCTCACCCTTCTGGCCCTACAACCAAGTATGTGTAATAGGACAAAAACGCTCTCTTTGTTTCTCTCTGGCTTGGGCCTGCTTGGGCTTAGTTGTCAAAATCGTTGTCAATCTTACGTGGTGTCGGTAGTCTCTCAGAGCGAAGGGAATTTGAAACGTACTTATTTGTGTTGTGCAGTGGTGATTTTTCTGAAAAGACTAATTTTCTAAACATTATAAACATAGAGTGTCTTCCTATAACGCGCAATTGCAAACACACTTCGTACAATTTGAGAAATAGTGAGTTGAAAGTGTGTTGTGTATTCATGCCGAAATCGGCAAAGATTTAGTGTCTTAGGAGTTTCTTTTCACAGGCGAGTGAGTGTTAATATATAATGCAGGCTAAACTATTCGTTGCGCTCAAAATACTTATTATACATTGCGCATTTTTCGCGAAAATACACGAAAAAGTTGCCAGTTGATCGTTTGTTTGCTTTTTCGTGAATGACAATTGGACAGCCATGTTTGCATTGTGTTCAGTCAGTGGCGTAACCAATAACATCTATATCGGGCAAGTGAGAAGCAATTTGATAGATTCCAATGAAGAAATGTTATGCGTCGAAATTAATTAAGAGATTAGCTACTTTCTCGAAAATCTGAAAATGAATATGCTTTTAAGATATAAGATTTAATATCTTCGTGGTTATTTCGAAACTAATTTTTTAATTATGCAAGTAAGCCCTAATTCCGCCGAAGCCGGTCCCAAACCCGGTTGTAAAAGGAAGAGGGGGGTTGGACAATTTAAAACAAGAAGCATCATAGATCTGCTGCACATATTTAGTAGAATAGTTTTTTTTGAAAACATGCGCTTAGTTTCACAAACATGCAGCTTACGTGCAATTCCGGAAACGCATTTAACTCTGTATTCTACTTGTTGTTGAATTAGACCACTGCTAAATTTCAAGGCTTGTATACATAGCAAAAAAGAGGAACCCGATATATACTGCCACCGCTGAAATAGGCATATATTTAAGAAACAGCACATGGGGTTAAGCGATAAAATTTAATTTCACCTTAAAACATCAAAATGATATACAAATCTAAGATTGCATGATAACAAATTCAAAATTTTGCGCCATGCAATTGCCCCCACTCAAACCTCAAAAACTCTAATACCTACGTCTTCGTCATTTTATGATAGGCTTTGCATTTTTTGTTTGTATGCAATTTTTGCCCTGTTGGCTTTACTGATGTTCCTCTCCTCATTAGTTCTCTACTCTCTTATCTCAAGGCAAGTTATAGTAGTGCGGCTGTCAAAAAAAGTCGAGCAAACCAGAGCAATTGAGAGGCAGAAAAAAGTCGAGCAAGTGAGAGCAGCTGAGAAGCAATTCTCAAAATTAATTACTTGTCACAAGGTCAACCTATCAATTACTAACAAAAGTTGGTTCCTTGACAGTTGGAAAACAGCTGGTTGCTTGCCCGAACGTGCTCTGCCAAAAAAAGTAGAGTGAAAATCGTGCTCTAAATTACTTTAGTTCAACTTAGAGCAGGCTCATGAAACACAAATCAGAGCAACTTCGGGCAAGTTAGAGCAGTCGAATTGCTCATTAAACACAGTTTGTTGAGATATCTCAACCTAGTTCAACCTAGAGCAGCTCATTAAACACAGCTAATCACTTTGTAGAGAAATTCCCAAAAATTACATAAATGGTCATAGCTAGCAGCCCTTTCGTGATTTTTTTTACGAAATTTTTACGACATTTGGTTTACATTAAGATCCGTTTACTGCATGAATTCCGTTTTGATTTCATGACTAGACCGGAAGTTATAGGGAAAAAAACTTTATTTTGCTGAGCGAATTTGCAAGATTTAGGACACAAAAATCACCATAGCTGGCAACTCTATTCAATTTTGAATATGCTGCTTATAGCAAGGTAATAATATTGTGTCAATTTGGTTAAGTTGTGATTGCTGAATCCGAAGCTATAGGCCAAAAAGCAGCTTTTCTCTCAGTGGTTTTTCAAGATGGTACCACAGCTACAGGGTTACCCGCATTTCAAAATTACTTCTACTAGACTTGGTCCTAGTTTATACCAACTTGTCCTGTAAATTTCATTATGATCAGATAATCCGGTGGTCAGTTCTGGTGAACAGAAGTTTAAAAATAGAGGTAATTTAATGATGGTTTGCCGTTCTTGTGCAATTCGGAATTTTGAAAATTTCAATTTGACATGATGGACAAAGTCAAAATTTATCGATGATTTGAAATTTTGCGGTAGCTGCAGAATTACCCACACTGTCTTGAAAGCCCACATGTGTTAAATCTTAGTCAACATCAACACGCTCTACAATTTTCTCGATGATCCAATGTTTTGCTCAGAAGCTATGGCAAATCAAAATTTAAAACAAAGTCCTTGCCAACTTTTAGGAACTCAGCACCCATACACGGCTCAAAATTTCCAATTCTTTATCATAGGTAAGCTTAAAACATAATAAGTTTTCATTCCCAATACTTTTTTTTAACAAAAAATTACATTGCTTAGAAATATAGGAGTACTTGAAAAGGATTATAGATATCTTAATTCTAGCAAGTCATAGATCTACCCACTGTTTACATCTATGTCCCCCGAAAATTTCAACTCAATCGGATCGGCCACTCCAGGGACTATCTCCCTTAATCATTTTGTTGATATATATATATATATATATATATATATATATATATATATATATATATATATATATATATATATATATATATATATATATATATATATATATTTCAAATGTATTGAGCAGTACTGATGCATGCAGAACTCTAACGGAACATTTCGTATACTGAATAAGTGAATTAAAACTGTACTTATACAGTATTGGATAAGAAACGAAATATATACCGCTCCAATACAGGTACAGTACTGAGTGTTGTAGTTGAGCTATGATTTGATTCAGTTTGAAGATTCTGTTACAGTATTCATTCACCAAATAATTAATACAAAAAATTAAGTGAAACAACTTTTTTTCGCTAATTTGATGTGTCTTTGAGATCTATCCGGTTTTCTTCTATTTACATGTTTCTATAGCTATACAAATCTGTGCAAATTTCATGGGATATGTTACTAATTTCAATTACCTTCTAATGCAATTCAGCTGGATTTGAACTCAGGGCCTCTAAATCTGTATCGTTTGGGTATGAGCGCGCATCGATCTGAGCTATTGTGGTTGAAAACTACTTTTGTTTTGTTTTGCTTGTTTTTTTTTTTTGGCAGTAAAGTGATGGGGAATCCAAGTGAGAGTTGTTCTGATCACTCTTATTGCAAAAGTCTGATCACAGATTCAGAAGGAAGCGTTCCCCATGGTAAATTGATGACGTTTTGAGAGATATTGATATACGTATGTTATTCTAAAGTATTCAAATATAGCTAAAAAATGTGAATAACGATGTCTTGCAAAATATTGATCCGTAGAGCGAATTTCGGATGCCGAAGTAGTGCCAATTGTACAGAATTCTATTTCATTTGCAGACAAGATCAGAAACTGGGCATGTCTCGTAGGAATATATCACACCGATATCAATAAGTTGTTGCAGATACTATCAGAAGAATGTAATTTTCCTCATCGAGACGTAAGATCTTTATTTCAAACAATAAAAAACACTGAACAGCATTATGTTGAAAACATAGATATAGGTCAATATATTCACTTTGCAACAAAGGATTCGTTAATTGCACACATTTAAGCCAACAGACAAACATTTACAAAAAATAATATCACCCATTTTGATATATCTTTCAACATTGATGGAACACCTTCTTCAAAAAGTGGTGGACACAGTTTTTGGATAATTGTGGGATGTGTAAATAATCTAGAAAACTTTGTTTTTCCAATAGGAATATTTAAGTCCTTTGGTAAACCTGAGAACTTTAACCTGGTAATGAAGCGATTCGTTGATGATGTGTTGCAGCTCGTTACTGAAGGTCTTGACTTTCAATCAAAATCATACAAAGTTAGGATACATTCATTTATTTGTGATGCTCCAGCAATGGCCGGTATAAAGCAAGTAAAAGCCCACGGTGGTTACTTTTGCTGCCAAAAATGTTTCACGAAAGGTCAGCGATTCACGGCAGTTGAAAGAGCAAGCAAAATAGTATACCCAGAAGTAACAGCACCATTGAGAGATGATAAAAGTTTCAGAAGGAGGTCAACTTGTGACGGCAATACCGATGCAAATCATCATAAATATTCTCGTTTTATTTTAGAAACACTGCCAATTGATATGATAAAATAATTTTCAATCGACAAAATGCATTTATTTGATGAGGGTGTATGTAAATATTGTCTCTTTACTACCGCATAAGCAAAAATTTGCAAGTTATCAAGTTCTAAAAGTGAACAAGCAGTTAAAAATCTACAAAAAAGTACTCTTGCTCAGAGTTTCAAAGAAATATACCTTGAAATATGTACCACATTGCAAACCATCCGAATTTAGAATTTTCTTATTATATGCAGGACCTATAGTGCTGAGAGGGCGCGTAAACTCGCATACTTACAAGCACTTCTTATGCTTTAGCCCTGTTATTCGAATTTTAACATCCAAAGCTTATTATTTGAATTCAATGAATATGCCAATGATTTACTTTTATACTTCGTACATCAATTTTCAAAAGTGTATGGATTCGAACATTTGACGTACAACTCAGTGCGTACAACGTTCACAATTTGGTTCATATAGCACAGGGCGCATACAATCTAGGTCCCTTAGATGAGAAGTCTTGTTATAAATTTGAAGCATTCATTAAAGCTGTCAAAAGACACGTTCATTTGCCAAACAGGCAACTAGAACAATAGTGAATAGAATAATGGAAGGGCGACGCAACAATCATCAGTGTAATAGTAATGATATTTTACTTTTTGATAAACCAATTTTTTCTCAAGAATTTCATATCAACAAGTATAAAATTTGCAAATTAAAACATTTCATTGTAAGGGCAGATATTTTAAACAATAATTGCATAATGCTCAAGCATAATCAAGAGATATTAAGAGTGAAATGGTCTGAAAAACATTATAATATAAGAATTTACGGCCAGAAATTTTGTAACATGAAAACTTTGAAAACTTATGATTTAGCAGAATTTGCAATACTTAATGGAGAATTCGAGTCAGAAGTTTCAATGCACGAAGTATCAAATACAGATGAAATATTATGCAAAATGTGCTGTTTTCCATACAAAAATAATCTTTATTTCCTCTCTCCTTTAGCTCACACTATTAACGAAAGATTTGTTTACAGCAGAATAAATAAGTAATATAACATGTAACATATTCCTGTACTCTTATAAAACAAACATTAAAAAATGAAGAATGATAATGTTGATGTTGTGAAAAAATAATATCCTTTGTTCGTTTCCTTTGATGAATTACTTCCACACTTTCCTGCACTACGAACCCTGTCGCAAGTTTGCTGGAAGTATCTTTGAAGCTGCAAAGTTACATTCCTTTTAGTCTCATTGAAAACCGCTCCCAAGATTTCTACTCATAATTGCATTTATTTTGAATGACATTGTTTGTAATGTAAAATTAAATTACCGATAACTGCCTTTATAAGCGATAAATTTTTCAAAGGGAACTTGTTGGCCTCACGACAGGTGAAAGAAACGCATTTTTGGAGCTCCAAATCATACACTCTGCTTAATATTTTTAAATTTTCTTTTACGTTACGCCCGCCAAATTGTTTTACATAACATTACCAAAGAAAACTAGATGTGTTATGTCGAATAGTTTTTCTGAACCACTTGATCTAAATACGCGAACAAAAAGCTGAACAGCACAAAATGGAATTTTGACAGTTAGCTAGAGTTCTGGTTAATGCCTAGTACTATACTCTTCGCGAAACGAATTCAACGGTCAAATCCCATACAAAAGAGCTTTACTGACGAATTGAAAAGCTCTTTTTGTATGGGATTTGACCGTTGAATTCGTTTCGCGAAGAGTATAGTACTAGGCATAAGTCACGAGTTTCAGTGTTGCTTACTAGTTCAATGTAGTTTGAATTTCAGTACCGTTTAAATTCCGATTGAGCAATGAATTTTAGTATTATTTCATTTCGAGTTTTCAGTGCCGCTTAAATTCTAGTTTACTAATGAATTTCGGTACCGCATTGACTTTCTGAATCAGAACTGATAATTAACTCGCAGTTCATAATAAATTCCGATTTCCAGTACTGCACTTACAATACTTAAAAATGCTATACGGTATATATATATATATATATATATATATATATATATATATATATATATATATATATATATATATATATATCTATATATATATATATATATATATATATATATATATATATATATATATAAATATATATATATATATATATATATATATATATATATATATATATATATATATATATATATATATATATATATATATATATATAAAGAAATATGAATTTTCGGTTAAACAAGTTTAATACTAAACTTTCTTTGAAAATTAGTAAAAAAGCTCGTAGGAATGAATAGCATTAAAAATACATACGACACATGCAACAATATCATAAAAAACTAATAAAATAAAACACGAATATAGCAAATGTTTCAATATTTAAAAAAATTTCTAGTCCATTTTCGATGCGATTAGGGCAATTAAATAAGGTCACCGTAATACAGTTCAACATCTTTTCCACTTTAATGCACTATAAAAAAAACAAACCCAAAGAGCTTTTCTTGAAATCTTTTCAAATATTTATAGTTTCTCAAGACAACCAGCCAAAAGGACTTCCTGTAACCGTTTTCTCAACTTTTCTATTCAGTCGTTCAAACCTCTTCACAATTCCCACTCCTACAGAACCTTCATAGAATTTTTTTTTTGTTTTTAGCCATTAACGTTCAACCACACAACGCCTCACCTTTTCAAGACTTTTTCAATCCTTTCGTGTCGATTCTCCTGCGTTCCTGCTGGAAAAATTTACTAAAGACACTTTAGAGACGTCGTTGTTGTCACAGCAAGTCTAACCTTACGCTATTTGCTACACTCTACTTCACCAACCATTGTCATTTTCTTTCAACGATATAACGTTTTACCGAACCGATTTCAATTTTATTTTCCATTTCTTTTTCAATCGCTGCTCACCCGGTTTCTCTTTCTTGTTCTGCTGTTGGTCTCGATATGATGCTGTTTTTAATGTTTTGCCATTTGTTTTATAATGGTTACGTTGTGAAGTTATAATGTATGTTTGGAGAGATTGAAGGACACAGTGCATACACCAATCCACATGGTGTACTTTGTGGTTTACTGTAGCGTGAAAAAGGTAGCTTGCTTTTAAGAAGTTCTTTTGATATGAGAATGCTCTCAGCAAGCACGTTTGATCGGGAACGACAAGTCAACGATTTTCTCGACACAGGATGGAAGTGAAAATGTATAAAATGTATTGAAAGATTCTGTTAAAGTTTTTCTGTAAATGTTTGTCAAGGGAATAATGGCTGGAAATGATGTGCCGAGGAGGTTTGGAAAGAAGTGATTGATTCGTTTTCAAAAATGGGTTTACACATTTTGAACTACACTTTTCGCACTAACAGTCTATTGTTCAATCTGTAGACATTAAATTGTTGTAAACAGAAAATTTTACTCTATACTGAATAAAGTTTAAATACTATTAGTTTGTAAATCTCGCAGATAATTTACGCTTTGTTCCAAAACAGTATTTGTTCCTTAGCCACCACACACAGATATACAGATGCCCATGCAACATGCGATCCATTGAAAAACATGATTTAAATATGTTCATCAGGTTGCACACGGCTAATTTGATCAGCAAATGACTAAATCAGAAATTTTAGAGCTGCGAATTCGGTGCACTTATTGCAATTGTATTTCAAAAGTAGACCAATAGTGACGCAAAAGTTTCTTTAAAAAATCTCCTGACTTACACTTTATCAACAAAAGTAGATACAAGACACCAACTCGATAGCAAAAAAAATAACCCCCGTCATCATTACAACTGCTACCGCCAACACTAACTCTGGTATCCTTATCTGCTGTACGTTATCAAGTTAACAGTGTTTCACTAACAAACTGCGAACAAGGAACTTAATATGTCACAAAATGAAAATATCCTCGGCCACGGTGGATAACTATCTTGCAAGTGTACCAACACAATGCCAAAAGCATGGTTATTGTTGTGCACGGTGAGCGCATAATGTTATCCTAGTTGAAACGTTTTGTCAAGAAATTTCGCACTTGAAGTAATAGTCGAGCATATTTATCGGAACAGCTTTGTCGGAATATAAGCTTTGTCGTGCGGTGGCTACGAATGAGTATGTCTCTCAAGACATGGAATGATGCAACTGTTAAGAGCACGATATTTTCCATTTTTATTTTTATTATGCATATTATCAATAAACTTAAGTCTAAGGAACAACTTTAAAAGTAAATTAAAAGCATACTTAAAAAAAGCAATCCCACGACAACCCTTGTACGGGTCTAGGCTTAAGCTTGAGTAGCCTAGTGGGTAGAGCACTGGCTTCTTGCGTGTGGGGTCCCTGGTTCGAATCCAGGTTCGGACGAGGGTCCGCGCACCAAGCTTTGAGTTCACCTAGCTCTGATTAGGTACCTGATTTAAATCAGGGGTGAAGTGAGTCGTGGAACTAATCACTCCACACTCGTATCCACAATGATTAAAAAAATTGTAATGAAGCTCTCTACCAGCTTCAACAACTCCCCCCCCCCCCCCCCTAAAGCATACTTAAAGACAGGATTAATCCACGAAAGGACTAATCGCAAGCTTTGGAGTTTGGTAAAAAACGTAAGCTATAAGATAAAATGATAAACTAGTGATATTGCAGTCACATTTACTAACTATGTGTAATCATCCACTTGGAACAGAATTTAGGCTTGCACTCAATACTATCTTACGACGCCATTTTTTTTTATCTCCACACCTAAATGTTTGTATCTTCCAACCCATAACGTCACCCCATCTTACTCGTATTGTTGTTGTCATCCTTGTCGTTATTAAATAGTTTTCCACTTTCAGAGTCAACGAATAGCTATAAACCCCGTTTTATGCTTGACTGTACCAGTCGTAAGAAACTTGCATTTGAAGTTAATGAGTTGGTAAATGATGTTCTCACCAAAACTTTGGCATTTCTGCTGGCGCTTGCACGTAAGCACTTTTCCTGAAAGTTTTATATTTTTCCTCAACAATTTTTGGGTTTCCTTTGATATATTTTTCAATTTTCTTTTTTCTCACATCCGCTGTCGTTGCTGTCGTTTACAGTCGGTATACAACTGTAAAACTCTCTTTCCGAAATCACATTCATCGTTCGGTCGCATCAGGACTAATTGTATCCGGATACGGCAAGTTGGGTTGGAAATTTTCTGTCGGGTTTTCTCATGTTCCAGCCAGTGTTTCAGTGCTAATGATTTCTCAGTAATGGGTTTTTAAATGTCTGGTGAAAATTTACTGAGAATGGTGGCATGGCTGTTGGTAAAAACGAAAAGTTGAGATATAGCATACACATATGCTATGCCCACGTTGGGCGCTGTTTGGTTATGAGCTGGTTTAGTCCTATTACTAGGCACAAGGACGCATAAATTGTTAGACAACTAGAAGAAAAGAATAATTATGAATTAAACTTTTTGAATTTGAAAGTTTTCATTTGTCGCTGTAACTTTTTCGACTTTCGACGAGAGCGTAATTTATAAATTTTTTTTTCAACCAAACAAGGCGTGCAAAAAACACTTACAATTAATATTTAACAATTTATATAAATTTGTACAGTACACAATAATGAAACAATTTTAAAAATATAACCATCTTTGGTAGGGAATTGTATAGAGTATTCACGACGTGAACACCTTGGTCAGAACAGTTTTAAACCTAGGTCGGGAAATGGTTAGGGAAGAGTATTTTGAGAAGCTATTGAATATTTTGCAACATCTATTGATTGGATCATTGTTGGCGTAAGCTGTGTGGTGTCGGTATTCATTCAGTAAACGTGTGTGCCTCGTCTGCCTTACTGATTCGTTGAAGGTGATCTTATTGGACAGGAACACAACATTGATCAAGCCCCTAATAACATCAAAAGTAAAGCAGGAGCATATGACTATCCTCCGCGAAGATAGACTTGATAGATTTAAGATATTTAGCCTGTATCTGTATGAAGGTTGATTATCAAATTCATAAGGATTATACAGATCTCTGAACGCAAATAGCAAGAACTGCTTTTGCACCGATTCGAGCCTACCCCTATGGACATCAAAGGTAGGGTGCCAGACAAGCAATAGCCGAACTTTAGCTATGTATAAAGACTTCGTGACCCATAGGTTTTTAAATTCCTTCACACGTCTTTGTCATAGTGTAAATTAAAACGTAGTTTTTTATCCATAGTAACACTGAGGTCGATGACATTGTCAACATTATAGATTGCAACATTATTGAGGCGGTAATCAAAATTTATATTACTGGTTTTGCGGGAAAAACTAATGACTTGACATTTGCTGACATTAATGTCGATATTATTTTGTTTGCACCACTGCTCAAGAGAAAGCAATTTCGAGTGAAGGAAAATTGAGTATGATTTCGATTTAATTGTGTGGTACATTTTCATATCATTTTCATAAAGAAGGTGAAGGATGTCTGATAAAACTTCAGAAAGGTCTGATACCAAAATATTAAATAAAAAGGGCCCCAAGTGACTACCTTGTTGTACACCTGATAAAACTTCGATTTTTTTTTGGATAGCATACCCTGAATCTTAACGTAATGTGTCCTATTTCGAAGGTAAGAGTCTAACCAGTTTAATAAGAGACCCGAGATACCAAATTTATGTAGTTTGATTCGAAGAATATCATGATTAACACGACCAAAGGCCTTGCTGAAGTCTGTGTAGATGGTATCGATTTGATGCCATTTTTCCATACCACAGAGAACACCTTAAACGAGAATCACGAGGTTGGTAGAAGTTGATATGCCTTTTCTAAAACCATGTTGTTGTTCGTTCAGAAGAGGTTCTATTTGAGTAGTGAGCTTATCACAGACATTTTTTTCAAATAGTTTAGGCAATGCTGATAGTATTGCAATACATCTGTAATTATCAACTGACCGCCTATCACCACATATAAAAATTGGGGTCAGATGGGATGATTTCCAAAAGAAGGGGAAACCCTACAAGAAAGTGTTTTATTGAAAATTTAATACACGGGTAAGATAAGCAGCTCCATTCATTCGAGTACGGAACTAGGCGGTAGCAAGTCAGGACCAGGACCCTTGTCGACATTAAGATCTTTGATGGCCTTTGCAATCTCCTCTCTAGTTAAATACATTTCACAGATGATATTTGGTGGAAATGTTTGAGAGAACTAAATATTAGATATGGTTGTGCATGAACGAAATACTTCCTGGAAACGGTACAGCATCATCCAATTTAAGCGTTCTGTCAATAACGATGATGTTTCAGTCAATTCTGAGAAGACAATGCGTTATGCTCTTATAATCAAAATTGCGAAAGTCATATACAATAAAGTTATTGTAAGATAAGGAAGTGAACATATCAGATGTAGATAACAACTCAACTGTGAGTGCTGAGTGGTGAAAAGTGTTGCCAAAAAAATTGTCTGCATCAACAGTTGAGTAGCCACTACATCGTCGTAGCTGTTAGCAAATATGAGGTCTAACCAATTTCAATTTTGGTTAGGTGTCGGAACTATTTGCTGCAAATCATTGCCGTAAAATGTACTAACTAGATTGAAGTCGCTGGAGTCAAGAAGATTAAAAGGAATGAGATTATTATCAGTTTCATCAGCCGTAAATTTTAAATTTGGGCGATTGAAATCACCGAGAACTATAATTTTATCCTCCTCATTAACAGATGAAACAAGGGTAGAAGTCACTACGCATACATAATTATAAACGGCTTTGTCTGAACCGGGTGGGATGTAGAATATTCCGATGTAAATGAAACCTTTGGACCAAGAAATTCGCTTAATAGCGAGTTACGAACAGCTACTAACACATCACCACCTCGAATTTGGCCAATAGAAAGATAGTTTCGGTCCTTCCTGTAAATAGTCCAGTTACCATCTAATATTTCTACGTTTGGGTGCGAACTGTTTAACCAAGTTTTCGTGAATGTCAGTACATTAAATTGGCAAAGATTTTGAGTCAAGAAAGAGTCTATTCGGTTTGTCTTTCATACCACCAAAGTTGTGGTAAAAAAATTTGAGGCTGTTTAACGAAAACTTCTTGTTAGGAATAATAGTTTGAAAATCATTTCTTGCTTTTTGAAGGGAAGAAATATACTTAGCTGAGACATGTGAAACAAAGGTGCTTAGCTCTTTTTCCACTTGGTCAGCTTTTATGCCAAGTTGCTCATGATACCGAACAAAAACAGTTTGAAGAGCCTGAAAATCGATGGGAACATCTTCCGGTTGAATCATGTCTTTAAGATGAGTCTTCGTTTTACCCTCAAAACAAGCAGAGTCAGTGGCTTTGTGCATGTAAGCAAGGTAGAGGCGATCGTTTTCATAGATTTTCTTATCTCGTAGCCAATAAAGCAGATACCTACTTTCGAGATCAGCACTGGAGTTGATTGTGGCTTTAACTATAGGAAGCACTAGTGGGTCAAGGAACTCAGGCGCAGTTGTTACTGGTTCACACGAGGGATAAGCTGTAACTATTATACCAGGTGTAATGGAGGAGGTTTGAACTTCGCCACGGACAAAATTAGGGTATTGTACGGGCTTAGAGACGGTGTTAACGAGATTAGATGATTTTTTGGCAACAATATTCGGAAAGCAATCGAGATTTATAGTGTTTGGTAGTTTAAGAGGGACTTTTTGCTCTCGGGAAATTTTTCTTTACATTCTCGGAATAAAATTCTTGTACGGAGATGGGACTGCTTTGGAACTGATGGTAGGGGCTGTGAATAGTTCAGTGTTGGAAAGTGCTTGGAGATTAACATCGTCAACATTGCAGTCAATGTGAATAGGATTACTTACTCGACAGTTGCTCGGTTTGGGATCCAGGTTTATGGAATCAATATTCTTGCTGTCACCATTGTCAGGGTTGGAAAAGGAACTGATGGGAGTTGTGATTAAATTATCATTTTTACTTTTGCTAATTTTATGACTATAACTAGCCTTATCTTTGCTAATTTTGTGACTATTGCTAGCTTTACTTTTGCTAATTTTATGACTATTATTAGCTTTACCTTTGCTAATTTTATGACTGTGTGGAAATTTTCAGATAAAGTTTAGTGTTATTTCATTTCAATATGTTGATTCTTGAAATTTTAGTTCAGATATATTGGACGGTACTGCGTGAAATCAAAGTCAAATAATTACCATTTCGAACAAATAGTCAAGGGTTTCATCCTTTTCAATGAATTCAGCATCTAATTTTGAAAAAAATTATACGTAGACAGATATTACAAAGAACATCCATATCTTTCTCATAAGCAGTCTATAAAACTGAAAAATGTTTCATTAAAAATAGGACGTCAAAACTTCATCTGGTCAGAAAACATGAAGCAATTAACATTACTATATTACTCTCTCATCGTTATAATCGATAGTCACTTTTTGAAAATGAGCTACTATCTACAGCCACCACCTTGTGAGCATTACTGAATCTTACCTGCAGTGACAACTATTATAACCCACACCTGAATCAGATCAAGCTTCTTTTTTAAAAATGTTCACTCCATATCATCGCTCTCGTAACACCATCAAGCTATTAGCCCACTATGTCATGAACATTGAACAACATTGAAATTCCATCAAAGGCCGCGTAAAAAACCTTATTCAATTGCAACTCTCTTTTTCAAAATCCTTAAAATCTTCTTGAAAGTCCTGCTCATCCTTACTACGAAAATAACACAAACGACACTTTTTTTTTTGCATTCTCACTTGGTGCGAGTATTTTCACTAGCTCCCTTCTCTCCTCACTGGGTATACTAAAGTAACAAACGAACATCGTATCCTGTTTTCAGAAGATCTTGCACTAAAGCCTTAAATTAGCATATTTATAGGTCGACAGATTGCCTCTAAGTCGACGAAATTTGTCTTGGCATAGAATAGAGGATGTTATTCTCGCCACAATCCGACATCATATAGTACGATTCTCGTCATTGTACTCGAGGGGGAAAAATGAGAGCTGAACGTAAAGCCTGGTTCTTTTTTTGATAGTGTACGTGCAATGGTGGGTTGTGTACGAGTTGGGAGCGCTCTTGAGTACCGACATTTGAGTGATGTATTTTCCCAGGCTAAAAGGGTGTTTTTTTTTAAACTAGAACATTTCTGAAGCAATAGCAACAGCACGCTCAGCGAAAAAGTTATCATTTACAAAAAGATGCTTCTATGTGGCTTCAAAGTTTAAGTGGTATTCAGCAAAAGTGAAGGAAACAGAGCTTTTGCTGTGGAAACTTTTGTGTTATCGGCTGTTCGTGATCCTAGTTTTACCGTAGTATCTCTCAAGTTCACCGAAAATATTTGCATTTCTCATCTTAGTTAAACTAAGTAAACATAGCCATAAAATATGGTTTCCTTTTTTGTCAAAGGACCGTCTACGATTTTCAGCTACTTCTATTCTGGCGTAGAGCGAAAAACATTGAACTGGAAAACCTTGTTGAAAAATGAAATTTCCAAAGCAGCTTGCTTGCTGTAACAATTTTCTTTTATGTAAGTCACTTTTTGAATCGGCGTAAACGAACTCAAACGAAAATGCTAGGGATACGGTTTCCATGAGCAAAAAATAGCAGCAGTGCTAGCAAAACATGAGCTACAAAGCCTTCGCTGATTCAAACAGAGGAAGAAAACAATTAAATTCAAAGGGCTAGCATATGTTTACCTTCGTCATAGCAATTTTATTTGGCCGCTCTGTTTTGACGGCTTTTTTTCTTTTTGGTGCGACAGTTTTCGCTTCGATATTTTGCTGATTTAACAAACTTTCCTAATTGATCCATCTCCTTCCCAAAACCAAATGGAAAATTGCGTAAGGCGATTAATTGCATATTTTTAGGACGTAGAATAAATAGTTTTGAAGTTTTATGAATGAACAGAAAATCATGTAATAATCAAGTTAGAGAAGAGACAAATGGCTTAAAATTACTGTAATACATATCTAGAAAATGTAAAAAATTGAACAATTTTCAGGACAAATCATACACATGAATATGTGTTTGCTCTCTTTGACAGCTCGTTTTAAAATAACGCTGGTGTTTCCAGGCGTGCGTTTGTTTTTTAAATTTACGAAGACTTATTTTAACGATATATATGATACAGTAAGATAAGATAATGTTGAGTTTTAAATTTAAACAAGTTTTTTTTAAAAATATCCAAAATATTTACCTGATGCAATTTAGGCGCTGGAAGCTCAAAATGACCCTTTTATTGAACTTAAGCTTGTTTTGAAATTGTACACAACCTACTTACTACATATTTTTTGGTCCTGCGAAGTAGAAACATCAAAGCACAATTTTTTATTCATAATCATGACTTAGATTTAGATTTCAAAAATTTTATCACTTTCACGCAATTGACAATCTTCAACAAACGAGCTGGCTCTATCAGAGACAATGCTTGCTATCATCAACTATTCCATCGAAGCTATGTAGGCCAAAAACACACAAGTTGAAAAAAAAGTCTAGCGCATCAGAACCGCTAGAAAACTAATTTTCGAAGAAATTGTCTTTGAGTGACAAAAAAATGTGGGAAGACGTAATACACTGTTTTATAGAATCATATCAACCATTCCTTATCCAAAGCAACAAAACTCAACTATAACACAAATGATGAAAACGTTCAGTGCTGGTAACACTTTCCGAGCAAGCAGCAATAAGTTTACCATAACAAGCTCATACTTAAATCAACTTATCCTTTGAATTTCGTTCTCAGCAGAGGATTTCAACGAAAGTTTCAGCGGTTAAACGTTGTTTGAGGCTGCCATCCGAAAAATGTTCAAAACTTGGAAAATTTAAAAATTGGTTTCTTATTTTTATCGCAAATGCTTTGCATATGAGTACGTAATTTGAAACGTCTGTTGGTGCAATATTTACGAAAATGGCTACACTGGTTTTAGCTAGTACCAACATGTCCTGTAAATTTAATTATGATCGGATAATCCTGTTGTCAGTTCTCGTGAACAGAACTTCCGAGTGCTGAAAATAGAGGTAATTTGGTAATTTGGTGTCAGCAGCAAAACAAAATATATACCAAATCTGCTTCACGTTAAGTTGGAAGGTATACGGGTGAAAAGAATTTTAGGGCTACCACCCTCAAAACTTTTCAAATTTTTAAAACGTTAATATTTGTTGATAATTTTAATTGCAGGATCATTCTCAATTGCAAATCTAGTTACATAATCGCTCAGTAAAGAAATTCCACAAAATTACAAAAATGGTCATAGCTGGCAGCCCTTTCATGATTTTTGTACGAAATTCCTACGACATCTGGTTCACATTAAGGTTCATTTACTGCATGAACTTCGTTTTGATTTCTACACTGGACCGGAAGTTATAGGGAAAAAAGCTTTATTTTGCTGAGCAAATTCGCAAAATTTAGGAGACAATAATCACCAAAGCTGCCAGCCCTATACTAATTTTTCAACCAAATTTTTCTCAAATGTTACATAGAGTAACATCCAAGTACTGTGTGAATTTTGTTAAAATCTGATGGCTGAATCGGAAGTTATAGCCTAAAAAGCTGTTTTTTTTCTCAGTTATTTTTCAAGATAGTACCACTGCCACAGGGTTGTCCGCATTTCAAAATCGCTTCTATCAGACCTGGTTTTAGCTAGTACCAACATGTCCTGTAAATTTAATTATGATCGGATAATCCTGTTGTCAGTTCTCGTGAACAGAACTTCCGAGTGCTGAAAATAGAGGTAATTTGGTGATGGGTTGCCGTTCTTGTGCAAATCGGAATTTTGAAAGTTTTATCGTGACATGAAGGACAAAAGATAAAATTTATCAAAGATTTGAAATTTTTGTCAAAATTCAAAAATTTTTCAGGAAGGTGAATGATTTGAAGGATTTTTTTTCAGCAGCCTGCCACAGCTACAGGGTTACCCGCTTTATGTTGAAAATCTATACGTGCTATATTTTAGTTAACATCAATACGCTCTGTAGTTTTCACGATGATCCATTGTTTTTCTTACAAGTAATGACAAATCAAAATTTGAAAAAAATTCCCTGCCTACTTTTAGGCACCCTGCACCCACACACGGCTCAAAATTTCCAATTATTTATCATAAACAAGCTTCAAACATAATAAGTTTTTGTAACAAAAATTTACACTGCTCAGAAATATAGGAGTACCTCAAAATTCACTAAAACGCTCGCCGCCGCCAAAAACTTTAGAATATCTGAATTTGAGACAGTAAGGACCTATCTACTATATACATCTACGTTCTCCGAAAATTTCAGCTCAATCGGATCGGCCACTCCACAGATTATCTCCCTTAATAATTTCGCTGATATATATTATATATATATATATATATATATATATATATATATATATATTAATGTATATATGTATATATATATATATATATATATATATATATATATATATATATATATATATATATATATATATATATATATATATATATATATATATATATATATATATATATATATATATATATATATATATATAAAGATATATGAATTTTCGGCGAAACGAATTTAATACTAATGTTCTTCGAACATTAGTAACAAATCAAATTCATTCTAAGGGATGTAGAGATGCATACCAAAATTAGGACCATTTCCAATCGATAGTAGATCGCTTTTTTGATGCCGCAGTTACATGATACAAACATACTTTACGTCCTACTATATCTACTGTTCACATCAAAAGATAAAACTACCAATCTGCAGACCAATTATAAGGAAATATAATCATCATTGGATGCATAGAGCGGCATGTAAAGTTTTCGATCTGAGGAGAAAAATGTACAAAAATACAAGACATGAACGAGTGACCCATGCTCCTACGTTTTGTTTTATAGACAGATCGTATGTAGGCAAACATCATATACGGAAGCTCAACAATCACTGAAGGCAACATAGCACCTCCAAATTTTTGAAAAATTGGTTTTTTTTTTGATTGAATATGTTAGAATGAAGCTTTAAAAACATGATTTTAATAATATAAAATTGAAATTCTAAAAAAAAAAATTTTGTGAGTATATATAGCGAAGCGCTCCAAGGTCATTTTTTCTATGATTTTCGTTGACTTCGCTTTATCGCTACATCGACTTAATCCAAAGTGTAGAGAAAGATAAGTCAGTCATTTCCTTTAAAAGAAGCAAAAAAACAGTTAACCTTGGCAAAAAAAAACAAAGAAAAATAGCTGTAAAAAAAGTGTAGTCTCCAAAAAAAGGTCCGAAAAAAGTCCTACTGACACTAAAATTAATGAAAAATTTTGCCACATATTATGGCAGCTATACGACGAAATCCTGATTCAGTTGAAAATATGCCCAAGTAAATTTGGGCAGCATATCACCACAAAATTTCAACTGATGAGAACCCTCAACACTCTTATTGTCCTGTTGGAGAAACGACTTGGTGTAACTGGTGCAAGGCGGAGGCAGCTGGTGATAATGCATTAAAAAATTTCAAGCATCCTCCACCTTTAGATTATAAGGTACAAGAAATTTTAAAGCCTATTTATGATGACTTATCATCAAAAGATTTATTAAAGCGCTGCTTGGGCAATTTTCCGCAGAATAATAACGTAAGCTATAATTCTTGTGTTTGGAATTTGGCCCCCAAACATACTTTTTGTGGGAAAAACGTACTTAATATGGCTGCAAGTATTTCTGCATGTACATTTAATGAAGGATTTATGGCTCTCTTGAAAATAATGCAAGTAATGGGAGTTACGATTGCCGAACGTGCGCTGCAACATGCAGAACATAGAGATGCTGCAAGAATCGACCAGACGGAAAAAACACTCGACTGAGGCATCTAAAGAGGCCAGAACTGCTCGAAGGGAGCAAAAATCTTTGGAAGAGGATGAGTATGAGCAAGAAGAAAGTACATTGTATGGTCCAGGCATCGCAGATTAATTTTCGGTAAGACTTATTGCAAAAAATATTGAATTTTAACTTTAAGCACGATTTTCTCGAAACAACGTTTTGCAAGTTGGCGTGCATGATTAAGAAAAACAATATTATCCAATCGTTCTGAAATTTTAACACGTTAATCTGCACATGTTGATGCTCAGAATGAACTACGGATGAAAAAATCGGCACTAAATTTTTTTCGTTATAATGGTGAAGAGAAATTTTTGATGCTTAAAATATGGGTAAATTGGAGGAGGGATTCCGTTCTTGTCCGATGCCCGATGTAATTTCAAAAGTTTTGCTTTGGTTGTACGATTTTTATATGACTTGGTTTTCACTGTGAAAAACGAAAATTTTTGAGGAGAGTCTATGGTAACGGGCCTCTCTTGTGCCTATGTGTGCCGGTCGGTAGCTCTCTGTGGATCGGCAGCAATTTCGACCTTTCGACCTATGGTTTGAAGGTTTTCACTTTCAATGCCTGCCGTAGCTCCAGGGCTGCCAGCACGTTCATAAAAAACTACACAAGTCTACAACTTAGTAATAATAAGGTCAAAAGTTATCGCAATGCGAAAATTTTCAAATTTTTCTTATTTCATTTCAGGCGCCTAGCGCACACATAGGGCTAAATATCTCAAAAATAATATTATATTTACATTAAAAACACGTTCAGCATTCATTCCATAAACTGTAGTTTTGCGAAAGCTGTTTGTAGACAGAAAAATAGGAATATTTAAAATATTACTAAAACGGCTGCCGGCGCTAAAGCGTTAAAGATTATTTACTTTTTGAGAAACTTGGCACTATTCTGCATATACACCAACATATCCTGAAAGTTTCAGTTTAAACGGATGGCGCATTCCTGAGATCTTTTCACTGAAGTTTTTTGATGGTATATATATATACATATATATATATATATATATATATATATATATATATATATATATATATATATATATATATATATATATATATATATATATATATATATATATGAATTTTTGGCCTAAGTGATTTTAATGCTAATGTTCTTCTTCGAACAAAAAACACAAAAAAATTAATTCAATCTTCATTGTTCTCGTTTTAATCAATTAGATACCCCGTCTAAGATATGTCCTGAAAAGATTCAAGAGTTAATTCAAAATTGAGTAGTTTACATCAGCGTCGCAATTAAGAGAAGTCATTAACGAGAGAAGAGTAAGTGCCAAAAACTTTAATCCTGTAAGTATAATCCTACAAACCTAAAAAATATATGCCATCTTTGTAGTATTTATAAATTTATAGCGGGTAACAGAAATATTTGGAGATTTGTAGAGAGAGAGTGATGTGGTTAAAATGTAACTTTAAGGTGTTACATGTAAAATGAAAACTGAACGCAACATATTTATTTATTCATTTACTTATTAACATACGGACAAGCTGTCCATTAAAGCAGTAACATAGATGTATATAACAGGTAGGCCCACGACTTGCTAAAATTTAGATATCTTAAACCTTTAAGCGGCGGCGGGAATTTTAGTGGATTTTCAGGTACTCCTATATTTCCAAGCAGTGTAAATTATTGTTAAAAAAAAGTACTAGGAATGAAAACTTATTACGTTTTTAGTTTGCTTATGATAAAGAAAGTGAAATTTTGAGCCTTGTGTAGGTGCTGAGTGCCTAAAATAAGGCTAGAACTTAACACACATGGACTTCCAAGACTGTGCGGGCAACTTTGTAGTTACAGCAGGCTCCTGAACAAAAATCCTTCAAATCATCGACCTTCTTGAAAAACTTTGGATTTGTTAGTATGAATTAAAAAAACACTCAAAACTTCTATTCACGAGAACTGACGATCGGATAATGCGATCAATATTAAATTTACAGGAAATGTTGAAATTAGCCAGGACCAAATCTGATAGAAGTGATTTTGAAATACGGGCAACAATGAGACAGTGGTACCATTTGGAAAAATCGCTGAGAAAAAAAACTGGTTTTAGGCCTATAGCTTCTGCTTTAGCCACCAGATTTCAACAAAATTCACGCAATAGATGAACTTTATTCTAAGATAGATGTCATAGAAATTTGGCTTAAAAATTAGTATAGGGACGCCAGCTACGGCAATTTTTGTCTCCTAAATATTGTAAATTTGCTCAGGAAAATAACGATTATTTCCCTATAACATCCGATGCAGTAATGAAATCAGAACGAAATTCATGTGATAAATATATATTGTTGCGTTTCTAATCCTGTAGGAATTTCGTTGAAAACCGTGAAAGGGCTGCCAGCTATGATGAATTTCGTAATTTATTGACATTTCTTTATCGAGCGATGTTGTCATAAAATTTCCAAATGGGAATGATCCTGCAATGACAATTGACAACAAATATTTACGTTTCAAAAATTTAAAAAGTTTGGACGATGGTAGCCCTAAAATTAAATTCACTCCTATAACTTACAGCGCAGCCATTCAATCGAAGCGAAATTCATAGGGTGGGTTCAACACAACGTGAAGCAGCTATGATGGATGATCGTTGCCTTGTACAGATAAATTATTTCAATTCGACAAAATTAAATCTAGCGTTGAGTTATTCAGGTTTGAAAAATTATTAAATTGACTACAGTTTAAAAGAGAAAATGCTTCAATTATTGTGCTCCGTTTCAAACAATTTATTCATTAGCGGCGTTTATAATGCAGATCGACTTAGACTGGCTTAGACCGACTTGGATTGAAATAAAACTTCAAAGTAGGTTTTTGGTGTGACTGGATTAAAGTGGATTAACCGAATAAAATGCAGCTAGTTCTACTAAAGTGAAGTATATCGCATCGTAACGTCACATATATGAATAGAACTCAAGTGATTGTCTAATTTTTCAATCCTAAATCGCTCAATCCGCGTCTTGTAACGCCCAAGTCGATCCAATCCAGTAAAATTTTGTGATCGGATCGACTTAACTCAAATCAGTCCATTGCGCGTATACAACGTGGTTTGACTAATCCTAAGCCGGTTTGAAACCACGTTATAAACGAGGCTATTGTGTCCATTCCTGTTGATCCCAGTTGACTCCAGGCAAATTTTAGTCGCCAGTAATAATGAATTGAGAAGTTGGATATTGATGAAAACAGTGTATAACGTCTTCCGTATGGTTATTTTATATATAGGGACGTGCATCTGGTGGTAAATATACAGTTGAAATAATCATTGTTTTGTTATTAACTTCAACCGATACGAACATCCTCTCTACGTCAATACTTTTAGATGATATCAAACTAGATTGAAAGTTATTAGATAAAGCTATCAATACACTACCACCTTTGGTTTTGTTGGAGGTAATATAATCACGATCAGAACGATAAACATTGTAGCCTTTAAATCCCAGCTTGCTAGTTTTGTGGTACAGTTTAAGCCATGTTTCAGTAAAAATATTCACATGTTAGTTATTTATAAGTAACGACTGGCGTAAATCAGGTAATTTCGTAGATAAACCACGCGTGTTTTGATAATAAATAATCAATTCTAGTTTTTTGTATTATGCGGGACAATAATTTTCGGGATACCGTTTACGTATTTAATAACAGCAAGAGGCTGACTTTTTTTCTCCTCGTCAAGCTGATTATAAATACCTCTGAGAAAATTTATTTCGTGAATAGTCCTATCACGTGTTATCATCAAAGACCTGCTTTTTAGAATTTTGCTCTGTCTATGCTTTCTCCTTACAATATCAAGTGCAATATTTTTGCACGGAGTAATCACTTTGATAACACGATTAAATGACGGTTTAGGTCTACCCAATCGCATAACTATGATGTCAGTAGAAGTCAAAACTTGTGGATAAGGCACCTTGTTTAGAATTTCTAAAGTTGAATTGAGATCGTCGTTCGGATTGATTTCAGGAACATCACGGATTGTAAGGTTTATGTCTTCTGACATTTACTGGAGATAGACCACAACTGGCCCTTTGTTATGAATCTCCAAAGTTTTTCAATTCGCATGCTATGGAAAATACTCAAGATTCGAGCCGTTATAAATTGAGATATTGTTTTAGTTTCTGTAAAATATTTAAGCATTTTCAGTGACATATTTCAGCTTGACAATATGAAAATCACCCATTGGATTAGGGATGGGCTCACAAACGGCAAACAGTTTGCTTGAAAAACGAAAACAGCGACAAACAGTTCTTCTATAACGAACAGTCTCACATCGGCAAACTGTGCTTCATTGGCAAACTGTTTAGGAGCAAAAAAACTGTTTCTAAGCTCAAAATATTTGACAGGAAAAAACAGTATGGCAGTAAACAACTGTTTTTAAAAACAAAACTGTTCAGCAGGAAAAAACAGTTCGGCAGAGAAAAACAATTTGGCAATGGCACTGTTTAGCAGCGGAGGACAATATTTTGGTGCCCCACAGACACGGAGATCGGATCGATGACTTGGTCGCAAATATGTGGGCTTAGTTTCCTCAAGCGCTGCATTCCAGTTGAGATCAACATTTTTTGACATATGGTGGAAGGTAGTGGTCGACGACCAAGTGATTTTGAGACTTGAGCGGAGATCTCATTCAATTTCTGTTGTGGCGTTGAAAATAATTAATACAATTGAATGTGTTACGCATGTATATGCTCAATTAACTTCAATCTGCGTCTCGTGCCCGCGTTATTTGATTGACCTTAAATATTCAGTAAATGTTGATAAATATGAGAGATCATTAATGATAATTAATGTCTTGTTAGGAATTGTTATGAAATCAACACCACAAGATTTCTTAACCAGACATTTTCAACTTTCTTTTATAGGTATTCAACCTCCAAATTGGCTCTCAACGCCAGCTTTTTTATATTTTGTGCTTTGCTTTTTAAGTACGAATTGTAATTGATCCTATTAATTCTATTGTTTGTTCTAAAAACTCTAAAAAATGAACTGAATTGAGTAAAATTTCAATTTAATATTTTTCTTGAACCTGATTTCACATAATCGCAGAGTGTTTTTGATATCAATTTTCTGTTAATTCAAACTGTTTTCTTTTTCAAACACTTTTAAAAAGAATTTGTATTTTTGAAAACAACAGAAACGACTATTACTACCTGGAATGGTTACCATCTGATTGAATGGCGTTGCGTAGCAGCTGTGAGCAGCTGCCACCACTACAGATTTTGATTAGCCCGACTTTTAACCCTTCACGTGACATCAAGTTCCCGCTAATAACCGGTGTAGTGGGTGGTTTGGAGGGACCTATCAATACCCTAACTGTGTCAACTATAATGCAGCGAGGATCAATAGAAGATATAAAAACTACCAAAAAGGAATTTAGGAGTCCACATTAAGGTAGCTCCACTGAATTTAATGTAGAGAACCTAAGAAACCATCATATTTTTTTAATTACTCCACCTTATAAAAGAAAATCTATCTTAACCTGTTTTATTATTAAATAACGGAATTCATAATAAAAAATAAATACAAATGAATAACTTCAATAAAACCAACCTAACAACAATAGCATACCATGAGCAAATGAGTAATTTTTACTAGAGAGACTTAAAACATGAGTAAATAAAAACTAATAAAACTCAAAATCATAAAAAAACCAACGACAAAATTTCAGATTCTGGAATAACGGTACCATGGCTTCAGAATTAGCTGAAACTCAAATATTATTGTTTTTGTTACTCTTAGACGAATCTAAAATATGTTGCTGTCATTTTAATAGATCTTTTCTCCCTAAACAAACCATCTTTGATATATTTTTCGGAACAATGAATCGTTTTGGGCACTGGCCTCCAAAAAAAAAACCTTAGAACTATTAACAACAAAAATCCACACAATCGCTTCAGAATTCTCAATGCTGAAACGTATTTTGGCATCTGTTAGACTTTTTCCCAAACTAACTTCTATGAAACGTATAAGGTGAGTGACTCAATTGTAATGCAAAAGTTCCTTAATTGTTGTACATGTAAGAGGATTATTGGCTTTCAATGAATATATCATTTAACCCTGTCTCAGGGGCAGTAAACTCGCACTGCACGACTTTTCACGCATTACTGTTGCCATCTTAAAACTGGCATTGTCTTCGATTTCACGTTAAATTTTCATAAAAAATTTCACGTAAATTTGTTTCGGTCAACATTTAGCTAGGCTGGCGCTTCCATTATTTTTCAAATCCTTATTTAAGTCAGACTTCAACTCAAAAGCAAAGTAAAAGATCTGGGACTGATTCTGGATTCCGCGGACTGGACTAATTCTTCTATGGAAAGAAAATGTAGCAGAAATGGCTAGCACAACATTGTGTGCCCTTTACAGCAGTAATAAGGCTAAAGGAGTAACTTGGGAGCTGGAGCTTATCATCGCTTCCTGGATTTAGAGGAACCGATTCTGGTATGCAGAACATAGTGAAATCGATTCTGGTATATAGAGTAATATTTTGGTGGTTAGCCGTATTTAAGGCTGTAAATCAGAAAATGATATAATGTACTCCTTCCGGTGCGTTCGATTGAAAATTGTGAAGAACTTTTGGCATTTATCGCGCTAATGAACTTCTGGAAGTAAAAAACCGGTCCCTCCGCGCATCAATGGCTGTCTTAACTAGACATTGTCTATTTGGGAGGCATGTAGAGCGTAATGCAACGAATAGAAGAAGAAAAACAGTTTATCTCATCCTGTGCAAGTGCCTAGACCTCGCTGTAAGATGAATCTATGTCCCTTGACTTATACTTCTTGACTAGTCTAACCGAAGTAGCTTCGGTGGCCCTGAAAGAATTCACCCAGTTTATTTGGGTCTCGGGGTGGCTTTCCCCTTCATAAATCACAATGAGCCCATATATGATTATTTGATGGAGGCATCCACCGAATATAACCTAGCGTAAGAATTGTTGAACAGAATTTTTATTAGATTTTATTTGATTGACACTCGTATCAGTTAGTTGAAAGACAAGTAAAAGTACCACCAAATGTGAACAGGTTTTTGTATCCTTCAGTTTAACAACTGAGTGGAATGACGTTCATAGACAGTATTTAAAGTGAGAAATTAAAGTTTAAAATGATTCGACAATTATTTGGTATTCAACCTATTTGATTTTTTTTAATGTGTGAGTTTTTATAATTTTTCCCATAAAATCATTAAGAGAAAATTTTCATTATATATTTTTTCATAGAAGCTCCAAGAATTATGACAGTAATAATTTTTTGATTTTTGCTTTTGTAATTAAGGAAACTCCATTCACAAAACTCTCTCTTTTTGCAATATTTATTATTATACATATATCATATCAGTTTTTAAGCTAAGTTTTATTTCCTAAACTGGAAGATCCCTTATTACCTAACTCCTATAAAAATCATTGGAAGGAAATGTCTTTATTGTTGAGAACTTTACTCTCTTAAGAAGAAACTGTTTTACATAAACTGCTTTGTTTAAAAGAAACTGTTTTGCGTAAATTGCTGAAAGTAAGCTCTGATTCCTATTTAACAATTAGGAAATCAAAGTGAACAGTATTTTCAGCTTTGATTAATACTAATGAAAATGTAAATTAAGGTACATTCTAATAAAACTGAAAACAGAATTAAGAATAAGATTATGACAATGGTCTACTATGAATAAGCAGAACAAAATATTTATGGAAAACTTTTGGAGCTCTGAAATATGTTGCAACTTTTTCTTATTCAGTTCGCAGCATAAATACTGACATACTACGTGAGGCGTATGAGACTCCGCAAAGATTCATACGATTGTAAACATGTCAGATTTATTAAAGTCAAAAAATCAACATACTTTCTAAAATAATTTCTAACATAGCTTCCATAGATCACTCTAAGCCGCAAGCCACAAAAAAAACCTAAGGCATTAGAAACAAAATGTAAGAATTTATGAAGTGCAATTCAACTAATTGTGTACCAATATATTTAAAGAACTGTTCTTCAATATTTTCAATAATTTTCAACGAATTGTGCAAAAATAGAAACAAAATTAAAAAGTCTAGCGCGTCAGAACCGCTAGAAAACTAATTTTCGAAGAAATTGTCTTTGTGATAAAAAAATGTGGAAAGACGTAATACACTTTTTTGTAGAATCATATCAACCATTAATTATCACAAGCAGTAAAACTAAACTAAAACACAAGTGATGAAAATTTTCAGTGCTGGCAACACTTTCCCAACGAAGCAGTTATAAGCTTACCCTAACAAGCTCATACTTAAATCAACTTTTCCTTTGAATTTCGTTCTCATCAGAGGATTTCATCGAAATCTTCAGCGGTTAAACGTTGTTTGAGGCTGCCATCCGAAAAATGTTCAAAACTCGGAAAATTTCAAAATTGGTTTCTTATTTTTATCGCAAATGCTTTGTATATGAGTACGTAATTTGAAGCATCTGTTGGTGCAATATTTACGAAAATGGCTAAAGCTGGTTACCCTGTGTCAGCAGCAGAGCAAAATATATACCAAATCTGCTTCACGTTAAGTTAAACCCAATCAGTAAATTTCGTTACGATTGAACCACTGCGCTGGAAGGTATACCGGTGAAAAGAATTTTAGGGCTAACACCCTCAAAACTTTTCAAATTTTTAAAACGTTAATATTTGTTGTCAATTTTCATTGCAGGATCATTTTCATTTGCAAATCTAATGACATAATCGCTCAAGGTGTTATGACACTACATTATTTTGCGCATTAATCATCTCATTATTAATCCGAAAAGAAAATTGATCGAAATATTTAGTGCGAAAGAGACAAGTAGGTGAGTGCAGTCAAAACAATTGTTCGTTTTGACAGTGACGATTAACTGTTATCGAAATGTCGAAGGTATTTTCTAATATGACACATAATATTCTAATATGACACATTCAATTTCCGACTTGTCAAAATTTCAGCTGCTAGCAGCTGAATAATGCGAAGCCGGCCGCATTATTATAGCACACCACATTAATTATGGCATTAATATTTAACAGTTTAACATTATTGGCTAGTGAGGCCTATTTGCTCATACAAAATGCACATATCCATGTTTATTCATTGTCTTTCTCTACTCGGATTATTAATGGCATTATTAATGTAGTGTCATAACACCTTCAGTAAAGAAATTCCACAAAATTACAAAAATGGTCATAGCCGGCAGCCCTTTCATGATTTTTGTACGAGATTCCTACAAAATTTACTCCACATTAAGGTCCATTTACTGCATGAACTTCGTTTTGATTTCGTTTGATTGAAGTTATAGGGAAAAAAGCGTTATTTTTCTGAGCAAATTTGCAAGATTTAGGAGACAAAAATCACCATAGCAGGCAGCCCTATTCTAGTTTTTCAGCCCTATTCTAGTTTTTCAGCCCTATTCTAGTTTTTCAGCCCTATTCTAGTTTTTCAGTAAAGGTTACATAAAGTAAGATCCAAGTACTGTGTGAGTTTTGTTAAAATTTTGATGCCTGAATCGGAAGTTATAGGCCAAAAATCGGTTTGTTTTCTCAGTGATGTTTCAAGATAGTACCACTGCCACAGGACTGCCCGCATTTCAAAATCACTTCTTTTAGACCTGGTTCTAGCTAATACCAACATGTCCTGTAAATTTCATCATGACCGGATAATCCAGTCGTCAGTTCTCCTGAACAGAACTTTCGAGTGCTGAAAATAGAGGTAATTTGATGATGGGTTGCCGTTCCTGTGCAAATCGGAATTTTCAAAATTTCAATTTGGATGGACAAAGGTTAAAATTTATCAATGATTTGAAGTTTTTGACAAAAATCAAAACTTTTTGAGGAGGATCAATGATTTGAAGGATTTTTTCTCAGGAGCCTACCGTAGCTACAGGGTTACCTGCACTATCTTGAAAATCCATATGTGATAAATCTTTGCCAATTTCAATACGCTCTGCGAATTTCGCGATGATCCAATGTTTATGTCAGAAGTAATGATAAATCAAAATTTGGGAAAAAATCGTTGCCTACTTTAAGGCACGCTGCGCCCATACACGGCTCAAAATTTTCAATTCTTTATCATAAACAAGCTTAGAATATAATTAGTTTTCATATCCCAATAATTTTTTTTTATCAAAAATTTACACTGCTTGCAAATATAGGAGTACCTCAACATTCACTAAAACGCTCGCCGCCGCCAAAAAGCTGAAGATATCTGAGTTTGAGAAAGTCATGGACCTACCTCGGCCACTCCAGATCGGCCACTGCAGAGATTATTTCCCTTAATAATTTATATATATATATATATATATATATATATATATATATATATATATATATATATATATATATATATATATATATATATATATATATATATATATATATATACATATATATATATATATATATATATATATATATATATATATATATATATATATATATATATATATATATAAAGAAATATGAATTTTCGGCGAAATGAGTTTAATACTAATTTTCTTCGAAAATTAGTAAAAAGCTCCAGCGCATCAGACCCGCTAGAAAACTGATTTTCGAAGAAATTGTTGCTGAGTGATCAAAAAATGTGGACATAATATGCTTTTTTTGTATCATATCAACAATTTCTTACCCAAAGCAACAAAATCCATTTCTCGACAAAATTTCCTATAACTTATATCATGAAAATGTTCAGTACCGGCAACACAGCTGCAGCTGCAATAAGTCTATCAACTTAATATTTCAATTTTATTTTCATCCGAAGACTTCATCGAAAGCCCCAGCGATTAAATAATGTTTGAGGCTGCCATCCGAAAAATGCTCAAATCTTGCAAGATTTTAACAAAGGTTCCTTATTTTTATTGTAAATGCTTTGTATTTAAAGAAATAATAAAAGTATCTGTTGGTACAATGTTTGCAAAAATGTCGGGTACTGGCAACCCTATGTTCGGACTGTTACCATAAATAAAGTAAATCTGTAAATCATAACCATAAATAAAGTAAATCTGCTTTACGTTAAATTAAACCCAACCTATGAATTTCGTTTTGATCGAATGATTGCGCTAGAAGTTATGAAGGTGCAAAGAATTGTAGGGCTATCACCCGCAGTTTTTATCAAATTTTCCGAATCTCAATATTTGTTGTTAAGTGTCATTGGAGGATCGTTCATATTTGCAAATTTAATGATCAAATCGCTTTGTAAAGAAATGTAAAAAACTACAAAAATTACCTTCCATGATTTTTCTACGAAACTCTTACGAAATTTGGCTTACAATAAGGTCCATTGGCTACGTGAATTTCGTTTTAAGTCAAATAAAGAAGAAAAAATAAACCATTCATATCTCTTTCATTCAACCTCATCATATTCAATCATCTCACTCTTGCATATCAGACACCTAAAATCATCTTTCTGGCACAATCGGCATCAACTCAATTCACAAGCATCCATAGCTTTAGGGTAAACTTATTTCATACTTGACCCTGCAATTCACTCTTAAAATCAATTTATTCGATCATTATTGGCCATTTCAACTAGTTATTGGTTAGTATCTCTCACTGAGTTTCACAACTATAAGAGTGAGCAACAAATCAGTTTACCTTAGTATTTGCATGGATCTGTTTGAACATATCTATACATCATGAGCTACTAATACGTTTGAGTAACCAATCTTATATGTGAGAATATTACTTTGAGACTAGGTTAGTGTAACGATATCAGCCAAGTTTCTGTATTGGTTGGTAAAATGAATGGATACACTAGGATTAGCGAATCCAATCCCGGGATCCCGGCCAATTTCTGGTCCCGAAAATCCCGGGATTGATGATTTCTAATCCCGGGATTTTCGGGATCAGAAATTGGCTGGGATTTCGGGGCCGGGAGTCAAGCATTATCGGCAATCAAGTTACAGCAAGACTCGAAAAGTGCAAATAGAACCCATATTTATGAGAAAACAATTAGCTCACATCAAAATGCGTAAAGAATAGAGCAAAACAAACCGATGTAACAGTTAACAAGAGAATACAAAGGGGTTTGTAAATAAATAAGTATGGACTGTTTCGCATTTAGTACATTCGTTACATCGAATGATTTGAGGAAATTAATACTAGCGAATGCATATACAGATTTACCAAAATCCTTAACAACAATCAAAAAAAGGTTGTTGGCTATGCAAGCAGGATAAAGAAAATAATAAAAAATAAGATATTACAGGCTAGTATCTCAGGTGAACGGTTCAGTTTGATGTTTGATGAATGGACCTTGACTGCAAATAGGCGCTATATAAATATAAACATCTACTTAGTAAATTCTTACTGGAGCTTGGTGGGAGTAAGAATATCAATGACAGCTGAATAATCTCTAAATAATCTCTTGACAATGTTTAAACGGCTTTCCATTTTGAAAAATAGTATACATTAATAGGCCTGCAATATCCAGAGCGATTAAAAGGAACTGAGCTTGATTCGATTCAGAAACTTATTGAAGTATTACTCCGTGTAAAATTGATTGTGGAGGCCTTAAATCGCAAAGATGCAAATTTATGCACTGGTAATACTTCATCAAGATTTTTATTTAAGCTGCTAGGAGAAAAACGGTCCATTCTTGTGAATGCTATGAAAATTGCAATATTGGACCGAATATAAGAGCGTCCGTGTACTGAGCTATCTGGTTAGCTAAGCTATCTCCAGAATCCACATTGTACCAGCGAAAATTTACCAAGTGAAATAAAATATCTATTTTTGAAACCAAGCAACGCAAATATTAAAAAAAAAAATATTTCAATGATCTAGATGCTGAACCCTATGCTTGGTAGCCAAAGAAATGAAGAGAACCCAGTAGATACCCATATTGAATCAGAACAAGGTAGTCGTCAATTAACGCTACAAGAAGAGCTGCAAAAGTATGAAAATAATCAATCATGAAATGCCGCAAGAAACTAATCTAATTAAAACCATTGCAAAAGAAATGAATCTTTTCGAAAGTGGTGGCACTTGCATAGTTTGGAGCAGGCGTACCAATATTTCTCGATCGTTTCCGCGGTGTCCAACATCAGGAATAAATTTAGAAGCAGGCTTGGAGACTATACTTTAGATGCTTTGCTATTGCTTCAATGTTACTTCCGAAAAACCCAATGAACTTTGGCCGAATTTTTTATATGTTACTTTATTATGTATCTCATTTCGAAGAGTTGTGTTTTGTTGTTGTGGTTTTTGGTCGTGATTTATTGTTGTAATTTGTAATAGATGTAATTTTTAATATCTGTCTTCATACTGTCAACGTTTTGGATAATTAAAATTATTGTTTTTATTTGCATCAATAATATAAAAAAGTAATAATGCAATTTTTGATACAGTTTTGAGCTTACTTATTATTGTAGTTTTGAAATGATGGCAAATAATATAATCTGTTTACTAGAAACTTGACTTAATTTGTTGTGTTGTATTATGAATTTCAAATCCCGGGATCCCGGGATTTGAGATTTCTTAATCCCGTAGTCCCGGGATTGAAAATAAGGTTCGGGATTGGAATCCCTAACTAGGATACATTCGATGGATGCCTTTGGAGGCCTCAAAAGTATCTATAACTGCAAAAGAGCATATCACATTTGAAATGAGATTGCTACAAATAGTTACCCGTCTATATGACTATCAAGCCTGGGGCTTGTTTTGGGTTTTATTTACGTCAGCAAAGTAATTTTATAAGGAGGACCTTAAGTTACTATGCTATGATTTGATATTGAAGGAAACTGACTTACAATGCTTAAAAACAAATTTTATGCATTTAAAATATTTTTTAAGATATATCCGTATTTAGACATTTTGATCGATTGAAAATAAATCACACAATTAGAGCAACCAAATATAGATGGAATTCGAACAATTCAATGATACATAGCTTCCCCATTAGTAATATCATTCTTCTCCATCCGATTCACAATCAATCCAATGAATCTTCGTACACCCAAACTATCGAATGGTTGATTGAAGCCGGTCGAATTGAAAGCACATATAAATTAACGAGTGCTAAAAATGTGGGACACCAATTTGTTCTTCGTCATTTTCAATTCCGAGTCAACAGAACTTCTGTATATTTTTCTTTATTGGATAGGTTCGGGATTGCGCTGTTTTCAAGCACTTATAGAGTATCCATATGATAAAATTGTGTATGTGCATTTTTGAGCGAAGCCATAGATTTAGTGAAAACGTGTTTTAAAAATTTGTTCATCTGTCTATACCAATATCAGAAGACAAGCCAGGATGTATGTAGTTCAAATCAAATCGAATTGAGATGGCATTGAACCTAATTATTAATCGTTCTATCAGTTGACTTTGACGAATTTGACTGGGAGACTATCGGTCAAAAGTTGAAGGCATGTTTGTTCATGTGCTGAGTGTGTAAATATTTTATTTTGAAGTAGAATGGCTTTGTTCTCGCTTCAAGATATTATTAGGTTGATCAATCGTCTTTTAATTGTTTGGGTGAAATGTTATGCTTACTGATTTTAGATTCGCTAATCAAAACGTGACCGAAATGACCTAGTGTAAGGTTTTTTTTTAGATTTTAGACACTCAATTTTAGGAAATATCAGTTGATGGTGTTAAGAAGAAGGATTTTTGGTCTTGAAATCAAGATGGCATAAGACAATGGAAGAAAGCTATGAAGAAAGCAGGTGTTGTAGGTGGGTTAGAGAAAGTAGGTGGGTTAGAGATTTCGACGAGGAAAATTTTAGCCGCAAAACATAGGTTTGATATTGAGCTCAAGTTTAATTCAGATTTATGCACAGAGTGGAATGTAAAGTTAAACAAAGAATATTGAAGTTGATATTAAGAAATCAAAACTAGTTGAAAATTTAGGCATTTATGTTTCAGAAAGCCGAAAATTTCAGTTTCACACTCTAAACGTTATTCGACTTCTTTCAACTTCGTCATCTTCCAGTTGCAGAATAATCTGACACACTTCACTCTAAAAAAATTCAAAGAGTACAGAAAATTAATCATGTAATATAAATAAGACATATAAATGGACGAAATGAGCAATACGATGTGAGAATCGAGAAGAATATAAGTGTTGAAAATGGTCTACCAGGCTGTTGACTTGGTACCCGAAAAATATTAGTAGGCGATTTATAAGAGTCTGCAATCGCTGAGACATAACGTTTTTGATGGAAAAACATAGGTTTGTCTCGAAACGGGTTAATTTAAAAACAAAATACTGAAAAAATAGGGTGATATGCTATAGAGATAAATGCTAACAGATCCTAAAAAGCCTCGAACGAAACAACAACGAAACAATTATCGGAAAACTATTTAAAAAAATCTCAGAACAAATGGAGCCATAATTTTTTTGTCAAGAATTGCTCCTGATACTACGGCAGATAACAGAAAATTAAACATTGGTGATATTCTTCAGTATTGTAGCATCTTCATACCTGGTGACTGTTTCTCAGTTTCAAAAATCGTTAGCCACAATCGAGTTTCATTATTTAATTAGTTTCTATCAGATTGCTGACTTTTCTGGCCACCTAACTCAATCGTTTGTGAATTTATTCCGGAGAACCGTTATTCAATGGCACAAAAGCTTTTTTGACTACTTGGTTGACTGCGCTAACATGAGTAATATGCGATCGAAATTTAACTTCAAAATTCGATATTTCTGGAATTACTAAGCCTCTCAATTACGTGAACATCTCAAAACCCGAACTAATTGACTCAGTTTGTTTCGCAAAGGTCACCATAGCTACCAACTCGATGCACCAGTGAGTTGTGGTGTTTTACTTACTGTACGCAGCATTGACAATTCATCATTACCAGATCATACGTCTGCTCTTCCGTACGACTTGACTAGGGCATGTAATCCCGAGATTTCGGGATCTCGAGATCCCGACATATTTTGGACATTTTCAACATCCTGAATTTTTTATCGGGACTCCCAAGATTCTTTGTTTGACAAAATTTAACCCATTTTGAGAATTAGAAAAGTTTCGTCATTACGAAATGAGCAAACAACCCAGAATATAATAGTAAATGAAATATAGATTTATGAAAATGGAGGCGCTAGAGGTTCATTATTACAACTGGTGTATGATTACATTATATAACTTCATGTTTTTCATACACGTGCAGTAAAATCAGGTCTAGTTTAAATTTTGAAACTATAGACGAATTATGCTTTTTAAGAGCATACTTTCAAAATGAATTAGCAGTTTGAACCAACCGATATTATTACTTATCACTTGTTTCTTTGAAAAGCAAAATTATTTTGTAAATTTTATGTAATCAACTAAAACGAATAATTTTTTTTTATTTTATTACCGCAACATTCGTTATGCTGATTAAATTTTAATTCGTTTCTAGCTAATTTTACAATTAACTATCGTGACCGAATAAGAAAAAATTATTGAACAAGAAGATAAGAAGAAATTAGATTATAAGATTAAATTAGATGTAATTATAGATTAACGTTTTACTTGCTAGCACTCATGTACACATGTGCATAAATTTTACATTATAATGAACCACCCGAACATTCGGAGTGTGACGTGCAAGTAAATGGTCGATCTGTTTGAAATGACTCCTCTCACCTCTCCTTTTCACCCAATCTGCTCGCCTTCCCGTGGCGATGCTGTTAATCTTGACCAGAGATCGGGTAACGATATCCTAGCGATATTAAAACCCCGGTGGAAGGGAAAGAAACTAAGTGGTAGATAGTCCGGTCCTCGAAGCTTGGAGGTTGGAGCGATGGACCGACAATCCGTCCTCCACAAATATTTAAACCGTTCAGGAACTTAAAGAGATGCCTCGGATAGGATTGAACCAACGAAAACGACCCAACAAACGAAACACAGACTATGCTTTTGGATCCTGGAATGTCGGATCACTAAATAAACCAGGTGATGTAAAAGAATTATTATTACAGGCCACTCAGTACAAATTGAACGTGCTGGCAGTCCAGGAAACGAAATGGACTGGTAGAAAGATTCAAGACATGAGATCGCACACAATATTTAAGAGTGGGAAGCCTGCAGGAAGCCCTGAATTTGGAGTGGCATTCATTGTGGATAAGGAGCTCAAACCACACGCTATGAACTTCAATGCAGTAAGCAAACGATTGTGTACGATTCGCATCAAAGCAAAATCCTTTAAAATATGGCTGCTAAACGTTCACGCCCCGACAGAAGAAAAAGACGAGGAAACGAAAGACGCATTCTATAACCATTTAGAAAGGCTATTCGACTCATTGCCCTCAAACGACGTGAAAATGATACTCGGCGACTTCAATGCTAACGTCGGGAATGAAGAAGTACATCGGGGAACAGCAGGAGGGCAGAGTCTCCACAATGCAACTAACAACAACGGCCAACGCCTGATTGACTTTGCATGTAGTAGGGATATAGTCATAAGTTCGATATGCTCCCCACATCGACACATCCACAAAAAAAATGGGCATCACCAAATGGCAATACCTTTAACTAAATTGACCATGTCCTTATTCAGCGGAGATGGGCTTCTAACATATTCGAAGTTCGGAGGTTTCGAGGAGCAAATTGTGACTCGGACCACTACTTGGTCAAATCCAAATATCGATGTCGCCTGTCAAAAGCGTATGTGACGAAAACCAGTCCTCTGCGTAAGTTTGACATCGAAAAGCTCCAAACAGCGTCAGTAGCAGAAAGCTTCTCAAAATCGCTTGAGACTAAACTAACCCCCATCCTACAAAATAGCACAGTGAGGCCGGTTAACGAGCTCTGGATGGAGATGAAGACAGCAATCAAAGCTGCTGCAGAACAAGTGGTTGGGTATGAAGCTCAACGCAAAAGAAACAACTGGTTTGACAACGAATGCCAGGATGCGCTGAACAAGAAAAATCAGGCATATAAACAGTTTCTTGAAAGGAACACCAGGACGAAGAGAGAAAAATATGAAAACCTCCGACGAGTAGGAAGTAAGAAACGAATATATTATGACGAGCAATTAAAGAGCATTGACGAAAATCTAGCAAGCACTAAAACTAGGCAAGCTTACAAGATACTCTGTAAAGCTGAAATCGGCAATATCACCGTATAGCAAGCACTAAAACTAGGCAAGCTTACAAGATACTCTGTAAAGCTGAAATCGGCAATATAACCGTTGAAGGAGAGGTGGACCTGCTATTTCAAAGAGTTCGTTAATCCTGCACATGGTGTAACAATATCAGAGCCGATAGACGTCTCTGATGAAGTCCCAATCGCACCTCCAACGCTAGAAAAAGTCAATTTTGCCATAAAAAGCCAGAAAAACAATAAAGCGTCGGGCATTGACGAGATTTCAGTTGAGCTAATCAAATACGGTGGAAGCTGCCTTAGAAAAGCTATCCACAAATTGATACAGCACATCTAGGGTCAAGAAAAAATACTGCAAGATTGGTGCAAATCCATCATATGCCCTATCCACAAAAAAGGAGACAAACTTTGGTACGAAAACTACAGTGGCATATCGCTACTTTGTACGTCCTATAAGATACTGACGAAAATATTGAAAAATAAAATAAATGTGTACGCAGAAAAGGTCTTTGGGCAGTAACAAGGAGGCATTAGGTCTCGTCGATCAACTAAGGATCAGCTCAACAGTCAAGCAAGTGCTCGAAAAATGCTGGGAATTTAATATCGACGTCCACCAGATTTTCGTGGACTTTAAACAAGTATATGACAGTATTGATCGAAACTTACTGTACAAAATAATGCTATGCTTCGGCATCCCGGCAAAACTAGTCCGGCTGACTCGAATGACAATGACGTCGACAGCATCACAAGTCAGAATCAACAACAGTCTGACTGACGCCTTTGACACACATGTCGGACTAAAGCAAGGCGTTGGGTTGACCCCTCTGCTGTTCAACCTAGCACTTGAGTACGTGATAAGGAAGATTCCTGTCGACGCAAGGGGTGCGCTTCTGTATAAGTAGAACCAATTAGTGGCCTACGCGGATGACATTAACATCTTGTCACGTTCCTTCACATCCGCATAAGAACTCCTGTTGAAACTTGACCAGGAAGCCAAAGAAGTAGGCCTGAAGATCAATCAGACGAAGAAAAAAACTCATCATGCAAACAAGAAAGAAAACCTCCATTAGACGAAATATAATTCTGGACGAACATAATTTGGAGAACGTGGACGAATTTATACACTTAGGCTCGAAATTGACAACGAAAGGCAGTAAAACTAGTGAAATTAAAAGGAGAATACAGCTCGCTAATAAAACTTTCTACTCCGTTTTGGCCCTACTGAAGACCAGCTGCATACACACGAAGACGAAGCTCAAAGTCTACAAATCAATAATCAGGCCTGTGTTGTGCTACGGATGTGAAACTTAGACCCTTACCCAAGCATCCGCAAATATGTTGAACGCCTTCGAAAGACGGGTCCTCATGTGTATAATTGGAGCTAAACAAGAGTGCGGCCAGTGGCGGATAAGGTACACTCAGAAAAATATGTTGCCGAAAATCAAAGAAAATATTTACTTGTTTACGAGACGTGAAATTTTCCACAAATCAAATTAACTTTCATTTGATATCAGTAATTTGTATAAATATCATGTAAAAATTTCTTACATTCAACGGAATACAATTTTTACTTTTCAAGTAAGTAGTTTTCATCAAATCTTGTAAATTATGTCTATGAATTTAGTAAATTATATCTACACCGCGAATATTTTTTTTTATGTTTCAACAACAACCATGCTTCAATATTCGATGAAAAAATTGATAGTTTTCTGACTTCCATCAACATTTCCTTAACACAAATAAAGGGTCGATAGCTAAGCTCGCTAACGTGTCAGTCCAAAGCAGCGATCTACCGCTCGCGGGTTCGAATTCCGCCGGGTTCATGGTTGACTTTGTTCATCTTCAGTTGTCCTAACTCCATAGATTAATTGTCACATTATAGCTATAAGTAGCGACTAGGCATAAATAATACTAACGGTTCAGAAAATAAGAAAAAAATGTGGCACTTAAAAATAGGAAAAAAGGATTTTTTTACTTAATTTTAATTTTTCACTCCCTTCAAAGTAAACCACTATTACGATATGAAGGGAGGGAGAGTTTTTGCATGCCAACAACATGCGATGCTTTCAAAGCGGTCCCCCATCTAAGTAGTGACCGCGCCCAGCATTGCTTAGCTTCGGTGATCGTACGTGAACCGATTTATGCCAGATGCCATATTCTCTTCAAACTATATCAAATTTAACTCAGGGCAAGTTCAATACCAGTTGTTTGAAATGAAGAAATTTTTTTCTTTGGATTGAGTAAATATATCTTTGGCGCAGAATCATTACCAATTTTCTTTGATAATGTGTTCATTTTTCTTCAAAAAATAGAAGTATTTTTCTGAGTGTATAACCACGAGTTGTACGAGGTTTTTGACGAGCCAGAGATTGCTACAATAATCAAACTGCGGAAGCTGCAATGGGCTGGTCACATGCAACGAATGGATGAGCATCGAGTATCTAAGAAGGTATTCAACGGAAGGGCCGAGGGTCGAAGACCAGTGGCAAAACCCAGAAAACGCTGTTCTGGCTCTGTCGACGAAGACTGCGCAAAGCTACTCTGTTTTTGAAATTGGAGGACGCGGTCATTGGACCGAGACAACTTGAGGTGTCACCTGTGAGAAGCCAAGGCGGGAGAGGGGCTGTAGTGCTGCGACGAATTAACTTAACTTCCGGTTTTATGTATATATATTTGAAACAAAGTTTTCATTGAGTGCGAAAAAGCCAACATATCTGTTTAATTCCTTTAATATAGTTCTTTTATAAAATCTCAAAATCTCAGGAATATCTCGGGATCCCGAAACTGGAATCTCGAACTTTCCGGACCTCGACGCATCATTCATCCACTAACATTATATTGCATTTGAATACAAACCACGCCGAATTTGCGATTTTATCAACATGTTAAGTAGTAGACATGTTAAACAATTTTATTACGAGCGGCGATTGGTTCGCGGTACTATCAGAGCTAAACATAAGCAGGTTCCATTTGTTATTCCTCGGCTGTTTTGCACAATGTCTTATGTTTTCTTGATGAGCTAAAACTTCGGCATGATTATTATCTTCGTAAAGTGAAGAATTTTAAATAAAAAAGCATGGAAAAGTACTGTGCCATTCATTCAGATGAAGCTTTTACGATTTTTTCAAAGCTTAAGCATATTACTGTCTTCGATTTCATATGAGGTTTTCATACACGGTAAATTGTTTCGGCGAAAATTTACCTTGAAAATAAGCAAGAGCTGTACTCACTTCTAATGCCTAGTACTTTACTCTTCGCGAAACGAATTCAACGGTCGAATCCCATACAAAAAGAGCTTTTCAATTCGTCAGTAAACCTCTTTTTGTATGGAATTTGACCGTTGAATTCGTTTCGCGAAGAGTATAGTACTAGGCATAAGCGTGAGAAGTTGCTTTCGAAAATTAAATCCAGATGGCATTGGCTTATGTCTCCAATCATTTCACGCCAATTTAGTATGTGCAGTTCATTCTTTCGAGCTAAAAAGGGACATCTGGATTCGGAATTTGAAAAATCAATTGTGCAAATATCTTTTCAATAACAAAATCGATCGAAAACTGAAATTCTTGACATTTTATATAGCAGAAAAGAGCAGTGTTTCTGCTCTTCTCCATTGTCGAAATTTTTTGTCGAAAGAATGGCCAGATCATGGAAACGTGTTAAAATTTAGCTTCACGATTAGCTCTATACCAGCCAGTGGCGGCTCTACCTTCGAGGCAAGTGGGGCTTAGCGAATGCAATTATCAAAATACTTTGTTTACCTATTGTTTTTAAAATCCACTAAAATATTTTTGTCTCGTCTCTTGAAAATTTGTATTTCATTACACGAATTCGAATGTATAATTCAAGAAAACTTACTTCGCTGATGCAATATGTGCACAATGCCCTTTTCATATTCTCTTTCCACATTCTGTTCCACATGCAAGCAATGCATGCCGAGCTAAGTTAAACTAGCTCCAAAAATGAGAGGAACTGAATGAAAAAAATCAATAAGCATAAAGTCTGTGCATGTCATACGCAATGACTTAAAGAGTAATCAATGGACTAAGTCCTTAATATACGCTTTTATTGATATACCGCTTTTTCGTCATTTGCTCACTCAATGAAGTGTGTGTAGTATTTGGGGGTGAGATTGTTGTTATTTTCCGATTTTGTTGATATTATCCGATTTTGATTACGACTTGGAATGTTTGTGAGTTTGTTGTCCTATGTTTACGAGGCGAATGAAAAAAAACACAAACTTTCGGCTGGGAAGATACTCGAAACTAGATACCAGGATTCTAAAATACTTTTTATTGCTCAGCTTGTCGCCGTAACCATTTCCTCTAAATTTATCTTGTGTCACTTTGCTTTGATTGCAAATCGGAACAAATTTGGGTACTTGAGCCTCTTAAACGTACTTTTTCATCGAACCAATTACGGCTACAGTGAACCTGTCTCATCCATTAAAAGAGTGCAAATCTGGATTTCAATTTGTTGATACCGTCTTTGAAACATTCTTCCAAATTGTTAATGTATTTTTAATTTTTATTTTAAATTGTTAATTGTAAAAGACGAATGTTTCAAATAAATCAATAAAAAACAACACCAGCACCCAAATAACACTTGAACACAACAACACAGTAAAATCTTGTGAAAAGTTAAGTTGCCCAACAGATTTATTCTGCGGCTCAAGACAGATACATGGAAACTTTTGTTTCCAAAACTTTTGCAAAAACCTCGCCAAAAAAATGGTATAATATATTTTCCGATCATGGTTTTGTAAAATTTTTAAGAACTGCTCGAAAGGAGGGCTATAGAGCCTATCGATTAACAGAATCAGCCATTGAATTGTGGGCTGTACAGATTATAAGAAAGATTCACCTCGAGAAGCCCTGATTTCGATGGAGGAATTGTCTATACTAGTAGACCGAAAAGTACGGAAGTTATTGAACAGAATGACATCAAAGCAGCTCTTTATGACAGCATGTTTAGACCAGACAACTGGCTGTTGTTTTTGCATGTCAATGTTTTTTTTATGCTACAAGATAAATAAGTCCATTCAACCAGTGATGTCTTTCTTGTTCGCTTGAATAAAACAAAAAATGGATGTGATCAAGCTATGTAATAGACACTAACAAGTAAAATTTACAGTTTTTTCACTTAGTTTGCATTATTTATATCGTTGCTGTGGCAACGAAACTTTTTTACACAAGAAAAGCTATGAATTATTTCCGAATCCTAGAACATTGATATCTACAAAAGCAGAACTATTAATGGCTAGCACTAAACATAAGAACAGGTATCGTACATCCTTAGATCCTTGCTCATTTTTTATATCTACTTCGTAACGGTAAGAAGATACACTGCAGACAGATACAAGGCAGCTTGGTATGATCGTATCGAATTTTCGCCACTGAAATATGCTATGCATTCAACTGAACTGTCTAGCCGAATAACGGCTTCCTACAATGAACTCGAAATTTAGCTGGCCCTTTTTCTGCAAATCTATGGGCACTAGTGAAAATAATGTCTATATGTCTTAGAATATAGTGCAGGTGGAATATAATTCGAATATCGAAAAGATATTACACCTGACAGAATTTAGTTCGACACATAACGGATGTATCTTATATAAGCATTTATAAGTATATTTGTAGAGCAACAGATATGCATAGTGTGATGTCTGCTAAGGATAAAACTTTCTTAGGCGACCCAATTTGTAGCATGCGAAATGTGAATTATTCCTACGGAATCCTAAGAGGAAATTGAACTGACTGAAGCTGTAGATAGTCGGCCGTATCTACATCTTATTGATTCAGACGGAGCGATAATAAGTTTAGTTATACTAATTCAATTTCGATGCCTGACGTTCACTATGATAAATGTGAAAGACACTGAAGGCAACGTAGACCAGTTTATGAAGTGTAATTATTTTTCAGTGGAAGCGGAAATTTCAGATGAATGAAACTTTGCTGATACTAGATATAGTAAAAAAATGAAAAATAAGATTAAAGTGCTAACAGTACAATTTATTAGGTGGACGCCGCAAAAATTTTATTTAATTTAAATTTGGTCTACATTTATGAAAAAAATAATCAATATTTTTGCAACTATATTCACTATATAAATACTCCACTTTATCAATAACAACATAAAATACTCTACTTTATTTGCAACCCTTGACCGAAATAATGACCCGATATCCTCTTTAATGATATTGCAGAAGATAATAAATACATCTAACACAATAAATTCAACCAAAAGACAAATGCAATGAAAATGTTTACTCCTAAAAACCTTGACGTACTTATCTGTATCCAAAACTGAATTCAATTAAACTTGAACTTCACACAAAGCTCGGGCAAATCAATTTTCTTTCTAGTCAAAATAAAGTTACCTCAGAGAGAACTGTCAATACTTTATCAAAACATTCAATGAATGAATTAACACTAAATACAATCTATCTAAACAAAATCCAGTGACATCGACTTCGTCGTCATCATCATCATCGTCTTCGATGCTTGCACCTATCAGGTGAATTCAAGAAGTTTTTGGCGAAAATCCTCTCGCTAAGTATGTGTCTATCTTTCTATCTACATAGTTCAAACAAAAGCAACGACATCTCCACTAGTAGCAACAACAAAAACAAAAACAACATCAACTAAGTCAAAGTAAACAAATAAATCTGTCTGAGAACCAACAAATTATCTACCTGTCTAAACTGGCGTTACACTTTCAGCATATATGAAGCGAATAGGAAGAATCTTAGCTCGACGGGGTGTGCTGTATCTATGTCTATACTGAAGAGTATCTAATCATATGACTAACAACATTGGTAAGCACACGTCACACAGAAGGTATCTTATCAGACACCCGAGAAATTGATTCAACTTTCTTCTCCTAGGCTAGAAATAAGCCTCTGACAGTGTGCTGCGGCTATCATTCTTCCTGCCGCGCTTCGATCTTCGCCTTTAGAAGCTCGACGTGTATATTTGATGCAAACCATGGATTCTATTAAGATGGAAAATATACTCTTCATCGAAACAAGTGCTACGTACGTTCGTAGAATGTGTATTACCTACAACAGTGAATTCTACATGTTGAAGTGATTCGCACCTTGATAAGCGCGAACCCAGCTGAGAGATATAGTTGAAAAACGATCGAAAACGAGATGAAAGTTGCGACGTGGAATGCCTATGATGGTTCATCATATGATTCTTTCCATCGCAAGAACTATAAAATGAATGGCTGTACGCGAGTTTGGATCACCTTTTTCTTCGATGCGTCTCAGCAAGAGTATTCATCTCACGTCGTGATATCTTAATTATGAGCTCAAGAAAACGGCTGTTGAATGGCTTTGTATACATCTGCCAGGTACAATGGATGTTATATTGGAAAATTCGATAGTTTATTGAAGAATATGGTATTTTGTTGCGTGTTTCTAATTGCAAGATTGATTGGTATTTGTGCTCATTTGCTGTCTATTTTGTATATATTTTGTGCGAACTGCGTTTTTGGAGTGGTTTACATCAAGTATTTCAGATAAAGTGTTCAAGTGAAAGAAACAACGTATGACATAGGCTAACCATACTCGTCACCTAGTTTTTACTTATTTCCATCCCAGCAGTCTTCAAGGCTAAATTTGAAGTGACAGTTAGATCTTCTTTTGATAAATTATTAAGCCTAGTATGGTATATTCTCGCTTTGAAGTAGATCGCAATTAATTTCAAGTTCAAGTTTAAAATAAATTTTATTCAGCATATATTTTCTTTCACATGGTACGGTGGAATTTAAATTAGGACTCAGACTACTGTCTTTGTAGATATGGTGTATCCAATTTACACGGTGTAGAATATTTAAATTTACTTATTTTACACAAGGAAAAATATTACAAAAAACCTTCACAGACAATTAAATGTACTATGATTAAAGTCTATCTTAATTTTGAGGCAGGCTAGCTAGCATGGAGAATTATCGAAGGATTCTAAACAGTTATTCATTTAGCTGCTTACATCTTGCTATAAAATTGGAGGCTACTTTTTTGATAAGTAAGCTTACGAGGGTTGATCGAAAAGTAGTGATAATCGGTTATTTCCAGTGTGCTTAATATTAAAAAAAACTCTAGCGCACCTGAACCTCTAGAAACACTAATGTTCGAAGAACAGTAGAAGAACCGTGCAGATTTCGAGTGCATATTCTACCACCTGAGCTGCTTATTACAGCCACTCTGTTTCAAACGCCACGTTTTACTTTGGTCTCAAGAATGCATTATAACTCATATGGTGGAAGGTTTCAGATATTACCACTGGCATGAATTTCAAAGTTTATGAGAGCCCAACACTTGTTAATTATATTCGCTATCAGTTGCTTATTTCACAAAATTTTGAAAGCAGCATCTCATATAAGATCAATGAAAAAAATGCTCAGTGCCTGCAGCACTGTAAGTGAAGTTGATGTTTGGGGCTGCGATCCGAAAAATTTGCAGAACTTTGGGAATTGAAACATTGGTTATTTATTTTCATTGTAAATGTTTCCGGTATGAATACTAACTGTAGGCATTTATCAATACAAAAATAGCACTATCGACTCGTGCTGGCAACCTTTTGCCAGTATCAAAACCAAAAATATATCACTTCTGCTTCACATTGAAACAATTTTCTCAGACAAGATTGTATGATATGTTTGCATATTTGAATGAGTTCATGGGTCGTTGAGTATCCAGGCTAAAATCAAGTTGAAATGCGGGAGTTTGTATTAAATTATCTATGACCTGGACTATAGGTGAAAGTACCACCTTGTCGAATATCTGGCCAAGTTCGCACAAAAAACTAATTGGAAAATAGCTTTGCCATCTTTCTAGAAGGGGGCCACAATAGCTTTTTTCCGGACAAATGAGAAGAAAGACAGCTTAAAGCAGCTATTAATCATGAATGTGAGCAGAATTATCGATTTTTTGGGCAGTGGTTTTTATATTTTTCAAAGATTGCAAGATTAATTTAATTTCCTTAGTGTTGCAGGCTACTGTGTAGCTAAAATCATTTTTTATGATACATAGATCCCAAATAACAGCGTTAGCTGCATGGCGGGTCGCAAAACAGCCTAGATCGTCGGAAATAGAATGTGCTGCTTGAAAATGATTCGATATCAATTCTGCTCTTACTTTGTCACCATACGTCATCTTTCCGTCAGCCAGTTTAGTTCCGTCTAAATACTTTATTTAATCTCCATAATCGGTTTTAATTTTCGCTTATGCAGGGTAGCTTCCGGTTCCAGAATAAATTATTAATAACAAACAAAAGTTTTTTGATTAAGTTATTAAAGAAGTTTATCAACTTCTTAGCGTTTCCATCCCTTGTGCGATACCATAAAGCCGCATATCTCGTCATATCGTCGATTTGAACTGTGGAGTAGAGCTCATCTTTGTTTTTTGTGTGCTGGGTTAATTCGCCGACCATATATTATTTTGAAGCTCACTAGAGCTGCTATCAATTTGATGATTAATTTCACGCAGGTCGAGTTTGCTTTGCATCAATTGAAGAGTTTAAGATCATTTCGAATTTCCGCCAATTTGTTTTTGTTAACGAATATACGAACTTCTTTACGGGAGGCTAGGTTTCTTTATTAGCTAAGGAAAATATTATGGGAAGGTAAAGGGAGCTCAATTCATTGATTGTAAAAGGGATGGTTACTGGTACTCTGTCATTACTGATAACAAGGTCAAGCGTTGATGGTCCACCAGAAGAAAGGTAGTATGTTGGCTCAGAAGAGAAAGGATTGTTCAAGTTCCTTATGTAAGTTAAGTCAAGTAGTATTACCTATGACGATAAATGAAGTCATCACAGATTAATGAGTGCACACATTTTTTAGTTAGTTTTTACATGTCTTCAGCAAAAAAGTCTAATTTTTCTTTGTTCAATTTCGTGCTCAGAAAATATGCTGCTACGATATGATTTTTCGAATCGTTTGAATACTATACATAGAATGATTTTCGATGACTTTAGTTTCAATGCTAGTAGGAATTTCATGGTTAATGCTGTTGTGCACGCAAAGAGCTACACCACCACCTCTTACATTTCCCTATCTTCTTTGCCTATCTTTCCCTATCTAAATACGATAAAATGGGCGAAAGAGTTGATCGATAAATTTCAGCCAGGTTTCTGTCAGTAAAATTAATTTTGCATTCTAACGCAAGGCAAAATTGTAGAGCTGGGTGCTGTTGCTACGTATGCTTTGGGCATTTCAGTGTATACTATTCAGAGGTGATTGCTTATCCATACAGAAATCTAGTTGCAATACTAATATAACATTGAATTGATGTTGTCTGGTTACGCATGTGGCGAGCTTTCCCATAAGTTCTACTAACAGTTGAATCAGCTGATCGGAAGTAAACAGGTTGTTGTTATTTGATCGCAGTGCATTCCTATATGATTTGCGGGGCTGCCGTGAAGTGGACGTGACGTTATTGTCTGTATACAATTCATGAGTTGTACACTCTAAAAAGTCGGTCTAAAATTAATTCTTTGATAATAATAAATATATTAATTTTTCTGTTTAAAATAACGAATCACAACTTTTTTTACACATTGGATGAGCATTTTTTGGTTGAACGCCAGATCAACTGAATAACAAATATCTTTTTGTAAACGTTAGCAAAATGAGCATAAATTTACTTATTTGCTGTTCACATTCACACCAAAGCTGTAAAATTGTATAATTTACTCGAATTTGACTTATTGTTTATGTAACATTGTGACGACAGACGGTAATTTAGCTAGACTGAACGAGTCTGACATTTCCTGATCGTTGCTTACATTTGAATAGCAGCAGTTAAGTGCACAGCGCCGCTTTTCTCTTCAGGTAATAAGTGTAGAAGTGTACCTAAGTTAATTAGAAGTGTAGCTATAAGTACTATAAGTTAATGTATATATGTGTATATATCAAATTAAAATAAATTATAAACTTAAAGGAATTGCAAAAAGTTTTTGTATTTGAATAGACAAATATTTTTATTTTTCTTACTTGATGTGATAGGACTTTCGCTTTTTTTAACATTTCAAGTTATTTATTAAAAATCTTTTGTAAATTATATTTAATTTTATGGTAATATTTTATGTTACAGCACTTCCCTGTCTTAAGTAGCTGACTTTTGCAGCATCAAATTTTTTCAATTGCGGTATTATTGAAATTGAATCTTAGCTAGATGTTAGCTGAAATTCCCGCTTGAGTAGTGCATACTTCCTAAAATCGCAATAAATAGCTTTTGATGTCATATGTTTGATAAAAAAATTCGGTAGTATTGTTTTTTTTAGACATTTTTGTGGACATTCACAAATAAATTGCGCTTATTATCATAAGAGACTCGTGAAAAGTAGCCTTTGCGTTATAAATTTCATTCATTTCCGTCCAAAATTTACGTCTTTTTAGAGTAAAATTACACGATTTGCTCGTAAAAAAATTAAACACTTAAGACGTAAAATATTCTTCGTACGTACTTATGTAAATTATATTTTTAATAGTAGGAAACCAGTTTCCTATTATTTTAAAGGTAAAATTCATAGTGTAATTCATAGAGTATATTGTTGTGAATACTAATATGTAAACACACATAAATGTCAAAACATATCAAATATGTCCACTTTGCGATTCCAGCGATATTCCACGCAAGTGGTGAACACTAAAATTATAATAGACTTGATTTAGCGGAGACTCCAACAGTTGCACTTAATTTTAAAAACAACATTAAAAGCCAAATCCATACAATTTAGTACCTATATTTTTCATTTATCAAAATTTTACTACTTAAGAGCGAAAGATGAGCAAATAAAGACGGTCTGTTTCGGTAAGCCAGATTGGTAGGCGACCAAACAGACTTTGTGCAACGAATAAAACAATTTTTGTTATTTGCACAAGTACGTCGTACCTATTGCTAAAGGGGCGGTTAAATTCGCCACGCAATAGCGACGACTGCTTGTGTCCAAAAGAATAATTTTTACCCCGTCTTATTTTTGCGAGAATTGGTAAAAGCGAACTGTACATATCGCATACCATTTCAATATATGAATAATTTCGTTCGATTCACGCTTTCGATAAAAGTGGAAATTATTGCGCATTGAGCGAAAAAGTATTGCCGTTGTTTTTTTCTTGCGCAGTATTTAGGACACGGTTTCATGATAATTTGTTACGAATAGCAATATATTCACAGGAATTATCATTTGATAAGTGCTGATTTTTTTGCAATTGGCCCAAACAATTTTACATTCCTAAGCCGCAGAATTTGCCAGATTGGGGTATTTTCCCCCAAATTTAGGGGAAAATTTGAGCTCTAGGAATTTTTGGGGGATTGATTTTCATGGGGTATTTTTCGAAGGAAGCTCAGCATCGATAAATTTGAGTTTTGAAGATTCTTTTGCTACGAAATCGCAAATGACAAAAGCAGTATGTCTGTACTCATTAAACGTCAATTTAGAATATATATTTTGTTGAGCAAAAAATTGATACTTCATATCAGTAAGCGTTTGGATTTGAAAATTGAGCTACGCCAGAGTTTTGAACACAAAAGATAATACATAAATCGATCAAAAGCTGAAATATTTGACATTTCAACTGTCTGTATTCAGCAGAATCTCCGCTTTTCTTCATGGTCGAAATTAGACTAGAAAACACAGAATTACAAAATATAATCGTAACACATTGGTGTAGCGATTTTTGTTTTAATTGGTAAATTCTCAATATAGATAAGTGGGCTTCCTGGATAAAACAAAACCAAACCAGGGCCCGATTTTTATGGAAAAATCAGACTAAGAATAATTTACCGTAAACATAGGATGGATTATGCCTTTATTAGGATGCCTATATTGAGGAATGATTCGAACAGACTCCACAAATGAACAATACTGGCCTATAAAAAAAAATTGCTTTTACATGCAAATAGAAAATTCGTAAAGAAGCGGAAAGAGGGGATATTGCTGACCCGGAAAAAATAGCTGAGCTTTTAAACGTAAAAACCACAAAAAGGAAAATTGCGGAGTTGAAAATATCGGCATTCATAGCAGAACATTGTGTTCTGCGTACTGTGGATCCCCTTGGAAGCTTGCTGAAGAAGTTGGATGATAGATCCGAAATGTTGGGTGACATCAAGCTGCATCGTACAAAATGTACTGCATTGATCTTAAATGTCATGGCACCTTGCTAGTCCAGTTAAATTAGCGATCAACCTCGGAATGAGAGATAATAAGCTGAGTTTTTGTGCATACCTTCATTTTGGAGTTTTAAAAGTTGTCTCAAAAGTCTCATAAAATCTCGTGTCTGCGTCGTAAGTTATTCAAGATCAAAGGCAAAAAACATTTTTCCGTGATTATCTCGCTTTCTATTGCTCCAATGATGTTAACATCTCCCATAAAAATTGTATATCATAAAATTTGCGACAAATTTTATTTGAAAAATGTTTGCATACGCTCAACCGTTTTTGCGATATAGGTCGGTGCGTACGGTGCGTACATACGTACTGTAATGCAAGGTCAACCGTGAATATCTGTGAATACTACCTTGAATTTTGAACTATTTGTATTATTTATCAGTTGATACATTGTATTTAATAGCACTTTACATATTTTTAATATATTCATTTGATTATGCTTACCTACTTACTTCGACGAAACAATGATTGTACGTTTTTGTAAAATCGATATAATAAATAAAAACTTATTGATATGCTCACTGAAAAGTTTGAGAGTGTAAATATCACAACAAAACAAGCGAGAGATGATGCTGATATTCTTATCATAGAAACAGTTATCAAAGAATCAAAATATGAAAGGACTGCCATCATTAAAGGAAAAGACACAGATTTAATAGTTATTTAAATTGGACGCACTCAATAACTTCAAGAAGACATTTTCTCTAAAAAAGTTGGCAAAAACACAAATCTGTTCTTCAAAAAGTTTTGACAAATATCCACTTTCTAAATAACATATTGTATTTTACCATACATTTAGTAGATGTGATACAATTTCTGCGCTGTCTAAAATAAGGGCAAAAAACTTTCATCAAATCACTAAAAAAAACTTGCCAATTTCGACGAACTAGCTCAAATTTTTCTACAAGAAAACTGCCCTGACAAACAATTATGCAAAAATGGAATTCGGATCTTAGGAGCGATATACAATGCTCCAAAATCTGCGGACAATATCGATCATCTTCGATATACTCAGTTTGTTAAATCTACAACACTTCATAAACCTGTCCAGTTATTTAATCTTCCACTGACAAGTGCAGCAGCCCATCACCATATAAACCGTGTCTATTGTCAGGCTCAAACATGGTTTAGGGCATGATTTAAGCTAGAAATACACTGGCGTCACGTCACGTGAGGTCACGTGCCGTCACATCAGCTGACCACACGTGTGATAGATCTGCAGTACCATTTTGTATGGTTAGAAATACACTGGCGACACGCCACACGGCTCACGTGACGTCACGTGACCTCACGTTTTTGATAATCTGCAAATTCAGATTTTTGAGCACACGTGACAGCACGTTTAGCCAATATTTTTACCGCATGGTATTTGATTTGATTGAAATGTATAAGGTAAGTGATTTGTTGCAAATGTATAAGCATGAATACTTGTGAAATGGCGAAATACATTGATGCTGGTAAATTGTGGGAAAAAATTGTAACAGAATTTTTATGTGCGCAGCGAAATTTAGTTAAACCTCAAACCGTCGATATGCAATTGCAACACACGTGAGCTGCTAGCATGAGACAAGTGTATTTCCAAGCGTGAGCTCATGCCTCCACACGCAAAACGTGACGACACGTGAGGTCACGTTACGTGACGCCAGTGTAGTTCTAGCTTTAGAGTCCCAGGGTTAGGGTTGGGTGCTCCGAAATAAATTCCTGGAGCCAATGGCAACAATATTACCATCAGCTCCCGTTAAATTACTCTATTTTGTAATTGTAAGAATAGATGTGGTCCACGGTGCGGGTGTAGAAAATTAGGGTTGCAATGCACTTTAGCTTGTGGCCAGTGTAATGGGCAAGCTTGCTTCAGTGCTGTTTCATTGCAAAATGACTGTGAGGAAGAGAGTGCATTTGTCCCAGAAATTCTGGCAGGTCTGGAAACCACAATTCAGGGCAACGAAGATGATTACGACGAAACAGAAATCACCGAACGTCCAGAAGATGACAATGAAGTAAAAAAATTTATACTTTTGTTCTTTAAATTATTTAAGCTTTATAGATTTTCACTGCAATTTAATTAAAATCGTCAGAAATGTACAACTGCTGAATAGAGATAAATTTAAAATATATTAACTCGTTTTACTTCTACTTAAAATTTACTTTGAATATATTAATATAACTTTAAGATATATAATAATATAATAAGCATAATATATTATCTAATATCTAAAAACTTACACATTTTAAAGATAAGCTACTTAATTATTGTTCTACTTAAAATCTTTGATCAATAAATTAAGATATACAATAAGTATTTCATTTAATGAGTTTTAATTACATAAAGTAGGTATTATTAAAGATTATGTTAAAAATATGTAAAACGTTATGAAATACAATGTATTAGCTGATAAATAATACAAATAATTCAAAATTCAAGGTAGTATTCACAGATGTTCATGGTTGACCTTGGATTACAGTACGCTACTCTTTATCGCGAAAACGGCTAAGTGCATGAAAAAATTATCCAAACAAAATTTGTCGAAATTTTTATGCTCTACAATTTTTATATGATTACATGCTTAATATCCCACCAAAAAGTGTGGATATATGTGCAGCAAAATCAGATCTAGTTTAAATTTTGAAATTCTTGACGAATTATATTTATTAAGAGCATACTTTCAAAACGTATCAGCAGTTTGAACCAATCGATATTATAACTTATCACTTGTTTCATTGAAAAGCAATATTATTGTGTAATTGATATGTACACAACTAAAAAGAATAATGGATTTTTATTACATTATCGTAACATCCGTTAGGTTAGGTTAGGTTAAAGTGGCTGCCGGTCCACAGAGGTCTGCCGTCCGACACACATAGGCACATGAGAGGCCCGTTGTAATTCCACACTAATTAGTGACTCTCTCTTACTCACTAAAATCGGGAAACCATCTGCTTCCCTTGACAAATCGCGTTATCCCTTTTAAATTAACCAGGGAGAACTCAGTAAGGTTTGAGAGAAAGGGAGCACCAATTGCCACCAACCTTCTCCTTGCCAACGCCTGGCACTGACACAAGAGGTGGAGAACGGACTCCTCCTCATCCTCAGAGCTGCAACTCCGACAGAAATCGTTAAACTGCACTCCCAATCGTTGTGCATGACGTCCTATGAGGCAATGGCCCGTAAGAACTCCCACTGTGCACCGTAGAGCACTTCGGGTTAAGCCTAAAAGCTGCCTGGTGCGATGCGCATCCATGGATACCCAGAACTGCCTTGCTATTGCACAGGATGATTCATCTGCCCAGGACCTTTTAGCATCCTCGAGATATTTTTGCCTAATGGCCAGTTTGACCGATGAAATCGGTATACCTATTAAGAGGGAGCAGGAGACCTCCGGCAGCAAGATTCCAAGCCTTGCTAGCTCATCGGCCTCACAGTTGCCCTGAAAACCCCTATGTCCCGGTACCCAAATCAATTCAACCACTGAATGTCTCGACATCTCCCTGAGAGATGCACGGCATTCAGCAACAATCATGGAAACTGTACAAGGACCAGCAAGGGATTTAAAAGCCACTTGGCTATCTGTGAAAATGCCAATATTAGTCCCGAATATTCGATTACACAGATGCCAGTCGATTGCCTGTAAAATAGCTGCAACCTCAGCCTGAAAGACACTACAATGGTCTGGTAAACGGAAGGACAGCTTGAGATTCAGCTCATCTGAGTATACACCACTTCCGACTCTATTGTTTAGCTTTGAGCCGTCAGTGTACACATGGATAAGCCCACTTTCGAGGGTGACACCATCATGCCATTCCTTCCTACCAGGAATGCGAGTTGTGAACTCCAAATCTAGTAGGCATTGCGGAGAGATATAGTCAACACCCGCTGGAGCGGGAACTCTCTCGACCAAAATCCTCGCATGGCCGAAATCTGTTCTACTCCATGGCGAGATACAATTTAGTCTCACAGCAGCAAGATTAGCTTGCTGTAAGATAAGTAGATTGGTTGGCAGCCAATGAAGTAACACGAAGAGTGCCTTATTAGGGGTGGAGTGGAGCGCACCAGTTACAAGTAGTGCAGCCATTCTCCGCACTTTTTCAATCTGTCGTTTTCAGGTAGCCTTAATAGCACCCTGCCACCAGAACACCACACCAAAACATAGAATTAGCTTAACCACAATAGTGTAAAGCCAAGCAACAGTACGAGGTTGTAATCCCCAATTCGCTCCCATGGCCCTTTTACAGCAGTAAAGTGCATTGAAAGCCTTGCGAGCTCTTTCTGCTACATTGCAGGTCCATAGTAGCTTCGAGTCAAGGATCAGCCCTAAGTACCTGACCCCCTGGCTCAAGTTAATGGAGACCCCATTCAACTTGGGTAACTCAAAAGAAGGAACTTTGTACTTCCTTGTAAACAGCACTAGTTCCGTTTTGTGAGGGTTCACATTCAAGCCGCACTCACGACTCCAACGTGAAAGTATGTCTGCATAAGCAATCACTTTGTAGCCAGCGCGGTCCAGTCTCATTAAAAGAGTACTCACCGTGATGTTCCACAGCAGGGGAGAGAGGACTCCACCCTGAGGTGTGCCTGTACTGACTCCTCGTCTTAAGCTGGCATCCCCCAGGGAAGAGATAACCACTCTACTTTTGAGAAGCTGCACAATAAAAGCAATCAGCCGCTCGTCCACATGAAGCACCGAGAGAGCCTCAACAATAGCGTTAAAATTTACGTTGTTGAAGGCCCCCTCGATGTCCAAGAAGGCGGCAAGAGTATATTCCTTAAGCACAAGGGATTTCTCAACTTGCTCAATAAGGACGTGAAGAGCAGTCTCAACAGATTTACCTTTGGTATAAGTGTATTGTGACTGCGAGATCAACATAGGATCAATTGATCTTTTAATATGGTAATCAATGATCATTTCCGAAATGTTAAGCAGGACTCAGCTAAAACTTATTGGACGGTAGTCCTTTGGCCTAACATGAGAAACTTTTCCTGCTTTGGGGATAAACACAACTCTAGTTTCCCGCCAGCTGGTGGGAACATACGAGAAGCGTAGGCAAGCGTTGTAAATCTCTCTGAGCCATGGTAGCGATACTTCCATGGACTGCTGAACGTCAGCCGCAAGCACGCCATCAGGGCCCGGGGATTTAAACGGCTCAAAGGAGTAAATAGCTTACCTCAGCTGAGAGTCTGATATTCTGAACGGGGGGGCTCTACCGCAATTTAGTTCCGTTTGGTGCACTGTCCCTATAGGGCAATAATTGCCCGGGAAATGTGCATCCATGAGAACGTTTAGAGTATCTGCGCACGAACTAGTCCAAATGCCCTCAGGGTTCATGATGCACCCCGTAGCCTTTGGTGTCGTGCTTAATACCTTGCGAAGGCGATTCGCCTCGCTGAGACTCTCTACGTTTCCACAGAAAAATCTCCATGAGGACCTCTTAGCCTTGCGTATGGCATACTTAAACGCCTTCAGCTTCGTTTTATACGCCAACCAGTCATTAGATCTTTTCGAGCTATGAAACTCCTTCCTACATTCTCTACGCAGGATACTGATTTCCATACTCGACCAGGAAGGCTTAGGATTGCCCCTGGCCGAGGGTGGCTTGCATGCTTCGCTAGACGCGGAATTGAGAGAATTAGTAAGGGTGTAAACTGCCCGATCCAATTCATGGTAGCAGCAGTTTTCAGTGAGGATCGTACCAGAGAATGAAATAGTTTCCAGTCTGTCCTCTTTCTGTTGATTAAGGCTGCCTGCACAGCAGAGCTGCGGTCAGCCACGTTATACGATATGCACCTATGATCAGAGAATGAGCACTCTTTTAGAACCCTCCAGTCACGGAGAAGATGCGAGTGCCGCCCACTAATCAAGGTAATATCAAGAACCTCTCTGCGGTTTCAAGTAAGGAAGGTTGGATCGCTACCAGTGTTGGCGATGAAAAGGTTGTGGGCCAAGATGAAGTCAAAAAGTTCCTCACCTCGGCCATTAGTGTTGGAGCTACCCCATACTTCATTATGAGCGTTGGAGTCAGTCCCTAGAATAAGAGGCACAGCAATCTTTGTGGCTTCAGCCACAACACCCTTGATAATGTCGCATGGTGGGCTGTCGCCATGATCGTGTGCCATGTAGCAAGAAACAAACCAGTATGATCTCTGGTCGATTTCCACTGCAATAGCCATATTATCCCTGTCACTGAAATTGTGTAGTACAAGGACGTTTATGGTTTTCTTGACAAGAATGCAGACACGTGGCTCATGTAAGCCATCGGGTGCCACTAGTCTGTATCCATCGGTGCGTAACCCGCAAACCCGGTTTTTGGCAACCCATGGCTCTTGGATTAGAATAAGCTCCTCCTCTGTTCTAGACAGTCGAAAGAGCAGGGTAGCTGATGCTTCCTTGGAATGGTGAAGGTTGATCTGCAATACCTTCACCATCATTTATTTTCGACGATGGTTAGATCCAGGTCCTCCCCCTCTGACATATATGTCTGCCCAGCCTCTTCCTCTGCTTGCAGAGTCATGAGGTCCAGGCAGCCACCCAACTCGGAGGTAGTCCCGACACTAACCCCGTCTGCATATAGGGATTCCACCTCGGATTCATCTTCAGATGTCGCCCTCGAAGATGTGTCCAACCCCTTTTTAGGTGGGTCCTCCGTTCTGTGAGTCACCTGTTTAGGGTGAGGTTCCTCGGGTGTTGGATCTCTCGCAGCAGAGCTCTTTGGCCTGTCGCTTCGGTAGATCCGTAGGGTTAGTTCTTCGACCCCATACCTGATAATGCCCTTTCGGGCATCTAAAATCGGGAGTGCCTTTTCATTTATGATGAAGAGAGCCTCCCGCCGATTATCTACCGGCTCTCCTATCTTCGCTACCCTCCAATTTTCCGTTGGAAGATCCGGATTGAAAAGCCGCACTATTTCCAGGACTTCCACTGGATCCGAGTTGAAGCTTGGAATCCAAGTCCTGTATCTAGGCCAGCTGGGAATCTCATCCTTGTGCACCACCTTAATCTTGGCCCCTGGCCAGAGTTCCCTCAGCTCGGAGATTGACTGCTTATAAAAATCGGCTGATCGTTGGTCTCCACACGCAACTAACCAAATTCTTTGTGCCGTAGGTGGTGGACTCGAGCTGGCTTCTGTAGCCAACAGCAGATTCCAAACAAAGCCTGCCTTATCTTAAGCCAGTTTTCAGGGGAGATGGTTCTATCTCCCTTGCTGGCAACAATCACGGCCCAAACCAGGCACTCTTTGGCCATTTCGCTAAATGACCCAGTTATCCCTGTAGGAGCCGTCACTATTTTCTGCTTTTTGCAGTCTTGCCTGCCCTGATTCATCTGCTCACCCGACCTTTGTCGTTTCTGAGCTAAAGCTCCAGGGTGTAGAGGGAGCGGATTACGGTGCTCCCCAATGAATGATCTTGCCCACGGAAGGGACTTTTTATCCTTGTCGGACATAGTGTCAGGGGGGACATTTTCAAACTTCCTCAGAACTTTGAAGGCTGCCCTTCTAGTTCCATAAGCCCGAGATTTTTTGGCGGAGGAGCTTTGTGTGCCTGAAGAGGAGCAAGCGGCACCGGAGGTAGCGCTTGTTGATGATCGGGCTGGCTCATTCACCGAAACCTTCTCATCACACTGGCCACAAACGGACTTCATGGCATTCGCAGGGCCAGGCTTGGTGACCTCAGCCCCGGAACCGCCTGAAACAGGGGTTGAGAAAGATTTTGAAGGCACTGGAGCTGATCCACTCGTCATGTCTCCACTACCTTGCCTAGGCGCTGTGCCAGGCACTGGAGCTGGCCCACTCGTCATGTCTCCAGAACCTTGCTTAGCCACTGTGCCAGTAGTCAGTGGAGCTGACCCAATCGCCATGTCTCCACGCGCCCCTGCAGCCTTAACCTCATTCCGCAGAGCTGGCTTATTCACCATGTCCCCACTTCCTGAGGCATCAGCTGCAGTCGACGGTGCAGCTTTTTTCACCTCAATTGAACCTACACTACCAAATTAATGGCGACGAGACTGAGAACGTACTCTGAGGCCTGCCAGGGTTTTAACGGGACAGATATGGTCGTATTAACCCGGAGCCGTTCATGAAGTGGATTTCACTCCGTCGCTACCGTGCCTGAAGACGACTAGGTCCGGAATGCTACGATAACCAGCCCATGTGCAACAAACGTATTGTAAATTGAGAGAGGTCCAAGGACGAAAGCGGTCGTAAAGGGAGTCAAGATCATTTAGCGTTACCCAGGATGCACCGCGAGGAGGCGATCTAGTTACATCTTGAACATCCGTTATAATGATTGAATTTCAATTCGTTTTAAACTAATTTTAAAATTAACTATCATGACCAAACAAGGAGTATTAATTGGACGAGAAGATAAAAACTAATTTCTTTTTATCTTCTTGTCCAATAATTAAATTTGGTGCAATTATAGATTAACGTTTTAACACCCATGCACATATGTGCATAAATTTAGCATTGTAATGAACATAAATTTAACATTATAATGAACTTAACTTCCAGTGTACCAATAAGCCAATATATCTGTTTAAATTCTCTTAATATAGTTTTTTAATAAAATCCCGAAATATCGGAACTATCTCGATAACCCCGAGATAATTAATGATAATTGATAGAGGTCCCGAAAAGTCGGGGTTAGAGTTTTCGGGACCTCTATTTCAATCTGGGGATTAATGCCTTAAATTAGGCATAAAATTAAACATGGGTTGAGTAAATATGTAATTTACAATGATTGCAAATTAAGTTTTAACCAACTTCAACCTGAAGGATCCAAACAGATAGTTAAACAAAAAACCAACTTTCTAAAACGAAAAAAAAATTCCGTCCAACAGCTATTTTACGTGAATGAAATTTTTCAAATTACGGAAATAAATCACTATTTATGTCGATAAAGCATCAATTATATTAGTTGTACATTTTTTTAAAAACAAGATTATGTTTCAAAGACTTCGTAATATGGATTGGAATATTTTGTTTTGTAATGGGCAATAGATTATCTATTTTTTCAAAAATATAGCTGCTGACCTATGTATTGAATTTATGGAATGGTTAGCACTCTGTATATAATCTTGATAGAATTTAGTGCTTACAAACTCAGTCGGATGACCCTCAGCTATATTTTCTAATCCTGCAATGCACTCTTTGTAATCATTTTTCGAGAAATCTTGATTAAATCTTAAGTATCACTGAAAAATCATTCTTAGTTTCACTAAGATGATTTGAAAAGATTTTCTGTGAATCCATACACATCTTTTTGTTGAACATCCTCATCCTACTTCGTCTAGTTTAGTTCTCTGCCAATGATGTCACTATAGGTAAGAGCTAAATCCTTGAAATGTCTTCCTACTGTAGCTTCACTATCGTCTGTGTCTTGATTTGATATCTTCAACTAACCACAGACATATCATCCTTCCGATTTTATCTTATAGTGAAGATTTCAACAAAAAACATAGCATCGACTCCATATACGATGCACATAGCACGCGAGTACAAATTTCATGGCATCTTATAGGAATTCTGTGGAAAGAAAACAGTCAACCACCTTTCAGAAAGTCTGTCCAGTTCAATTTATCCCTGAGATCTCAATGTCTTACTATAACCATCCGTCCTGGTTTTTTTTCTGTTGTCGCTAGTGTCACTGTTACCAGCAAAACGGTAAATGCTTTCATTTCCACTAAGGCACTAACCGTCACAAAAAAGGGCGGATTTAGTTGCTACCTTCAACGAACGGCAGGTAAAGTAACGATGGTAGAACTGGCCACCGCAAAACGACACACAGGGCCGACAACAGAGTAACCGTTATAATAATAAATCTTGTGTCTTTTTCTGCTGGTAATGCTGGTATTACCGAATAGCTGGGAGAATGTGCACGGTGTTGGTCTGAAAAGTCTGAAGAATGTATAGAAAGCATAATTTTGATTTTTTTTATAACATGATGGTGTCCAATATTCATCGGTGTAACTAAAAGTGAATCCTGGTGTATGGTTGAGTGGACTTTTGGTGGACGTTTGGATGTTATGTCCTTGTTGGGTATACTTGATTCCTCGCAAACGAAAATAAAGGAAATGGATTTCCGATGTGAGGAAAAACTATTGACTAGCGTTCAATGAAGAGTATAGTAATGGACGCACTGTGTAGAAATAACATTTTTGATTTAACAACTGCACGAGTTTAACATTTTATAGACTAACATAAATGCTATTCAATATTAAATACAATAATGAACAGCTTTCAAATGTCATTATTCAAATTTGGACTGAATAGAACTTTGAAGTCAACGTCATCATCGTGAGCTTGAAATAATTTTCTAAGAGGACACGGCCACGAAATAATGTCATGAAATTCAGAACGGAACATGGAAACTGAAGTAACATATCACGCAACCATGTTAATTTATTCTACAAGAGACTTCATAATTATGTTTCGAGTATTTAATTACTGAGAACTGAATGAATGTTTTTTCTAAGAATCAATGATGAAAAGACATTCTTGATTAAGTTCAAGCTAGGATATATGTATCAGGCATGACCTAAACGAATGTAAAAAATACTATACAATAATTCGACAACAAGTCCTTAGTTTTCTTGAATGCTTGCACTGGTTATTTAGAACAAAAGTTAATTAGCATCTTCGCATGCCAATTATGGTTAGTAGCATTTATTTAAATCTTTTGTAGTTTTTAATATGTTAGTTAGGATAAACGAAAAATCATCACGCTTGAGCAATGAAAAATGGCAACGACGTTAAAGGATTGGGTGTTTTTAGTTTGGTTTTCATTAATTGGATGTTTCCGTGTATTATATTAGTTTTTGTATTGGTTTTGTCAATAAAATGTGAAACTGCACCACTTATCTTTTGATGCCGATTTGCTCACACCTGATGCTTGAAACAGATTTGGTCTAAAGTTTACTTTATCATTGAAATTTTTTTTGTTGGTTCCTCAAAAGCAGAAACAAAACTAGGACTTTGAAATATGATGGTTGAGATATGAATAAATTAAAGTATTTTTAAACTTACATTTTTTGTAAATTAATTCATATAAACTCGGCGGGATCACACAGCCCTTAAGTGATGTTACTGGTAAGTAAGATAAGTAAATGATTTTATGGTTGTTTGTTGTGCGCTTTTTTAAAATATTAGATGATTGGCTAAGATCATAAGATGATTGTTTCACCCGAAGGTGAAAGCCGCGGGTTTGCACGACCCGGCTTAGTATCGGCACTGCTCCTTTCATTGGGAAAGGCCCTCTTAGCTAGGCAGGGGCTCTGGTTTATAAGCTATCCAGTATGATATCGTTATCTGAACTGACCATAAATCGATTCCGGATCTGGTGTTTGCTTAAGAGTATATGAAGAAGGTGCACACTTCACCTAGATCCGGAAAAATGGGCACTTTAAACCGTATGAAGATAGGTACGTTAGTCAACGATTAATAGATTTGCCTCCATGGGTAAAATTAAAACTGGTAGTATTAATAATACTCTGTCGTCCGTGCAGAAATCATGGTCCCCGTTCTAATGGTGGGCCCTCTTATCAAGCTTAATTGTGGGTGCAGAGGTTAAACACTAACGGTGTTTTTCTTCAGAATGTTTTCTTCTTACATCCCAACGGGAATTGGAGTAATGCATGCAAGTAGAATTCACGATTCATGCATTACCAGTAATGCTTAAAAGCTTTAATCTACAAAGTTTAAGATATATGTTCATTACTCGCAGCATAAGGGGAATCCAGCTTGCAGTCGGGATAAAAACTTGCGATCATACAATCCACATAGTCGGCGATGGGTGCTGTCTAGGCCCACTAAACCAAGCTGGCCACATATGCAAGTAACGTGCAAAATGGCGGATTTAAGGAAAAATCTTTAACCACTCCGAAAGAATGTCCGACACTGAGAACTGGCAAATACATCAGAAACACCAGTGAATCTTAAAAACAAAAGATCAACGCACGCATCAGCTGTTCAAAAAACGTATCTGGCCTGGTTTAAGGGGCCCTTGATAAAGTAGCAAAAAGAAAATTACACCGAATTTTAAATTGTCCAATTGGTAGGTGAAATGTTCAGAATAGCACAACCTACACATTCCGGTTCATGCAGAGCTAAACTCGGCCGTTAGATCAAGCTTCAGTACGCATTCCCCCTAGATGAATAATGCCGCGATTTAAAAATAGCTTTGTTTTGCGAAGCAATGCCGATCTTATGCCTTATACGCAATTCTTATGAAATGTGTACTTACGCCTTACTTTTCCCGTTGGGGTGTTTATTTGTGCTTTTGTGTGTTTGTTGCTAACGCTATTTTATCAAAACTTCTACATTGCTAGCAGCAGCAAAAATGATCTCCGTACTGGTTTCATTCGGTGTTATTCATTCAAATATTGCAAAGACTCGTAATTGTGATAATTAAAAATTAATTAAAAGTAAAAACCAAGGAGTTTTATGAGACAGCGTGATAATTTATTGATATAGTAGGTTGCATCAAGCGAAAAAACATTTACACCGCAAATACCAGCTATAACGCATGATTTCGATTTTCGGTTTGTCGCTTTGAGAATGGAGCAAATAATAAAAAACTCTAGCGCCAGTGCTGCCATTTTAGCATTTTAAATGCTAGATCTAGCATTATTTTTTCCAAAACGTCATTCGAAATTCGGAGTTAGCATCTAGCATTATTTTAAGCATTTAAATTTAGATTTTGGAATAATCTGGCACTCATCTATTTACAATCTCGCTCATCAAATTTTAATTTCAAAGTCCAAAATATAAAGATTATAAAGTCATCTATATTGCTTTAAATAGGTAACGTTCGATTTAATTGTGATGATGCTAAAAATCAGTTATGGGGTCCCATCCACTTCAGACTCCCAGGAGCCTCGGGCATCTACAAGTTCAAGTTTACCCAAGTATGTGCATTCAAGTTAGATATTTTTTCCTGAATAATGTGAATTATTTGTTTTGTTGGGGCTTCAAATGCAAGCAGTCGCACGGATAACGTTGGAGAAAAATCTTCGTTATCCGACACTAATACTTTTTCTTCACTTAAAAATAAAAAATATTAGTAGAAATGAGCTTTACATAAGAGAAGAAGATTTAGATATAACTGATATACATACGAGAGTTGTATATGAGTTATACATACGAGATTTGATCAATCAGTTATGATAATGAATATAAACCAAAGTGATTAAACTTAAAAGATATATTTATTTTTCAACATAGTCTTCTAATAAGTTAAAACATTTAGTCCATATTTTTTCCAAACCCAGGATACCCTTAGAGAAAATTCTTTATCTGGACTCTCCCAAAATACCAGCGGCAATCACTTCCCTAGCATTTTCAAAGCATTTTCACTCCGAAGGTGTTGTTCGAGCCGAGGAAAGAGGAAGAAGCCACTGAGAGCTAGATCTGGCGAATAGGGTGAGTGTTCAAGCAGTTCAAATCCTGATTCTTTAATTGTATCCATCGCAACTGCACCCTTGTGAGCCGGTGCGTTATTTTGAAGAAACAGAACTCCGGCTCGCAGTTTGCCGTGTGTTTTCCCTTTCATTGCCTCTCGCAGTCTTCTTATTTGGTCAGTTTAGTAAAAACCTGATATAGTGGCTCCCGTTTCCAAATATTCCATCACAATAATTTCTTCAGCGTCCCACAAATATGCATAACCTGTCCTGCCGAACTTGACACTTTGAGTTTCTTCGGCATCGATGAAGAAGGTCGCTTTCAGGTCATCGATTGCATTTTCGTTTCTGGATCAAATGGTGGATCCAAGTCTCGTCCATGGCCATGAAATGCGACAAAAATTTCTCCTGATCTGCCTGGAACTTTTTGAGATTCATCCTTGAATTGTCGACTCGTTTCTTCTTATGCTCGTCCGTTAACATTCTCGGGCAGATACCTTCTTCATAAGTATTTTGTTGGCAAAGATTTTTCGGACACTACCATATGAGATAAGACCTAAGCTACATGCCTGATGGTCACTCTTTGATCTGTCAACACGACATCTTCGGCTTTTTTTACGTTGTCTTCAGTGAGGGATGTGGATGAACGTCCTTGGTGGTGCTCATCTTCAGTATATGTTCTTCCCAGCTTAAACTCCTTGGCCTAGCGTGCAATGGTGAAATATGGAGGATCAGAGTCTCCTAATGTTTCCACCATGTCGCTGTGTATGCCAATGGTAGACAATTTTATGAAACAAATTTTCAAACAAATTTCGTTTTTCCCACTTTGGATGTTCTCTCTTCGTCTGTTCTCTCTTCGTCTGTTCTCTCTTCGTCTGTTCTCTCTTCGTCTGTTCGTATTCAAATGAATGAAGCTCCTCTTAGAACTGTTTTATACTGGAGCTAGTGCTTTCGGCACTTTGAATCCCGAAAATCATGGCCTATTTATGTTTTTTTCATGCTGACTTTGTGAGTATATGTAGTAGTAAAAATTTTTTTTTTAATTTTATGCGAAGTGCGAAGTGGAAATAACCAATTATCATTGCTTGTTGATCAACCCTCATATATATGTACATATTGTTTTCATATTGAACCATGTTTATTTCAATCAAATAAGAAAGCATTATTTAGCATTATAATTTTACAAGATCTAGCATTATTTAGCATTAAATAAAATGGAATCTATCATTATTCCAAAAAAATAAATGGCAGCACTGTCTAGCGAACCTGAACCGCTAGAAATACTAATGTTCGATGAACGGTAGAAGAATTGTGCAGGTTTTGAGTGCATATACTACCACATGTGTTCCAACCTGTTTTGAGTGCGAAATCACTTCGATCTTAACAACGCATTTGAGCTCATAGGGTGGCAAGAGTTTTAGGAATTTCAAGGTTAAGGAAAGCCAAATACTGCAAAACTTTGAAAGCAGCATAACATAACATAAACAAAGAAAATACTCAGTGCTTGCAACACTTTACTAGCACTGCAGCTAAAAGTCTCACACAACTACCTCACGTCAAAATCAAATAACTCTATCGATTGCGATTTT
>OX376373.1:94471794-94497615 GCA_947369275.1 Nemotelus nigrinus | reverse complement strand
TATATATATATATATATATATATATATATATATATATTTTTATATATAAATATATATATATATATATATACCAGTGTATAATATATAATCAAAACTATTTCACTCCCTTTTTAAGTAAAGTACTGCCTTTGGATTACAAAATTAGCTCCCCTGAAAATTTTAAAAACGCCAGTACTCTCGATGACCGATAGATATGGAATTGAGAAAATCGAGGTTTACGGAGGCTTTTTATAATATCGATAAATCGTTTTTGTGATATTGTTTTTGTGCTCGCAGACTTTTATCACTCCTTCGTATTTAGATGCCATAGCCTTAAGAGAATGAGCTTGCTTTAAAGTTAAGGCAACGTAGCACCTCCAAATTTTTAAAAAATCGATTTTTGTTTTTTGATTGAATATGTTAGAATGAAGGTTTTAAAACATGATTTTAATAATATAAAATTGAAATTCTAAAACAAAAAAATTTTATGAGTATATATAGCGAAGCGCCCCAAGATCATTTTTTCTATGATTTTCGTTCACTTCGCTATTTCGCTACATCGACTTAAGCCAAAGTGTAGACAAAGATAAATGAGTCATCTCCTTTAAAAGAAGCAAAAAATAAGCTAGCCTTGGCAAAAAAAATAAAAAAATAGCTGTAAAAGATGTTTCTAAAAAAAGTGTAGAATCTCCAAAAAAAGTTCACCTGACACTAAAATTAATGAAAAATTTAGCCACGCATTATGGCTTAACAATACGACGAAATCCTGATTCAGTTGATAATATGCGCAAGGAAATTTGGGCAGCATATTACCACACAATTTCAACTGATGAGAACCCTCAACACTGTTATTGTCCTGTTGGAGAAACGACTTGGTGTAACTGGCGCAAGGCGGAGGCAGCGGGTGATAATGCATTAAACAATTTCAAGCATCCTCCACCTTTAAATGATGAGGTACAAGAAATTTTAAAGCCTATTTATGATGACTTATCATCAGAAGATTTATTAAAGCGTTGCTTGGGCAATTTTGCGCAGAATAATAACGAAAGCTATAATTCTTGTGTTTGGAATTTGGCCCCCAAACATACTTTTTGTGGGAAAAACGTACTAAATATGGCTGCAAATATTTCTGTATGTACATTTAGTGAAGGATTTATGGCTATCTTGAAAAAAATGCAAGTCATGGGAATTACAATTGGCCAATGTGCGCTGGAACATGCAGAGCATAGAGATGCTGCAAGAATTAACCAGGCGGAAAAACACTCGACTGAGGCATCCAAAGAGGCCAGAACTGCTCGAAGGGAGCAAAAATCTTTAGAAGAGGAGGAGTATGAGCAAGAAGAAGGTGTATTGTATGGTCCAAGCATCGCAGATTAATTTTCGATAAGATTTATTGCAAAAAATATTGAATTTTAACTTGAAATGCGATTTTCTCGAAACAACGTTTTTCAAGTTGGCGTGCATGATTAAGAAAAACAATATTATCCAATCGTTTTGAAATTTTAACAAGTTAATTTGCACAAGTTAATGCTCAGAATGAACCTCGGATGAAAAAATCGGCATTAAACTTTTTTAGTTATAGCCGATTTTTGGGGAAAAAAAAACTCGATTTTCGAAAAAACGCCGCCATTTTGTTATTTTTCAACCAAATTTTTTTTTTTTAGTTCATTCCAAGGCCGCTTTGATGCTGGTAAAAACCCCGTTTTTGTTTTTTTTTCAGACTTTCCTGAGGGCAGTTATCATGCACGCCAGGTTTTTTTGGTGTATTTTCCAAAAAATTGTAACAGGCGACAGGGGGCCACAAAACATTTTTAACAATTTTGTTTATGTAGTCTAAGACATATAAAGTATGTGTAAAAAGTTTCATTAAGATATGTCTTTTTATTCAATTAAAAACAAGCCTTTGAAAATAAAATTTTTTTTTCAATTTGAAGGTGCTATGTCGCCTTAAGAATGAGATTCTCATCTCTCTCCTACCTCGTCACCACCGGGACCCACACGCTTGCCGTCGGGACTGTCTGTTCGTAATGCCAGAATTACACTGCTGTCACGTCACGTGAGCTCAGTGACATGTCATCAGCTGATCTCACGTGTCATAAATCTGCAGTACCAGTTTGTGTGCTTAGAAGCACGCTGCTGGCACATCACGTCACGTCACCCAGACTCATGTGCTGTCGCGTGAGCTCACATTTCCGATCATCTGCAAATTTAGATTTTTGAGCTTACATGACAGCACGTTTAACATGCAACGTATATTTTTGAATGTCGTATATAGCAAAATAACTACTGCTTAATCAAAATATGCATTATAAGTGAATATATGCACTTTGAGTGACGCAAATATGTGTTCGTACATGTATTTTCTAATCGAAATCGTAGTTTTAGCCATTTTTCGTCGATCAACTTAAATTAACTGCAACTCACGTGAGCTGCTATCATGACACAAGTGTGTTTGCAAACGTGAGCTCATGCCTCCGCGCACATGACGTGACAAGGCGTGAGCTCACTAAACGTGACAGCAGTGTGTTTCTACCTTAATCGTTCTTCATCATCCCCTTTAAAGCACCCTTCAATGTGTCAATATCTCCATGGTATTCATCACGTGACACTTACCTATTTTACATCATGGACGCGCCCGAATCCTTCCCTTTATTTACAGCACGCTTCCTCAAAACAGTACGAGATAACGGCGCAGTGAAAAAGCGCGGCAGGAACTACACCAATGACTAATGTAGATTAACTTCTCATCGTAGTCATATTGTAGCCGTTTTTTGTTGCATTGCGTGGCTGGAGACATGAAAAAAAACACACTAAGAAAAAATGGATAAGAAAAAAAACAGGGAAAAAGTAGAATTAAACGCGCGGTTTGCGCGACAATGGGCCAGGTGGATTAGATTTGCATAAAACCGACATCAATTCTCATCGCATCCGCTGAAATAACTCTTCAGGGCAGTGGAAAATATATAACCTGTCGTAGTCGAAAGTAAAGCACATGTCAAGGGTGGGTAGAGGGAAAAAATATGCTTGTTTTCTTTTTGGTTTCAAAATATCATTTGGTGAATGCATTATTCGTTGTCAGATATAATATGTGCACGCAGTGTGCACAGGTTGGGCGCCAAATATGTAAGTGGGCTTGAAGAGATAGCCATAAGCATGAAATATTGCTAGAGTGTGGTTGTGGTGAGTGTGGCGTGTTATCGCCTAGGATATTAGATTGATCTAAAAACTTTATTTTTGTAAATATAGAGTTTGCATTACTTTTACTTTCTGAATTTTAAAAGAAGCTATTTTTTTATGGCAGAAGTAAAGAAAAGACTAAAAACTCTGTACTTTAACTTCGAACACAGTTCATTAAAAATAAAGCAAATATTACGGCTACTGAATTGTGATCATGGTTCCCTTCTTGTCTATAAATCAGCATAGGCAACGTATATCGTCTCTAAAGCTTATCAAAGAAGAGAATAATTGATACGGGAAACTCGATTATTTTGCGAAATAAGCCTCCGAAAGCAGAATCAAATTGGAATGGTTTTCGCGGGATGATTAAAATTGAAAAACTTTTATTTGTATTGAAAATTTTTATTTGACAAAGTGGTTTCGAAAGTATGCACTGATTCTCATCAGACACCAGCTCACAGTGCATACTTGACTGATGCGACCACTTGCAGTTGAAAATTATTAATTATCTGCTGTAAACGATACCATAGAATCGTAAGATTAACCAAGAGATTTCAATCATCAATACAATTTGACGTAAGGGCAAAGAGAAGAAAGAGCAACAAAATAGCGTCAAAACTTTAAAATCGGTACCTGTTGAGTCTAAAGTAGTTTTTGAGTAGGAGTAATTACAAGATAGTAAATATCTAGGCTGTACTAAGAAAATCATAGCGCCAAAGACTATGACTACGTACTTCTATTGCTTTATACGTCCCAGTAGGACCACAAGCATCGATGACTTTTACCATGCACTCTTTCATTAATGCCTATGAATTCCAAAATAATGGATTACAATGTAATGTGTCAGTAGTGCAAAAAACAATCATTGTGGTACAGAAATCCATATGGGTTTATCTACTAACTACTTTACTGCATTACAAAGTAATGCACAGTGAAGGGTAGAGTAATGCAAAACGGAGCGAGTATGGTTACTTATAATGACCTTCTAATGTTTAATTCATCGATGCGGTCATGCGAAAACAATCCGATGATGATTACTGGTAATAATTACGTATAATTACATATATATATATATATATATATATATATATATATATATATATATATATATATATATATATATATATATATATATATATATATATATATATACATATGTATATAGATAGATAGATATATATATATATATATATATATATATATATATATATATATATATATATATATATATATATATATATATATGCGCCAAGAAACAGGTTAAGGGAGAAAATCTTTGGAGTGGCTGATCCGATTGAGCAAACATGTTGGAGATACATGGACGTATATTAAGAGTATGTCCTTGAAGATTTGAAATGAACATACTTGTAGCTTTTTCGCAGCGATAGGCCTTTTATTTTTTTGTATATCCATATGTCTGTGCAAAGAGGTTGTTTTTCGAAAAAGTAAGTATTGGAGATAAAAGTTGATAATTTTTTTTGCGGGGACTGAGTGCCTAAAAGAAGACACGGTTTTTTTCATAATTCCATTTGTCATAACTTTTGACGAAAACATTGGATTATCGTAAAATTCGCAGAGCATATTGATGTTGACTCAAACTTTACATGATTAGAATTATGCTTGAGAGTGCAGCGGCGAGAGGGTGAAAAAGATCCTTCAAGTCTTTGATCCTGCTGAGTAAATTGAGCCTTTCGACCAGAATCGCAATTTTTGATAAATTTAATTCTTCGTATAGAGTAAAAATTTTCGATATATATAAAACGAAAATTTTCTAAATTCTATGTTACACAAGAACGGCAACCCATCATGAAGTTGCCTCTATTTTGAGCTCTTTAAGTTTCTGTTCACAAGTACTTACGATTTGATAGCCAAACCAATATGAGGTTCACATGGTAAATTAGTCTTTCCACATGCAATCCACTACTATCCACAAACAATGTCAACTTCATCAAAATTAAAAAACACACAAAAGACTAAGTTTCAAAAAATGTAATTTTTTGAAGAGAGGAAAATAGCAGAAGGTTGTTGACTGAATCAGAGAGAAATAGAAATTATTAAATGTTTTAAATTTGATTAAATACTTAAAAAAATATTGAATAATTCAAAAAAAATTTATTTGAATACTATTCGTAATATTCTGAAATCAGTTAAATGATTCAATGCTTTATTTTCGAATACATTGATTGAAAGACGATTTTTAAAGTCTTAAGGAATTTACTAAGAAAAAATTTTGTATATATTTGGCACAAATATATCCAAAATTGGATATACCTGCCAGCAATGGTAGCATTTGTCTCTGGAATCTTGAAAATTTTGCTCAGCAAAATAAACCTTTCTGCCCTATAACTTCCGGTGCAGTTATGAAATCAGAACGAAATTGACGCAGCAAAGGAACTTTACTGTACGCCAAATGTGAAATGAACTTGGTTGAAAAATCATGATAGGATTACCAGCTATGGTAATGTTTTGAAATTGTTTGCCATTTCTGTCTAAGCGATGAACTGATAATAAACAACAAATATTAAGATTTCGAAAATTTTAAAATTAATCCTGAATTTCTCTTTACCCCTTAAACTTCCAGTGCAGTCTAAACGTGAAGCAGATTTGGCCTAAGTGCAAGTTAAGGGTTGCCAAAGCCAGTCGTTTTCGTTATTTTCACCCCAGCAGATATTACCATTAGATATTCATTACAACGAAAATAAGTAGCCAATGTGCAAGTTTTACAAATATAAAGAATTGTTCAGATAGCAGCTCCCAAATTTCTTTTTTTCCCTGTAATTTTCGATGAAATCATCGGATGAAAACGGAATTCATAAAGTAGATTGATTTTGACGTGAAGCAGTTGTGGTGTGTTGCAAGCACTGAGAATTTTCATCATTATTGTTGAGGGATATGCTGTTTTCGGAGTTTTGTAAGATAAGCATCCGATAATGAATATATGTAAGTAACAAGTGTCTGACTTTCCTAAATTTTGTAATTCCTGGAAGTGGTAGCAATGAAAACTTTTTTTCCTATGAGTTTCAATACATTTTTGAGATTAAATTAGTATACGGCTTTCGATACAGGTTGGCTGTACTCAAAATTTGCACAGTTTTTATGTTTCTAACGGTCTCCATGCGCTAGAGTTTTTTTTAAAATTTGTCCATTTTTGCGATTTTCTTTTGATTTTGTACTATTTCAATGTATTTTTTTTAAAACACAGTAAAAAAATTGTTAATATATGTGCAAAAAAAACAAGATTTTGCAGGAAACGTAATCAATGTTGGAAACATGTTTAATGCCATTTTGGGGGGTTACAATTTTCAAAAGAATCAGTCCATACGTTTGAAACCACTTAGTCAAAAAAATTTCACTATTAATCATCCCACAAAAACAATTCCATCCAATTGTTTTAACTAAAAATCATTTTCTTATTCTAAAAAAAAATGCTTTCAAAGATTCTCGTAGAGCAAGAAGTAAGGCAAAAAGAAAGTTTGGAGAGGAAGCAACCGGTGTAAAGGATACGCCGTACGAGGTAGGAGCTATATAGATTGCATGTATTTTTGATATTCAAATTAATTTTTTTTAAACATTTTTACTCATATGATTATCATGCTGAATGGCTTAAAATATTCCCAACATATCAATGTATAATAAACCGTTAAAATCTGAAAATCTAGTTTTGAAAAAAATTTTATGACCAGCCGCCTCCTGCGAGCCGATCAAACATGAACTGCAAAAAAACGCAACTAACGTTTAAATGGAATTCCGATAATTTTGGTATTTTCAAACCAAGCGTAGATGTCCTTTGCTTTTTGTGTGACAAATTCATCAAGCACATTATGAGATCATGTTGCAATTGAATCTTATTTGTAATTTTGAGATGTTTTCACTCTAAACAATTTTTCAACTGTGTAATGGTGTAAACACATAGCAGCGGCATTGTCGCAACGGCGCCGCAGGAAGAGGCGTGAATGCCGCAGTTCAATTTGGTGAACCACAATGTAGCAAAAATGTCACTGTCAATGCAACCAAAGCAACAACCAAATTCATTTTTTTTTCTTTTGTATTGCTAAATCACAATACATATCAGCCATCGCTTGTCTATTCCACCAGACCATTCAACCTAATTCAAGTAGACCTAATTGAACCTAGTGGTGCTGCCAACCTATGGTTGGTATTACCGCTAGCGGTGCGGCAAAATGAGAAATTTGGCAAATTCTGCCGCTGCAGCAAATTCGGCCGCAGGCTTTGTGCGCATTAGCACACAAAACAGTGCATTCTAAATTTTTGACTGCGGTTCGCCGCAGCCCACTGCGGCAAATCGCTGTATTGTGATTAACCTATAAACCTGCCCAATATCAGAATACTTGTGTGTGTGCAATAAAACTTAGAAAAGAATAGCCTTTCCTTATTGAGTTATTAAACCCAAAGTAAAGTTAGGTTTAGGTTGACCGGTTTCAAAACAACCAAATTTCACTAGTAAAAGTAATGAAGTTCACGTGCTGAACTATAGAATGTGCTGATAGAAAAAAGAAAAGCGCATGAGAAGTTGTCTTTTTTGCCGTGAGGTGGCTTTGGGTTTTTCATGGTTATGTTGAGTGTTTTGGTAGTTAAAAAATTAGAAAAAGCCCTCATAATGTGTAGAAAGTTAAAATAAGTAATTTTCTGTTAGTTCTTTTTCTATTTTCTATGGATTGTGGTAGTGTATGTTCGTTATTTTCTCCCTTTATTTTCAGTTCAAAACAACACGCCTATTGGGTGTGGTTTTTTTACTCCGATACAGAACAGAATATAACTATGTCGCAAACACAACGATCTAGCATGAAACAACAGTGCATTCGCTAAGACTGACATAGGTTGCTGTATTTGCTGTGGTAGCACACAACAGCTGAAAATAAAGGGAGAAAATAACTAGTATACACTACCACAATCGATCGAAATAGAAAAAAAACTGACAGAAAACTACTTCTTTTAACTTTCTACACATTATGAGGGCTTTTTATAACTACCAAAATATTCAACATAACCATGAAAAACCAAAAGCCATCTCACAGTAAAAAAATCAACTTATCGTGAGCTTTTCTCTTTTCTATCAGCACATTCTATAGTTCAGCACGTGATCTACAAATGAGGAATAGAATTTCTGCACTAGTGAATTCACTGGTACAGGAGTGTTGTTGTTTCTATTCTCTGCTGGATAGAGGAGCAAAAAACACGCCTAATAAATTGATCTTAAACACTCGAATCGAACAGCCAGGCCAATTGAGCAATCTAGCTTTACAATTGAGTCCAAGAATCTAATCCAACAATTAAGAATAATGATTGTTGATTGGATTGTTTCATGGCACCGGTTGCAATTATCTTGATTACTCAAACATTTGGCAATCGCCCATCACTAATCTATGCACTTGGCCGAACATTTTGCGCTTAGATTTAAAAAATTTAAAATAAAATAATCTTTGGACTCTGACGTTTTTTTCACTACGTTTGAAAATATTCAAATGATTTAACCTATTTTGCATAAACTTTTCGTTTGTGATATTTTTAGAAACACCAAAAGGGGGTAAAACATACTGAATCTCTATTTTGCACATTAAAATATTTAAATATGCCTGCCCGCCAAATCTTTGGACGTATTTATAATCACAATTTCTTGACAGCTCCGTCCTGAAAAAAGCACCACAAACACACAAAATTCCGTCTTCCAAACCTCCCCAAAGACATCGTCACGGCATACACATTGCTCTTTCTTAATCATCACTACTATCGGTCATAGACTCGTCGAATTAATTCACCTGGAAATGATGCGTAAACTTCCTATCTCAATATTTGGCCATCCTGTGAACCATGCTAAATCTCGAGTGGCCTTTCAAGCTCTCCAGAACGTTTTCATTTTTATTTTTCTGATGGTGCTTGATATTTTTCCACTTCTTCACTTTCCGTAAGTTCCGTTTAGCCGCTTGTGCCTTCAAACAAGTCTTCTATCGTTTCTGCTTTCCACCAATTGACCGCACGTCGGCCATAAAGCATCAAATATTGATGGGAATCGACCATTAAAAGATGTGTTTAGCTCACCACAAGTTCCATCAGAGCAGCCTGGGTTCGAGCTCGGCCACTAATCGAACACAGCCACTCACCTCAAGAATTGATAAGGATAAGGATATGTGCGAAGAGGAGTCGGATGAGGTGCATTAGCACTGAGAATATACTGCCTTCGTATGAAAACCGAGGCAAATGCTCAAGTCCCTGATTGTTCCCTTAATTATCCAATTCATTGACCATATTATATAGTGGGTGGTGTGTGGTACTTGGTGTTTACGGGATGAGTACCATTTATTGCAATGAATTTAGCTGAGTGAATTGAGGTTAATGTTGGCACTGAAATAAATAATTTGAACATGAATTTTCAAGTCATGTTGGTTTACGGTCGGTAGCTCACATGAAATCAAAATAATCACGAAATTATTCAAAGAAGAAAAACAAAATCTGTTTTTGATTAAAATATATGACCATTTTTGAGCGCAATATAGCTCTAGCCCCGAGGAAAATAAATCGGCTCGAATCGATCGATCTTTATCGTAGCTTTATCGCAGCTAATCCCTAAAACCCCAATCTTTTCTCCCTCCGCTACCTGGTCAGTTAAACTACTAACCTTTTCGTTTCATTTTCACATTCAAATCCAACTGGCCATTAATCATATAACCAGGCTACCAGCAGCAGCAGCAGTAGCAAACAAAAACCAAATCCATGTAAATTTCGGTGTTACTCAATTTCTCTCTTCCACGATTTCGGATGTGTTTCATACAAGCGCGAGCATTGCACCAACAAGCCTCCGACAACAAATAAACTTTGCGTATATTTTAATATATTAATCCCGGGGATTACATGAATAGGAAAGCAAACATTTCTCAAAATCCAAGCCCCGTTGTCCAAAACAGCCGCGCGCTCTCTAGGCAACGAAGGCAGATTCAGATAGTTACCAGTGAACTCAGAAACAAATGAATTGCCGTATCGCGGTGGATGTTAGTGCTGAATAGGGCCGACCAAGCACGATAGCAGAACATAAATAATATTTTGTTCTCACCCATTTGCCACCCGCTGGGTGCCCCGGAAAGGATCGAACAAAAAAACATTTTTTCTTGTATATGTTATTTAAGTATATTTAGCGCGGACTGGTTGGATATTAGAAACGGATATTATGTGTTTTAGATTTTTAGGTATTTTCAATGTGTTCGGGGCTAAAAAAATTATAAAATGTATTTGAAAATGGGATGGGAAACGTGTTAATCAGGAATAGGTTTAATAGAGACTGTTTATGAAAACAACTGATGTGATAGGGACTTAAATGCATTTTTTCTAATTCATTTTGTAGATCGAAAGATAAATGACCTCATTACTTTTGTGTAATGAGAATCGATCACTTGATGGGCTTGCTTGACAAAAATAAGATTGATAGGGCCATGAAACGCACTGCAATAATATTAAGGATCATCCACTGTTGAGTTTCAAAATAAATGTCGTTTATTCAATACATCTACGACGAAATAATTGAAAAGAGTGCCTCAATAAACGAAACAAGTTTTTAAGAATAAGAGCTTTGATGGTAAAATCAATATGTTTGAGTAGTTTAGTGAACAACATCACAATTTTTTTTCAACTTCTAAAAATCTGAACCAAAAATGAAAACAATTTTAGCAAATTTTGACACTTGATATCAGTTAGATTTTCAGGCTACTTGAATGTTGTTGTCCTCAGAATTTGTTTCTGTTTAAATGGCATTTAAATTTGGGAGTTTTCAACATAATACTTCTTAAATGAACGCCCTTTTTGGCTTCTCCTGTGTACCACACTGTTCATAGAAGAAGTCAAACTGCGTTAAGATATAGTTCTTGAATCTATGGTTTTTTTGCGTTTCCGTGATATCTATACAAGTATTTTTTTCATAGCTGGGGACGATTGAACAAATTAAATTCTCAGAACAGGGAGATTTAAGGAAATGAAACAAGCGTATATATATATATATATATATATATATATATATATATATATATATATATATATATATATATATATATATATATATATATATATATATATATATATATATATATATATATATATATATATATATATATATATATATATATATATATCCGAAATAGACTAAATAGAACAAATCGAGAGAATTACTACCTCAGATATTTCCTTTGGTTTCTCCGATTCCTTAGTTCAACGAGCTTTTTCGTTACTGAGGTGTTATTTGTTAAATTCGCGTACACATGGTCTACTATCTGTGTCTTTATTTTTCTGTTCGCGGAGTTGATGATTGTCAAATTTGCCCATAGTCCCATAGTTTTCCCTCACTACTACTAACGCTCAGATTCAGGCAAATTGCTTCAATTCACACACCGCGGCTCGACTGGCAATTTACCCTGCCATATCCGATGGCAGCGACTGTCAATTTATGGTATACCATCTGATGCGTGGGCAATTTCGTGGCATGCAATATCATTTCGAAAATGCCTCTGCGCGGGAAGAACGTGCGCTATATCTGAGCGGGAAGGACGTGCGCTATATCTAAGCGTCAAATGCTCTTAAGGAGTTATTTGAAGTACTTATGAAAACTTCACGTGTAGGATAAATTACTTTTTGGATAAGCGGGTGAAATTTCAGACGAAAATGTAACTATTATATGATTTGCTGGGGTACGAAGGGGAATGCGATAAAAGTCATTTGTAAAATCCGCCAATCATCAACAGGGAGTTTCACATATTAACCCATCGTTCTAAATTGAAATTATTTCTCTTTTTAATAAAATAAGTATATAATTTCACTATTCCGCATCAAGATTCGACTTTTTTGCAATTTCCCACCATTTCATAGGTGGGAAATTTTCATTGCTCAACGAGATCTAAAAGTCTCTTTGAATTCAAAATCCCTACATTTTCTTATAAAAAATAAAGCATGGCCACGGTTCAGCACCATTTTGAAATCAAGAACTGTCAAAATATTGCCAGGCAGATGGCCAAGCAAATGACATACTATATTGCCTACCATTTATAGCATGCCATAAAATATTGCATACCATAGGTTGCCTCCACTGGCAATTTCAAATGTTATGCCATGTGAAATTGCTAATGGAGGCAGCCTATCACTGCCATTTCCATTTCCTTATATCTCTCTCTTCTGAGATTAAATCCTAGTAGTAATTGAAATGTGAACGCACTCGATTTTCACTGACTGGTGGAGATCTGTGAGAGCAGCATTTGGCTCAATATCAGAACAGAGAGATTTAAGGAAATGAAAAGCGTAAACATATACAAAATTCAGTGAAGCAATTTTACTACAAAGATAAAATCTATAGATAGAACAAATCGAGAGAATTACTACCTCAAATATTCCCTCTGGCTTCTCTGTTATCTAAGTTCTACGGGCTTTTGGTTGTAACTCGTTAAATTTGCGTTCACATGGCCTACTATCTCTATATCTTTCTTTCTGTTCGCGTATGAAAAGTCCGTCAAATTTGCCCATAGTGCCCATAGTTTTCCTTCACTACTACTAACGCTCAGATTTAGGTAAATTCCTTCAATTCTCTCTGCTGTTTTCATTTCCTTATATCTCTCTCTTCTGAAGGCTCAGTTGGAGGATAAAATGAGAGTAGAAAACTATAAAAATAGTTGTTAAAAGCCATATTTTTATATATATAATTAGTTTTTAATAATTTTTGCATATATAATTAATGTGGCTTTCAACAATAGTTCTCTACTCCCATATGACAACGGTGCAGGTTGATGACATAGGAGTGATGAACGTAACCAGGGACTGCCGCTTTTGTGGTGGTTGGTGACGATAGTTGGTCTTGAATAAGATTCTTGTGCTGTAGACGGTTGCAGTAGATAGTTAGAAAATAGTCCAGTGAAATCCGACATAACAAAGGTGAAACTACGGACAATTTACGGAAAAACTGAATTTTGGTGTGAACCTTGGTACTGGCGTGTTGAACAAAATATCAAAAGTCCCCATCGAACCGAGTGCTGCGTTACTTTTTATACGGGGTCAAAGGTCACCAAAAGTGATTTTTCCTAAATATCTCAGTAACGGTCACGTCTTCAGGAAAACAATGTATCACGAATTTGTAACTTAGAAAATTTCCAACAAAAAAGATCTGAGAACTGTAGCGATTTTAAGAGATGAAGGGGTGCTAGACTTAGCACAACTCAGAACCAGACCGAAGTCCGGAACCAAGATGGCCAAGGTCCAGCAAAAGGGGGAATGGCTGATGCCATTCAAGAGGCAAAACAAAAAAAAAAAGAATTGCCCCGAGAGCAGGGTGCCCTAGAAATGGCCGTGAAGGCCCCTCGTCCACATAAGCGGAGCACCCTTTAACCAACCCCGACGGATGCTTGGGTGCCGCTTTGCTAGCTCGCTGCGGCTGGGGTGGGTTCTTGAAATAATGGGGATGGTTTGCTCTCCAGAAACGGGATGCTACTTATTATTCATCCGTCATTAATACGTAGCCGCAAACTGGTATATAAAAATACCCAGGGACAAAAAGGGGGCATAATTCCGTAAAGGAAACCACCCATGGCTCTGCAACATGGGCTGACTAAGCAGACCCAGTGCACGTGACAACGCACGGAGCCAGAAAAATTGAAAAAGCTGAATAAAGGATGAAAGGGAAAAGGCTACCTCTCTTTTCAGAGGAACCCGGGTGAGGCAGACAGCCCCGGGCCTCCGATGGTAGTGGAGCCCTGACCCCGATGGTCTGGGGTCCTCCACCCTCTGATACTGGCCATCAAATTCAAAATTCAATGTCTAATGCAAAAACAGAAACTACTACATATGGCCAGTATCCCTCCCTTATAATCAAAAACTGAAAAATATCACAACTACACTATGTCATCGGCCAGCCAGGCCATTCGCGGATCCTGAAAATGAAGAAAGAACTTCACGGGCTTTCGCCCATTAAGAAGGCCAGCAGTTAAGTTTAACAATTAATCATTGTTTATTTCTTCTTCAAAACAAATCAAAATTAACGAGAAAAAAACTATAACTTTCAGTCGAAAACAATCTGATCAGACGTAGTAGTTTTACATATTTGCGTTATGTACTCTCCTAATCTTTCTCTATAATCTAGAGGTGCAAGCTATTTTCAAAATGGTTGTTGGCCCACAAATATTTGGAATAATAATAAATTTATGTTTAATTCTTCTCACTTCTCTTTTCTTCCTATTCCAACAATTTACTCCTTCAGGGTTATATACCGTTCTCCGTTTGTGTCTCAAAATTTAGAAATCAAATGTATATCAAAATCAAATGCTTACATGATAAAAATTCATAAAGGTACAAGAAAAAAAGAGACACCTCTTGTGTTAATAAAAGCTCGGAGTAGTATCTAGGCTCCAACGTAGATGTACATCATGTGAGTCATAACCAAAATAATACGGCATCTCAAGAATATTTTATAAGTATAGCCGTCTACGTGACCTACTCTAATCAATAACCCCCAAAGTAAACAATCGAAATGAGTTTTACTTCTAATGTAACCGAAAAAAACATCTTTCTCTTTTTTTTCTTCTCAGGTATGATTTTTATCATATAGACAAGGAAAAGTGACTTATTGCTAGCTACCACGAAAAAGAAATACAAGCCTGAATTATCGTCATATTCAATCTTAGAGAAATTTCGTTTCCTGCTTAAATTAAGAACAACAATAAAATTAATATTGCGCAATTCATAATTACAAAGATAATTTACAGACTAATTGCAGCCAAATGCTTAATTATGCTTCCGCATTCAAATATTTGACAATAATGAGAAGTTTAAATTACATGTGTTACCCCCGCACATCATTTGATTTTTAATTTTTCCGTTTTTTTTTTCTTTAATCGCGAAATTCAGAAAAGAGAGGCGCATATCATAAACACTAGCCAATCTCTGTTTTCTTTATTTTCTTCTCTCGCCTTGTTCATATGCAATCTGGAAATGGGTTTCGTTGAACCGTTTATTTCAAAAGGCTCAGGCCAAACGTGTCGGGTCACCCGCCGAAGGATTCGATAAGTCATGGTGAGGATTTACACTCTTGGACAATCACTTTTTTGCTGTTTATGAAAAGGTTCAACCAAACTAGCACCCTGTACCCAGAACCATTTACCCACAACCATTGCATTTACAAGAAAAAATCAAAGATTTCACGAAAATTCTACTTAAATCGCACATTATTTATTTCTACAAATAGCTAATTTGTCGATGAGCTTGCATTTTTCTTCTAGGTTAGCACTATGATTTCGCGGTTATCGCTTTCTATGACGGCCACCTTGTACCTCATTCGATTGAAGAAGTGACAGCGAAAACACGACACGCGACACTACCGTGTGCGCGAAATGGACATTTTTCTCTCCTCACACATGCTCCGACGTCAAAGTAAACTTTTCATCTGTTTTTCTTGATCACAGTCACCGAATTACAGGGACTTCACAAATATCGGTTCGCAAGAACGCTTACTATCTTCCTCGTAGTCTCAGTTTCAGATATTCTAGGCTGTCTGTTCAACGCCATGTTGCACCGTGACACTTTTTCCTCGATCAGAACACTTGTATGTCTGTGAGCACTTTGCGTTCAATGCGGATCACTGTCAAACCAACTAAAAACGGAGCCAAACAACACTCCCGGCCCACAATAAGGACATCGAATTCAATTTGCCGCGGTATCAAGAAGACAAGCGCTCTAGTCTGCACTGCCACTCTGCGTCGCACTCCACTTGACTCGCGATCTTCCCAAAACTCCCCCCGACATGACGGGCCAAAACCGATTAGTCCTCACAGCGACACTCAAACGACTGTCTCGAAACGACGACTGCGTTTCCAAACGCGCGAGCGAACAAAAACAAATTCCGTTAAGAATTTTGCTTAATGCTCAATTTCAATAACAAGGTCGCCGAGGACTTGCGGTACCTTATTATTGTTTCAAATTGAAATGCGTTCAATTTGAAATTACTTTAGCGATTTCGAGCACGTACAGTGTTGCGTCGAAATTAAGTGTCCAGTAATCTCGCTGGAAATTACTGGATGCTACAACACAGATCTTTCCACAAGTGCAAGTGTGTGGAAAGAGCTGAAGGATGGATGTAATATGGGAATAGGCAATGAAGTGAACGAGTGATCATGCCTTTTACTATCCAATCCTTTATATTAAGCGTGAACAAAGTGAGCAAAACAAGGGGGTAAATGTAATTAGTGGAAATATCGTGAACAACGTATACTGAATCAAAGGTGGAAGTATCTTTGAAAGAGGAAATGGTGAACTAGGTGACCATCTCTAGATACTTTCCACTTGGAGCAGGAGTGACACCTGAATTAGGCGCAAATGGACGATCTCCAAATAAAATTTGGTAGCATATCCTGAACTAGTGAACTCAGTGGGTATATCACTTGGTGATGTCTTTCGCGTGAAAGACACCCCCTGATCGTCCATTTTGATCGGTCAGCTGGTAATAAGCCGATCTTCTTAATTACCTTACTAGGTAAGAACTTCCGGTCCAGCTTTGCATTGTAGTGTGCGGCTGCGTCACTTTGCCGGAAGTTGCGCCTGTAGACCACTTCGCCAGGCTGGTATGTAACCAACTTGGAACGAAGGTTATAGGCCTTTGCGTTTCGGGACTGAGCCTGAGTGGTGAGTTGGCGAAGGCGTTGGCGGATGATGGTGAGGTGGTCGAGTTGAGTCAGGTTCACCTCAGGTTCCTCTAACAGTTGTAATTGCCGGAGGAGGGCGTAGGACTTCCCATGAGTAATCATAGGTTGTCCGAACACCGCTTGATATGGGGAGGTCCCAATAGTAGCATGAGGTGCGGAGTGTAGTGCGCTAGTGATAGCCGAGAGTTTGTCTTCCAAAGTGGTCTGTGCGGGATCGATGTAGGCCCTGATGGCCGCGAGGATTGAGCAGTTTAGACGTTCGGAAGCATTTGTCTGTGGCAAGTACACGGCAGTAAATGTGTGTGAGATCCCGAATTCCTGCAGTACATCATGGAAAATGTGCGACCGAAACTGCACGCCGTTGTCAGACACGATGGTTTCTGGGACTCCAACAAGGTGGAATATCCTCTTCCTTAAGATGTCCACTACTGCCTTCGCAGTGCATTTCGAAACAGCTCGATGAATGGGAACCGCGAGAGATGGTCTAGGATGACGAGGGCTCTTATGTTACCAGACTTGGACCTATGGTAGGGGCCGATAATATCGATGTACAAGCGCTGAAATATGCGCTCGGGAACGGACTGCAGCGTCATTGGTGGTCGAAGGGTGTGTGAAGGAGCTTTGGTGGTTTTACAGGTGAGGCATGATCCCACATATTCACGAACTTGGGCGGCCATCCGTGGCCAGTAAAACCATTGCTGTAGTCGGCCGAGGGTTTTGGCCACGCCACCATGCGCGCTCAAGGGTGGGTCATGAGCTCCCTGCACTAGTTCTGCCGTCATTTCTGACGGCACCCACAACTTCCAAGCCAACTGGTCTTTAAGTCCGTTTCCGGTCGCATACTCAGTCCGCTTGTACACAAACCCGTCTACAACTTTTAGGTCCGGCAGTTGGTGTTGTTCTCCCTGGATTTTTGCCGCTAACTCCATGTCAGAAGCGCTTTTGAAATACGGCGACTTTAAGTCTAGCTCCATCGGAGTCTCCTTGCCTTCTGCCGGCATCAACGCCTCGGCAGAGAACATGCGCGACAGGGAGTCCGGCACTACGTTTTGGCTTCCCTTTCGGTGGACTATTTTGAAGTTGAACCCTTGAAGTTTCAAGGCCCACCGGGCTAATCAGCCATTAAGGTCTGATTGGTTCATTAGCCATTTTAGGGAAGCATGGTCGGTCACGATTTCAAATTCATGACCTTCCACGTAGGCATGGAACTTCTTGATTGCCAGCACCGCTGCCAAACATTCTTGCTCAGTGACGGTGTAATTTCGCTGAGCGGGATTCAATTTGTAGCACATATAGGCGACGGGGGCTTCGTCTCCTTCTTCCGTCCGTTGCACTAGCACAGCACCTACTCCATGTTGACCTGCGTCACATTGGATGGAGAAGGGCTTGTTGAAGTCGGGGCTGTGCAACACTGGAGCCGAAGCAAGGCTCACTTTCAATTGCTTGAAAGCATTTAGCCTCTCGTCGGTCCACACAAATTGAGTCTTCTTCGAAAGCATGTCTGTCAGTGGTGTTGACAAAGACGCATATTCCCTGACGAAGCGTCGATACCAGCCGCAGATTCCCAAAAATCTTCACAGCTGCTTCGTGGTCGTTGGAAGAGGGAAATCCATAATGGATCTCACCTTGTCAGGGTCGGTCCGGATCGTTACATTACCAACAATCTGGCCAAGGTACTTCACCTCGCGCAAGAGGAACTTGCTCTTTTCCACATTGATGGTAAGGCCAGCTTGTCGCAGATGGAATGCGACCAGGTGCAGTACCTTCAGGTGCTCATCGAAGGCCTCGGTTATCACCAACAAGTCATCCAAGTATACGAACACTTGGTGCTTTAGATGCGGAGGGATCACCTTGTCCATAAGTCACTACATCGTTTGGGGTGCATTGCACAAGCCAAACGGCATCACGACAAAGTGATACAGGGGTCGCCCGGGCACAGTGAAAGCCGTCTTCTCCCTTGACCGTTCCTCCAAAGGAATCTGCCAGAAGGCATCTTTTAGATCCAGGCTCGTAATAAAAGTGGCCTTAGGGAGCCTGCTTATGATGCCGTCTATCAAAGGCAGGGGATAGGCGTCTCTCACTGTGACCGAGTTGACCTTCCTCGCATCCAAGCAGAGGCGTACCTTGGAGAGCTTGACCACTAGGGTCACTGGCGAGGACCACGAGCTCTTGGACTCCTCGATCACGCCCAGTGCGAGCATGCGGTCTATATCTTTATACAAGAGCTTTCCGACAGCCGGCGAAACAGAGAAGTGTCTCTGTTTAATTGGTTTTTGATTGCCAGTGTCAATTTCATGCTCGATCGGCGCTGTTTTTCCCAAACCCTCTACTGCGAACGACGGCAAGCTAGCAATCACAGACGTAAGTCTGCGACGCTGCTCCGGTGTGAGAGAGTGGGCGTGATCATCGAGTTGTTCAAGGCTACTAGTGGTGTTGACTTGTTGGGATGGCGCGAACAGGTCTGCGGCCAAGGCGAATTGACGCACGAAATCCACTCCCAGATAAAAGTTATGGTTGAGAGTGGGAAGGACTTGGTAACTCCCCTGAACGTGATGTCGGCTGACACTCGGCCTACGGCTTGATGATGTGTGCCGTCTGCAGTCTTCAACACGAGAGAAGCTCTTTTCCAATGAAAAGAGTTCCTCTCGAGGAATGACTTTGCCAAGTCAGCCGCCATCACGCTCACGGAAGCTCCCGTGTCCCCTGAAGGCACGTCCATCAGAGTGGCACAGTTGAGCTGGTAACGCCAACGCCGAAGGCGAGAGTAGAATGCTCTCATCCTCGGCGTTGAGCGCTTGGGTTTGGAACGATCTTGCTCTGATCGTGCAATTTCAGAATTAAAGATTCGGTCCCGGACCGCCGTATATTTCTGCCATCTTAGGTGGTATGGCAGAAAAGCCAAAGGTGTAGGAGGCTCTGCCTGTAAGTGTGGCATCGACAAGGTGTTGGGTTCCCCACACGTCTGGATTCCAGTATTATTGGTGGCTGGGCCAAAGGAATTTGGCGTCAAATCACCGGTTCTGTCTACCTGCTGAAGCGTGGTGGAGATTGCTTGCTCTGGGGGAAGCGTGAGATCTTGTTCCGCGCTCCCTGCGGTACGTTTTTTGTTTGGCAGTTCGCACAATTTGGCTTATACGTATCTGCCTTTCCGCAGCCATAGCAAAAGATGGTTCTGCTCTCCATGCAATCATCAAAACGGTGTCCCACCTTCTTGCAATTCCAGCAAGTAGGCAGGACCGTGACTGCTTCCACTCCATGCTCTTCACACAATTCTTCTTAAATTGCGCGTAAGCATGTCTGCCAAATCAGCGTCGGCAATAGGGCGCTGGAGGCGGTCAACTAGCTTATATATTTCCGCACTGAAATCATCAAAACTTTCAGTTGGTCGTCAGCATACGTGAAGTGATCCCCGAAATGATCGCTCAGGGCCGACTCCAGATCCCTCCAACTGAAGTCTCGTCTCGTTCTATGGAACCTCCAGAACCAATCAGCGGCTGGTCCAGTCAACAGAAGGTGAATGTGCTGGCATAGGATATTAAAATTTCCGCCCAGTGTATTCCTTGTGAGAGCCGCGACCCTGTAAATAAATACCTCTACTGGCACAGACGATTCTCGACCCGAGAACTTTAAGCCCCACCCACCAATAATACTAGCCACCTTATCGTGGTGAAACTGAACATTGTTGCCACGAGGGGTGCGAGGTGAATAGGAGCGCTGAATGGGTACGAACGATTGCGCGAGGGTTTAATCTCGGCGACTCTACATTCCCAGCCTGGGACGGAAGGTTCAATTCGGCCATGCGCTCCAGCATCGCGCGCATGCCGCTCTGCAGATCTGTAATTTGTTGCTGCAGTCCGCCTAATTCTCGGTGTACTATAGAGCGCACTCTGGCAGCTTCTGAGGGTACGTCAGATATTGGGGACACTTTCGATGACGGGCCAGGTGGCTGAACTAAACCTTCCGCCCCCGAATCGGCTTGCAGATCGAAGTCCCTTATGTCCAATTCTTCGGATCGCATGCCTCGGGTTTTTACTCCCGGCCGTTGCGTTTTAGGCCGAGCCCCTCGTGGCATAGATGCTGCAGCAGTGGGGGCCTGTCTGGCTCCTAAGGGGAGACTCAGTGGTCCACGGCACAGCGGGCAATCCATGTGGTATTTAAGCCATTCCTCCAGGCATGTCCCGTGGAAATTATGTCCACATTTCGTGGTATACGTGGCCTGGGCAGCAGTGAATGATTGCTGACATATGAAGCACTGAGCCTCCACTGTGGTGCCAGACAGGTCCTCACTACTGTGTCTTAGTGGCATGTTTAAGTTTGACGAAATTCTAAAAATTCAAATATTGATTGCACGATAACGTGACTAATGAAATCAATACGTTTAAAACCAAAGTTGGTTTACTGATAATCCAGGCAGCAACCAAGTGCACAACAGTGTGTGTCTAACTCTTTTGTATAAGGCTTAACCTAAGCCAAAGTGGCTAAGAGCAATACTTAATAATTAGTAGGCCAAAGTGCCAAAGTTCAAAATAGAAGATAAGTGCACACCTGGTGTTGTGTCTAATTTTTCAATACGAATTAAGTTTAAGTAAACTTCAAATGGAGCAAAACCTTTAGAAAACTTCAAATTTTGCAAAAGAGGTTTTTTACGTAGATATACGAAATAAGTTTCAAAAGAAAATACTCAAAATTTATATAAGTAGGCCTTCTCATTGAACTAAACCCGGTCCATTCTTCCCACTTTCCAGGGTCCGCGCATGGCCTGGCTGGCCGATGACATAGTGTAGTTGTGATATTTTCCAGATTATTATTATTATAAGGGAGGGATACTGGCCTATCCTGTTGGTTTCAGTTCCGGTATTCGATTTTTGAACTTTTGATATTATGGCCAGTATCAGAGGGTGGAGGACCCCAGACCATCGGGGTCAGGGCTCCACTACCATCGGGGGTCCGGGGCTGTCTGCCTCACCCGGGTTCCTCTGAAAAGAGAGGTAGCCTTTTCCCTTTCTTGCTTTTTTCAGCTTTTTCAATTTTTCTGGCTCCGTGTGTTGTCACGAGCACTGGGTCTGCTTAGTCAGCCCATGTTGCAGAGCCATGGGTGGTTTCCTTTACGGAATTATGCCCCCTTTTTGTCCCTGAGTATTTTTATATACCAGTTTGCGGCTACGTATTCATGACGGATATGAATAATAAGTAGCATCCCGTTTCTGGAGAGCAAACCATCTCCATTATTTCAAGAACCCACCCTAGCCGCAGCGAGCTAGCAAAGCGGCACCCAAGCATCCGTCGGGGATGGTTAAAGGGTGCTCCGCTAATGTGGACGAGGGGGCTTCACGGCCATTTCTAGGGCACCCTGCTCTCGGGGCAATTCTTTTTTTTTTGTTTTGCCTCTTGAATGGCATCAGCCATTCCCCCTTTTGCTGAACCTTGGCCATCTTGGTTCCGGACTTCGGTCTGGTTCTGAGTTGTGCTAAGTCTAGCACTCCTACATCTCTTAAAATCGCTACAGAACTTTTTCTAAACAAACTTATCTACCAGATTCCAGGGTAGGTGGAAATGTTTGCTCCGAAAAGCATTCCAAGTCGTAATCAAAATCGGATAATATCAACATACCGTTGAGAAAGAGGATGCTGTTAGTAGCAAATGTTCAGATCAATATATCTCAAAAACGGCTATGGTTACAAAAAAAAAGCTCTCGGATCTATTTTGTAGGACATTTTTTAAGCTACGAATCCGTCATACATTGTTTTTCTGAAGACGTGACCGTTACTGAGATATTTGCGGAAGGTCACTTTTGGTGATCTTCGACCCCGTATAAAAAATAAGGCAGCACTCAAAACTTTCCATGAAATTGAATCACATCCCCAATTTGGTTCAAAGCTGCTTAAAAATTACATACGCTAATATCCTCATAGTTGACACTTCCCCGACCAATAAACCACATCATAAATATAACGGTGGAGTAATTATTCGACAAAAAAATCCTAACTTTACAACCCAAACTCTTCTTATGATCAAAGAGACAGTTACTCCCTCAGTGATTAAAATACCAATTATGCACCGTAAGGAATTGAGAGACGGTGGGATCCTTTTGCAGACGGATTCTGTCAAGGAGGCCTCACACTAAAGAACAATCTCTTGCAGTATTTAGGTAAACATTACGCGGCAGACTCTCCAAAAGGGGTAACACCAAGACTAATTGGTCGTGGGCTGAATAGAGCTTTTTCGTCTGATGAGTTTTCAAAGGAAATCTCGTCTCTCGACCCAAATGTCACTGAAAGGTATTTAGGGGTTGTTTATTGCCGGCAAAACAAAAAGACCAAAAAATACTGTTACTTTCGAAACAATTGGATCCACTTTTGCAAAACTTGTGAACAACTATGTGAATATAGATTTTCACTTTCATTTTTGCAGTGAAGACACACACATTAGTAGGTTGCTATTTAAGTGTCAGAAATGGCCAAGCAATTAGTTGCAAAAGCATGCGAAAGCATGCAAAAGATGCGTGCGCAAAATGAGCAGAACATCATAGCACATTTGGTTTGCAACCATGAACCAAGGAAACAAGATTTCGGCAATGGGTGGTCGCTATTCAGCGCTGCATCCAAAGATTAAAATTTACGTACTATTTACAATTAGCTAAACCAATTTAAACTCATTACAAATTTATGCATTCTCCATATCAGCATTCTGCTGCTGTTTTTGAAAGCCTGGAGCACCTAATTAATTCCTTTAAATTAATTCAGTGAGATTCTTGGGACGCAAATACGATAAGAGCCACAACCAGCCTGTTAAATTATTTGAAAGATCATAATTTCAATGTTTTCCGGCGACTTTTTAAGAAAATGTTCTGTAAGGCAAATATTCTTTACAAAGTTTCACAATCACGCAGTGCGACTGGCGATCTAGGGTTTGATTTATTAATTCAATTAGAAATATGTTGAAATAAATGCATCCTAATCATAAGAAATGAATGGTAAGAACGTTATAAGCAATAAACGTTATAAGACATAATTTCTATCATATATATGCTTCCAATGTAATAAATCTGAGTAAAAATTAAATCGAAATTTCCTGCTTATATCGCAATCTTCATTGCGTAGCAACACAGTAATAAGAAAGAGCCCATCCACTGGTATTTTTGCATCTCCTGCTTTACTAGGCTGTGCAATGAACAAAGACCAGCTGCGTTGGGCGATCCTAGTCCATATTTTTAGTTCAAGATTTTAATATACAATCAAAAACTAAGTTAAATGCATTCCTTCTCGCTTTTGCATATTAATGTAGCTATTCAAGCTATTTACTAAGTTTCATAGCCAAAAAAACTTTAACCCATTATTTTTCGCAGGTGTAAGTGTAGAGGAAAAGATGTGAAGAAATGCTTGTAGGTGTCAAATGTGTGAATTTAGACACTAGACTTGTAGAAAGTGAAACTTTATTCTCGTTAGCTTTTATAAGTATTCTAATAACTGTTGGTGTTTTTATTAAATTTGCAATCAAGATGCCGAAAATGCTGATTAAAGCACCGTGGATATCAAGCATCTAGAGATGAATTTCGACAAAAAATTACTTTTAAAACATAAAACAAATTCAGTTGGGTATTTCAACTAGTCAAAACTTATATCTACATTTACACTAGTAAACAGATGCTAAAAAATATCTGGGGCAAACAATTTGATACTATTTAAAACCATAATTCAATCCGTTAGGCTGTTTGGTGCTCCGGAATAAGGACGTTGTGCTGACACATATATCAAGGGGCTACAAACTGACGATAATGTTGCGCGTTTAAGGTTCGCGGCTTTTGACTTTTTCATTTACAAAAGGAACACAAGTTTTTAAAAAAAAAAAAATAATTCATTTGTTTTATTCATCTCAGTTACACATCAAATAACAATCCGCGGGTACAGTTCTCCGAGGTCTTTGCTGTCAAAAATTTTAAATATTTTCTGTCCGTCTCCTTGGCTTTCTTAGAAGATGACTTTATAGGACACGTCGCAATTATACTGCAGCTTCAGAGATCGGCTTTGCCGACCTCGTGGGTTGTACTCGTATAACCAAACCAGAATCTTGATGAATTCGTTTTTAAGTCATACCTGGTTTTCATTCGTTCGGTTGTACCCTTGATGTTTTTTTCGCACAGCTCGATATATTTAGTCCAATCGTTTTTTTAGTTCGCTTGCATACTCTGAAATAGTTTAATGTTGCTTTGGAGGAGTTTTGAACTTGAAATCAGCTGGTAGATGGAAGGTGTTCCAAAACATGACTCTGACTGGAGCTTCTCCTGTCTTCGTGTGCTCTAGTGCCCTGTATGCCATCAAGAGGAGCAGAATGTGTCGGTCTCATTCTCTTTGGTTCTCCTCGACTACCTTGGCCAAATGTTAATTCAACGTTTCGTTAAACCGTTTGACAATTCCATCAGACCGAAAGTGAAGAAGCGTTGTTCTTGTTTTTCAAATTCCTAGCAGCCCACACACTTCGCCAAAGACTCGCGATTGTAAGTTTTGACCATGATCAGAGTGCACTTCATGAGGTACGTCGTACCTGCTGGCGCATGAGAACCACTAAAAAAGAGAAAGAGGTTCGTTCAGATTTTGAATGCATATTCTATGACAAGCACTCCTCGTTATAAGCAACCTGTTTTAAAGACCACTTTGTCAAATAAAAATTTTCAACGTACATGAAATAAAAAAAAAATCAATTTTAATCATCCCGCAAAAACAATTCCAATTTGATTCTGCTTTCGGATGCTTATTCCGCAAAACGATCAAGTTTCCTGTATCAATATTCTCTGCTTTGGTAAGCTTTAGAGACGATATACGTTGCCTATGCTGATTTATATACAAGAAGGGAATCATGATCACAATTCAATTCAATAACCTTTACAAGTAAAATATATCGATGGATATAAGTCGGAGATGTTAAAATTTGTCACAACTAGCGTAAATAAAAATAAATAAATGATTTCCAACTGCAAGTGGTCACATCAGTCAAG
>OX376373.1:94428598-94471594 GCA_947369275.1 Nemotelus nigrinus | reverse complement strand
AATTGATCATGCAACTTTCGATCCTCTTCATTCGTCACAAATGTTTTCACCAAAACCACTCCTATGTTTGCAAAATTATTGCAGTCCATAACACTTACACGCACTTTTATTCACTTTTAACTATGAACTACTTATGCAAGCAAAGCAATCTAACAGATGATTTGAAATTTTCGGGTTGATTGAACGCCAAATGCATCATATTGATCGCGAAACGTGTTCATATCAAATGAAGGAAAATTTTAAACTTGTACATTTTCGGGCCATTTTTCCTACAAGAATTACCGTTCATTTGAACAAGAAAAGTGTTTGAATTGATCTGGTGTAAGTTTGATCCTCTCTCAGAAAGTTTGTAAGACGAAACAAATACATCCAACATGCATAATGAACAATAAAGTGTTCGAATCAAATAATTTCACAGTTTAAAGTATTTAGTTTGATTGAACGTTATTTTCAAACGCATCAATGTTTACGCGTTTTCTTGAAATTGCTTGAATCGAACAATGATTTGGTCTAACTGAACGAAAATTATTCAAACCAAACGGATTTTAACAACCGCTCTTTTTGAATGCGGCACATGTTTGTTATGAACGCACGCTTTTCTCTGAGTGTATATATATATATATATATATATATATATATATATATATATATATATATATATATATATATATATATATATCTATATCTATATCTATATGATGATAGTCCCCATCAAGGGTGAAGCGGCATTTGCCAAGATTTCGCACCAAATGAATGCTGATACGACGTTAAAGGAGGTAAGTGAATATGTGACTCGCATTCGATTAAATCAAAAAGGTAAACTACTGTTTCAGATAAAGTCATCCGCAACAGAAGTCGCTCTAAAACTTCAGAAACAAAAAGATAAAGTGCTAGATGAAAAGGCTAACGTCAAAGCTAAGTGTGATCTGATGGAAGTGGAAATTAGAGATCTTGATGAAATCACGACAAAGGGTTATATCGGTGCATCTATTAGTGTAACATTTTAACTTCACCGATCTGAAGGAATTTGCCTACCGGCAGTGCAAGCAAATGAGTTGCTGGCAGCAAGAAAGACAAAGATCGGATGGGTTGTTTGTCGATGCTTTAAGTGCTTAAAACAATGCTTCAAGTGCTTAGAATATGGTCACTGCGCTGGATCCTGCAAAAGCGAACATGTTCGTTCTGAAATGTGCCGACGATGCGGTGAAACAAGCCACTTTGTAAAATAGTGCACGAAGGACCCAAAATGCTTTTTTTGCGCTTACATAAAGGAAAGTGATTCCAAGCAAGTTGCTGGTAGCAATCGATGCCTTGTTTTAAGAAAAGCGCTCTTGAATCGACAATGAGATTCATCCAACTAAATCTCCAGCATTGTGCTGCAGCCCAAGATTTACTCTCCCAAAATATTAATGAGATGAAGTTAGAGGTAGCTTTAGTAAGTGGACAGTTCAAAAATCTTAGTAAACATATCTGGGTTCGAGACAAAACAGCTGGGTGGTAATTTGGGTTTGCGGAAGAAGATCATACCAAAAAACCATGACCGAAAACGAGAACGGTTTTGTGTGGGCAAAAGATAATGGATGCTACATATACAGCTGCTATGCCTCTCACAACTCGACAATTGAGCAATTTCAACCCTTACTGGATAGGTTGGTACACAACTGGTGGTAAACAACATAACCACACATCATAGCTGGTGATTTCAATGCATGGGCCACCGAGTGGGGCAGATGAAGAAGAAACTTCCGAAGTCACTCCTTATGGGTGCTATCTCTCAATTGGACTGTGAACTTAGCTCAATTATTGACTTAACGTTCGTGAGTACATCAATTGCAGCAGACATAGTGTGGCGGGTATCAGAATATAACACCTACAGCGACCACTAATCCGTTAGATTTGAATCTGGATACAAGCTCAACGAAATGCCAAGAAGGTTGGTAGAGATTGGTCAGTCCGCAAATTCAACAAAAAAACATTCACAGAAATGAATTGGTAGAGTTAAGTGCCTCAAGGAACAGCCGTGAAGAAGGCTGGAAAGGTAATTTAGCTGACAACGCGCATGTGCGATGCTTCAATACCGATCCGGAAGCTGACGTCATATCGGAAGCCAAATTACTGGTAGACGGAGAAACTAGCCTGACTTTGCACTTAGTGCCTAAAGGCGAGGAGAAAGAGTCAACGCGGCGTAATCCGATTCAACTATGAAGAGCTTCAGTGAAAATACCGAGAAGCGAGGAAAAGGTTCTAACTCCCTATACGCAGTAGCACAATAGCATGCTTCAAACAACTGTGCGAAGAAGCAAATGGCCTGGAACGTATCGAACCGTTACGTTGCATATAAAGTGTTTAATATCGCCACAAGTCAGCTGATCTGTACTGCTCTAAAATATTTTCAAAACACTCTTTCCCCGTCATCAGAAAAGCATTCGAGTAATCCTGTGAGGAACGGTAGGTGAGGCATCTCCAGTTACTGAAATGGAACTGTTGGAGGTGTGTAATCGGCTAAAGCACAATAAATCGTAGGAGCTGGACAATATCACCAACAAATGCTCAAACATGCCATCAGTGTGTTCATTGCATAGCCGAGTAAAATTTCCCAAAGTGCTGGAAAAAACAAAAGTTTCTCTTGTTGCCAAAGCCTAACAAACCCGTTGGCGAATCGACTTTATACCGTCCACTTTGCCTACTGGATATGTTAGGAAAAATGCTAGAATGTCTAATATACTATAGACTTTTACCAGTTGCAGAAAACAATGGCGGGCTGTCAGACCGACAGTTTAGCTTCCACAAAAACGCTAGGCTGTAGACGCCATCAAATTGGCTCTGGAACTTACAAAACCTGCAATTGAAGCACGAAGAGTGCAAAGGAAATATTGTGTTCTGTTACACTTGACGTCAAAAATGCATTCAACTCAGCCAATTTAAACCAAATAGTGGAAAAACTACTTCAGCTTAGAGTTTCCTCTTACTTTGCAAGGATAATAGGTCAATGTCTACGGGACAGAGCACTGTAGTACAATTCTGAAGAAGGGCCGAAACATGACAAAGTAAAAGCTGGTGTCCCACAAGGATCTTTATTGGGCTCCCCTCCTTTGGAACATCATGTACAATAACGTGCTTAATCTGAAGCCCCAACCTGAGGCAACAATAATCAGGTTTGCGGATAACATAACAGTGTTGATATCTGCCGAAAAGTTAGAAGAGGTCAAATCAGTCACAGACTAGGTGGGATACATTACGGAATAGTGGCTAGAGAATGCGGCCTTGAGACTAGCAGCATCTAAGACGGAAGCGGTATTGATTAGCAGCCGACGTAAGAGAGAATTATTTGAAGTCACAGTGGGAGATCTTAAAATTAGGTCCAAGCCTGCAATTAAATATCTATGAGATTTGATTGATGTTAAGCTCAAATTTAAAATCCATGTGGAACATGTCTGCAATAAGGTGTCAAACGTTAGTGCAGCCCTAGTAAGACTACTTCCTAATATCGGAGGACCAAGTCGAAATCGCAGAATCCTGATTTCCAGAGTTGTAAGTTACATTTTGCTGTATTCAGTGCCAGTGTGGGCATACCAGTTAGTAGTGAAGCAGAACAAAAAAGAAATGTGCTCAGTCTATCGACTTAGTTCTCTCAGGGTTGTTTGGGGATATATAACAATTTCAAGAGAAGTGGTCTATGTAATAGTAGATATGATTCCAGTTGACATCGTTGCAGCCAAAACGCAGAGGCTCTAAAAAAATAATAATGCCGACGCAAAGATGGAGCAACAAATATTAGAAGAGGCATGGCAACCGAAGATGGGAACAAGTTTCAGTATGACATTAAAAAATGACATATTAAAAAATGAATGAAGGATTCACATGGCGAAGTGACATACGATCTTACACAGCATCTAGACGTGGTGCATACTGAAAGGGCCCACATCGCTTCGGTTTAGACGACCCTCCGAATCGCCCGACATGCGGAATCGAAGAAGCCCTGGATCACATTTTCTTCCATTGCACGCGGTTTCCCCGACATAGAGTGCGTTTATGCCGTAGCCAAATTAGTAAGCTCTGCTTATTTAGCAGCGGTATAAACAACTTTTAAATTAGCCGAGCCTGCTATTTTGGCTAAGCTACTTTAGCGCTGCTAAAATTTAGCGCGGTTATAAGTGTGAATGTAGCAGTGGTATAAACACTATAACAGTCATAAATAGGATTTCTAGTTTCGAGTGACATTCGCAATCTGGAAGCCTTGGTGCAAGGGTGTTTTTGTTCTTAGTATTGAGCTCCTTTCAGATATTATGCCATTTTTGCTTTGGTTAATAAGCTGTACGGTGTAAACGCTACTACTATAGCAGCGCCAGTTTGGCAGCGCTATTTTAGCTACGGCATAACCAAGGCCATAGTGTCAAATTGAAACGTTACAGGAACTTGCCACTATCATAAAATCCAGTGAGTGTGACATTGGTATCTGCAGAAGCATGGATCAAGCTGACAAAAGTATAAGCGCAGATACACGCCATTCTCAAAAGGAGGAGAAGGAAAGAAGAGCAGCTAAAGGTGACCCCGCCCCACGAAGTAATACCTATTGGCAGTTCCGTGGGGATGTGACGCAGTGGCGGCTCGTGCTTGTTGAGATTGGGTGGGCCCAGTTTTTTATTGTTATCCGAACAAATTTTCGTTGATTTCGTAGTATGCTGGTCAGTTTTTTCAAATAAATAAAATTTAGTGTTTTGGTCGCTATTTATATAACACCTATATGCACACCTTTCAATCGATCCAACCATTCTTTTTGGCCCAGTTAGTTATCTACTACGTTTACCCAATAGATAGACTTCCGAGAAATATTCAATTTCAATGCTCCTCAGTATAAAATATATGAAACTAAAACACTTGTTTCAAGTGGTTTAATATACATATGTACATGCAAAATATTCTACATCAAATTTAACATTTTTCAAACGTATTTAAAAATAAAGATTAAAACGTGATGCACTATATAATTTACTACATATGCTTGTAAATCATTTGGTTACGTCTACTCTTTGATGAAGCAAAGAGATCAATTATTTGGTTGTGAAATTTGAAATTGTAACCTTCTCGCAACATTTTAACTAAATTTCCTTTCAATTTCCATTGTACTTAAATCGGAAAGCCTTGTCTGACAAATTGAGTTCCGTAAAAAGGTTTTTACTCTCTTAAGAGCTGAAAAACTTCGTTCAACTGAAGTGGAAGAAGATGCCAGTGAAGCAACTTGACTTAGCAGTTTGTAAATATCCAATACTTCCGTTTGTAACTTATTATCAAATATAAAAATTTAAAGGTCCGATAAACTCTCCGTGATTCCAAATTTGTTATGATCAGATTACTACACACAAAGTTCGTTTCGTTGCTTAATTTTTTCAAACATTTAGGGGTAGCTGTCGATAAGAGAGTCTAGCAGATTTTTAAGAAAAGCCTTCGCAAATGATTTGAGATTACTACTATTAATGAAACTGATCAAATCTATTTTTTTCATATCCGAAAGGTTTAGTTAGATTAGTCTAATTTTAACGCATGAAGTCTTTTAAAATAAGTTTTCGCATCTGGAATGCTACCGTAATCTATTTTACAGCTTTTAACAGGTTGCCCGACATTACTGCAAACATCGTTAAATTTTTTTTCAAAATATGTATCGTCTCCTCTATATGATTTTAATGTTAGTGGTAAGTTACTGACTCGCTCTTTACAATAATTAATATCTGCACTTAACTTTACAATAATTAATATTACAAATAGAACACATGTTTGTTGACACATAAGGTTGATAGTTTTTAGCAAAAATAAAAACGAGAAGACCGACAAAATATGCCTGAAGCCCACAGACTCTTTAATCGTTTCTCTATCTTGGACAAAGGCTTCATCATTTAAAAATATTTCGAAGACTTCCAGCAACTCATTTGTACTATTTGAAAGAACTTAAATAATTGGAGACTTATAGTTCCATCGTGTATTGCTGCAATCAGGTAGCCACCTACGATTAACTTTATCAACTACACTAGTTCGCTTCGTCGAGTTGGAAAAAAATGCTAATAACCCATGTAAAATTCACGAAAAAGATGCGGCATTCTTTTATTTTGCAAGTCCCCGATATCACAAAAGCACCATCATAAGTTTGTCTCACTAATATGCTGGCAATATCGAAATGCTTAAATGTTTAGTTAGTAAATTATAGAGATCTCCAGTTTTTTTGCCTTGACTTACATAAAAAAAACCATGAATCTCTCTACTTTAATGCCTTGTTCTGAAACGTATCGAAAAATCACTGATAGTTGGGACAAACACTTGCTGTCAGTAGACTCATCGATTTGCCAGGAATAACAGGGTGCGTTATGAATCTCAGCAAGTATAAAGCTTTTGAATGTAGTACAAATATAATTTTTTTTAATATAGTACATTTACTAATGATGAGATCGTTTTGAATAGTTTTAAAAGTACCACTGAAAACGGAAGACTCATCCAGGAAAAGTTTAAATCGTGTAAGTGTTTAGCGCTTTGCTTATATTAACGTTATTTGTGCCGTCTTCACTTTGCTATTTTCTTTCTTACGCATGCATGATACAAGCAAGCCCCAAGCCAAAAGCAAGCCCCAAGTCCCAAGCAAGCACCGAATCAAATAATTTTCTGATGGAGTCATTTTCCACCTCATTGAATGAAAAAAACAGATACTTTCAGAATGCAGCTGAGCTCAGACCTCCAAATAATTTTTGAAACCGTAATACGAAACCCTGATTGTATTTGGTCTTTCTAACGCCATCTGCAAGAGCTGTTATTAAAGAATTTGAAAAATCTGTTAGCACAGTTTATGGACTAAATTTATGCTAGCTGATTTATTTCCATTTTATAAAAGAGTTGTCTTTTTTTTATTTTATATGAAAGATGAGAGGTGCATTTTTCTTCTTGGAATTTTTACACTTTGCATTTTACACCCAGGATCTAACCTAACCTTTGTTTCAAATTTATCCTAAGAAAACAAATAAGCATTTCATGCTTCAAATCCTGAAATTAATTTTCTTTTGGGATATATTTCAAAAACAATCATGCAATAGGTAAATTCCCATACCTATTCGCTAATTTTTCACATCAGAAAAATTTGCATCTTTTGGATAAATGCAGGTGTAAATAGATTTGTCTTCCACCACATTATTCTTCTTTTGATTTTCAGTACAATATTAACACACGTCGAATCACATTTTTTTCATAATATTTTTCACAAAAATACTCCTATTAATGAAATCTACTATGATCTAACTAAGCTCATTTATAGTTTACAATTTGACAAAAAATGCTGAAAAAAACACCACAAACAATTTTTCATTCATTCATTCATAAACCGAACTCTCCTGGTGACGCAGGCACAAGCATAGAGCTGAGAGAGACTTGCGCGCGTCATGATCTTGTAGTTCTTTGATTCAAGCTACGCATGTAAACGCATGATGGGCTGGCCCAATATGCGACATAGATTTTGACGCGATTGCACACGTCAATTTTTCGTAGATGAAGAGCCGGCCCAATATACAAAATCAATTTTGTTGCGATTGAAAGCGTCAATGCTCATAGATCGCAGCTTGGACTGGTAACGCATAGTGGGCCAGTGATGCTTGGGCCCACCGAGCCACATTGATGAACAGAAATCGATAAATGCACAAACGCGAACTTATACCACATATACCTTCGCTTATACTTATGTTTGTAGCATAGTGTAGATGATGTAGAAGAATTATGAATGGGCTAGTGATTCGTCTGCCCGTCGTGGCGTGTATGGGACTGAGAAGAGGAATATACATTTATGTGTACAAGGTGCAGGTGTATATTGTATAGTTTATGCTTGTAGCTTATTGTAGTAATTGTTTTATATGTATGAGCATATGTTGATACATTGCGCGATGGACATTCAATGTATGTATGGCACTATGTGATTTTACGTCAATGCATGGTATGAATGAATAATATAAAAATGTGCTGTTGCTGGATTAAAATTACAGAAGGATTTATTATGTTAAACGTATATGAATTAATATTTAAATGATGACTCAAACTTTTATTTAAAATTATTATTTATGTGTTTTAGAGGGTGGGCCTGGCCCACTTTGCCCACTGTGACGAGCCGCCACTGATGTGACGTAGAAAAATATTTAGTTGCTAGTCGGTTAGAGCGGGACATAACCTTAAGACTGGACCGCCAGGTATCGGTGCGTTCATCCGTTTTCTTTCATATTTAAATCCGCTTTGCGGTATATCTGTCGCTTACTACATTACTTGATGATCCATAGGTTTTTTTTCACATTCATCTTTGGAAAACACTCATATTTTAGTATGAAAACCGTTTAATAGACGTCTATCATAAAACTTTACAACTGGAAATACTGAACGGCTAGCTCCCGATTTGCAAAATGGCAAAATATAATAAACAAGCAGTAGCTGATGATCTACAAGAGAAAACTTACTTATATAGCGAATACTTATAAACTTTGTTTCATTATGCAACAATTTATGCAACAAAAATAAAAGAAAAAACAAAAAGGTAAATAAATGCAAGCCTGGCTAAAAATATACAAGCAAAAAAAAAACACTTTATGACCTTATAGTAGCAGCTGCAATTTTTGAAAATGTCCACGTTTTCACCGCCTCTGTGATTTTTCACTTCATGCTATACATAATAGTTCACTTAACTTGAGAAAAGGATGATTATGTATTCAAATTAGCAGATTGTAAGTAAAAGAGCAAAGAAGGTTGTTATTTTATCGTCTTGCTGTATATTCGGCAGGATATCACCGAAGAATTTATAAAACTTCAGCTGCAATCTAATTCTATTTTCACACCCAGCAATTTCGTCCCAGAATAAAACACTTTATTTTCATTAAATAGCTTAATCAGATAAACAGCGAGCTCGACAAGCTTCATTCTTTACCAATGAAAATACAATTTGGCACGTTTTTTTCCCAAGTTCCCGAAAAAATGTTTTAACCTAATAGCTTCCAAAACGAACCTGAAAAACGTGATTGTCACGCATTAACCTTCGAACACTAGATAATACAGTGTCAAGACCAAAGTGAAATACTACGTATACTCATAAAAAGCTTTTCGCTGCCACCTCTATATGTCACTTTTACACATGCCTGTGACAACAAATTGTCACTTTCGGACAATTTCAAGTTTTATGGACTTCCATTATTTCCAAAGCCTGAGTTCTCGTTGATATCCTGTTCAAACCGATAGTAGCATGTGGAGCGCCTGTTCTATAGCAGAAAGGAGCACGCTAAAGTCAGGGTGATAGCAGCGGATAAAATGATCGGCTTCATGCTTCACATGTTCCTGGTATAATTTCACTTTTGCCTTCCACGACAGATACTCAGAGGCTACAGGACGCGCTCATCTGTGGAACAAATGAGCGCCAGAACGAGGCTTGACAAGAAGTCAACGGGCATAACTACTCTCATATTGTTGTCGGCGTCACAGTCGCCTAATGCGTGTGCATTCGTTTTCCTGGCAATAGCCATTCTTGACTAGCCATCAGATATGGACAAGGTTGACCGTTTAGCAATATGTACGGGAAGGATCGCGCCAACACTGTCACCATCCTTGCCTCCACTCACTAAACACGATGGCAGAAACAACGAGCTGAATAGCGGAACGCATTCGGCTACGTAACGATGTTGCTATGTAGCCTGCCACACAACTCAGGGATACATTTTTATTGAAATTGCCAATGTCATCTGTTATGGGACATAAAATTCCATGTAGGATGGTCATTTGCTAGTATGTCCTGCAACGAGTATACGTTGTCGAGGGTGATATTTTCGGTTAGCATTTGAGTTGTTTGTTGTTGACGAGCTCTAATATTTGGCAGGTAATAGAATACACGATTTGGATCGTTGCAATGAAAGTAGGTCAAAAAATGTCTTTGCTCTGGTTTTACAAGTCCATTGTTCAATATTGCGTGGTTTAGTGAAACTTTCCAGCTTTTTGAATCCCGAGGAATAAATTTATTGATTTGATGGAAGATTCAATTTAAAACCTTCAATATTTTAAAACTTACAAATACTATCCTCAAGACACAAACAGTTACTATTTCACACCAAAAGAACACCTGAAACACTAAAACTAGATACTTGCCAACAAAGGCTGCATTTTCAAAAGCCATGTATGACAATTTCTCATGAAAGTCCTAAATAGCATTTCGCGTACTTAAGCTCGTTAAGCTTGCTCATTTAATGCGTTTCCCTGCCATTCGATGCGAACGTTACAGCCTCCAAAGAGATACGATGATTGACCAGAGACTAACGAATTTCGCGAATGAGATTAAATCCTCTTACGCTGGCATTTCTGGATAAATTCACAGACAACCAAAACGAACCTTGTATGTTCCTTTAGGGATTGTTCGATGCATAGTAATGAGATGTATCCTCGTTCGATGCATGCAAGAGTTTGCATGTGAAATCATAACAAGAGCCAAAATATGCACAACGCGTTAGTGTATTCCAGTCTTTGGAAAAGGATTTGGATGATAGAGGAGTTGATACCGGACTTTACTGAAGAGATTGGTTGAGCGTTATTTGCAAGCTATTGTTATGGAAATTAGATATTAGCGTACAGCCTATTTGATGTCAGAATTTGATGTGACGTGAAAATATTTAAAGCTCTCGAAGAAATTGTGTTGCTGGAAGGAAAATATTTGTCTAAGTTTCAATGTGAAATTCATCTTAAGGCTGGTATTGAGTTAGTCGTGAAGCTAAATTTTGACATGTCCCCATTATCCGGTCATTCTTTCAAACGTAAATTTTGGCAATGGAGAAAAGCAGGGACATTGCTCATGCCTGATGGATAAAATGTGAAGAATTTCAATTTTTGATCGATTTTCTTATTAGAAAGACATTTGCACTATTCAATTTTCAAATTCAAACACCAAATATCACTTTTAAGCTCGAAGGAATGAGCTGCACAAACTAAATTGGCGTGAAATGATTGGAGACATGTGTCAATGCCATCTATATTTTCAAAGCGAAAAAACTTCAAAGCAACTTTTCATGCTAAAAACTGAATACAACTCCTGCTTATTTTCGAGCTAAATTGTCGCCAAAACAGATTTCACGTGAAATTTTGTATGAAAATTTCGGGTGAAATCGAACAGAGTACTAAGCTTTAGGGAGTTTTAGCTAGGTACTCCAGTAACACTATTTTGATTTGACATTTCTGGAAAAAGTGACATACTTAAAAAAAATGTTAGATTTAAAATAACACAACGTATGGAATAAACTTTTAGAGTCAATAAAAATAGCTCATATAGCAATTGGCACCGTATTATTTTTGAAAGCCATTGGTATGGAACTCTTCAAAATCATCCACTCATAAATCACAAAATATTAGCTAATTTTTGTTTATTTTTTTATATATTAAGAAAATTATGGTTTGAAAAAATTATTGGAAAAGTCAAGTCGTAAGCAATGCACTAGCTTGTAATATATTAAGCAAATGTTTCGCATATGAGAAGATTGCATTTATGTTTATTTGAACCGACCAATAGTTCTGTATCCAGTGGCAAAATGTGACAACTCCAGCAAATCCCACAGACCAACCCCACAAATTATTTTTAGCTTTGGAGTTTTTTTGCAAAAAGAAAGAAGTAGCTTTTGTCTCACAACACCAAAAACCATTAGACAATATCAGCCCAGTTGCGCGCATGTCATACTGTTGGACTTGAGTGAGTGGTATTTTTGAACAGCTTTGGTATTTGCAAAAGATTGCTACATCGAACAAATTTACAGTAGCTCTGCAAAGTACGAGGCGACTCCAATCCAAGATTGAAATAGAAGCATCCAAGATTGAGATAGATTGAGAATCCAAGATTGAAATAGAAGCATCATATGAAAGCATTTGAACTTTTTGGGTCACTTGAAAACTCGAGTCTGAAAATTTGGTAAGCTCAGGCGTGGTTTTAATGTAATCGAGTTTAATATGCGATATTGGAATACAAAAATATAATTGATAATTAATACAATACATTCACTAATACCGTAATAAGTGATACCTTAACAAATATATGCGTTGTGGTATTTACTAATATTTCGTGCTAGTGATTCTATCGTATTAAATAATATTTGCACGAATATTTTTCCTTAGCGATCCACTATTATCTTGTATATTACGACGTGATATTCTTTACGCTATCGAATATCTGCTCAAAGTAATGTATTGTAAATGTATGAAGGCATTGAAGAATTAATGGACGTGCTTTATTAGTGAGAACGAGATGAAAGCATAGAAGTAAGTAAAGAAAATGATACTGTGTCCGACTTTTGCAATTCAAAATTTTTTTTATTGCAGCTGGAGATATGTAGATACATATTATATTTTTGGGATCGTGTCTGGATAAACTTGTCGAAAAAGTCTATTAAACTCTTTCGTTAAGGGGTTAGTCCACTGTTAAACTGCTCAAAATGAACTTTTTTTTTTAAACAGCTACCAACAAAAAACTATTCAAGATATCGATTTGAAATTTTACATACATCTTTATTGAAGCTAAGAGTTAACATTTTCATTAGAAAAAATTATAAGAAAACAAAATGGCGGCCGTCCCAATGGATCGCCGCAGCACCGCCGAAAAAAAGAGCAAATTGCGCCTCGTAAATTCCTGGACAAAATAAGCGTCTGTGAACAAATTACCAAAAAGATTTCATTAGTTTTGAGTATAAAAGACTGCACGGGCTTAAATTTAGAACAAAAAAAAATTTGTTTACGATCTGGGAAACATTTTTTTGATTAAAAAAATTTTTTTTAAACATTTTTTTGATTCAAAAGTATACCACATTTTTTTTAATCGCTTTAGGGCCCTAAATTTAGGCCCGTGCAGTCCTTCATACTCAACACTAATGAAATATTTTTGGTATTTTGTTCACAGATGCCTATTTTGTCCAGGAATTTACGAGGCGCAGTTTGCTTTTTTTTTCGGCGGTGCTGCGGCGATCCATTGGGGTGGCCGCCATTTTGTTTTCTACTAATTTTTTCCAATGAAAATGTTAATTCTTAACTTTAATAAAGATACGTGTAAAATTTCAAATCGATATCTTGAATAGTTTTTCTTTGGTAGCTGTTTCAAAAAAAAAGTTCATTTGGAGCAGTTTAACAGTGGACTAACCCCTTAATGCCTGTAAAAATAAAATACCCATATGATCTTGAAAGCCACGAAAGTAGAGATACCTAACATGATTGATATTAGTGAAGATATTACAATAAAACGCAAAATAATATTCTAATAACACTAAACCCTTTATACTCTTTACTAACAACAAGAAAGATACAAAAGGTAAACATATTATGGGTGGAGGGGGAATTTACATATATTTGTGAGCTTGCTAGTAGAAAATGGGAACCACAGTTTAATCTTACCAAAATATTATAATGAATTTGGATTTGAAAAATGATAATGCCAAAACAAGCTGATCTTAGATATTTTGAAAATGGTATTTAATTGCAGTCCCGTTTTCTGACAATTGTGTATACACTGAAATTATTGGATGACTTTTTCGCAATTAAATGAGTACAAAATTCTGCTGCTATTGGTATCCTGCATGGTACAAAACTTGATTGTGGGCTCCAATAGCTAGTGAGTCAACTGGCACAACAGAGTCAAGCTTAGACTTGCTGCAATAGAACATTTAAGGTTCCCTAATTTTGCACCACAGCCATTCAATTCAATATCTTCAGCATTTGTCTGTCTTATAATGCACTTAGGCCCAAAACTGCTGCTCAGCTCACTTATTGAAGTGATATTGAATTGATCTTACTGGACCTTAGGTTTTGTTTTACGAATATCCAGGAGCTACGCTGATCTGAAAAATGTTGATGGGCTGACTCGCGATAAACAGCAGACTCTTATATATTTCAACTGCTGTTTATAAGTGCTATGTTTCAACTGCTACTTTTTTTAGAAGCTTGAGTAGTCTAGTGGGTAGAGCACTGGTTTCTTGTGTGTGGTGTCCTGGTTTGAACCCAGTTTTGGACGAAGGTCCGCGTACCAAGCTTTGAGTTCACTTAGCTCTAAATAGGTACCTGAATTAATCAGGGGTAAAGTGAGTCGTAGAACTAATTACTTCACAATCGCATTCACAATGATTGTAAATTTGTAATGAAGCTCTCTACCAGTTTCAACCCCTAGACCCGTACGAGGGTTTTCATGGAATTACTTTACTTTTTATTCATAAATATCAAAAGATACCTGCTATTAATTAGTTTGATCATTTGCTATTTTCCTCAAACGCTATTTGGGTAATTTGGGTAGCAGATGTCGGTGAACAACAATGGTAATAGCAGCATGCACCAAGGTATCTGTGCGCCGCTATTTTTACGCTGATGTTTTGCACATAAATTGACTGGGCGATATGACTCTGCATCACTCACATTATAAATACCATGCAGAGGCCTGAAAACTTTTGCGCCGTTTTGAAATTCGAGGCTCAAATAACTGAACATAATATCACTTGAAAGCAAAAAATTATAATAGATATGGTATTCCTTTGGAAAATTTTCAACACCGAAATATACTCTTTATCAATCATATTTCCATATTCCAACTGGTCTGATAAACACAAAACTAAAAAATAATTATTTACATTTTTCTTATACGAGGAGTTCCTCCGATGAACAGATTAATGTCGCTATACAAATCTAAGTTTTTTCATATTGGCCTATTTATACTCTTAAAAGTTAAATTTAAGAATACGGTAAGATTTCCTTTTATCAACTAGGCACTTTAACTCAAAAACCTGTTTTGTTTTTACAATTCAATGGGAGTGTATTATTAGCCTTCTCATAAAACTAGTGTCTGAACGAATTTGGTTTTTCAGCCGAAGCCAGAGGCGATATTCGGCTATTGCTGTTTAGCAGACACCAGACTCCTGCCTAGTAAAACCGAGTACGAGTGTGCATAGTTTCCTCGTCGACTCTCGCCTGTTTTTCTCCATCTACACTCTACCAAGCCATGACAAGCACTAGAGTGTGGATGGTTTTCTCACAGTTGCCTACCTGTTTTATGGACATACTGTTATTACTCGCCTTTTGTCGATTTCAGGTATCGAGTCAAAAGGATTTGAAAAAAAGGTGCGGTGCTGGCTCTGATGAAATTTACAAACTGATTTGGTCTGCATACGAAATTATGGACAAAATACGTCATACAGGACAAGATGTATGAGTACGGATGAGGAACACTGGAGAAACATGTGTAAACAAATTTTTGAAGAAAGAAAACGCTACCTACTTATACCATATGCATATCTGCTTACTTAAACTTCACACCCTTAAAATCTTTTCAATGCAAACAGGACGAGGTTTATGGCGTTTTAGATAAAAAAAAACTCTAGCGCACCTGAACCGCTAGAAACACTAATGTTCGAAGAACAGTAGAAGAACCGTGCAGATTTCGAGTGTATATTCTACCACACAAGCTGCTTATTACAGCGAAAATGTTTCAAATGCCACGTTTTACTTTGGTCTCAAGAATGCATTATAACTCATATGGTGGATAGGTTTCAGATATTACCACTGGCATGAATTTCAACGTTTATGAGAGCAAAACACGGGTTAATTATATTCGTTATCAGTTGCTTATTTCACAAAATGAAGAAAATGCTCAGTGCCTGCAGCACTGTAACTGAGGTTGGTGTTTGGGGCTGCGATCCGAAAAATTTGCGTAACTTTGGGAATTGAAACATTGCTAATTTATTTTCATTGTAAATGTTTCCGGTATGAATACTAACTGTAAGCATTTATTGAAACAAAACTAGCACAACCAACTCGAGCTGGCAACCTTTTGCCAGTATATAAGCCAAGAATATATCACATCTGCTTCACGTTACTATATTAAGCGAGTTTTTTCAGATAATCGAAAACTTAATATTTGCTGTTTATTGTCACTACAATATCATTACCATTTGAAAATTCTTCGATAAAACCGCTTAATAAAGATATTGCAATTAAACACAAAACCAACAATAACTGGCAACCCTATCGTGGCTTTTCAACCAAATTTGGCCTGATCAATATTTATAATAGGTTCCATTAATTGTATGAAATTCGTATTGATTTCATGACTGCACTGGAAGTTATAGGGCAAAAAGTTTTATTTTCCTAAGCGAATTTTCAAAACCAAAGACACAAAAACTACCAAAGCTGGCAGCACAAATCGAGTTTTTCAACCAAATTTCTATCAAACAGAGTTTATGTCAATTTCATGAAAATCTGGTTACTTATTCACATTTCATAAGGCAAAAAGCAGTTTTTTGTCTTTGTGATTTTTCAAGATGGCACCACTGGCACAGACCTGCCCACAATTTAAAATCGCTTCTATCAAACCTGGTCCTACTTAAGACCAATGCATTCTGTAAATTTCAACTGTATCTGATTATTGGTTCGTGAGTTCCCGTGAACAGAAGTTTTTGATGCTAAAAATATAGGTTAACTGAGAAAGGGCTACCGTTCTTGTCCGACATGAAATTTCCAAAGTTTTACTTTGAACGTGTTGATAAAGCATAAGATTTGCATACAGATTGGTTTTATTGTAAGGAACGGACATTTTCTAGGATATTCGATGGTTGAATGTTTTCACTTCCAAATTTTTATTTTTTTATATTTAAGACACCAAAATTAATATAGCTGGCAGTTCCAACCGAATTTTGCAACTAACTTTCTACCAAACGCGGCTTAAAGTGAGTTTCAGCTACTGTGTGAATTTCTTCAAAATCAAGCTACTGAATAAAAATTTAAAGGGCTAAAAGCAGTTATCTTTTTTAGTGATTTTTCAAGATGGCCCCACTGGCACAGAATCGCTCGCATTTCAAAATCACTTCTATCAGACTTGTTCCCATTTAAGACCAATACATTCTGTAAATTTCAATTAATTCTGCTCATCAAGTCGTGAGTTTCAGTGAACAGAAGTTGTTGATGCTAAAAATATAGGTAAATTGGGCAAGGGTTACCAGGCGTACCCGTTATATCATATCAAATTTTTTACTTTGGATATGTAAACAAAGCATAAGATTTACATATGAATGGCTTTTTTTGAAAAAGCGGCATTTTACCAAGAGAGACGATGATTTGGGGGTTTTCACTTTCAGTAGTTGCCCTAGCTACAGAGTTGCCAGCACGTTCACTAAAAGCTACACAAAATTACAATTAAATAATACCAATATGTTCTACAAATTTCGTAATAATTGAATAGCTCTGTCAAAAGTTATCGCAATTTAAAAATTTTCAAATTTTCCCGTTCTCTTTTTAGGCACCTAGCGCACACATGGGGTTAAAAAATTCCAAAACATTATCCGATTCGCATTTAAAACACGTTTGAAATTTATTTCGTCATATTTATTTTTGCAAAAATTATTTGCGTACAGAATAAAAGGTATATTAAAAATATCACTAAAATGGCCGCCGGCGCCAAAGGGTTAACAATAATTGACATTTAGTGAGACCTGGACCTATTCTGCATATACACCAATGTATCCTGTATTTCAGCTCAATCGGGATTATCTCACTGAAATTTTTTGATGACATATATTTATATATATATATATATATATATATATATATATATATATATATATATATATATATATATATATATATATATATATATATATATATATATATAAATATATATATACAGTGGCTCACAGTTTATTTGATACAGTGACTATTTAAAAATGCAAATCACTATAACTTTGAAATTAAGAACCCTATCCAAAAAATTTCAACGTATTTGACTAGATGCATGTTCAACGAATACAATGCAAACAAAAAATCTTCCAGCAATATTCCTCGGCATCCGGTAAAAGAGAAATACCACTGGCGCAGAAAAATTGCAGCTCACAGCTTATTTGATACGGACACTTCAATGCGAATAAACTTCTATTTGTCGCGCCGTTAATCGGTCTTGTTTTTGTTTCTTGAATTTTTGATTGTGTTAGACATTGGCTTAGGTAATTTTTAGCAAAATCTTGCAAGCTGAAGTGCCAAAATGAGCCAAAATTGTAAAATGGGTCATCGCACCACAATTGAACAGCGCGAATTGGTATTAAATCACTTTAAAAAAGACAAAGTGTTGGAAAAATTGCTGAAAGTGTGAATTTGAGTGTCTCTACAGTGCAGCACATAATTGAGCGCTTCGTACACGAAAATCGGGTAGAAAATAAGAGGAGAAATGTGGCAAACAATATTTTCACCGTATCCGACGAACAATATATTGTAAGGAAAGTGAAAGCAAACACAAAGATTTCCGCTACAAAATTGGTTACTGAGGTTCATCGTGAGTTAAGGAAGCCATGTAGTGCTGAAACCGTCCGACGAGTTCTTCGCGACCATGATTTCAACGGGCGAGTAGCTCGTAGGAAGCCATTCATTTCCAAAAAAAAATACAATAAGCCGATTTGCCTTTGCCAAAGGGCATGTGGGAAAGCTATCCGCGCTCTGGAATACGGTTATTTTTGCGGACGAGTCCAAGTTTAACATTTTTGGCTCCGACGGAATGTCATATGTCTGGCGCAAGGCAAACACTGAGCTACACAAGGAGAACCTCAAAGCTACTGTGAAGCATGGTGGTGGTAATGTGATAGTTTGGGCCTGCATGTCCGCAGCCGGAGTCAGAAATTTAAAGTTTATTGAGGAAACAACGAACCAAACAAAGTACATTGATGTACCCAAAAACAATTTGCTGCAAAGTGGTAAAAAACTGGGTGTTCGCGACCAATTTCGGTTTTACCAAGACAACGATCCAAACCACAAGTCGGGAATTATGCAGTCCTGGCCAATTTAGGATTGCCCTCATTTGATGTCTCCGCTGGCACAGTCACCAGATATGAACGTCATTGAGAATCTGTGGACTTTGTTGGATAACAACATTAGAAAACACAAAATTTCTAATAAACAAGACCTGAAGAAAGCACTGCTAGAGGTATGGCAAAAAATTACTCCTGACATCACAAAAAAACTCGTTGATTCAATGCCGAATAGGCTCCATGCTCTGCTTAAGGCTAAGGGCTATCATACGAAGTATTGAAATCAACTGGAAACCTCATAATTCACAACAATTTTAATGTTTAATCAAACTGTATCAAATAAGCTGTGACATGAAATTTGTTATTACTTTTACTTTTTGTTTTTTTGTTTTTTAAGATGTAAAACAGCAACTTTGTAACAAATATAAACTTGTTTAATAAACAACAAACAATTGCCTTCAAAATGGTGTTCAAATTTTTTTGATATTGTTATTATGTTTTGAGTGATAGCAACTTAATTTTTCAAAGAAGCGCTGTATCAAATAAGCTGTGAGCCACTGTATATATATATATATATATATATATATATATATATATATATATATATATACATATATGTATACATATATATATATATATATTTATATATATATATATATATATGTATATATATATATATATATATATATATATATATATATACATATATATATTATATATATATATATGTATATATATATATATATATATATATATATATATATATATACATATATATATATATATATCAGTGACGGCTCGTGACATAAATATTTGGGTCGGCCGAAAAAAAAGTTCTAATGTGTCAACTTAATTTTTTGGTGCTTGGTGCTAAGAAATTTCTGTACGAACAATAAGTATCTTATCTTAAAAAAAAAGTTAAATCGTCCAGCAAGAACCACGAGGAGCTCTACAGCACTCTCGCTAGGAAAGGAAAGGAATGTACAAGTGGGCATTGGTATGATTGGTAAAAATGAAAACAATAAAGAGCAGTAGAAAAACCATGCCAAGTACGAACTATGATCAAAAGGATTGTTGAAGAGATAGAAGGCATTGTACAAAATAGGGCATTGTTACTCATTACTATTACTTAAGTACATCGATTAGAAATTTACCTTTTATAAAGAAATTAAAATATATAATACGTGCACAAATCATTAATCTTGAAGCACTTAATTCATTCTTGATGAGCAATTGATTTAATTTTGGATTGCGATTCGTTTAATTCACCAGCCATAATCAGGGCCTCGTCTAAAGTCTGACCAATCAATTTTTTTCTTCAATTTTTCCATTTTTTTCACCAATCGGTCAATCCAAATATTAAAAATTTAATTTGCATGGCGACCATTACTGATATTCAAGAAAAGGAATACTCGTTCGGTTATTTCGTCCTTATAGTCAAATCGGAAAATAACGGACAGTTGAGAAAAACAACTAATATCAGTAGTTTCATCTACTTCCCAATAAAAGCAATTTGCACTGTTAGTTTGACTGCTTATTTTATTACTTACTATTTTAATAATTGCGTCAATCAATTAATTGAAATCGTCTTTGATAATCCTGTAAAAACCGTTGTGTCTATAAATCTATTAAAATCAGAATCTAAGTTTGAAGCAAATTTAGCTAATTCTTTAACATATCCCTAGTTGTTGGATTCTGCTATCTCATCATCGTCGCTAAATGCCATTTCCTGCATTGGCAGAAATATTATAATATTTATCAAATACCTCATCATTTTCCGATTTTCTCGCACGTTTTGATTTTTTTACTGATACCGAATTTACCGAGTAATTTATGTTTCAAAGCCGCGTGGGCATGTTCTTTCTAAATTTGATTCTTATTTAGTGCGCGGCTAACATCCTGCGGTGTTCAGCTTTTTTTGGGCTAAATTTCCCATTTTCGGCCGTGGAATGCGTAAACTTTTAAAAAAATGAGTATCTTGATATAACATGCGATTAAACTTATTGGTTAAAAGATGATTCATTAAATCACTCTTTCTACTCAACCATTCTCTAATACTTTCCGTATCCATCTCCATTGCACACTTCTCAATTCTAAATATATTCAAAGTTATTTTAACTCAAATTTTTATTTAGCAACTCAAACTCACTATTTACCTAAAAACAGTTATAAAAACTACACTCTTTTAAACAAAATACAAAACCAATTAAATCACTAATATAGCACATAAGACCACCACCGTTCTACTATCAAAAGAAATGCTTTCTACTATGAGTAAAAATGTACTTGACTTTCATCTCAGTACGATCCGATTTTCAAAAAAAAATTTATTCTCTTTGCCATTTTTTCTTAGATTTTGCTTATTTTTTTATTTTCCACCTGAAAGCGGCTGGCCGCCGAGTCTCTTGCATTGTCTCATCCATGCGCGGGGTGTAAAATTCTATACGAAACACCCAAATAAATAGTTGGTATGGAAACGAAGTCTCGAATGGAGGCTATCTGAAGAGTTTTGAGTACCCTAGACTGTGCTTGGATACGGCCAATTTTCTTCGGCCGTGATCAGCCGTCGCTTCGCTTGGTTCTCGCTTGCACTTGCTAGACATGTTTGCTGGGTACGATGCGGCCGCCGTTTCGCTGGGTGGTTGATGCATTGTACTCATATGTATGTACTATGCTTGAATGAAATGATTTAGATTAGGACTGTTGATCGGCCGTCATATGAACGATACATTTCATTGATGATTTGCTCTACATAGCCACGTATATCAACTAGGATTTAAATATGATTGTGCTCAAAACAGTCCAACGCAAACGGGGTATTTATCTGTTTACATACTACTGCTTCGATCTTATTTCTATTGTAGTCCAGTACTGTATACGAGGCTTATGGCAAAGATTGAATAAAGATTGAATGAGTTAAATATAGTTAAGAGGAAGCTATATGTAGTAGATTAGGGCTTAAAATCAATTATTCATCCTATTTTTCATAATAATTTCCTACTTATGATAATTTTCTTGGTACGGCCGGGCCGACCTTGCCGCCCCTGACGAGCCGTCACTGATATATATATATATATATATATATATATATATATATATATATATATATATATATATATATATATATATATATATATGCAGGGTGTTTGGTACTAAATGAACACTATTTTAAGGAGGCGTTCTTTGACATATTTTGAGTAAAAAATCGTTGTACAGGATGGTCCAGATTTCAAAACCTACGGAGTTACAGGGTGTTCAAAAAAACTTGTTCGGACTGGTACCCTGACTCACTGGAATCGTTATATCTTGAAAACTAATTAACACAACTCAAAGTTTTATATCGCGTTTATTAGACAATAAAATTACCTTTTATTTAATGTATTGCACTTGATTGCAATTGTACCGAGTTTTGAAATATTTTCTTCGAAACACAACATTTTTTAATTTTAACCCCGAAAATTCTGTGTCCCAGATCGTTTTCCTTAGAAAACCTCATTATAATGTGCCACTTTCATTTAAATATTTTGATAAGCCATATTACTGGCTACAGCGAATTACCCAGCGAATTGTAAATATGTACGCCTGTCTGAAATTATTTTATTTTCCGACCGCGTGAAAGGAAGCCACTACCAGGCTAACTCCAAAACCTGGAAAGTACCACAGTTTATAAGTTATTGTGTTCACAAGCTTATAAGTTATTGTGTTCACTTGGGAAAATGTTCAATAATTAAGTCGTATCATCCAATTCACATAAGTCAAAAATATTCTTCCTGCATTTCAGTTTTGGTTTTCGAGAGGCATTGAAAACAAATCACCAGCTATTAAGAGTCACAAGATATATCGAAAAAGCATTCACATTGAAAGAATCAGTTGGAATAATCAACCTTAGACGTGGAATAGGCATTTGATAACGTTTGACGCAACGAACTTCTCCACAAATTTATTCAGCACTCAATGTCACTTTTTTGCTGAAGCTCTTCTTAACAATCGCAAATTTGTTGTCATGATAAAAAGTAGACTGCCCTCCCAGCGACAAATATTTGCTGGAATACCCCAGGAGTCTTGTCTCAGCCTTAGCCTTTTCAACATTTACACAGCTGTCATTCGTACGAGCCCCAACTGTTAATTCACTATTTTTGCAGATAATATTTTAATGATATTTCATTTTATATTAAAAAGTAAAGTAATCATCAGACGACAACCCTCGTGCGAGTCTAGCTGGTAAAAGCTTCATTACAAATTTACACTTACAATCAATTTGAAAGCGAGTGTGGAGTGATGAGTTCCGCGACTCAATTTACCTCTGATTAATTCAGGTAACTATTCACATTTTTTTGCTCTATCTTCAACTCTACTCACTAGGCCAATCAAGCTTCAATTGTTAGATTATGTCCTCAAAATTGAGTTTTTTTTTATTTTATTCAGAAATAAATAAAAAACCAAATGATTTATTGCAGGTTTGATTTCACTTTCAAAATATAGAAATCGAAAATATCCAGTAGTTTGTCAAGTCCGTTGGATATTTTTTTCGGAGTAAACATTTATTATATATACATACATATATATATATATATATATATATATATATATATATATATATATATATATATATATATATACATGTATATATATATATATATATATATATATATATATATATATATATATATATATATATATATATATATATATATATATATATATATATATATATATATAATGAATACAGCCCAAATATTGTTTTTCATAACAAAAATATGTAGCCCAAAGGCCGTGAAACCGCGATAGACAAAAAGGTCCCGCGAATTAAAGATAGACCAATTGGCGGGAAATATCCCAATCTTGCCACACTGCGCTTTGATCACTTTTCATGGCTGAAGGTAACCGAAGGAAACCGTAGTCAGTGCCGAAGCTTCGATCAGATTCTGCATAAAACTTATGCCTCATGGCTTGCAGCTCAGAATGTAAAGGAATTTTGTCATTAAACCGATGTCTAATATTTCTCGATTCACGATTGCAATTCGCATTCTTTTTTTTAATTTTCTTGCTTGCATAAATATTCCTTTTAAGATACATATCCACTTAAAGCCGCCATATATTTGTTACATCCTAACCCAGTGAACTAAATCCAAATCTGATAGTCTACCCTGGAAGAGACTAAGCAAACGTTTATTTGATTGCCATCGAACAAACAAGACCAACAATTTTCCCTGAAACCCATTCAAAATGTTCAAACTACAAAAAATTGGATCGGTTACAAACCTCTCGGCACTGTTTAGCAACAAATACTGCTGAAACAAACCAACAACCAGCCAGAATAATTTCAACGTAGCACAATTCACCTCAGCATGTTGCTCTTTCCGATGTTTTAACGATTTTTCGTTTTTCATTCCTCCGACCTGGCCACTTGCCCAATAAACAGCTAAATCTACCGGTAACTATTCAGCTCTACTTTGATAGTTTGCCAGGCAAATTTATGGAACACCTCGATCGTATCCATTCCGAACAATCGCAATGAAAACGGAGTTTCCATCTTCCATGCAGTAGAACTACTGGTATAAAAAGTATTGTAGTATGTATCTATAAGATAGAGTTTACGTAACTATAATTTTGAGTGCTCTGAGTTTTTGACTTTACCAGAAGCTGTGGGGTATAGCACAACGATTATTTTACCGTGCGGGTGTTGAATTTGCTATATACATATCTTATATCTATTACAACATATGTATGCAGTTTCAGCGATGATCATGAAATTGTCTAGTTGGTATCGGACCGAATTTTGGAGGCGTGAACACGCAGAATTTCATTTTGTATAGACGCCGCATTGTGTTGCGTGTTCGTGCCCATGAACTTGGTGGCTTGGAAAGAAATCGACATAACGGAAGTGGAATATTGTGTTTTTCGAGTAATTATTGTTCGAAACATATCGTCGCTGTAAAATCAAAACGGCATATCTGCAAAATGCATATTTTTCACCAGAGCGCTTTAAAGTTTTCGCGTGTGGGCTGTTTCCTCGTAAATGCATACTGGTACAATATCATTAGACGGATTTTGATTCATCTATACGATATACTTTTGCGACATAAAAATAGACGGGAAAACAAGGAATTTTTTGATACTAAAAACTCAAAAACTCAATTTTTGCACATATGCCGGTTTGATTTAACAGCGACGATATATGCAATTTATGTATATGTATAGATTTAAGTATATGTATGTAGGTATGCATATATAAATTTATTTACAGAAATATAAGCACATATATATTTTCATGTAAATATATACAAAAAAAAGTAAAGGTAAATTCATCGAAAGTGACTCCTAGTTTTGCTGTTGCACATGCAAGTATTTCCTTTGCTTAAACTCTTCAAACCTATAAACTAAATACATGTAGGAATAAATGTTTATTTGACTTAATCATACTGATACATTTTATTTTAACAGCAGGTTTGTTTTAAGCAAACCATTGATACATCTTATCAATTATCATCAAACAGAGTGGATTCTTAAAATTGCTATCTTTCAACCCTTATCGCAGTCAAAGTAGAATATTATCTTCCTTCAATAATACAGTTTCTATGAGTTTTAATGATGCAGTCCATAATTGCAGCATGAGTGGTATTTCAAAATATTCACAGTTTCTCAGCAGGAAACAGATAATTTCTCAAACTCAGGATGAATTCAACTGAATCACAACAGGTCAAGCAAAAAAAAAAATTACGCAAGAAAAGCATAATTTAACAGTAAAAACTGAAATTCAAAGCAAATTATTTCATTTTATGCGGGAAATCTTCAAAATCAACAAAAATTCTTACAAAACTCCGCATAGTCTATATGCTTACTATCTGCTTGCTACTGAGTGCTTATAGTATGTAAGTTTGTATTCTTATGATAAAAAATGGTTGTTTTTAAAGTAAATAGTACAAGAGTATTGAATACATTGTCTTGGAAATTGCGATTTTGTCATAAAGTCAACTGTGGCAATTATTTGCATTTAGACCATTTGAAGAGAAAAAGATGCTTCTTAAAGTTGCTAATTTAGCTTTTTATTGGAAATAGTTAGTTTTGCATCTTGAAATATCCTGCACTATTTAAACACAAATGAGATAAATGATGCTCATAGTTAGTAGAAAAATCACTGAATCAAAATATTAGAAATCGAATATCACTGACAACTTTTAATATATAATATATTTTATTTTATTTTATTTATCAACCAAGCAAGGTACAAGTAACATAAACAGTAAAAAAAAAGCAAAGTTGTAATTTACGAGTACATAGAAACAAAACGAAAAATTAAATAAAATAATTAACAAAATAAATCAATAATAAATTAATAAATAACAAATAAATAAAACATTGTCATATAGCTTAGGATTAAGGGTTGCGGATGGCTTGGAAAAGGGAGGATTTGAAGGATAATTTTGAGACTGTTGGAGAATACAGATTACTTATGCTATTGAATATCCTGCAGCATCTAATATTATTTTGTCTTTTTCATTCAGAGATGTTGTAATGGAAGATATTAATTCACAGAAATGGTTGTAAACTGATTCGTCCGATCTGGGTGGGATATAGGCCAAACTAATGTAAAGGAAATTGTTATTCAAAAATATACAATATATAAATACCAACTTAATTGTTCTGCAAACATGTGCAAAAATTTTGTGCTTCGCCGAGCCTCAAAGTCACAAGTCGCCAGTTCAGTTTTCCCATAATCAAATTTATTTTAAATTCAAAAACTTATGTATTTATTTTCTTAAGAATCCATTAGCATTTTGAAATGTTTTGTCCATAATTGCAATAATTGACTGCCAGCACTAAAAATAATATATGTGCCCGTCTGAATTACGCTATGTTTTTTTAAAAAAAAAAGCTTAATTACAAGCTCTAGTATCATTAGTACAGTGCCTTATTATCATGTAACCAATTATTTCGCCGAAAATCGTGAAAAACAACATGGAAACTTACCAGCCCAACAAAATTCCAGTTACATTTATCTATTTAAATTTCATGCATTTGCAGCTTTATTCACTTCCAAGAACGGCCCACACGCTATCATTCTCCACTTCTTCGTCTACGTGCTGGACACCTGCTACTGAGTGGAATTGGAGTCGGATGAGAACTGAAATTCCGATCAGTTCTTTTTTGTAGTATAAAAGTGGTAATTTTGATTTTCTCTCATCATTCTTTTTTCTTTTTCTCTAGTATGGGGCATATTGAGCGTACACAGCTGCTCGCATTTACCAATTGCATCTGCATGTGAATTTCATCTTCTCATCTTAATTGTATCTGTTTCCCCTACAATAAAAATTTGGATGGAAAAAATGTGTTGAGAGAACTTGCGGCGTAACCGCTCCGAGATATTTTCGTATAAGAGATGCAAATTGGGTGTAGTTGGATGTAGCCGTTCACAGCACATGTGCAGAGAGAAAATTACAAACATATGGAAATCCGTCAGAGGGCAGTAGATGCGTTTGAAAGTGAAACCGTTACTCATCGCTGGAGTAAAGGTATTTGATTTCCCCTGAAATGTCTATAGAATTGGGAATGTTTTATAAGAGAGAAAAATTTAGTTTCTATTCTAAAGAGAAAAAATTTCAATAATGTTGGCGCGTGGGAATTTATTCTCTCCGGTTAGGATGGTTTTTGTTTTGAAATCGAAAAACATCGAACAAGAATGTGAAAAGAGATGCAAACTGAAATTGAATAACAAGTGACCGGGTGGATCGATAAGATTGTCTATCTATTTGATTGAATTATGGAAACCATTGAGTTGATGTATGTAGCTTTGATTTTTTAGGTTGCGCTATTATGGATCTTACATTAGAGTGAAAATTTAAGTGTTCCTTTGAGAGCAAATTTATGGTGCAAATATGGATACATTTTGGTATCACATGTATATTTTTCCAACATTTCGAATCAAAAATAACAAACAGGTGTAAAATAATTGCAATTTAAAATCAAATGGAACTAGATGGTTTCTGATAAATGTTTTGTGTGTGCGAAATTTGTCTTTGAAAATTTAGATAGCTATTTGGAAAATTAATAGCTCTAAATAATTTTTAAATGCCACGGATAACATTTCCAAGACAAATAAACTGAATAATTCAATCAGTGAACAATGATTAGTTCGTAAGAATATGAGGATATAAAATTATATAAAAGCAGAATACTACACTATCACAAGAAAGGAGGAATAAAATGGTATGTATATTTGAAATATAAATAAAAAACATCGATATTAATCAAAACATATGAAATGTTATGCAGGTTTTAGAGGAGATAGAGCCTACCTATTACATATCTGTAGCCTCTAGATTTCAAATTTCAATTATGAAGACAAACTAGCTATCAGAAAAAAACTTGTTATAAACTTATAAGTAAAATAAGTTTATTATTAAGTTTATTTTTATAGGGCATAATTTTGACACTATCAAATATGCATTTGTTTGTCTTGGTGGGCACAACGTGTATTATTATGATAACACTATTTTACTTGATATGGAAAATGAAATCAGTTTTCATACATAATTGGATTATTTATAGATTCTTGACGAATATTTTTAAAAAGCAACAAAAAATTGAATTTATATTTTAAAACAGGAAAATATAACAGGAATTTTTTTTAATTTTAAAAAGAGGGCTTAAAAATATTTCAATCAATAAGTTATGCACTTTACAACTGGATACAAATAATATATAAATATATGTGCGTGAAAACTACATAAACGAAACAATTAGATAATGTGGTATATGAAAAGTAGCATATAAGCCTGTGTAATTTATGTTTGTTTTAACAATTTAACTTATTATAATACCTCTGAAAAAGCAAGCGTACACATTCACATGTGCCGTTTTACCTTCCACACAATGTATCAGCTCTTTTGCCTCCTCATTATTCCTCTTTTGCGAATTCAGCTCCTGCTTCTCCTTATAATTCCTTAACTAGGAGCTTTTTCATCACCTTGCGCAGATGTGTAACTATCATTGGGCTATATTTTTGTATCAACCCTGTACATGTTTTCTTAGATTTGGTTAACTTCTGCCTTAGACTGGAAAGCACTTGATTTTTTAAATGAGCCGAATACCGCTTCGTTCTATCGCAACAGTGTGTTCATGCAGAGTGGAGAAAAAATTTACAGGTCAGGCCGGGGCTAAAATTTCTACGGTATTACAGTTCCATTGTGCCTTCGAGACACATAACGATGAAACAGATGACTGCTCCACGCTGCAGGTAGTAAACATAATAAAAATAATAATAATAATGATAATAATAGTAATAATAATAATAATAATAATAATAATAATAATACTTTATTACCAAATATAAGATCATATATCGTCGGGTGTACGCCAAAACCATGAATGTGCTAAAATGCTATTTCGAGTAAAATCAATTTGAAAATTTGACGTAATATTATAAATCAGTTTTAAAATATAAGAAACATTTTTTTTTTGAATTAAGGAAGATAATATTCTAATACTATTCCGTTGCACTAAAACAATGAATCTGCACATTCATGATTTTAGTGTAACGCATTTGGCAAATACTTAGTTTTTAGGTAATTCATAAAATTGAAATGTTGACTTTTTGTAGGCATAAAATGGAATTTTACATTTCCGGTTTTGGCAAATTGTTTGTATAAGAATTCCGCGTACAGTGACATGAAAAAATGAAAATCACCAAAAAAGCACATTCATGGTTTTGGCGTACACTCGACGATATAGAATACAGTTTTTCACTACAACTAATTGAAATAAACAGGCTCAAAATTCGATGAATAACGATATAGCTGTAGATAAAAAATAAAGAATAATTTTACTTGGCAATCTCAAATCGTGCTTTGGGATCGTCAGTTTCAAGCTTCCACATAGCCTGATTGTCTAATTTCAATTGATTTCAAAATTTATTAGAAGCTTCTCTAACTTAAAAATAAATAACAATCCATAAAAAAATAATTAGAAGTTTTTCTCAATACAGTCTCTCACAGCTTTTTTAAATTTATTAAAATTATTCAGCCGACAGATGTGATGTGGTTAAGCTATATAGCCACGGGGCAGCATAGAAAGCATGGCTTGCAGCCTATGCTGTCGAGAATCTAGATTCCTGCAACGCTCCCAGAAACCCTCTTCGTGTCACTAGCCCTGCTTCATTCTCTAGCGGAAACTCTCTGCTATGTAAATATAAATGTTTCATCACTTTAATTTTTTTTTAACACCATAGTCTTTATAGAGATGGGATGATGGATACAGATTAGATTTTAATTATCTTCTTGCGCATTATTTCCAGTGGTTGCAAGTAGGCGACGGCTAATCCATCCAAACTTATGCCCGTACTATATCACAGACTGCACCAGCGCGAGATAATAAGAAGAACACAGCAACAACATTTCGTTTGGCATGATCTTTCATGAATGACAGTTCTAAGGATATCCGGAGGCACACCAGCTAAATTCAAAGAAAACGGGATAGTAACTTTTTTTATTATTATTAAGATTAACAAAACTAGTGCTAAGTCAAAATGATATCTGCTTCATTCCACTATTCGCTGAAGCAAATGCATTCTCTCAATTTATTCCACAGGAAATTGCTACAGTGTCATCTGCAAAGGCATATAACGAAGTTTTCGAATTTGAATTTTAGCAAATTATTAATGTATATTAAAAATAAAATTGGTCCCACAACTGTTCCTTGCGAGACACCAATAGTAACACTTAAGGCATCACCAACATATTCTTCTATACGAGTTGATTGTGTTCTTCCTTGTGAAAAAGATTAGGTGGAATGCCTCTTATCCCTATTTCATATATTTTCTCTAGCAGTACTTCATGACTTACAGTGTCAAACGCTCTTTTGAAATCAACAAACTCACCTAAACACTTCAGGTCCTTGTCTAATCTAGAGATAGTTTATTTCGTCATCTTAAATGCAAATTGCATCTTCTGTGCCACGCAAATTTCTAAAGCCATATTGATTGTCAGCTAAAAGATTTTTCTGTTCCAAATTTTTTTTTATTGTTTTTGATAGCCTTTTCGAGAATCTTTTTTTACATGTGATAGAAGAGATATTAGACGATAGTTATTCATATCTGTATGATCATATCTGTATGGGGTACAGCTATGGCTCCCTTAAGCTGGAGGGGGAAGTATCCCTGATTGAAGCATAAATTAGTTATGTGCGTCAATGGTTTAGATAATGCGAAGGCATTGTCTTTTAAGACATTAGACTGCAATCCATCCACGGCAGGCGCTGTGTTAAACTTTAAGTAAAGTAAAAGTTTATGAATTTCACATTCTTTTGCCGGAAATAAAAAGAATAAGTCACATATACTACTCCTATCGACTCGCTCTCTAGTGCCTTGATATAAACTTCTTTTACCAGTACTGGAAGATAATTGAATCAAATTGACAATTTACACAGTGTGCTGCAATCACAGCGTGCACCTCAAAATTTTTTATTGCTTGAAAAACAGCAAAGTTTTTCGAATTTTCTACCAAGGCTTGCTAAAATTTTCGTGGCACCTAAATTTTATGAGTACGAGAGTGCAATTTACTGTAAGGCTAATATACTAGAGTCAGTACCAAAAAAAATTGGTTATCCGCGTTTTCTAACTGAAAGCAAACACTTTGTGTGAGTAAATCAAAAGCATCTAGTCTTAAACCCATAGCCCAATGACAACTGTAATTGCAACTGAAATTAGTACTGCATTTAAATTAGAATGCTTGCAAAAATAATCGGAAACGACACAACTGCAACGTTACGGAAAAGGATTAAATCCATCCTAAATGATACTGAAAATATTTGCATGTATTCTAACGGAACTGCAGTACTAGTTTCAGTTGCAGTTGTCATTGGGGCATGGGCATTAGGATGGCCACGTCGTTCCAGAAGCATAGTTTGAATATTTTTATCGAATCTGATAGAACTAATGGATTATGAGACCACCTTTTATATGAAGCTTCTTTCATATGAAACGTTGAAGAAAAAGGATCATCAACTGTATCGAAACCATCAACATTTATAACAAGGAAAGGAATATGAACTGTGAAGTTGATTGCGTCATCTAAAAAAGGCGATAATACAACATCATTGGTAGCAATCTCTTTTTTGACATGCTCCATACCACCAATATTTGTAATTCCTCCCAGAAAGTACCAAAACCAATTCAAGTACCAATTCAAGTGGTTAGATAACGGAAACGGGGTCTACAGTTTTAATGCAAACCATGCTAAACCCACTGGAAAATAACATCTCGTTAAGACGCTGAACTTGTTAATGGAGGCTTTACATTTGGCAAAAAGCGCTTTTTTCTTCCCTGCACTGTTGTCACCAAATGGAGCTTATAACCTCCAAAGTTACGCAAATTGAGACCTCTTTTCACTCTCGTTAAGGCTAAAAAAACTCTAGCGCACCTGAATCGCTAGAAACACTAATGTTCAAAGAACAGTAGAAGAATCGTGCAGGTTTTGAGTGCATATTCCACCACATGTGCTGCTTATTACGGACAAACTGTTTCAAATGCCACGTTTTACTTTGGTCTCAAGAATGCATTATAACTCATATAGTGGCTGGTTTCAGATATAACCACTGGCATGAATTTCAACGTTTATGAGAGCAAAACACGGGTTAATTATATTCGTTATAAGTTGCTTATTTCACATAACTTTGAAAGCAGCACCTCATATAACATCAATGAAGAAAATGCTCAGTGCCTGCAGCACTGTAACTAAAGTTGGTGTTTGGGGCTGCGATCCGAAAAATTTGCAGAACTTTGGGAATTGAAACATTGGTTATTTATTTTCATTGTAAATATTTCCGGTATGAATACTAACTGTAAGCATTTATTGATACAAAAGTAGCACAACCGACTCGTGCTGGCAACCTTCTGCCAGTATCAAAGCCAAGAATATATCACATCTGCTTCACGTTGTTATATTACGTTCGAAGTTATAGGAGTATAAAGAAATTTAGGGTTACATGTAGCGAGTTTTTTCAAATAATCGAAAACTTAATATTTGCTGTTTATTGTCACTACAATATCATTACCATTTGAAAACTCTACGATAAAATCGCTTCATAAAGATATTGCAATTAAACACAAAACCAACAATAGCTGGCAACCCTATCATGGCTTTTCAACCAAATTTGGCCTGAATAATGTTTATGATAGATTTCATTAATTGTATGAAATTCGTATTAATTTCATGACTGCACTGGACGTTATAGGGCAAAAATTTTTATTTTCCTGCGCGAATTTTCAAAACTAAAGACACAAAAATTACCATAGCTGGCAACACCAATCAAATTTTTCAACCACATTTCCACCAAACAGAGATTAGAATAATGTTCAGCTACTGTGTCAATTTCATGAGAATCTGGTAACTAATTCACATTTATAGGGCAAAAAGCAGTTTTTTTCTTTGTAATTTTTCAAGATGGCACCACTGGCACAGAGTTGCCCATAATTCAAAATCGCTTTTATCAGATCTGGTCCTACTTAAGTCCAATGCATTCTGTAAATTTCAGCTGTATGTGATTATTGGCTCGTGAGTTCCCGTGAACAGAAGTTTTTGATGCTAAAAATATAGGTTAACTTGGAGAGGGTTACCGTTCTTGTCCGAGATTAAATTTTCAAAGTTTTACTTTGAACGTGTAGATAAAACATAAAATTTGTATACAGATTGGTCTTATTGTAAGAAATGGACATTTTTTTGAATGTTCGATGGTTTGAATGTTTTCACTTCCAAATTTTTTTTTTTTCAAATTTAAGACACCAAAATTATCATAGCTGGCAGCTCCAACCGAATTTTTCAACCAAATTTCTACCAAACGTGGCTTAAAACAAGGTCCAACCACTGTGTGAATTTCGTCAAAATCGAACGATTCAATCAGAATTTATAGGGCTAAAAGCAGTTATCTTTTTTAGTGATTTTTTAAGATGGCACCACTGGCACAGAATCACCTGCATTTCAAAATTACTTCCATCAGACCTGATTCTATTTAAGACCAATACATTCTGCAAATTTCAATGAATTCTGCTCATCAGATCGTGAGTTTCCGTGAACAGAAGTTTTTGATGCTAAAAATATAGGTAAATTGGGCAAGGGTTACCAGGCGTGCCCGTTATACCATATCAAATTTTTTTTATTGTCTATGTAAACAAAGTACAAGATTTACATATGAGTGGCTTTTTTTTGAAGAAGCGGAATTTTTTCAAGAGAGACGATGATTTGGAGGTTTTCACTTTCAGTGCCTGCCTTAGCTACAGGGTTGCCAGCACGCTCATTACACAAATCTACAACTAAATAATACACATATGTTCTGAAAATTTCGTAATGATTGAATAGCTCTGTCAAAAGTTATCGCAATTTAAAAATTTTCAAATTTTCCCGTTCTCTTTTTAAGCACCCAGCGCACACATGGGGTTAAAAAATTCCAAAAGATTATCCAATTGACATGTGAAACACGTTCGAAATTTATTTCATCAACTTTATTTTTGCGAAAATTATTTGTGTACGAAATAATAGGTATATTAAAAATATCACTTAAATGGCCGCCGGCGCCAAAAGGTTAACAATTACTGACATTTAGTGAGACCTGGACCTATTCTGCATATGCATCAATGTATCCTGAAAGTTTCAGCTCAATCGGATGGCGCGTTCCCGAGATTATCTCACTGAAATTTTTTGATGATATATATATATATATATATATATATATATATATATATATATATATATATATATATATATATATATATATATATATATATATATATATATATATATATATATATATATGGAAATATGAATTTTTGGCCGAATCGATTTTAATACTAATGCTCTTCGAACATTAGTAAAAAGAGTAGTTTTGAGTGTTTTTGGTCATGGGATTAGAGTGGGTTTGAGACCACTCGCTTCGAAAACAAAACTGCTGTTTACTGCCCCTCCAAAGCGAAAAAGTAGTGACAAATATTACGAGTGAATCAATTTCAGCAACAAAACCGGCTCAATTACACCAATTTAACACTTTTTACTCACAAGAATATTTTCTAATAATTTCCTTAAATAATCTTCGCTAAGGGCTACGACAAGCTACGGTGAATATCCAACAGAATAATTAGGCGTAAGAAACGAAAATACTTTGACGAACAGTTGCTGAATATTAATGTAAACCTAGTTAGTAAGAACACTAGAAAAGCGCACAGACTAGTTAATACTATCGAAAGCGGCTACCAAGCCAGGACTAGCCTATGTAAGGACAAATATGGAAGTATTATCAGCGACACTGAAAGTATTAGCAAACGATGGGCGTCCTACTTCAAAGAGCTTCAGAATCCACCATCAAACATCCTGGCAGCAGAAATTGAGCTCTTTGATGAAACCGCTGATTAACCCCCATCTACACAACCTCCGACAGTAGAAGAAGTTGATCTCGGCTTGCGATCACTGAAAAGAAACCGAGATACCAGCTGAGTTACTGAAGTCTGGTAGGGCGTGTTTATTAAGTGCGAATATACGAGACTGAGGTGATCACAGACGATTGGCGCAGAAACATGATCTGTCCCATACATGAAAAGGGAGATAAACTGCGGTGTGAGAATTACAGAAGCATCTCCTTAGTCTGTACGGCCTATGAAATTCTGGCGAAAATCCTGGCAATCCTGGAGAACCGATCTCTGAAATAATTATTGGCTAGTATCAAGGGTGTTTCATATCTGGTCGCCCCACACTCGACCAGCTCTTCACGGTCAAGTTAATTTTGCAAAAGTGCGGGAATACAACGTCAACGTATACCAAATCTTTGTCGAATTTAAATAAATGCTGATAACAAAATTGAAACAATAATTTTTTTGAACATCCTAACTGAGTATTGTTCCTTTAAAACATCCGGCATCTACCCAGGATGCATAGAAGAATTGGAATGAGCATAGCATAGCAAAACAATAAGCTTTTGCTGTTTCGGTTTCCCGAAAAATACCAGAACAACTCTATCGTTGGCAAAAACTCTTCTAAACTTAAAAGCTTTGAAAAAAGAAATACATCATTTCAAGGCTAGTTCAAAAATTTTGATTTCTTATCAAACTTTACAGCTGAAAGTGAAGATTTATTTTAACTTCCCATTCCAGGGCCGAAGTTATGAGATTATAGAGATCCACAGAATTATGAACATGTTTCAATGTACTAAACTGTTGATAATATTACAAATGTTTCTACTTCTCCGCTACTTTTTACATCACGAGAAGATTCCAAAATTTGAATAATTTCTACTGAACGTTACCAGAAGCTGAAGTTTGAATTTCGCACAGTTTTCTATTTGAAAAAAATGAAATACTTCTGGGTTTTTATTTGGTGGCCTTTGCAGCAGCCAGTAAATATGAAAATTAAACCCTATCAGTTTTTCACTACTCTTGATAAGTTTCGTTGAAAATCATAACCATAATTGTTTCATTTCAAGACTCGCAGTCAGATGCACTCGGGGGGCAAATAAACTCACAAATCGGTTTGATAAATATTAAAACTTATGGCATCTTAGAGAATTCTTTGACGTACATTCATGTTATCCAAGAACGAACAACATTCTACAGCTTTGTATACTACACTATCTCTTAAACTATCAAAATAAACCTAATCTCCAATTAATTTCGAGTTTGTGTCAATCTAGGATAACAATGTTTTGCGCCACTCTTACATGCACAATGTTTGAAGCCTATAACAAATTCATCAAGTCAAACGATAACATTAATTTAAGTCCCACAAAAAAATTCAGTTCGATTTTTTTACCCTCCTATTTCGCCCATCCACCACCACCCATCTGTTATATCCATCCCTTCTTTCATACCAAACGTCTTTCTAATTCATCAAATTCCAACACCGCTCGAATTACAAGGGTTCACCATCATTGGCGCTGAAAATCCTTTCTTTCTTCGCACACACCCAGGCTCAGTCTGTTCAGATCGACTTGCTCAAAATATATTTTTCTCGAGCTAGTTATGGATTAGTCTGAGTCGTCGGCTTGACACAGCTTCGTTCATTCTTTTCATACAGGCTTCAAAATATGCTCTGATTTCTGTGCCTGATTCCAATACTACATCTCCTACTGAAGAATGAAAGAACCATAGCTTGAAATTTTAAGCTATATAAGAAAAAAAATCGTTTTACTTTCGCATGTGAGAAGCTTGACGATGAAAGATCCGCCGAGACCATTCTGAAGAAGAAAATAATTCTCTTATAATTTGTACGTTCCAGGTTTTGGGATATTTTGTGATGGATATTGGATACCTCGTCGACTCAATCATCAAAAGATTTCGATCTGAAATGTTCCTTGTCGTAGACGTTGTCGACGAGGATGATAGCGACGACGAGGCTGTCGTCATTGAGTGGTTTGGGAGGGAAAGGGGTGTCGCACGAAACCCCACAGACGACTTAAAGACATTTCGGCATTCTCTCAGGTGATTGATGATGTCGTCATTGAGACTGGTGGGTAGATGGATTGAAAAAGAAGTAATGTAGAGAAGCATGTTTTGTCATATGGTCTTAAATGCTGGACACAGTTTATATCAACCTAAAAGCATTCGATGGTTTCGGTGCGGCTACATGAAATTTGTTTGTATTGTTTTTCTGAGATCCGACATTTTTTTTATCGAAACGGATCACAACGACAAAGATATATAATATATAATTAAATAAAAATCATACAGATTTCATAAACAGTTCACATGCGCCAAATAGAAAAAAATAAATAAGATCAAACTTTGGAAAATTTATATCATGTGCAATTATGACTTGATGCTATCTATTCTCTGAAAAATTGTTCTGCTTACACAAAAGGTGCTTGTGTGGCAAAGGCTGTGATATTTAAACTAATACGTATAAAGCTTACATTTCCTAAAAAGTTAACGCTATAACAATTATATGCCAAGCATGTAAGCCAAGATGTTTTCGGGCTATTGTTTACAAACTTGCAAACTTTTTTTTTGACTAACGGTGTGTTGTTTCGGGCAAAAATTCCATTAATTTTATGCTAAAACGTTGTCAGAAACCTGAATAATCAGAGTGTCGTCATCGCCTCAAGCAACGAAGGACTTTTTTTCACATTGGGCGCCGCCTTTTTAACATTTAAATATCTTTGCCTTTAATCACCGATCGATAATGTCAGCTATATTTCTGACAACGTATTAAAAATTTAATTTATTCATTTGCATACACTCAATATCAGTATTAGCTAAAGTATTTTGTATTATTACAAATAGGCACAAAAGCTACCACTAAATATTCGAAAACTTCCAAGTATCTTTCATAATTTTCTCGTGATTCCAATTCATTTTAAAATCTCAATTTGCATACGTAATTAGGGCTAAAACCGAAAAATTTGTCGATGGGAATATCATTAGTAGACCTCACACCGTGCCGTATCAAACCGTACTAGACATCACTAATTTAGAAATATCGCCTAGCAAAGCCAAACTGAATCCATTTCAATATACCGAAAAGAAAGGTATCTACGAGTCCCCTGGAAAAAATTAAATCTTCACAAATAGTTTGGAGACCGTACTAATGGAAACTAATTAAAGCTGCTGATGCACCGATGAAAATGCGTGTGAGTGTTCTTCTCCCGTCGACTACAGTTGCATTTAACTCGATTCGGTGGGCGCTTCCCAGATGCCAGCAGTAGCACTAGAAGAGCTATCTAATATGCTACCACCAACTTTAAACCAGTATGAAAGTATCTTAGCTCCCGCTTTGCTCCGGGCCACCCCGCAGTGTGAACGATGCATTAATGGGGAATGTGCTGCATGACAACGGCAATTTGTTTCGTTCAGATAAAACATTCTCAAAAGAGTTGACATTATTCTCGTCGGGCTTATCCACATCGCATCGCAGTGGTGGCGGTAGAATTATATGTAGTATGAATTTACTAACTCACAGCATACTCTACGCGGTAATCAAAATTTTGATGCAAACATGTGTAGCCTAGACAAAGTTTTCATGATATATTAGGACAGAAAAATATATCCCCTGCCCCCGGGAACGAATGCCAGATACTAATCTAAATTGTGATCTAACAACGTTTTGGTGTTAATTACATTGTAAATGTAATTTTTCCGTGGAATTTCAGGTTGATGAATTTTAGATATGCATGCATATGTATGTCTCCGAAAAATAATGGAGGCGATTTATGATACAAATAATTTTCGGGTCGAAATCACAGTGGGCGGTGTTTGGAATGTAGAGTAGCATAGTACTTTTAATAGGAAGCTATTTGTAAGATCTGGACGAATCATGTATTAAATTTATATGAGTTCAGGCTCAGTTGTGGCTGCTTATTTATTTTCGGTTTTACAAATGACACAGAAATCGATAACATTTTCATTCGATCCAATATGCAACTTAATAATTTAATTTAATGGGATATCAGAACTTAAGAGTCATTTAAGCAAATAAATTAAATTGTGTTCTGTAGAAGTTGTCTTTTGCTGTTGTTCTTGCGTGTCTTTAACACTGAATTCTGTAAGGTATCCTAAATAATTATCCAATAATCATCCTGCCTTTTTTCAATGTGTGTCGCCAAACCTGCTACATAAACTGATAGAATATGGGAGCACTTGTAGTTGGCATGCCATGTGTGACAATGAGCTTAGATTTTTGGCATGTATATGGCATTTAATCTTTCGTAAGCGAATTATTTATTTTATTTGGTTTACATCATCTGCGACAAGTTTAATTGCAATATTTTCTCGCAAGAAAAAGTGGCTTACAACCATAAAGTTTGTTTGCATAATTTTACGCTGAGCATTCCCTATTTTATCAATCTTGTAAAGAATAGTTTTGACATTTCCAAAACGATGATTTTGATACAGGAGATCAGGAGAATAGAATATAAAAAGACAATTTAAGGATGCTGAGCCGAAAGCAATATTCAATGCGAATGTAAGTAGGTAGGGAGGTTGAAGTGGCTGTCGATCTACAGAGGCCTGACTACCGATACACTTAGGCACAAGAGAGGCCCGTTGTGATGCGAGAATAATTTTTTTCTGACTCTCTCCTACTTACTGAACTCGGGAAACCATCTGCTTCGTTTAACGAACTGCACTATCCCCTTTAAAGTGACCAGGCACTGTTCGGTCAGATTTGAGAGAAAGGGTGTACCAAGGGCCGTTACTTTTATCCTTCCCAAAGCCGGGCACTGGTACATGAGATGGACGATAGATTCCTTCTCCTCTTTGATAGAAGGCATTAAACCCTGCGCCCAATCGTTGCGCATGTCACGCTTTGAGGCAGTGGCCCGTAAGAACGTCCACAGAGCGCTTCGAGTTATGCCTAAAAGTTGCTTAGTGCAATGCGCATTCATAGATACCCAGGACTGCCTTGTCATCGCACAGGATAATTCAACTTCACAGAACTTCCTAGCGTCCTCAAGATATTTTCGCCTGATGGCCAGTTTAACCGATGTTATCGGTACACCTATGGAGAAGGAGGAAGAGACCCCTGGTAGCAAGGTACTAAGCTTTGCTAGTTCATCAGCTTCACAGCTGCCCTGAAAACCTTTATGTACAGGTACCCAAATCAATTAAACAACCGAAAGTCTCGATATCTCTCTAAGAGATGCACGGCATTCAGCAACAATTATGGACACTGTACAAGAACCAGCAAGGGACTTAAATAATAGCCGCTTGGCTGTTTTTGAAAATCCCAATATTAGCTCCAAAAATTCAATTATACAAAAGCCCGTCAATAGCCTAAAAAATAGGCGATGTAGTCAACACTCGCTGGAGCGGGAATTCCCTCCGCCAAAATCCTCGCATGCCCGAACTTTGTTATATTCCACCCCGATACATGAATCAAGGAAACAAGATTACGACAATAAGTTTTCGCTGTTCGGCGCTGCATCTTATTTCGTCACGTACCGTAAAAAGTCATCTATTTCAATAATTTTCACGTTGATCTTGCTCTATTTGTGTTCTAATGTAATGAATTACATACACTTCTTGCAGTTTCAATTGCTCCATTTAAGATCAGCAATTTAAGTGCCCGTCTGCCTAGAATTGCAACATCCAATAAATTCATTAACAGAAATATTTGGACTCAGCCGAAAACAGAACTCTTCATTCACCTAAAACCAGTTAATTCGGGATGATTTCTAGGTGTGTTTGCATCTTATTTCGTCATAACTAGGCGTGGTCACGCTCATGTCGTAACCTTTAGTACTTGATCCATGATCCCGATATACAATTCAGTCTCACAGCAGCAAGATTAGCTTACTGTAAAATCAGTAGATTGCTTGGTAGCCAATGAAGCAACACGTAAAGAGCCTTTGTAGAGATGGAGCGGAGCGCTTCAATTACCAGTAGTGCAGCCATCTTCTGTACTGTATCCTAACTAACAATGTGTTTCGAAACGCTTACCAAAGATGATAATAAATTAAGAAATATGTAAAATGGGCTCGAAATAAATCAAAAGAAAGATATATTAAACGTTTTAAAACCCTTTGCAAAAAGCTGCTTGGAATGCAAAAATTAAAGTTTCTAAATACAGCGCCGGACAGTACCATATAACCATTGATATGAAAGAATATGGATACAAAATGGCTATCCGTGTACCCATACGTGAGTGTGCCTTTTTTAATACATGCACAACATTGCTCTCTGACAAAAATTCCGCTCAGTGCACTCCTTTCTGCCGCACTCACACCCGAAAAGCCTTAATGCTGTGTCTTAATGCTGGGAACCCCAGCTCGGTGTAAAAGCGTGCAACGGGCAACACAAAAAGAAACGTCAATGTCGGTTTGATTTGTGTCGGCAATTCAGAGTATTGACTTTCTATCAAAATTTTAAAATAAAATTCGGAAATTTTTCGGTGTATTCGGTGGAAACGTATATCTACGTTTGGGCGCAAATCATTTGTGTCGGTTTCGCGGATAAATTAGTGGTAAAACATTATAAAACAGTGCGATAATGAAGTGCCGCGTTTCAGGCTGCAAAAGTGGCTACCGAAGTACTTCGCAGGGGATATCGTATTTCGGGTTAGTAAAATTAACTTTTGGCTTTAATTTAGGATAGTTTTTGTGTGGAGTCATAGTTAATTTCATTAACAAAAAGTATTTTAATCTCCACTCGCCGGTTTTGGTAAAGAAATGTCAAACGACGATCAAAATGGCGATCTCTCTTGCTTTTGTTACCATAAGAACTGTGTAGGGCACACACCAGTACCTCATTCTCACACCAGTAAGCAAAAAGTCGAAATTAGCACATTTCTCTCGGTCGATTTCTAATCCATTCTCTCTTATATCTGTGCATATAACAAATGACAATAACATATTTGCAGTAAGGCAAGGTTACATTAAGTAGGAATATGACCCTATATGATTTTGGGTATCTTGCTGGTGTAAGTTGATCGCCTTCTGCACACCGCAACCTGCATTATAATGGAATCGGACAAGCACTCAAGCTTTTGGATAGGAATTGATATGTTTACCGATACAACTAGTAGAAGACACGCCCTTTTACTAGCTTGCACAGTTGTCAATACCTTTATGAGTGAGAACTCAGAACATTTTGACTCTTCTGTTGTCACTAAGTCTGCCCAGGGCCTCAATGCAGTCAGAAACTCACGTCGATTTATGTCTGTGAGATGTTAGCATTGTAGCCATAGCTTGACTGGCTGCGTAAATGTTGATCCTAAACCACTGTAGTATCTTTGACGTATATCTTATCACAAAGATCTCTACTTCGAAATACTACAGTCTGTCTGTTTGTCATTCTGGTCTGTAAAGTAAGCTGCATCAGTCATTTTTGTTGTCGTTGTAGATCCACCGGTGAAGATGCTAAGGTCTACTGTGGCTATTTGCTGATTCAATTCCTGCCCATCTGTTACGGTCGCTTTACATCTTCGTCTGAAACGAAGAGGCGGCACAAGTTGACAGTACATCTTGCGTGTCCTACACAATACTGGTGTGGCCTAAGAATCTTCACCCATAGTGTCCCGATTCCTTAAACGTGACAGCAGCTTTGGAGCAATGCTTCTAACAAAGAAGTCGAGCGAGAGAAAGTGAAGCAGCACATGTAACGCAGACCAAGGAGTAGTGGCTAAAGTACCTGCATTACATAGAGCCGCAAATTGCTGAACTCGAAATGAAACTGGCTGACGATCTTGTTACCAGTTGAATTTATATTAATTTATAATAAACTTGGTGTACAAAGCAAAGC
>OX376373.1:94409666-94428398 GCA_947369275.1 Nemotelus nigrinus | reverse complement strand
TCTTTTTTTTTGTTGTTTCCTGCATTTCGATGGATTCAATAAGGAAACAAGGTGGATCTAAATCATCAATAGGGTCGTAATCATTGGTGTTGTTCATCTCGTATGATACGTTTAAGCACACCTGTTCATGACAATTATTACAAACCGGTGAGCAATATAACCTAACTTTTCTGCAGCCGCAGTCTATTTTAACTTTAATTTCTGGAGCAGGCGAAAGCTGGGTTTTAATTGGCTCCAAAATGGTATCGCTGAGCTTCCATCCCCAATCAATAGCAATAATCTCGTTGCCTGGCCTCATTTGGTAATACACCCAATATAAATACTGCTGAGCAGCACTAGAAGTTGGCGGAAGAATAGATAGTTGAGTTAGTTAGTAATTAGTTAGAGATAGTTGGTTTTTTAAGCTGTATAGATCTAATAAAATTTGAATTTCAGTGAGTAATAATAGTTACTTTTTGTGCTGGAGCTTGATACATAGCCAGCAGAAAACGACTTTGACTGTTGAAGACCACCTCTGGAGAACACTCTATCCTACTAAAAATCTCTGCATCGTTTATAAATTCCTCCTTTCTTTCAAATAATTTGAAAACATCAATTTTCTCTTTATCAAAAATCGCTGAAGTAGTGCCACAATCTCTCATTGCATGCAAAAATATAATATGAGCTTGACACTTTGGATATGAGTTCAAGCTTTTTGAAGAATATATTCTTGTTTCAATTTTAATATATATGTATTAACGTCGGATCGTTACTCCACTCAGTTAAAGCCACGCTTGAACAAGATAGCATCACTAGACTATCATGCCAGCGCCTTTTTTTGACATCACAGGACCACACCCGTACCCACCCACACACAACCCCGAAATAATCTGTTTTGTAGTTTTTACTCATCCGCTACTATCCTATGAACGATCAGGATAAGGTAACGTAATTTCAGGTAAAAATTGGTAACAAAACGTGTCATGTCCCTGTGACACTGTGCAGCCATTCACAGAATTGGTATAAAACCTGGTTATTCGAGGATGGTCCGCAGGGGTTGAGTTCCTATAATGTCAACAATGAGCGGTGACAGAATTATGTCGTAATACTATCTTGCTTGTTCATACTCCTATCCTGTGCATGATCAGCACACTCTATGCGTAAGCCCATGAAACACTTATGCAGAACAGAATTCTGTCCCAGTAAATTCGCAGGGACAGGAGTTTTTGTTGTTTCCAGTTCTTCTGTTCTGTTCTGGATAGAGGAGCAAAAAAAATACGCTTTGTATAAATAAAGCGTTGAGAATGCATCCTGTTTTTTATAGCTGTTTAGATCAATATATCTCAAAAACGGTAACTATTACAAGAAAAAGTTATCAAATCTTTTTTGCAGAAAACTTTCTAGGCTACAAGTTTGATTTGAATTCGTTTTCTGTACAGGTGATAATTTCTGAGATATTTACGAAAAACCACTTTTAGTTACTTTTGACCCCGTGTAAAAGGTAACGCAGTACTCGAATCGATGGGGACTTTTGACATTTTGTTCATAACGTCAATATCAAGGTTTGCACCAAAATCCAGCTTTCCCCTAATTTTTCCGAAGCACCGAAGCTCATCTGCTGAATGTTGATATTTTATTAAATAAGTTTTGCATAAGTTAGTTGAAAGCTTCGTACATTTTGATAGAAGAACAGAAGATAACTCTTCATCCAGACAGTCCTGAAAAGCTTTTATATGCACATTATTTACGTATTGAAAATTTTCAAAACATATTTAGTTGTCCCACTTGATAGTTCTAACTTCTTCTAATTCCTCATTCCAGTATCAATAAAATCATACATTTATTACAGCTTTACAACTTTCATTCAAACTGATACATTTATTATGTAGATTAAATCTACCAGGATTTTACAACTTTCTTCGACTTACAACGTTTCAATGCCAACTAACTCTTCCTTATTCAAACATCCATCAGTATAGTCAACATTTCACTCCACAGAACACTATCAGCTTCGTCGAAGAAACAGGACACCGAAGATATGTATGATATCGAATCAGGACGACAAAGAAAACTTTTCGATAATCCCTTTCAGCCATATGTGACTTTCGACTCTTCTTCTTATCGATGTATGATTTCCACGAGCCTTGGAGGATCAGAAAAGTTGACACAAGTACAATAGAAGCTCAAAACTGAATCCAGTGAGCACTATGCGAGTATGTTGAGTCCTTCGAGACGAACTGAAACTGAATGTTGTATGATACGTTACGTACAGTTCGAACGCTTCGAAACGGTAAAGTCTCCAAACTAAACTTGAGATCAGGGTGGAATATAAGTTTTATGGTGTCAGGGTAATTACCCGCATATGGTGGTCACGCTATGCTTCATGACGATGTTATCAGTTATAGTGCTGCACAGAGGATGTTGTTCATGGATCTTGACAAGAGTAATACTCTTAAGGTTAGGTCTGCCTGGGAGCATGGAATTATGCTGTTGAGCATATTTAGTGAATATTTCGATAAGGTTATTTGCATTTTTGTTTTCATGAAATTATAAAGCATGTAGCGTATAGCCAGAGCAACATCAAACCTGCAAAATACAGGAATTTATGTGACTAAAAACCAAAAAAAGTTGAGTGCAGATTCATGCACCCCATTCTGAGCATTTAACACCAAAAACTGTACAGCAAAATTATTTTGCTGAATTAGCTATGACTTAATTCTCCGTCTAGCACCAAATCAATTTCTGAAAATTGGGAAAATTACGTTTTCAATCAGCTTCAAGCTTTCTGACAATTGCTGGATACTACACATTTTGCTTTAAGGGGACGTAGCACATTCAAATTAAAAAAAAATGTTTTTTTCAAAGGCTTGTTTTTAATTGAATAAAATAACATATCTTAATGAAACTTTTTACACATACTTAACACCTTTTATACTACATTAAAAAAATTGTTAAAAGTTTTTTGTGGCCCCTTGTCGTCTGCTACAATTTTTTGGAAAATACACCAAAAAAACCTGGCGTGCATGATAACTGCTCTCAGGAAAGTTTGAAAAAACAAACAAAAACGTGGTTTTGATCAACATCAAAGCATCCTTGGAACGAACTAAAAAAACCAAATTTGGCTGAAAAATAACAAAATGGCGGCGTTTTTTTCGAAAATCGAGGTTTTTTTTTTCCCCAGAAATCGGTTATAACTAAAAAATTTAGTGCCGATTTTTTCATCCGTAGTTCATTCTGAGCATCATCATGTGCAGATTAACGTGTTAAAATTTCAGAACGATTGGATAATATTGTTTTTCTTAATCATGCACGCCAACTTGCAAAACGTTGTTTCGAGAAAATCGTGCTTAAAGTTAAAATTCAATATTTTTTGCAATAAATCTTACCGAAAATTAATCTGCGATGCCTGGACTATACAATGTACCTTCTTCTTGCTCATACTCCTCCTCTTCCAAAGATTTTTGCTCCCTTCGAGCAGTTCTGGCCTCTTTAGATGCCTCAGTCGAGTGTTTTTCCGCCTGGTCGATTCTTGCAGTATCTCTATGTTCTGCATGTTCCAGCGCACGTTCGGCAATCGTAACTCCCATTACTTGCATTATTTTCAAGATAGCCATAAATCCTTCATTAAATGTACATGCAGAAATATTTGCAGCCATATTTAGTACGTTTTTCCCACAAAAAGTATGTTTGGGGGCCAAATTCCAAACACAAGAATTATAGCTTTCGTTATTATTCTGCGGAAAATTGCCCAAGCAGCGCTTTAATAAATCTTTTAATGATAAGTCATCATAAATAGGCTTTAAAATTTCTTGTACCTCATCATCTAAAGGTGGAGGATGCTTGAAATTTTTTAATGCATTATCACCAGCTGCCTCCGCCTTGCGCCAGTTACACCAAGTCGTTTCTCCAACAGGACAATAAGAATGTTGAGGGTTCTCATCAGTTGAAATTTTGTGGTGATATGCTGCCCAAATTTACTTGGGCATATTTTCAACTGAATCAGGATTTCATCGTATAGCTAGGCCATAATATGTGGCAAAATTTTTCATTAATTTTAGTGTCAGTAGGACTTTTTTCGGACCTTTTTTGGAGACTCTACACTTTTTTTTACAGCTATTTTTTTTTTGTTTTTTTTTTTTTACCAAGGTTAACTGTTTTTGTTGCTTCTTTTAAAGGTAATGACTCCCTTATCTTTCTCTACACTTTGGATTAAGTCGATGTAGCGATATAGCGAAGTCAATGAAAATCATAGAAAAAATGACCTTGGAGCGCTTCGCTATATATACTCACAAAATTTTTTTTTGTTTAGAATTTCAATTTTTTATTATTAAAATCATGTGTTTAAAGCTTCATTCTAACATATTCAATCAAAAAACAAAAATCGATTTTTCAAAAATTTGGAGGTGCTATGTTGCCTTAAGTCTTTGATAATTGAATTCGTATCCTAAAAACTTTTTGATCAATTTTACCAACAGATTAAAAGCGCAACTATAATCTGACCATATATTATAATCTGAATCATCACACTCTTGCGGAAAGTGCTGTACTCTACCCACCACTTACAATTTTATTAAGTATATGTCTATGTTTCTTCGGTACATTCACCATAATCCGATATCCTGGTCCAACAGAATTTAACTACGTAAGTAAGTTAGCATCTCTCTAACATATCCGTTTTCATCATGTTCCAAGGATATACCACCACTGCCGCCACCAACGACTCTCTGCTCAACTAAATTCATCAGAAATTCATGACATTTCAATTTCAATTATCGAAGACCCAACTTTATGTGAAATAATCCCGCGTCTTCGTTGCACGAACAAAAAGATGAATTAAATTTTCTCGGGGATCCTTTCGACACTGGCACTGTAGCGTGTAGGAATTCTGCGACTTGCAACGTATGAACATCGAAAGGCGGTCGACTATCGCGTTGCGTTTACGTGAAGACTTCGTGTTGGTTTTGAATAGTAACTTCTTGAATAGCAGACGAGAACAAGAGTTACTGAACTACGAAGGCCAGTATTCTCCATCGGGAGTGTGTTCAATATCCTTGCTATAGCAGCTCCAGCTGTTCAATGTCACGAAATAGCTACTTTCTGATGCTTGCTATTTGACAGTCAGGCTGTCCAAGATTTCAGAATAGCTGCTATGGTAGCAGCTATTTGTTGCTCGCAATCAGAAGGATAGCAAGAAAGTAAATAAGCAAAATGTACGTGGGTACACAGCTAACACATATTCAAACGTCATTTTAGATTAGAAATGGAAATAAGAAGAAGAAATCTTCGCGCTTTGGTGACAGAGAAGATGAGCAATAAATTTGAAAATAGTGCTATTGTAAACTAAATACGGGCTTTTAAGCACTTTAACCCACTCGAGTTTTAAGTAGGCTTTTACACAGCGCAAATCATCTTGAGTTTTTAGAAGGCGAGTGTGAAGTGCAAAAGGTCGGGTACGCTGATTCGTGTTTCCAATTTTCAACGTTTCTCTTTTACTCTTTTTCATAGACATGGCGTCCAAAGCCGGTAATAAATGAGACGTTTTAGTTTAAACGTTCTTAATTTTACAGCTGTATGATTAAAAACTCATAAATTACATGCAATTTCCGAAGTTCTTAAAATAAAACTTCAAAAAATTTGTTACTGAGTTGTGCTGCGTAAAAGCCGACCTACGTAGCAGCTCTTGGTTGTCCAATATCCATAGCTGCTTCACCTAGCTACTGCGAACTTCGACACTTGCTAAAATGATGCTATGCTATGCTTTTGGAGCAGCTACAGCATGCACATTAAATACACCCCGGGTAAAACTGAAAGAAGGACGTAGACTGAGTATTCGCCGTCGTCACCGTTGTCGATGGTCCTTCGGGCCATACAAGCGTTTACAATCTAAAATTTCATCATTCGTGCAAATGGCTTTCGTTGAATATGTTCTATTCATGTCTAATAGGTTTTACATACGATTATCGTGACGCGGAAATTCGAAAATACTATAAGATTTTTGTTGGCGAAACCATATCTATTATTCAAAATAAAGCTCATGGAAGTCTACAGCGTAATAATTGAGCGAGTTAGATGAGGAAGGCTGAATTGGAAAGCAAATTTTGAAGTATGTAAGAATGGTGGATAGAAAGTAAGAGCCTCGAGGTTTTTAGACTCTAATGCACACCTTTAAGAAAGAGTTCTTGAGCAAGTTGAAGGATATTTTCGGAGCCATGTGAAAAACTAAAACAGAAAATTTGAAAATTTGAAAAAAAAGTTGATGAATCCATTCAGTAACTTCATGACTTTGTTAAGACAAATTTTAGTATGGACAAATTAAGACTTTATGTTAAAATGTTGATGAGCTGCTAGATTAAAGATAGATTAATTTTGCTATGCTTTTTCTAATAATAATCTTTCCTTTATAGGCCTTCAGGGCCAGATCTCCTTCATATATACGAATTGGGTACCAGCCCACTGCAGCTTATTGAATTTGACTTCATGCGTAATCTCACAGGCACGGCATCTTTAATATATTTTGCTGTAATATAGGCATCCTTCCAATGAGCAAATAAGGACTGTCAAGACAATGGTCAACTTCAGAAGGAACTTGAATTTCTGGGAAAGCTGAAAAAGGATTTACTGGTTGCTAATGGCCACATGGAGATTTTTCGTCAAAGTTTTTATCGGATAGGAGTTTTGCCCCCAGATTTAGAATGATACATTTTTTGGAGCTGAGCACACATACTTTTAAGAGCTAGATACCTTTATTGATTTTTAATGGCAACTCTGCAACCATATATTTCGTTTTTCTCGATTTTCGTGTAGCCTCATGCTCTATGCCGCTTTTTTAAGTTAAGATTTATCATTGACTAGTTAAGATAGTTAAGATTTTTCATTGACTAGTTCATTTCGGCTTATAATGCCAACGTCATTAGCAAAAACCAGTAATTGAGAAAACTGAATGAAGATGTTATTTCGATTACTCAGGTTGGCACCTCGGAACACTTTTTCCAATGTGAGGCGTCTCGTTGTAATGGGGCATGACAAATCCGTCTGTATCTCTCAGTAATAGATCTCAATCTGGCCTTGTACATTCTTAACGGTCAGCCTTGTCGGTCTTATCAGTTTGGCTGGGATATCGAAATTTCCTACGGCAGTGCAAATTTTAGGGTTGGTCTTCAATTAAAATCTCTTGTTGTCTTTTCAAGCAAAGTAGCAATGTGTATGCTCTCTTATTCAACTCACTATGCTGTAATACTTTAACGTCGGGTTTAGTTTCTCTCTATATTATTTTAGCTTTTGATTACTCCGTTTTTTATTGCCAGTCATTGTGGAGCTAGTGATTCTGACCACTTCTGCCAATCAAAAGGGTATGACATCGCTGGTTGATCAATTGAATATAGATTAGATTTGCTTATCGTGCGATAGATGATCTGCTTGAAACATATGTACAATGGAAAGTCTGGCTGCTTGCTTCACTCACAGTGAGAAGCTTGGGGTGTAGTAACTCCATACCCCAGACATTAATACAAGTGGGACCCTACTATTTGTTGGTTTCACAAAGTTTTAGACTCAGAACCCATAAAGAGCAGCGTCTTTGCACTTATCAAAAACTCGTACATGGAAGGCTATTGTTTCTAAGGGAAGAATTTAGCTCTCAGGAAAATAATGACTTAGAACCTACCAAGCTGGTGAAAAAAGAGGCCTGCTGTCCTTTCCAGAATAGCATTGAACTTACAGAAGGTAGTGACCAGTGGCGTGGCGTTCATGGAAGCAAGGGAAGCATTGCTTCCCTTACATTTGGCTGACATAAATTTTAAATTGTTTTTTTTCGAAATCGTGAAATAATCGCGTATAAACATTTATCAAAGAAAAAAAATTTTTCAAATCAAATTGTGAACATCTCACACAGTTGATCTGGTAACGCCACAGAATAAAAATAATGAAAGCACAACAACGGCTTGGAAGCAACTCAAAAATTGCTTCTACGACCGTTTGTTTGATCCCATATAGACTAGACTGTGACGTCATTAAAAAAAATGTGTTCATACGATCTGTTTGGAAGCAATGAAAATGTTGCTTCCTAGGGGAAATTATCTTCTCAAGAGAGAGACTCAGAGCGGAGGAACATATTCCTGCGTTCCCCTCACTAGCAGCAGGGTAAATTGTTATTGCTAGCATTTTACTTTGCTCGTACAGATTTTTTGTGAATGAAGAATACTTGCTGTGAGCGAATTTGAATTACGATATGTGACAAGCATTGCCAGAGGCTATGGATTCAATAAGTCGTTATTTTATGTGTTTTATTTATGATTTATGTTATGAAATTATTTTTTTGTGTGTTCAATTTTGTATAGAGACTTTTATAAAGGTGTTTTTTTTTAGTTTTTTGGCTTTTAGTCACTTATAGCTTATAGGATTTGGTAGTAAAAGGTGAAGTTGTAGACTAGAATTATGTAGAATTGAATGTGTAAAATTACTGTGTAAAATGGTATGATACATTTAATTGATATTTGAAATATTGAAAGGTTGAAATAGGTGAATGTATTCACTTGTTCTGTGGTTCAAAATTTTAGAATTCGTCAACTTATTTAAATTTTATTTCATTGGATCTCGGTAATATACTGAAAAAAATAACATCATCAACCAGGACCGATCAAAACCGAATTTGAAAATTGTCTCTATAATAAAGACATATACCTACTCGACAGTTTGATCGCAAAATTAATAAATGAAAAACTCGGAACGGATTGTCGGCTGTTGTATTAAACAAAAATAGTTTTGCTGGTCATGTGTGCTATTTTCAAGCGTTTCAGACATTTGGCGAAATATCGGATTTTGTAATTTAAATAATGTTTAAACTGAGAACAGGCATGGAAGAAATAGCATTGATCACATCAATTCAGTGCTTATACTTTCCAAGTTTGATTCCGGTGATTTGAAGAATTGCTGAGTAGTCAATATAAATATTCAGTGATATTGCTAACAGTTAGGAGAAATTGAGAAACAATGAAGATTCTAATAAACATTGTGTGTCATTTAGGATGTCAAGAAGAAGCATTACATAGTCATAATGAAAATGTGTATTCTTGCAATAGGGGTAGATCACCTAAAGACAATAAATCTTTTGACAGTGCGTAACCGATAATTGCCAGCTCACTTGAACCAAGCAAGTGTTTCTTCCGGAACATCAAATTCCCGTTTCCGTCCCGTTCATTTAACCTTGTTTTGCATATTGTACGAAAATTTAAAGCCTTGAGGAGCCTCTGTAATATCTGCCAAAATATCTGGATTGCAGGCATGTATAAAAAAAATGTATAAAAACGCAATATTTATTCATTTCTTTTTTGATTTGATTTTATCTAAATCGTTCAATAGTATACGCGAATGTCGATATTTTCCGAATCTATTACTAGTTTTTCAATAAAGACAATGAGTTTATTTGCTTTGTATATATTCGTCAAAAAATGCTTCCGAAATTAGCTCCAAAACGTTGGACTTTTAATGGTAGGTTATTTTTAAAAAATTTTCTATAATAATTAGCAATTAAAATAGCTAGTGGAATATATAACTGAAAATGATAGTGCTAATTGAGACGGAGCAATCGTTAATAGTGAGATTGGGCTTTTTATTTTACTTAAAAATTCTTAGTTTATTTTTCTGTTTAATGTTTTTTTCTAAAAAAAAAAACAAAAAAAAAATACTTACTATTCGATATATTTCAGTCCTAACAAAGTAATATAATGTATCATATTCAGATCTTATACAATCTTTAAGAAACAGTTTCATGGAAATCGGGAACGAATTATGGTCGATTTGCGAAACAGCACAGCGTCGTAAAACAGCAAGGTGCATAATTGACAACAATGAAAATGTTGTACCATTCTTTACAAGTGCTTATGTCGAAATAATTGATAGCATAATCGTTCAAATAAACACAAGGTTTCAGATTTTTAAACCTTTTCAATTCTTCGAAGTTTGGCCACTTTCAAAAATATTATATTTCTAGTTCTGGGAATGTTATTATTTTACTGATAAATTTTGATATGGTTGCTTATTGTGTGAAGGACTGTGAACTTTTATTTTCATAAGAATACACAATGTCTATTCTCACGTCCCTGTTAGTAATTCCTGAGTGATTTTATAGAGGGGTTCTATTACACGTAACGAATTTGCGGAAAGCGTAATCAACCATGGACATCAACCAATTGCTTCCCTTCGGTAAATTGTCACGCCACGCCACTGGTAGTGACACCTGGCCTACCTTATCTAATGCATGGTGGGCTTTGTCACAACACTTAGCTTGGGAACGCGCTGTTTAATCGAAAAGTTGAAGAGCTACACACTCCTCTCAGAAGTGAATAACAACTCGGTACTATTGGCCGCATATAACCTTTGTGCTTACTTTGGTGCTCAGAAACCTGCAGGCTCCATAGTCGAAATTTTTTTCGAGTGGAGTGTCTGTGACGCCTTACCATAATCGAGCGAAGGATGAGGCTGATGTCCATACTAATCTGAAAGTTATAATTAAGAATACAATGCTGTTGACCATTGTAGCTATCATGGTTTCCGTCTTAATGTCGAGCTTCTGATTGAACACTATAGGGCAGGTGCGAAGGTTGCATAGTTCCAATGGTATAAACTAATCATTTCTGTTATTTTCGTTATTTGCTTGGACCTCAACTCAAGAGCTAATTAACCAATGTTTGCGATACCCAAGGCTTAGTTAGGTTAAGTTATACTGGCTGACACAAGGCTACACATAGATCTAGTTGGTCCATAGTGGTACCAGATAAGTGGACCAGGAGAAAGAAGGTTCAGTCTAAGTGGCCATCGAATGCACGGGACTTTTTCTCGAACTAAATGATGTCCATCAGCCTCTGCTCTGCCACTTACAAGAGATCCACCATTCAAGGCTCACCGAAGCAGCACTGTCTGGTTTTTCCCAGTGCCGAGCATTGACATAAAATATGCTGGGTTGTTTCTGAGACCCCCCGCTCTTGAAACTTCCTACAGATGTCGCTGGTTACAAGTCCCATTTTTATGCCATGTTCTGCTACAAGACAGTGGCCAGTAATTATATCGCCCAGCCGTTTGCAGGCAGTCTACGTGTATGACCTCCACATAATTTTTGCTACCCTGCAGGTATGAGTTGCACGCCATCTGCACATCGCACTTTGCAGCATTTTTGAGTTGTTCGAGTACTTGATTGTTTGGATAGAAATTGGGATTTCTACCGATCCTGACAGGGGAACACTAGCCTTGTGCTAGGCTAATGCTCTAATAACCGTTGCCGCAGAAAACGTTGACCCTTCTGCTGTTGCCTAGTCTATTCAGGGCCTGAGTGAAGTCGAGTATACACTTCTATTTTATGTGTAAGGCATCACAGCTGCGGGTTAACGTATCACAAATACCTCCGCCTGGAAAATACTACAGTGATTAGGAAGCCTGAAAGCTGCTTCCATAGCTGCGTCTGCAGAATATGCTACAACTGTTTAAGAGCCGTCAGTGTAAATGCTACGCCCATTTGCTGATTCCGTTCCAGCACATCTCCCACAGTCGTTCGATATCTTCGCTCGAAGCGCAGAGTGGGGACCAAGTAGCCAGTGGTTCCTGCATATTCCCGCTCAATACGGCTGTGGTCACTCTTAGTGCTCCAATTTCATAAGCCTGACAGCAACTTTTGCCGCAGTGCCTCTAACAAAGAGGTCAAGCAGAGAGCAAGATTTCGTCATGTAGCCAGTGCGTTGAAGCAGGGCTTAAGCAACTCTTTTTCTGGCGTAAATTGCGTTGCTTGCCTGCTTGGCTCTCTCCCCTTAATTCACCTTTCAGGTGAACTTACTGCCCAGATTAAGACCCAAGTACTTAGTTTGTGACTTAAGACCGCCCAACCCGATTGGGTCTAATTCAGGAATTTTGTACTTCCTTGTGAAATGTGCAAGATCAGTCTTATTGGAGTTAATGCTAAGGCCCACGGTATTCACTCACTCCTCAACCAGCCACAGAGCATGCTCGATGAGCTGACCGAAGGTACGCGGGAGCCTACCCGAGACTAAGATTGCAATATCATCAGCAAAGGCCACAACCTACCTTCCAACCTTCCCCAAAATTGATTTTGTAACCATATTCCACAAGAGAGGGGATATAACTCCTCCTTGTGGTGTGCCTCTGTGCATCTTTCTTATGATTTGCGCCCCTTTCACTTCACTGATATGAGCCTTTGCTTAAGCATGTTGCTTATCCAGCTACAAATAGCGAAGGTGTCTTCAGTATCTAGAAAAGCTCCAAAAGTGTATGCTTTGTAGTGGAGTGCCATTTGTATTTCGAGTACTACGCTCAACGGTTTATACTCATGACTAATTGGTTAGTGTTTCAAGGGTGCGTCTCTTTCAAACCCTCTTTGCTGAGTTTCAACGGTAATCTGGTGGTAAGATTTTGGACTTGGAATACCTCATAAATATAATGATCCGAGTCAATGTCGGATTGCCGATATACGATTAGTCTCACTTTCAATAGTTTACTTAAGGTTCTGCTATCTACCAATATATGATGAGCTTGGTTGAAAGTGGTATTATTTGGAGATAACAAGCTGACTTCCTTGCCACGCAAACCAGATACTCCAAACAAGCAATTTCTGAGCCGCTATTTTAATACTTTTGTTAAAATCTCGCAAGTACTCGCCATAGTACGATTATGAGCCATATTTAGGGCAGGTAACAAGGGCTCGTTTTATATCTTCGAAAAAGATGTCTTTACTGTTAACAGTACAATCTTCCCTAGGGGTATGAATGAAAATGGGGCTAATGTTATAAACATTTCCTCAGATACGTAAAGTTTATCGTCCAACTACTATAAAATGAGCCAGTTACTTAAATATGACAGTTCTAAATGCTATCAGAAATTTTTAATGTATCCTATTTCAATTTACTAAACCACATTACTTCCAGGAATCCAGCACAAAACCAATATCCATTTCATATTTATGTCTAAGGAAAGATTTCTAACTCGAGGGACTCAAAGCATTCGTGCTCCTAACAAATTCTTTAGGCACACTGGCTCTCCCCAACTTCCACCTCATAGAAGACTTTGATATATGAGCTACATATATACCAAACAGGAAGGTCTCTTTGGTAATTTTTTGATAATTGACATGAATAATATATGCAGAGAACGGCATGGTATCGTGATGCACGCACCTTTTACCTAAATCAAATGAGGCCCAGGCCATACTAGACCAGAACATAAGACTGTAAATAGTTCCAAGTCTGCACGACATGTTTATCACTCCAACAGTCCGTACGTGTTCGACAACAAATCACACCATTTATTGGATAAGTTACAGAATAAGGAGAGTCTCACCAAACTCTATTCGATAGAGACGTATCGTGAAACATTCTACGAGTATATGATTTGCAATGCAGGCAAAGACTAGGAAATCGTTGGGCCAACATACTAGGGAAACTCTCACGAATACGACCTATCAGGGTGGTAATTTATTGAATAGTTTTGAATGCAGAAATATTCTCGGGCGAGTCTTTTCGATGCCAAGCGACAGTATGGCATAGCATGTTGTCTGTAGTGACTATTCTGCCTAACATATTTCGTAGTCAGCTAGATTTTAAGTCTTCTCTCAATAACGTCAAAAACGGAAGTGAGCGAGGAGAACCTATGTCAGGTGGTTAGAGATTTCTAGTACCTTCAAACATAGCAAAGTCACTTTCGTCGTCGAGTGACTTCTGAGATGATTTATTTAAAGGTCATATCGTACAAAGGTTTTGCGTCTCGTCATTTTGAAGGGGTTAAATTGAGAATAACTCTCTAATACTCGCGGCTTATTGTACCCTTTGCGTGAGTATGCTATGAAATAACAATTTGTATGTTAATAATGCAAAGTACTCTTCAGTTCACCGGTTACATATGCAATCGTGTCTAGTGTACTCTATGGTTGGGGCTGTGTGTCTTCGGGTATTAACAAGCTGAAAGAAGGGGATGTCGAAGCAACATCGGTAGCGTAGTGAAAGATAAATACAGTGAAGCGTTGAAAATATTATTATAGGGTCATATTAATATAGGTATGCAATTGAACTTTAATGGAAGTTTATTAGACCTAGTTGATTTCCCAGGAGATTGCTAGTGACGCCAATAACGGTGAAAAGGACAACGGATTTTATGGTACATGGTACAATTTTGAATGGGTATTTGAATGGGGGTTAATGTATGAATGACCAATCAAGTGAATTGAGGGAAATGAATTGAAGTGGAATAGCAAATCAATTAATTAATTTGGAAATGATTTTTTTTTCCAAATGTTGTTTAAATGGAACTTTCAGGTGCTCGTTCTCATAGTTTATGAGTATATTTTGCAATAAATAGTGCTGAATTTAAATATTGGACAGTTGTGTAGCTTTCTGATGCTCTTTTAGACTGATTTGTCCACAAGTGATACCGTTATTAATTTTACTTCATCAACTATTTTATAAGTGATTTTACAACTAATATAGCAATTATTATAGTGATTTATATATAAGCCAATGTGGAATTCATTAGTATTTAAAAATTAAAGATTGTGTCAATTTTTGTCGGAGCCAAATGCCTTTATTTCACTTCAAAATTTATATATAACTCCAATAGGAAAACTATTGAAGTCTTCTCAGGCATGCTAGTGCTGGAAAGTGAATGGAAAAACTGCAATGTTTTGCGTGTTTCTTAATCAAAATTAAACACTTCAATGTCTCTCCGGAAACAATCATCCAAATCTCTCTCTTTGCATTACACATTTATTGAGAACATTTTGCAATCAATTCAATCAACACACACATCACCACTCTATCTATTTTCCCTTGACTTCCGCATATCACATTTCATCGTTTGTAAAACTTCATCTTCCTCAACCATGTCGTCATTCTTACAACCAAAACGATGGCCCATATGAAATTACCTGCCTACTCCTATCCCACAACCCAATGTCATCTTATCCCTTCGTATCACATGCTTTTCCAAAACTTCACTTTTCCGAACAATATAACCGTCGAAAGTTTTCCTAACATATTTCGCAACATCATCGCCTACACATAGAATTCAACGTTTCACGTCGCGCAATAAGTAAAAAGGACGAATATTCATCGACAGAAAACAACAACAACGAAACATAAGAACGATGTGAAAAGAAGTCGTCGGAAAAGAAACTGCTGAAGCTTTTCACGGCTAACGTTCATTGATATACAGCAAATTTTTCGAACAATTGCTATGTCAATAGAAAAATAAGTGCTAGCTTTTCTCACAGGTACTTGGATAAGTACTGACTTGGATGCGAACAAAACGGAAGGAACATGAGGAGATAGGACGAGGAAAAGCAAAAGCGAGTTCGTAAGTTAGAGTGCTTACAATGGTTGATATGATGGTTGGATTGTACAGTCATATATGAATTGTTTAGAGGCGGGAGAGATGAGGTAGATGGAGACGAGATGAGATAAGAATAGGATTAATCCACCTTCGCCTTGAAATATGTACTGTATTTTTTTTTTAGTTTTTATGACAGAGATGATGCAATGTCACTGTTGGAGGTGGTTTGAATTGACGCACTCGTAGAGAGTTTTGAGCAAACAATTTCAATGTATATTTTAGTCATGAATTAAAGTTCCAGAAACTTTGAAAGCTGAAACTACCGTTGAATTTAAGACTTAAGTTTGGTGAAGTATGATCGAGCCAGTACTTTAATTGTAATGAAACCAATAACCTGGTCTAAATTTTTTTTAGCAAGAAATTGTTTAGACGCTACGATACATCTACAATGTTTATAATAATCTGTGATTAGCAGAGTAGTCCACCACAATCGAAACCACCGCAACTCAATATCCTCCACCTGACTTCTTATGCCGGCTAGTCATCGGTATCGTGAGTGATTCGGTGGCTGGTTTGTGTTCTTAGTTGCGTCACACATTTTGACATGAACTCAGGTTTTAAACTATTCTGATTAAGAATGAAATTTAATGACATTTTGCTAAATAAATGCGCTGATTTTAATTTTAATATTATTCATTTACGAAGCAAGGTACAAACAACACATATAATGCACATACAATAGCAAAAAAAAAATGAAAAGTAGGGATACAAAAATTAATTAACAAATAAATAAATAAACAATAAATAAATAGACAACAAAAAAAACCCTTGCGCATCAGAACCGCAAGAAACTTATTTTCGAAGAAATTGTCCTTGAGTGACCAAAAAATGTGATAGGACGTAATACACTTTTTAATAATAAGACGTAATACACTTTTCTTACCCAAAGCAGCAAAAACCATTTCTCAACAGCATCTGCTATAACATAAATGATGAAAATATTCAGTGCTAGCAGCACTTTCCCAATAAAGCAGCAATAAATCTACCTAACTATCCTTTGAATTTCCTTTTCACCCGAGTATTTCTGCGAAAGTTTCAGTGATTAAACGATGTTTGAGGCTGCCACTAGAAAAATTTTCAACACTCAGAAAATTTAAACATTGGTTCCTGTTTCATGTACACCTATAGTTCTATGCAGAAACCATTTTTGTAAGAAATTAGTAATGGGAATGAAAATTAATTGTTTTATATTTTTTTATGATAAAAAATGGAAATTATGAACCGCACGTGGGCACTAAGTGCCTAAAAGTAAGCAAATATTTTTTATTCAAATTTCGATTTGTCATAACTTTTGACAAAAACATTCGATGATCGTGAAATTTCCAGAGGTATATACACACATGGAAGAAAGAAATCATCGCCCCTCCTGAAAATTTTTTGCTTTTTGACAAAAAATCAAATTATTGATAAATCTTAACCTTTGTCCACCATGTCAGTTTGAAATTTTCAAAACTCTGAGTTTTTCAAAAATGGCAAGCCATCACCAAATTACCTTCGAAACTTCTGTTCACTAGAACTGATGGCCTCATAATCCGATAATTATACAATTTACAGAAAATGTTGGTATTAGCTAACAAAGATAGAAGTGATTTTGAAATGTGGGCAACCCTGAGGCAGTGAGTCATCATGAAAAATCTCATCCTATGAAAAAGGGAAGATTTGAAACATGATTTGAGAAGAGAGCTTGTTTATATTGCACCAACGATCAAATGAATCAAGCGAAATTTTGGTGAAAGAGTGCATCAAACTTAGATTTCATGTCGCGATAAAACAGTTTGAGATCGTCTGTAAAAAGTAAATTAGAAATAAGTATTTGATTAGATGGCTGAAAGGTCAGAAACAAATATATTTTTTTTTGCAAAAAGTCTAGGTTATCAGAACCGCTAGAAAATTGATTTTTGAAGAAATTATCTTTGAGTGAATTAAAAATGTGTGAAGACGTAATACACTTCTTTGTAGTATCATACCAACCATTTCTTAGTCAAAGGGACACATATCATTTTTCAACAGCATCTCCTATAACACAAATGATGAAAATGTTCAGTGCTGGCAACATTTGTCTAACACAGCAGCAATAAGTCTACGATAACATGCTCGTGCTTAATCAACATATCCTTTGAATTTCGTTTTCATCCAAGGATATCATCGAATGTTTCAGCGATTAAACTATGTCTGGGGTTGCCATTCGAAAAATTTCCAAAACTCGGAAAATTTAAATATCGGTTGCTTATTTTATTGTAAATGCTTTGCTTATGAATACAAAATGGAAGCATCTGTTGGTGCAATATTTACGAAATTGTCTGGTGCTGGCAATCATGCGTTTGCACCATAGCTGCTTCACGTTGAGTTAAATCCACTCTGTGAATTTCGTTTCGATTGAACGACTGCGCTGGAAGGTTATAGGAGTGAATGAAATTTCATGGTAGCCATAATGAAAACTTATCACATTTTCCAAACCTAAATATTCGTTGTTTGCTGTCATTGCAAAATCATCAATAAATTACGAAATTCATCATAGCTGGCGATCCTTTCATGAATTTTCAACGAAACTCCTACGAAATTAGAAATGCAGCAAGATCCATCTATCACTTGAATTTCGTTTTGATTTCGTTACTGCATCGGAAGTTGTAGGGAAAAAACCTTTATATATCCTGAGCAAATTTATAATATTTAGGAGACGAAAATCGCCATAGCTGTCAACCCTATACTAATTTTTCAACCAAATTTCTATGATATCTGTCTTAGAGTAAGCTTCATCTTTTGTCTGAATTTCGTTGAAATTTGGTGACTAAATGGGAAGCTATAGACCAGAAACCAGTTTTTGTTCTCAGTGATTTTTCCAAATGGCACCACTTCCACAGTGTTGCCCGCATTTGAAAATCACTTCTATCAGACCTGGTCCTACATAATACCAACATGCTTTGTAGATTTCATGTTGATTGGATGAAATTATGAAATGTTCCCACAGAAATAGGAAAACGACAGAGAAAAGCAATCTAATGTAGAAAACATGTAGGATAGCTATAAGCTTTTCTTCATAATTAGGCAAGAATGTCGGAGTGGTTAGCGTAAGCTGTGGGAGCTGAATCAGAGAGAGAAAGGTGTGAGTTTGATGGACCTAATTCATTTAAAACTTTCTGGAAACTATCTACGACCAAAACGCATATCTCTTAAGGAGAAAAGGAAGTGATATAATAACATTGACGACAAGTGAACATTAGTCTTTCACAAAGATTTTTTATTATATTCTTGCCGGCCTTTTTAAAATTCAACATTGCTAAAAACTTCATAACAAATTTATTATATTCTTCCTGAATAACAGCACTAACGACAATATTTTGTTTAATCAGCTTAATAGGTGTTTTCCTACGA
>OX376373.1:94394666-94407166 GCA_947369275.1 Nemotelus nigrinus | reverse complement strand
TGAATCGTTCGATTTTAACGAAATTTACACCGTAGCTGCATCTTACTTCAAACCACGTTTGATAGAAATTTGGTTTGAAAAATTCGGTTGGAGCTGCCAGCTTTGATAATTTTGGTGTCTTAAATTTGAAAAAATAAAAATTTGGAGTGAAAACATTCGACCATCGAATATCCTAAAAAATGTCCGTTTCTACAATAACACCAATCTGTATACAAATCTCATGCTTAATCTACACAGTCAAAGTAAAACTTTGGAAATTTCATGTCGGACAAGAACGGTAACCCTTTCTCAGTTAACCTATATTTTTAGCTTCAAAAACTTCTGTTCACGGGAACTCACGAATCTATAATCAGATAGAATTGAAATTTACAGAATGCATTGGACTTAAGTAGGGCCAGGTCTGATAGAAGCGATTTTGAATTGTAGGTAACTCTATTCCAGTGGTGCCATCTTGTAAAATTACAAAGAAAAATAAATGCTTTTTGCCCTATGAAATGTGAATAAGTTACCAGATTTTCATGAAATTGACACAGTAGCTGAACCTTACTCTAAACTCTGTTTGATAGAAATTTGGTTGAAAAATTCGATTGGTGCTGCCAGCTATGGTAATTTTTGTGTCTTTGGTTTTGAAAATTCGCTTAGGAAAATAAAACTTTTTGCCCTATAACTTCCAGTGCAGTCATGAAATCAATACGAATTTCATACAATTACTGGAACCTATTATAAACATTATTCAGGCCAAATTTGGTTGAAAAGCCACGATAGGGTTGCCAGCTATTGTTGGTTTTGTATTGGTTTGCAATATTTTTATTAAGCGGTTTTATCGTAGAATTTTCAATTGGTAATTATATTGTAGTGACAATAAACAGCAAATATTAAGCTTTCGATTATTTCAAAAAAACTCTCTGCAGGTAACTCTAAATTTCTTTATACTCCTATAACTTCAAATGTTATATAACAACGTGAAGCAGATGTGATATATTCTTGGCTTTGATACTGGCCAAAGGTTGCCAGCACGAGTCGGTTGTGCTACTTTTGTATCAATAAATGCTTACAGTTAGTATTCATACCGGAAACATTTACAATGAAAATAAATAGCCGATGTTTCAATTCCCAAAGTTCTGCAAATTTTTCGGATCGCAGCCCCAAACTCCAACTTCAGTTACAGTGCTGCAGGCAATGAGCATTTTCTTCATTGATATTATATGAGATGCTGCTTTCAAAATTTTATGAAATAAGCAACTGATAACGAATATAATTAGCCCGTGTTTTGCTCTCATTAACGTTGAAATGCATGCCAGTGGTAATATCTGAAACCTTCTACCATATGAGTTATAATGCATTCTTGAGACAAAAGTAAAACGTGGCATTTGAAACAATTTGGCCGTAATAAGCAGCGCATGTGGTGGAATATGCACTCAAAGCCTGCACGATTCTTCTACTGTTCTTTGAACATTAGTGTTTCTAGCGGTTCAGGTGCGCTAGAGTTTTTTTTTTTAATTAGATTCCTGACAATTTGCTATGATCCGAAAAATGCTGCGCGATTCAGTTGTGGTATTTGGCTTTTTCATACTAGCACAAAAATGTGCGAAAACTTTTTAGTTCCTAATTTTTTATTTCACGGATTAATCACTTGCACTTTGAAAAGGTTGACGGATCTAACCAGAACTTTATCAACAATGAATTTTATGTGACTGTTAAATCAAAAATGACTCAATTTTTTGACATTATTTTAAGTTCGCAAAGATATATCACTCTATTTTATTGGTACACATTTTAAATTGGCTACAACACATCCGTTTCTTCCAAAGCAAAGAAAAATGTGCATTCCACCAATAGACATGTACTTTTGTCTTTTCCCTCAAGCCAGTCATCCAATTGTAACATCTTCCAGCTAGTCAAAACTCGACACACTACTTTTATCCTTACTTTTCTAGAGAACCCTTTTTTCCTATCATATCCTGTTTTACATTTTTTATGTTTCAGCTTGCATAACAATGTCTTTCTTGGATCGCTACTGCTGCTGTGCTACAGATGATATATTCTGTTTTTGAATGGATGTATGAAAGAATGACTGAATTGCTGTCTAGGTGGAAGAGTTGATGGCAGTGATGATGGTCACGGTCTAACGACAATAAGAAGATGTATACAGGAACATATGTAGGATCGTTTTGATACGTTGCACCGTTACATCATGTGTTGCTAGCGCCTTGTACTTGTCGTCCTCGTCATCATCAGAAGAAAAAACCAGACAAGTGGAATAATGCAGAATGATGATGAGCTAATGACCATATAGGTACTATTTGTGTAAAGTTAAAATATGACGGATTGTGTGAATGCTTTGGCAAATGCGATGAGGTGTCTTAATGGTCTGGATGCGTGAATGAATGAAAAGCAGGAAATCTGAATAGTTTTGTGCAAAGATTTTTTTACTTTTTCATTGTCGTGAAGCAGAGAGAGAGAGAGAGAGTTGTGAAACGGATATTGGATTGTATAGAGTTCATTGTACTCTGTTGAAAGAGGAAGTACTTAAAGACCGCATATCGTTTTCAAAGTATGTATGATAAAATTCAAATAGCACTTACTTCGCAAGATCATTTTTTTATTTTTTTCTTAGAGAGAAAAGGTGAATAATCTTGAGCATGCCCTTGATTAATGAGCTATTAAAATTTATATATTAATATGCCAGCAACTTTGCCTTATGCAGCTGCTAGGAGCTGAATTTTGTCAGAATGTTATTTGGATAAGTCAAATTCAAGTATGAGTATATTTGAAAAAAAATGAATGTGTGTTCGTACTAACTAATGCAGCAGTTTCAAAGCAAAATAAAAACACACTGATTAAATCTGATGAGTATTCCAACTCTTATTTGACTTTTAATAAACAAACACTTTCAAAATGGGTAACCATAACAATACCTACCTGTCTTTCGCACTCAAGCTGCTTCAATCGCTTTACTTTCCATATTAGTAATGCGATTACTAAAGGCTGGTACTGAGTTCGAGTTCACGTGAAATTTTGACATGTTTCCAATATCTGGTCATTCTTTCGAGCGAAAATTTTGACAACGGAGAAAAGCAGAGACACTGCTCATTCTTGACGGATAAAATGTCAAGAATTTCACTTTTCGATCGATTTTCTTATTGGAAAGTCATTTGCACTGCTCAATTTTCAAATTGAAACACTAAATGTCACTTTTTCGCTCGAAAGAATGAACTGCACAAACGAAATTGGCGTGAAATGATTGACAACATGTTTCAGTGCCATCTATGTTTTCAAAGCGAAAGCAACTTCAAAGCAACTTTTCATGCGAAGAACACAGTACCAAACTTGCTTATTTTCAAGCGAAATTTTCGCCGAAACAGATTTCGCGCGAAATTTTGTATGAAAATTTCACGTGAAATCGAACTCAGTACTATGCTTAAGGAGCTATTTAATGTAGTGTCACATAAGCTTAAGGAAGGTAATCTGATGTGAAGTAGAATTTATACCATAATAATCTTGAACTAGAACTGAAAGAGTTGATTTCTTGACGAGCGTCAGCATTTATTCTCTTTCAACGACTAGTGCAAGATCAAATACCTTAATTTTTCATTTGTGAACAGTTTTAATTAAAAAAATAAAAAAAAAAATTTACAGTTTTAATAATTTACTAAAAAAAGGTTTTGAAAATTAACGGAAAATCACTTTATTTCCGCTTTATTTCAGGGCAATGCCCTAGAACTTTGCCAAACAAACAATCTACATAGATGGGACAACTTCAACAGTACTGCCAACTCTCTATATATGAAGTTGTCGTTGGTTTAGATTAGGTAGTTCAGTGGGTGTTCGGCTATGTGGCTAGCATTAGCCCACCAGTTTGGGCCCATTTCCAACCCTGCGCTGGCATAACAAAGCTGCCAAGTCACCGTTTCGCCAAATTGAATCAGCTAACTCTACGTGACGGTACTAGCCCCCTCGGCTAATTCTTGAAAGTGGTAAGAACCAAAAATCTTGAGGCATTTATTATTAAAGTGTGCTCGATGGTTTCCTCTTCTATCTCGCACCTCTTGCACCAATTGCTGGATGTCAGTCCCGTTTCGTTCGCCTGAGATGCTGACCATCGCTCTCAAGCAGTTTCATCTGAGCTTGAGTCCGCTAATGGACTCAACTGCTATGTGTATAGCGTACACTTTAGACTGCAAACCAGTAACATGGTGGGACAGTCTACACCACAAGTTAAGGCTCAAATCCGTAAAAAAACATGCCCGAGCCAACTTCTGTGTCCGTTTCTGACCCGTCCGTGTAAATCCAGACGCTACTATTGGCGGTAGCTCTCTTTTTCTTCCAGTTTATTTTTGAAGGTATCTTGACCTGGGAATCACTGCCAAGATGTATTACTTTGCTATAGATGAATCGACCCAGGGGCATAGGTCCCAGAATCATTTTCAACCCAGCCGTTGGGTTGGTTTTTAAAGCGCCCGTAATACACATGAAAACTAATTTTTGCAGTCTTGTTAGCTCCTTGATGTTGGTTTTACTCTCCGCTGCCTTCCACCACACGATCGCTCCATATATCAAAATCGGCCTCACTGCTCATGTAAATATGTTGTAGGCTAACTTAAACTTAAGACCTAAGGTATTGGAGTAGGCAAATCGGCACGCAAAAAGTACTGTGCAATCCTTACTTACTGTGCTTGACATTAGCTCCCCTGTTCAGTTTCGTGTCTAGTATAAGACCCAAAAATTTCACACTATCAACAAGTTCCAATGCTACTCCGTTGAGGCTAGGCATGGCAATAGCCGGCACCATGTATTTTTTTGTGAAAAGTACAAGTTCGGTTTTTGACGAGTTAGACCTATGAACGGCTTTTCTGGCCCAGAGTGGGATATGGTCCAGAGCTGATTGTATAAAGTTCGCACCCTTCACAAGTACCACAATGTCATTGGCATACGTCACCACCTCAAAGCCATTAGCCCTTAAATTCCCCAATATTTAGTTCACTGTCATGATCCAGAGAAGAAGAGATATCTTTCCTTGTGATGTTCCGGTTCCAACTATTCTCTCCGCTTTGGCCTCCAAAAAAGTGGTCTCAATCTACCTTTTATTAGCAAGTCCGATGTTCACGCCGCCAGAGCTTTATCCACTCAATACCGAACCAAAACATCGATGATACTAGCAACAGTGGTATTGTTGAAGGCCTCCTCAATGTCTAAGAAGGCTGCCAACATGAATTCATTTTGCTGTAAGAATTTTTTATTGTACCGACAACTTTGGGCAATGCCGGTTCTACTGATTTGCCCGCTCGATATGCGTGTTGATCGACATAGAATCTCGCGACATTAATCGAGTGCTTGATGTGTAATTCAACAAGGCTCTCTAGTGTTTTGAGCAAAAACGATGATAAGCTAATTGGTCTAAAGTCCTTCACGTAATGATGATCAACCAACCAGGTTTCGGAATGAAGACCACCCTAGCTTTTGTCCATTGCTCGGGTAAAAACCCCGGTAAAAATACGCTGCGAGATGGGAATGATGGTCTTGTCAGCTTTTTGAAGCATAATGGGGAATATACCATCAATCCCTGTAGCTTTGTAAAGTCGGAATTTGCTTATAGTCTATTTAATCTTGACCTCATCTACTACTTCCTTGAACAGCTGCTCGAAATATGTCATCACGCGGTGCGATTTCCGGAAAGCGAGTTTCCAGTAGTATGCTTAGACATTCTTACGGTTCCACCTACCCAATTCCCGCATTCCTTTCGGAAAAATGTTTGTACGCCGGGTGCTATGCTTAGGATCTCCATCATCCTCTGTACTTCTTTCAATGTTTTCACATAATTCCCGTCATGAGTCACGCTTAACTCGCCTTATCTTCTTTTTGAAGAACCATAGCTCTTGCTTGTTTCAATCCCGGTCTTCAACATTTCCGGACCGCCTTGCGTTGTTTAACGCCCACTTGTGCGACCTCTAGCCTTTGTAAGTTCGCCAGTCCACTATAAGGCAGCATTTTTCCTTACGGGCTTTTCCGGGCACACGACTTTGAAATTTGACAGAAAGATTTCTGTTAATTGGTCAACCTGCTTCTTAAGTCGTCTCAGACTCGTCAGATTCAGATCGTCTAGTACCCTGAGGTGGCTATTTGTTTTCCTTGAATAAAATTCCCATAGTGCTGTTTTCGGGTTCCATACTTTTTTGAGTGAGATACCAGAACTACCGATATTCAAGCATAACCTCTGGTGGTCGAAGAGCGACGGGATGTTGAGAACCAGCCAGCATTGGATACTTTCCATTAAACTTGAAGCTGCTAGGATAATGTCAATTACCTCAGCTTTGTTCCTAGTAATAAATGTAGGTTTTTTTTACCTATATTGATGATATTGAGGTTGGTTGACGTTAGAAATTCTACCAAACACCTACCTCTGTTGTTTATGTTCGTGCTCCCATATATTTTGTAGTGAGCATTTGCGTCACAGCCGATGACAGGATCAATTTTCATAGACGTTTCTGTCGTTAAATGGCTGGAGATGATGTTTTGTCTTTCCTCTTTCGGCAAACATCTAATTTGTGTGATACACCTGTGTTTAAAAACTCATTTTATTTTTGTTCAATTGCAGTCCAACATTTGCAAAATCACACATTGAAAATAAATTTAAGAGAATAAAATAAATGAAACAAAAAAAAAATTAAAATGAATCACCTTAGACTTAAAAAGTATCAGAATTTAATTTGGATTAACACAATATCAAGATAACCCATTCACAAGTCTAAAGAACACTTACAAAAAATATAAACGAAATATTTAAATAAAATTTAATTAGCTACCAACAATTTTTGTCCTACTTGCTAGCAGCCATTGCTTCGCTCGAAAATCTGCAGATACCTTGATTTTCCAAAGACATATTATATTCCGTAGGAAATATGCTGGAGGAAGCAATTTTATTCTTCATTCGCTCAAAACATATTTTTATACTCGTTCAAGTACTGCTGCAGGATGATGACTTAATGCACTTTAGTTGCAAAGAGGTTTGCAGTTTGGTCAACGACGAAATCCACGACGACAATTCGGTTGGACCGGTAATTTCTCTGGCTGAATTAAATATCTCAGAAAAGGAAAGTCAGTTTCATGACGGACTCGCGACGGTCTGCTGTCAGTTTTATAGAGCTACAAATATTGCTGTTGATTTTGAAGTAAAATTGGATTTAACATTTTCTAAGGTGGAGGTTTTACAAATGGGAAGAGAAGCAGTCATTTTAATTTCATAGATGGATAAAATATTTTCAATGCTATAAGTATTGAAACAAAAAGTTCCCTGATTTAAACCACCGCGCAAAAAATTTCAATACATTTTCTAATATCTTAGGGTCCTAATTTTTATAAACTCCTCATAGCTATCCAACCATATCTCTGCTGAAATTTTTGTGACATTCAAAGCAGCTAATTTATCACAGTTTCCTCTTCTCGATTCTCATTGAATCATCCACCGGAGAAATCTCAGCGATTCACCACTTTGCATGCACTTAAGAAATATTAATGAATGCAAGCTACGAAATGTCAGTCCTCCGATGGAAATTTTATAACGGCTTCCGATTTTTTGCTGTGAATCCTTTCATCGATGGAAAATACTCTTTCAAGTGTTATCGTTGACATAAATTTGCATTGCAGAGCATTTTTGCTATTCATTGCCATTCGCGCTTTCACCTGTCCTCTCATCCCCATCGCCTGCAGTTTGGTCACTTTCATCGCCTTTCTTTCCAAAAAATACGAAGAAACATGGAAAAAATTGCTCGGTGTGACGATAAAATGTGGCTGGTAAAGGCGCTTAATTCTGGTTGGCATGCTCGAGTAAAAATATGCACAACCAGACTGGCTAAAACGACTGAAGAGCAGCAGGCGGACGTCTCTACTTCACGAACGGAGATTATTAGTCCGGGTTTGGTGGAGACTCAGACGACAAGACTAGGAACTCAATGGTGAGACATGATGATGAAATGGCGATGCACATCATTAAAGTTTGATGGAATATAAAGTGAATGATTTTTCTCGGGGTTTCCCGATTGTCATTGCGACTGCAAATGCCCGTTTGGGTGAAAATGTGTATGTAAAGAGTTTGCAAGGTGGCCAAAGCATAGCAAAGCTATAGAAAGTTGTATTTAATGGGAGATGAGATTCTACAAGGTGAGAAAGCCTCAACTTTAAGGACGGCACCAGAGAATCTTGAATGAAGTGGAATCTATTAGGGAATACGCCTGAATGACAAATTTAATAATAATGTGAAAGTGGGTAGTGATGATGCTATTGTATGATGCCACAATGCAATTATGGCAGATGAATCAGTTGAATTTAATTACATGGGACGGTGTCAGGGCAATTGGGTCAATAGGTTTTAAGGTTTCCTGGATAGGAAATGAATGAAGTATCAAGGAAACGACTAAAAATGCTAGAAGAATTATAACCTTATTATTGAACGAATGGTACAATCATATATACGCTGCATGAACGATAAGATAAAGTGGATCCCAAAGACCCTATATTATAATATTTGCTAGCAAGTGAGTATGATGAGGCCGTGCAAAGTTTGCTGCTCAGCCTGCAGGGACAAAAACGTAGCCTGATTTCTAAAAAAAAAACAAAAACCATCGCTAATACTTGTTAGAAATAGTTTCTAATCAGATTTTTTGAAAGTTCTTACTTCTTTGAAGCAGGTGCACTGCAAGGTTTCCTTCCTTATAAAAGACAAACGGTTCAACTTTGTCCTTGCATGCCGAGAAATTACCAAAATCAATATATTAACATCTTGATATTGTAATGGTAACAGCTTTGTCCCTAATACATAATTTTAACAGCTCAATATTTTATGTTAGGAAGTTACAATATTATATTTGCAGTTTAACATTATATATTAAGCTGTTAACTTTTTATGTTAAGAACATCTGTAAATATAAATGTTTTAACATCTTAACATAAATATATTACTATGCCAATATAAATGTATTAACCAAGGGTGGTGAAATTCTTGGTCATACAACAAAGTTCATTGCTAGTATTGTTAGTTAGGATGTTAATATTAAATACGGCAATAGCACACTGGAATAACATAATTTTGTCCGATCATCGAAGCTAAGCAGTGTTGGGCGTGGTTAGTACTTAGATGGAGGACCTCTTGGCACTATGAAAAAAAACATATCGACATGCTAATACAGCTAATAAAGCATATGACATGTTAATATTAATTATTGGTATACCAATATAGTATTGTAAGACGTTAATATAACTTATTACCTTCTTACTATAACATATTGGCATGTTAATATTAATTATTGGTATGTCAATATAGTATTGTAACATGCTAATATAACTTATTGCCATTTTACTATTTAATATTGGCCTACTTATTGTAACAGACAAATTCACCACACGCATGTCAATATATAAAATTTTAACAATGCTATGTGCGGGCAATATAATGTTATTGCTAGGTCAATATAATAATGTTAAGAAATATTTTTAATATAAATATATTAGCTGCAAAATATATTAAGGGTAGAACAATGACTTTTTAGCGTGTGCAAACGAATCTCTGCATTTTTTTTTGTTTCTCTAATCCTCTTGAACTTGAATTTTTCAGCCATTATAATCACTTTTCTTTCAGAGTAAGCTCAACACTCTACTATCACTTTTTATCCTTGTATCAGAGTTTGCTAACTTTTCCCCAAACAAAACTCATGATAATATATATCATCCAATCATACACCAGTTCCATGGTGCACACACTTGCCGTGGTCAAAACCTTCAACAGCTTACTTGACATTGTTCAGGAAACTTTTCAAAAATTCCTTTGCTCCATATTACCAGCTCACATCTTATGCCGTGTTTATACATAGGGACGAACGTCTCGTGAGGGCAATTGGCAAAAAATTCGACAAGACTCAGCAAGACATAGAGTGAATTGTTTACTTAGGATATTGCACCATGCAACACGCACCATGCACCAGTTGTGAGTTGTTTTGTTCAGTTCAGTGAACGATGGCTGAGGTACAGGTTGTGGCTTTTGCAACTGCCTGGTGTGCGTTGAGTTATTTCAATCTGGGCCACGCAAGGACATGTATGAAGACCCGGAAAAAAATTCGCTGCCCTTTCGAATCCCTTTGACTCGATGCATAAAACCGACTTCGCTTCTAGCCTCTATAGACGACGAACATGTTCGTCAACCTGGCGAGCGAACAAGTGCAATTGTCGTTGTACGCAGGTAAACACTTACCCTTTCTCAGGTTCGTAAACATGTGCGCGAACATTGAAATTCAGTGCAAACTGATGCGCAATGTACTGATGTTCGGCATTTGGTGCGAACGTCTGTCTCGAAGTTTTAAAGCATGTTTTCGCACCAAGTTGACGAACATGTTCGTCGTCTGTAGAGGCTATTTGAGCGGCTTCGAACTAGGACGAGACGGTCGTCAACACTCAGGCACAGTAATAACAGGATCATTATCCCTTCATAAAACAAACAAGAGCCAACGAGCAAGCCATTTAAACGCGTGCTTGCCATGAAAAAAAAACAGCCGAGAATAGACAAGGAGACCATTTCCACACTCACCTCGCAAACATTTGCCATTCCTCGGCGAGAGTGTAAACGCGGCATTACATTTACCGAGAAATGTAAACAGCCAGAGCGTGTTCACGTAACGGGTTTGTTTTTCTGAATATTTTTCCTAGGCCAAACTAAAAAAACAACAACCACTCCAACCGTGAAACAAACAAACGGGAACAGGAAAAAGTGCCGTCACCAAAAGAAACCAAATATTCATTCCTGTTTCAATATAATTGTCATCGTTATCATCGTACTCATCATCGTGTTCATCGCCCTCAAGACCAGGTTCCTCGTTATCGTCATCATCATCAGCACAATCATCAACATTCTCAACCTCATCAGTATCCTTCTTGTCATATCACTATAATGTTGTCTTTGGCTTCTCGCGCCCTCACATCTTCTATGTAGCCTGCACAGATGAAGTTCAAGTCCTTGAAAACGGTAACCATGTTCTTATGGTTTTTTGTATTCATTTCGTTGTTGTTGTCGCTTGTCATCATTTCGTCCTTTTTCCCAACCATCATCATCTTCATTAAGGACATGCTTAACATCTTCAACCGCGTAGACTGCAACCTGAATAAACAGAGCGTTAATTAGTATGATGCCCCCAAGGAATCTAGCAATCATCACCGGTTTGCTTTGGATCTGAATGAAGGTATGTGCTCTCCAGCAGTATACCGCCAACTATATCATATCAACTAGTTTTGAGACCGAGAATGTATCTTTTCTTTTCCGGTGGCTGATACTGTGACATTTTTGGTAAGTTCAGTGCTGTTGACTCGGTGGGCTTAACATGTTTTTCCTGGTCTAGTCGACATGTTATGTAGGCAGGGTATTATAAGACCTTGAGGCTGATCTTCGCATTCATTGCTAAGGACTCTTTTGTGAATCAACATTTGTGTACCCAGCTCGGTGAAGGATGTCTTCAGACTGAATGATGAAATGACGCTTTAGTATTCTTTTTTCTGCACTGGAATTGACTTTGATAGGGAAAATAGATACTGCCGAAAGGTTTCTAATATTTTCTCAAAACAAAAACAAAAACAAAAAATGCTGAAAATTCCAGGTGTGTTGGAAAATATTGATGAAGGATACAAGTAGACTGCTTTCAAACAAATTGAATTTAAATTTAAAGGATGCTGATGCAGAAGTTTTTGTAGTATAATATATTTGATGGTATATGAAGAACCTGATGATCTTATGTCGATTAAATCAATTCGAAAACTGTCAATAAATAAATTGATTGAAAAAGGCGTGGCATAAAAGATTTTGAACTCAAGAAGACATCATTGCAATTTCAGAAATTTAAAAGACTGAAAACGATGTTTTCTACATTATCTGTTTACAAAAACTAAGCATCGACTCTCACAAAGTGCAAAGAATTGAAAAGAATAAGACCAGAAATTTAAGAAAGGGCTCTCAGAGGTCTCAAATTAAACCAACAGCTTTTGAGGGGGAAAGTTCAAAGTTTCCCCAAACAGAACCAGATGCGTTAAGCCTTTTGAGAAGCTGTTTGTCAGAAACAGAAAAATATGTATTGAAATTTTGTTGGCATTGATGTTTAAACTGAGATTAAATCAGAGATTATCTGATATTTGAAGTGGACCAAACTAATAAAAACAAAATTTGAGCAGCTCGTATTGAACTTTTAGATGTTGTGCAGTATCTTTACGTACATAATGGATTTTGTGATGTGTTTTGTGATGATGCTGAAAAAATAGCATGATTTCAATTTTTGATTCCTGGCTCTGCTACATTCTTCAGCAAAAATTTGGTTTTCGTCCAGGAGGTTCAATAGCAACATCCGATTATTTAATGATGTAAAGATACTGTGATTGTTCTTTACATTTTTATACAATTTTGTATTCAATTTTGGTGCCCATGAATTTCTTGCGTCTCTCATATGAACCAAACTAAAGAGAAAACCCTACAT
>OX376373.1:94159364-94394466 GCA_947369275.1 Nemotelus nigrinus | reverse complement strand
ATACAAGAATTTTGCTTGGTAAAATTAAAAAAAAAGCTTATAGTTTTGTGAAAAGGTAAATACCGTCAATGTACCAATATTTAAAGTATGTCTTATGTGTGTTGAGACTTTGTTGTTGGTTTGCTAAACTCGAGAAATTATTGTTGAGTATGCTATTTTATGCATATTTTTGTGGTAACGTATTCTTCTTTTGTTAATTGCCGACCCATTCGAAAGCATCACGAGCCGCCACTGTGTACGTGCTATATGCCAGGAGACTGAACAGTTTCGCAATCTTTTCCACGTTTCTGGCCCGTAGGCCAACGTCAAGATTGAGAACAGTTTATTCCGAACAGAATAGTGCAGACGTTGAAGACAGTGTTGCTGACAACCCAGATTTGTCGATTCGCAGGCGTGGGCTCGAAGTTGGAAATTGTATGTCCATTTTGTGGAAAACTGTGCAAGAAACGCAGTCTAGAGACTCACGTTCATCAATTAGTGCAAGAATTGAAGCCTTATGACCATGGAGTGTGTCAGAGAATGGGCTGAAAATCAACTGGAAATTGAGCCTCTGTTTTAACGAAAAATTTTGTTCAGCGACGACTTGCATTTGTAGCTTGATGGCTGCGTCAACAAACAAAATTGCTGTTTTTGAGTGTGCGAAATCTCCGCCAACTCATATATCCACCGTTACATCCACAAAATGCACTTTATGCTGTGCACTGCAAGTTGGTGGAGAATGTATGAGTAATCCTTTTACGTCTACGCTGTCGTCCTTAGCATAAACGCCGTATCAACATTTTAGTAACTTTCAAGATATTCAATGATTTGTGTTCTTCTAAATCCTGTAGACATTTTCAAACGGGATGAAAGTTTAAACGTGGATGTAAATACGATTATATGAGGTTCATTTGAAGTAAAAGCTTTCACGTTGAAAATATTTCTTGAAGATAACTTTGAAGCAGATGGGTTTTTTTGTAGGAAATGCAAAGAAAAACTGACAACATTACTTAGCGTAAATGCCCTATCTACACTCAGAAAAATATGTTTCCGAAAATCAAAGAAAATATTTACTTGTTTACGAGATGTGAAATCTTCCACAAATCAAATACATTTTTAATTGATATCAGTAAGTTGTATAAATATCATGTAAAAATTTCTTACATTCAACGGAATACAATTTTCACTTTACCTTATTACAAGTAAGTAATTTTCCTCAAAGCTTGTAAATTATGCCTCTACAATGCGAACATATTTTTACATGTTTCAACAACAACCAGGCTTCAATATTCGACGAAAAATTGATAGTTTTTATGACTTCTATCAACATTTCCTCTACACAAATAAGGGATCGATAGCTTAGCTCGCTAACGCGTCAGACCAAAGCAGCGATCTACCGCTTGCGGGTTCGAATTCCGCCGGGTTCATGGTTGACTTTGTTCATCTTCATATGTCCTAACTCCATTGATTAAGTGTCACATTATAGCTTTAAGTAGCGACAAGGCAATCAATAATACTAGCGCTTCAGAAAATAAGAAAAAAAAGTGGCACTTAAAAAAAGGAAAAATGGAAAAATTGATGTTGACTCTAATTTTTTTACTTATTTATTATATTTTCACTCCCTTCAAAGTAGGCTACTTTTATGATATGAAGGGTGGGAGAGTTTTTGCATGCCAACAACATGCAATGCTTTCAAGCGGTCCTCCATCTAAGTAGTAACGGCGCTCAGCACATCTTAACTTCGGTGATCGTACGTGAACCGATTTATGCCAGATGCCAGATTTTCTTGAAACTATATCAAACTTTACTCAAGGCAAGTTCAATATCAGTTCTTTGAAATGAAAAAATTCCTTTCTTTGGATTGAGTAAATATTTTCTTGCAAATATACCAAATTTTACTCAAGGCAAGTTCAATATCAGTTATTTGAAATTTCTTTCTATGGATTGAGTAGCAGAATCATTACCAATTTTCTTTGATAATGTGTTCATTTTTCTTCAAAAAATAGAAGAATTTTTCTGAGTGTACGGTAGATAGGGCAATATGACAGTTTTTGTAGTTGGGGCATTTTTAATTATTGACTTTAACATACTTCTAGAAAATACAGGTTTTTCATATTTTGTAAAATAATTTAATAGAGTATGCAGTTTTGAAATCCGGTATGAAGTCAAAACTGAAATAAATGTCAAATAGGGCGTTTATACTAAGGACAGCAGTACAGTGTGTATACATATTTAAAGAGGTACAGACACCGAGTGCATTTAATTGCTTGAGAGTGCGGTTTTTTCAGGAAAATGTTATTTTTCAGGGGGACAGAATGATAGAACAGATGTAGTCATCCAAAAACAGTTGGTTTGCAAATTGCAAACTGGATAAATTCCACTCGTCACACCAAGATCAGAATGTAGATTATACTGTCATGGTTGTCTCATATGTGGCAAAAATTGTATGTTTCTTCTATTGTATTTGTAGAACTTCAAAGCAGCAATTAATTTGAATTTTGTTTTGTCCCCAAAACCAAAGTTTATTGCAGTAAAAGCTTGCATTTCCATCAATCCAACAGTTTTCTGGACTCATAGGCCAAATCTAAAAGATATTCTTTATTTTCAGATAAAAAGTCAACAAACCACTCTAACAGCATGCATGCTCTTATTCATCGTCATAAAATAACATCAAGGAAAACCGACACAGCCCACGTTCAATAAATATTCACCGAAAGTCGCTTCCAAGTCCACGTTAATTGAGGCAAATAGTTTGAACGTGTGCCAAGCAATATAATAGAGCGAATACCGACACCCGTCCTGCCACCACCACCATCATCATCATTTAACATGTTCACCTCATTTCGAATCCTTGCACGCCTACGTTTCGTGCCACCGCCTCTCACAGATCGATCCTTTTGGTCTGCCGCTCGGTTTGCCAGATTCTCGGTACAAAATTATTGCTCCGGTAATTGTATTCAGGATTTAGAAAGTCAGGTTACTGCCGCTCGCATTCAAGTGCCGGGTATGTAATGTTGTAATGAACATTAGTCACGTATCTGCCGGCTCGTTACAATAAATCAGTAACAGCAACCAGCAAGCGGCAGTAAACACGTGAAATCAATAGAAAATACCTTCCGGTGTAATTACCTCATAACAACCTGTCGGGCATACCTTAGCAGGACTCAATATTCGTCCGGTCCGGATCTGAACCGAAAGTAAGTTGTGCAGTATGTGCTTGAGCATAATATCACTACTGCCATCGTAGTTATCGAAGTTGTCTTCATCGCGGCGAACGTGATGCCGTGTCACAGCAACACTAGTTTGGCTAAAATTTAAGGCAAATTTATTGGTAGGCTTTCAAGCCGGTATTCTACAGGAGTAAAACAAATACCATCCGGTTTGTATTATTCTCTTAAATGAAAATCATTGATGTGACTCGAGAATTGTAGTGCAAGATTTAGTATTCAGAAGAAGATCTTTTGAATTCGGTTGCAGAATTGTTTCGGGTAGCAATAAGGTATATATGCTGCAATGATATATACGTTTTATTTTTCTTTGTAAATGTTGCATGCAATGAGTTTCCTTTTAACACTGATTAGTTACTAGATAGATTAAAAACACAATATTTTGTCGTGTGCATTAAACCTATTACTAAGTGAAATGCTAAAATCATCGTTATCTTCTATCGATCTACGCGACAACGAAACGATTAGAAATTTACAACATGATAACGTGTACCAATTAAATAATAAAAAAACTTTATTCATCCAATTTACAATTCATCTCTATCGGCGTCAATCGTACCTATCAATATGACTTGTTTCACACGTACGAGATTCCATCTGGTTTGGTTCGTTTTCGGTTGTAGCCGAAAACAAAGCAAACCGAACGAAACTCCTTCACACATACACGGTTCTCACACGGTTTATATTAGGTTTTGTGTTTTCTTCCCCAACTTTGCGTGGGGACGTCAAATTCATAAAAGTTTTCAAAAATTTCTACACAATCGTTTTCCCATGCTTCTTGCGTCTTAAATTTATCTATATATTTTGCACAAGTTTTGTCCCAGAGCACTTCTTTAGATTGCACTGTTCAAATCAGCCGATTTACATCAACATCTGGTAAAAAGTTGTGTGAGCTCATTCAAATGAAAATGAAAATCGGCAAACATTATGCTTGAATGTGTACTTAAGTGCTGTTGTTATTAAAATGCGTTACCCATCATATCCATAAAACCAGAATCCACAAACCAAAATCATCATTTAAATTCCATAAAAAAAATCCATAATAACAGATTCTATACTTTCAGAATACAAAATTTCAAAATCCATAAGCACGAAACCCATAAATTGAACTACATTTTAACGTATGCCAGAAATATTTTGGAGCAGCTCCAAAATATTTCACGCATAGGCTAAAATGTACTTCTGTTGTGAGAATAAATACATATTAGTTTTCAGATAAAAAAAAAAAATTCTGAAGCTGCTTAAATAAAGCTCTTCAAATGTGTTTTTTATTTTCTATATCAATAAGCTAGCACAATGTCTTTGCGTTGTAGGCAATAGTTTTTAAAAGTCTAATTCCGGAATTGTAGCTCTGTTTCTTTAGTAATTTAGTAATTCTGCTGATAGTGGCTTTAACCATTATCATCTTTGAAATTTCTTTAACGCAGGCGTAGACTCCAAAATTCTTAATGAATCGACGATGCAGCAACGAAATTATTGTTATACTGAAAGTGGTAGTTTTGTTAGAACTGACAATTGTAACATCCATTTCGGTCTGATCATAAACTTAACTGTTGTCATTGTTACTTTCAAACATAAACTTGATAACAAAGAATCGAATGAATCGTGAACTATAAAATTCTAGTGGATTTCGTTGTATTGCATTTTTTGCAGGCATATTTCATAGATGTGAATTATCTAATATTGTAGTCTAACATTTAAATATCTAAAGCTTAGATCCCTATTCTGAACTTAAACATAATTCCATGGAAACTTGGGCACTCGAAGCTACATAGTTCTTAACTACATGGACTGTTCTCAATATCCTGATACAAAAATCTTAAAATGTCTTAGTTACGATCTTGCAAAAAATCGGCAGAAAACCTCTGATTTAACTCGCTCTTACGAGCTAATCTTAATCTTACCTTAACATAACAAACTTACTATCACAATTTAATATCTTAGGTCTTGAAATGAACTTGCAGACATGTGCAGGTCTTCCTGCGCTGTTTTTAATTTTGGACTTATATTAACGAAATTCATCACTATTTGTATACACAATACGGCTAGGTTCATTCGTCGAAATAGATTCAGATTGCCTTCTCTCCCTCAATATTTCTAAATCTGAAAATTTTATTAGTGAAGCTTCAAAATTTCCATATAAAGTCTCAATTGTAAGTAACTGAAAAATTATCTTCCATTCTTTAATTCTTCTTGTTTTATACGCTATAAGTTCCTGACAATAATTTTTGTCTCATAGATGACACAAAAAAACTCTAATTTCGTCGCGCAACTTGAAAAATTACTTCCCTCCATGTTTTGGCTTGTGAAAGAAAGAGGCGAGAATAGACAAGGTGACCATTTACACACTCAGCTCGCCAACATTTGCAATGCGTGTTACCGACCTGTTTCGAGGGCCATATGTCATTTCGATCTTAACAATGCATTTGAACTCATAGGATGGAAAGGTTTTCAGAGCTACCACATGCATAAATTTTGAAATTTAGGAAAATCATATACTTGTTACTTATATTCATTATTAGGTGCGTTTTTTGCACACCTGAGCAAATCAAATTTTGTTAAGTATATTGAATACAACAAAAATTTTGTTTTTGCACAGCCGAGCAGATCAAATTTTGTTAAGTATATTGAATACAACAACCATTTTGTTGTTTTGTTCAATATACTTAACAAAATTTGATCTGCTCGGGTGTGAAAATAACGCACCTATTGGTTGCTTTTTAAGAGCTTTAAGAGCTTGAGTAGCCTAATGGGTAGAGCACTGGCTTCTTGCGTGTGGGGTCCCTGGTTCGTGTCCAGGTTCGGACGAGGGTCTGCGCACCAAGCTTTGAGTTCACCTAGCTCTAATTAGGTATCTGATTTAAATCAGGGGTAAAGTGAGTCGTGGAACTAATCACTCCACACTCGTATAAACAATGATTAAAAAAAGTTGTACTGAAGCTCTCTACCAGCTTCATCCCCTAGACCCGTACGAGGGTTGTCGTGGGATTGCTTTACTTTATTGATTGTTTTGAAGGCAGCTTTGAAAGCAGAATCTTCTGTATCATAAATTAAGAAAATGATCAGTGCTAGCAACTTTTTACCAGCAATGCAACTAAAAGTCTACCACAATAGCTTCACGTCAAAATCAAGCGACTTTATGAATCTCGTTTTCATCCGATGAATTCATCGAAAGTTATAAGAAATTTGCAGTACTTGGAAAATTTAAGCATTGGTTAGTTTTTGCTAGCACCTAAGCCAAAAACATATCAAATCATCAACTACTGTGCGAAATTTGGTCGCTGAATCAGAATATATAGGGAAGAAAGTAGATTTTTTTCTTGGTGACTTTTGAAGATGGCACCGCTGTCATAGGGTTGCTCTCATTTTAAAATCGCTTCTATTAGATCCGGTCTGATTCAAAACCAATACATTTTCCTTTTTGACAAAATCTCTAGTGCCTAACTCCGTACGGCATTTTGTTTTTTTCGCTCGAGCTTTACATGAGCTAGTTTACCGTGAATATAACATAATCTGGCATTGACTGGGCAGCGATGCAAAATGTGACTGGTTTTGCTGCAATTACATCACGAAACTTTACGGCTATAGCCTCTGATCTCATGAATTGCTGTGGCTTTGAACCAAAAAAAAAAACCTAAAAACTAGGCATTATACTTCTCATCAATGGTGGCAGCTCTAATATCAGTGGTAGTTCCAACGGTATTCCAGAATCCTTCAGCGTTCTCTCCATCTTGTTGAACATAAATATATATTTTGTCAATATATTCTTAACAAGTTCAGCTGTTGACTCAGACTACCGTCCTTATGCCCTTTTTTCTTTATTATAGTGAGATTCTTGAGAGAGTTATTATTCTATTTCCTCTTTAATCCGGTTAGCTTTGCCTCCAAATCATCTAAATTCATTCTCAAATCGAAAAAAGCATTATTTTCTATCATCCTCATCAACAGTGGCGGCTCGTCACAGTGGGCAAAGTGGGCCGGGCCCACCCTCTAAAACACATAAATAATAATTTTAAATAAAAGTTTGAGTCATCATTTACATATTAATTCATATACGTTTAACATAATAAATCCTTCTATAATTTTAATCCAACAACAGCACATTTTGATATTCATTCATACCATGCAATGACGTAAAATCACATACATACATTGAATGTCCATCGCGCAATGTATCAACATATTTTCATACATATAAAACAATTACTACAATAAGCTACAAGCATAAACTATACGATACAATATACACCTGCATCTTGTACACATAAATGTATATTCCTCTTCTCAGTCCCATACACGCCACGACGGGCAGACGCATCGCTAGCCCATTCATAATTCTTCTACATCATCTACACTATGCTACAAACATAAGTATAAGCGAAGGTATAAGTTCGCGTTTGTGTGTTTATCGATTTCTGTTCACCAATGTGGCTCGGTGGGCCCAAGCATCACTGGCCCACTATGCGTTGTTACCAGTCCAAGCTGCGATCTATGAGCATTGACGCTTTCAATCGCAACAAAATTGACTTTGTATATTGGGCCGGCTCTTCATCTACGAAAATTGACGTGTGCAATCGCGTCAAAATCTATGTTGCATATTGGGCCAGCCCATCATGCGTTTACATGCGTAGCTTGAATCAAAGAACTACAAGATCATGACCCGCGCAGGTCTCTCTCAGCTCTATGCTTGTGCGTGCGTCACCAGGAGAGTTCGGTTTATGAATGAATGAATGAAAAATTGTTTGTGGTATTTTTTTCAGCATTTTTTGTCAAATTATAAACTATAAATGAGCTTAGTTAGATCATAGTAGATTTCATTAATGGGAGTATTTTTGTGAAAAATATTATGAAAAAAATGTAATGCGACGTGTATTATTATTGTACTGAAAATCAAAAGAAGAATAATGTGGCGGAAGACAAATCTATGTACACCTGCATGTATCAAAAAGATGCAAATTTTTTTGATGTGAAAAATTAGCGAATAGGTATGGGAATTCACCTATTGCATGATTGTTTTTGAAATTTATCCCAAAAGAAAATTAATTTCAGGATTTGAAGCATGAAATGCTTATTTGTCTTCTCAGGATAAATTTGAAACAAAGGTTAGGTTAGATCCTGGGTGTAAAATGCAAAGTGTAAAAATTCCAAGAAGAAAAATGCACCTCTCATCTTTCATATAAAATACAAAAAAGACAACTCTTTTATAAAATGGAAATAAATCCGCTAGCATAAATTTAGTCCATAAACTGTGCTAACAGATTTTCCAAATTCTTCAATAACAGCTCTTGCAGATGGCGTTAGAAAGACTAAATACAATCAGGGTTTCTTATTACGGTTTCAAAAATTATGTGGAGGTCTGAGCTCAGCTGCATTCTGAAAGTATCTATTTTTTTCATTCAATGAGATGGAAAATGACTCCATCAGAAAATTGTGTGATTCGGTGCTTGCTTGGAACTTGGGGCTTGCTTTCGGCTTGGAGCTTGCTTGTATCATGCATGCGTAGGAAAGAAAATAGTAAAGTGAAGACGGCACAGAGGACGTTAATATAAGCAAAGCGCTAAACACACGATTTAAACTTTTTCAGGATGAGTCTTCCGTTTTCAGTGGTACTTTTAAAACTATTCAAAACAATCTCATCATTAGTAAATGTACTACATTAAAAAAAACTATATATTTGTACTACATTAAAAAGCTTTATACTTGCTGAGATTTATAACGCTCCCTGTTATTCCTGGCAAATCGATGAGTCCACTGACACCAAGTGTTTGTCTCAACTATCAGTGATTTTTCGATACGTTTCAAAATAAGGCATTACAGTAGAGAGATTCATGGTTTTTTTTATGTAAGTCAAGGCAAAAAAACTGGAGATCTCTATAATTTACTAACTAAACATTTAAGCATTTCGATATTGCCAGCATATTAGTGGGACAAACCTATGATGGTGCTTTTGTGATATCGGGGACTTGCAAAATAAAAGAATGCCGCATCTTTTTCGTGAATTTGACTGGGTTATTGCATTTTTTTCCAACTCGACGAAGCGAACTAGTGTAGATGATAAAGTTAATCGTAGGTGGCTACCTGATTGCAGCAATACACGATGGAACTATATGTCTCGAATAATTTATCCAACATAGAGAAACGATTAAAGAGTCTGTGGGCTTCAGGCATATTTTGTCGGTCTTCTCGTTTTTATTTTTGCTAAAAACTATCAATCTTATGTGTCAACAAACTGGTGTTCTATTTGAAATATTAATTATTGTAAAGTTAAGTGCAGATATTAATTATTGTAAAGAGCGAGTCAGTAACTTACTGCAAACATTAAAATCATATAGAGGAGACGATACATATTTTGAAAAAAAATTTAACGATGTGTGCAGTAATTTTGGGCAACCTGTTAAAAGATGTAAAATAGATTACGGTAGCATTTCAGATGCGAAAACTTATTTTAAAAGACTTCATGTGTTAAATTTAGACTAACCTAACTAAACCTTTCGGATATGAAAAAAATAGATTTTATCAGTTTCATTAATAGTAGTAATCTCAAATCATTTGCGAAGGCTTTTCTTAAAAATCTACTAGACTCTCTTATCGACAGCTACCCCTTTGAAAAAATTAAGCAGCGAAACGAACATTGTGTGTAGTAATCTGATCATAACAAATTTGGAATCACCCAGAGTTTATCGGACCTTTTAATTTTTATATCTGATAATAAGTTACAAACGGAAGTATTGGATATTTATAAATTGCTAAGTCAAGTTGCTTCACTGGCATCTTCTTCCACTTCCACTTCACTTCCAATGGAAATTGAAAGGGATTTAGTTAAAAGGTTGCGAGAAGGTTACAATTTCAAATTTCACAACCAAATAGTTGATCTCTTTGCTTCATCAAAGCGTAGACGTAACCAAATAATTTACAAACATATGTAGTAAATTATATAGTGCATGAGGCTTTAATCTTTATTTATGTTAAAATGTTAAATTTGATGTAGAATATTTTGCATGTATATATATATATATATATATATATATATATATATATATATATATATATATATATATATATATATATATATATATATATATATATATATATATATATATATATTAAACCACAGGAAACAAGTGTTTTAGTTTCATATATTTGATACTGAGGAGCATTGAAATTGAATATTTCTCGGAAGTCTATCTACTGCGTAAACGTAGTAGATAACTAACTGGGCCAAAAAGAAAGGTTGGATCGATTGAAAGGTGTGCATATAGGTGTTATATACAGTATTCCCCGGTTATAAGCAACTATAAGTGGGCACGTATAATCCTTGATTATATGCGGTTTTGCTATTATCCGGTAGCCCGGTTATAAACAGTGCAGATGCTTGTGTGAGGGAGCCCGGTTATAAGCAATTTTTATACTTATATCAGGGAACCCGATTATTGTCAACTAATTTGCTTGTATGAAGGTGCTGTAACACTGTTTAATGCTGCATATTTAGTTACTCGCAGTGATGTGATAGAGCTGACAATCTTATTAAAAGCTCTTCTTTTTTGATATTTTCAATGCCACTTACTAAACAGATTACTGATATAGGTCTAACCATTGTTGATACAAAATTAAATAGGCACGTATAGTTTCATTATTTATTTATATTAAGCTTCTTTAGACTTATATGCAAACATAAAGGTAAATATTCAATTCACAGATTGCTAACAAATATGTAAATTAGATTGAAAGCAAAAAAGACCTGAATTCATACGATTATTTAAAAAATGAGGTAATTTTTGTTTGTTTGAAATTTGTGTTCGTTGTCTTTAAAAAATAATTCTCCATCTGCTCGAAAGTACTTAAATTAAGCTGCAGGCTATCCACGTATCTATTCAATGTACTAAGAGCCATAATTGCATCCACTCTCGTAGGGGTACTGCTTTCCTGGCCAAATGAATTATGTGTATTTTGACCTTCCAGTATACCGTTTCGTGGCTCATCTACAATTTCCTGAACAATTTCTTCATCTGTTGCAACACCACAACATTCCACATTTTCATCACAGTCGACAAATTCTGTGAAAACGTCTTCTGCGATGGGAATATCAATCACTTCATTTTCTTCGCCGTCTATATCAAAGTTACATTCCTTTACAAATCTTGCTTTTTTAAAACAATTTACTATGGTCTGAGGAGAAACCAGCCACCAAGCACGTTTCACAAATTTTAAAGCATCTAATAAATTTATTTTTTTCGAATATTCAGCCGTAGACTCTCCTCTTTCAATTGCTAGCAACTGCTGCCTCAAGATGTTAGATCTATAATATGCTTTGAAGCAACGAATTATCCTCAAATCGAGAGGTTGAGTGATACTAGTGGTATTTGCTGGTAACATGTACATTTTGATATTTTGAAGCTCCACTCCTGTATCTAATTTATGGCACGGTGCGTTATCTATGAATAGAATAATATTTCGGCCTTGGTTGCGTGCTTTGATAGAACATTGGAATATTTCCATTATTTTTGTCCAAATTTCACCTGTCATCCATGCCTTTTTTTGGTGATAATATGGCACAGGAATAGTTTTTCCCCGGAAACAGTGAGGGTTTTGGTATTTCCCTATAGAGTAAACAAACTTTTCCGATCCATCCATGTTGGTAATGAATAGTAAAGTAATGCGATCTTTTCTAATTTTATCTCCGCTGACTTTATCACCGGCTCTGGCTAATGTGCCTAGAGGTAGTGCTTTGTAGTAAAGGGCTGTTTCGTCAGCATTGAAGATATCTGCTGGGGAATATTGATTTAAAAGCAATGGTAAAGCGTTCGTAGCCCACTCAGATGCAATTGGTTCGTTGGCCGAATTCCTTTCACCGTGTATACGGTGAAAGCTCACATTTTCTTTTTGTTGCCAGCGCCACAACCATCCGTTACTTGCTTCAAAATTTGGAACATTTAGAAGTTGAGCAAATTTTATTGCCTGTTCTTTTATTAAGGGTCCATTAACAATCACGTTTTTCGCTCTCATCTGGTTGAACCACCTCGACACCGATTTATCGATGGAATCGTAATTTCCAACACGAACTCGTTTCCGCTTTATGTTTTTATTTTCTAAATATAATTTACGAAAGTGATCTTTGCTCTGAACTATTCTGGTTATCGTGGAGCAATCACAATTAAATTTTTCCGACACCTCTTTTCGTGGGATATTTTTTTCAATAAGTTCGATTATTTCCAATTTTTGTTTTATGGTCAATGCTGTCCGTTTGCCAGGAGCCATTTAAAATGCTTAAAGAAACTTCTGTAATAAATATCAAATAAAGACTTACTTTGGGCTTACCGTTGCTGATTTTTTTTAAATAACCGTATTCAATTTAATGTTTTTTAAATTACTGCAAACTATACACAAGTACTATTACATACCCAACAAAAGATAGTGAAAAACCGATGTCCTCAGTGTAAGCCACCAGTATACCAACTAGAACACAAAACAAACTACCTAGAATCAGCCGATAATTTACAGCAGCTGAGTAAACAACCGATGATGTCCGTATAGTTCTAGCAATTTGCCAATATCCGAGTAAATTAACATGAAGTGAAATTTTTCCCATTTTCATTTCTATTGATAGTATCCGATTTTTTCGTATAAACGGATTGCCATTATGCGGGGACAAATGTATTGAGCGATGTATGAAAACGAAATTAAGCTCTTGAAAACGTGACACTAAACGGGGAATGCTTTTAAGCGGGTTGTTTTTAGCCGGGGAGTACTGTAAATAGCGACCAAAACACTAAATTTTATTTATTTGAAAAAACTGACCAGCATACAACGAAATCAACGAAAATTTGTTCGGATAACAATAAAAAACTGGGCCCACCCAATCTCAACAAGCACGAGCCGCCACTGCTCATCAATATAATCAAACTTACACAAAGTGAATTATTTGTATGTTAAATGTATATTTCCTTAACATTTTATTTTGTAAAACATGCTAGTTGAAATATTAAGGGCACAATATTACTTTTAAAACCATTTTTCATTTAGTGGGACCTGAGACTAAACACAACAACTGAAATTACAAAAATAATCAAAGGGAACGTTGAGCTGGTTATGAGTTGTGTATCAGAAGTTCTTATTTAAATTTATGTCATTCCATATTAATAATTTATATCATTTCATATTAAATTTATATCATTCCATATTTCGATATTGTAAAACATTCTCAAGAGCCAGTTAAAGCTTTATCAATTTGAATGCTATTTTCGTACGTAGATTTGGCCTTGTTATTACAATTTTTTTGCAAATTCTGCAATGAACAAAAGTAGCTGCCCTTCAAAGTTTAAAGCATTAAATCAGTTTTTAGGGTCAATATTTTTAAATATTTTTCCATGAGCAACACTAAATGTATAAATCGTGTAACTAATTTACAAATGGCTTTGCAGCCGGTGAATGTTTTCTGTATAAGCTTCATCAGAGAAATAGTAACGAAAAAATACCCCTCTATCACTCCTTACACTTAAAGGTAACTTAAGTTTAGCCCTTTCATATGCAGTGAAATAAAAAACAAATATCATTGATTTTCATTTTAAAGTATCTACATACAGTATCAGTAGTAGTACCTACATACTGACGATTTCGCAGCAAAAACAATAAGATGGAAAAAAGTAATGATTTTGAAACTAAATGAATTAGTGCTTTAGAATGTATAAGTGCTTTTCCCAAAACTACCGGATGTGATTATATTTAATGCTATATAATGCCAGATCCGGTAAAATTATAATGATAAATAATGCTTTCTTATTTCATTAAAATAAACATAATTTGACTTGAAAATAATATATAAGAATTTATGAAAAAACCGCCTAACGCATCAGAACCGCTAGAAACACTAATGTTCGAAGAGCAGTAGAGGATTTGTGCAGATTTTGAGTGTATATTCTACCACTAGCCACCCAGTGGGAAGAATTTGAAGTATTTTGGAAAAAAACAGATTCGAAGTGCTTCACTCAGGTTTTTGATATGCTTAAAAAAAATGCTCCGTCGGAAGCAGTCTGAAGCAAACTCGAAGCTACCCTATATTCCCGGAAATTCAATGCTAATATGAAAACTAAAAACCACTCCAGTTTTTCTTAGTTTTTTGCAGTATATGGATACCACTGCCTGGATCAGACACGTGCGTGCAGTTTTGCTTAATAAAACTTATGTATTTATTTTATGTATTTAGGTACGCTCGCGTTGCTCCGGCTTGGCCGAACCCTTACTTGTACTTCATATGTTCGCTGTGTTGGCGAAAAGCTATCTTTCTTTTTTAAATTTCAATTTATTCTTTTCTGACATATGGAACATCACCTGCTTTCCATCTGATTTTACCAAAGTGCTTTAGAAGCAATTATAATGAAACTAAACAGAAGCGCTTCCCTCTGTGGACATACTGTGTTAAAATTTATATGAAGCCGAAGCAAAAACGAAGCGATTCAAAGCGCTTTCCGAAACCCTTTTGAAGTGCATCTTTTCCCGCTGGGTACTTAAGACCACTACGACTAGCTACTTCTTCTACTTAAAGGGTTATACGCAGTTATAATTTTCATAAAATCGATTTTTTTTTGCATTTTCGGAATGTATTATATATTTAACTTATAATATTCCCTGAAAATTTCAAATCGATCCGACAAGTTTTTTTTTCGAGATATACGCATATTTGCAATCACATCTCGGACTATTAGAAAGAAGGCGGAGTTCAGTCCCAAGCGCATGGGAGTATGCGAGAGGGAAGAATGGCTCGTAGACAACATCAAATCGAAGTATAAGAAGCTGCTGAGGCTACAAAGGGAACATCTTATGGCCCTAGAATAGATGACAACATGCAAGTAAAAAAAAAATTATCTATGTGTTAACTTCTTCCGAAACTTTAAAGGTTTACCAGATCAATATTTTTACAAATTATTAGTGCCATTATAAACTGAGATGTTGCCACTAAATGCATACATACTTTTTGTTTATGTGAAATAAAATACCTTTTTACAAAAAATGAATAAGAAAACGTCTTTTTGCTGCCTTCTAACTGCGTATAGCCCGTTAATGCCAATAAACCCTAAGTAATAATAGACTCTAAGACAATTTAATTTCAATGGCTTCATCGAAAGTTACAGCGATAGAAAGGTGCTTGTAGTTGCCATCCGAAAAATGTCCAAGCCTCAAAAAAATTGAAGGATTGTTTATTTATTTTTACTGCAAATATTCACAATGTGAACACTCAATGGAAGCATTTATTGGTACGAAAATAACAAAAACGCCTCGTGTGGGCAGTCCTCTGCTAGCACCGAAACCAAATGTCACATCAGTCTCACGTTGAAGTCAGGCTACTCTGCGAATTTCGTATTGATCCGATGACTGCATTGGAAGTTATACAAAGAAAGTGATGGTTACCACCCGTAAAAGTTTTCAAATTTTCAAGATCTTAATATTTGTTGTTTGTGTTCACCAAATGATCACTATGATTTGAAAATTTTATGTTAAAATCGCTTAAAAGAAATGCAAAACCAAGCATAGCTGGCAACCCTACCACTATTTTTGCAACTAGATTTCTGCTGAGTATTGTCTATAATACGTTTCATTTGCCATATGAAATTCGTTATGATATGTGAATTTCGTTAAAATCTGCTGTCTGAATCAAAATTTGTATGACCAAAACGCAATTATTTTTCTGAGTGATTTTTCAAGATAGCACCACTGCCTCAGAATTGGCCAAATTTCAAAATCGCTTCTTTAAGATTTGATCCTACTTAAGACCAATACATATTTAATATGCTCTGTTAGTTTTGTAATAATTCAATAGCTCTGTCAAAAGTTACAGCAATGCAAACAATGTAAAATTTTCCCGATTTCATTTTAGGCACATAGCGCACACCCATGGTTTAAAATTTCCAAAACCTTCTAAAAAATTTTTAAGAACACGCTCAAAACTAATTTCGCAAAGTTAGATTTTTTGAAAGCTATTTTTTGATAGAATAATAAGCATATCTAAAATATCACATAAATGGCCACCGGGGCCAAAGGGTTAAAGATAATTTACATTTGACCTTTTGCTTATAGACAAATGTATCCTGAAAGTTTCAGCTTAATCGGATGGCTCGTTCCCGAGAAATAGTCACTGAATCGTTTTAATGATATATATATATATATATATATATATATATATATATATATATATATATATATATATATATATATATATATATATATATATATATATATATATATATATATATATATATATATATATATATATATATATATATATATATATATATATATATATATATATATATATATATATATATATATATATATATATATATATATATATATATATATATATATATATATACATGAGTAACATGAACATGAGTAAAAACAAATTAAATTATGTACATCTCAAGATGATTCTATATCTATGAGGGTTGATCAATTAATTATGATAACCGGTTATTTCCAGTTCAGATAAAATTTTAAAAAAATGTTTACTACCTCATATACTTACTAAGCAAGCATAAAAACATGTAAAAACGTTTTGATTCCAGGGAGGTACATTTAAAAGTCCCAGTGAAGATCTAGCAGTGATCGGACGTGTTTTTTCAATAGTCAGAAATAAAAAGCCCGTTAGGTAGTATCCGGCGCGATTGAATGTGGCGATAAAATTAAAATTAAAATTGTTAGTGAACAAAGTGGAAAGGCCCGTTAAGGGACATCCGGTGCAAGTGAAGTGAAAATAAAATTACAAAACAGGATGATAATGAAATACGAGGACAGTGAAAGTGTGAATAAAACAAAATTAAAACAGAGTGACAATAAAAGCGGCTGAGTGAGATATTAATAACAATAAAGACAAGGAAAATTGAGTAAATTAGAATACCAGAACTAGGAGCTACGTGTCTGGAAGCAGGAAGCTCCCATCCAAAAGGTGAGTGTTTAAACAGTTCAGCATTATATCTGAACTTTTTCATTGAATTAGTCCCAAATCCGAGCTGTCGTGGTCTGGGGCTACATATTTTAGCTGTTAACGGTATTATTGGTTTAAAAAAATCAAATAAATACGTAAACACAGAGCTAGGTTTTGACGGAAAATGTCGGACGAGGACGGAACAGTAGACGTTGATTCTGAGGAGGGCTTAGAAGACAGTGAAGGAGAGGATGGACAAGACGAGACAGACAGTGATGGAGAGGAAACAGTTGAAGAAGAGTCAAACTCTGAGAAAGACAGACAAATCTCAGAATTTACGACGCAAATAAAACGACTAAACGAGATTGTTGAGACCCTATTCGCCTAAACTTACGTATCTCCGGCACTTCATTAACAGCAATTCCAGCTGGCAGAAAAGCTCACTTTTCCCATTAAGATCCTGAAATCGGAGGCAGAAAAACTGCACAGCAACGGGTCCAACTAAAACATCACAGGCCGCGCTCTAGGAGACTCGACGGTACCGCGCTTATGCGGTTATTTTTAATCGCACGTTAAATGTAAACAAAGCACCACGGCACTGTTGATTAAATTTTTCTGGACCTTGTGGTGACAGCTGGATACTGCGCGAAAACTCAGCGAACCTGGTGGATGATGTCTGCATCGTCGATTTTGAGTGACGTCACAATGGTGTGGGGAATTGAAGTTATGGGAATTTGGAAATAAACCGCTCTAGCGGGATAGTGAAAATTTTTTCAAACAAAGAAAAATGGGGACTTGAGTATGAACTGGAAAAGAAGAAGGTCATCCTGGGGTAGAAAGTGAAAGTAGAAAGTTGGAGAATTGGAGCAGTTGAAAATTCAGAATAAAACCGTTGGTTTTGTATTAAGAGAGGAAGAACGTTCAAGAATTTTTAAGCGGGAAAAAAATTAAAGAACAAGTAAAGTGCAAGTTAACAAAATTTGTTTGAAAATATAGTGAAAGTTAAGAAAGTTTGCGAGTACAAAGTGATCATTGAGACACTTAAGTTAAGAATTCTAGTGTGGGGAGTGAAACTAGGACATTGATGAATATTGGCGTTTAGAGAACTTAATACTGAAATAAAGGAAAAAACGTTAATTTTGCATGTAAAACATAAGTTGAAACTGGGAAGCACTAAGGGGACAACGACCGAGCTGATAGTGGAGAAGACGAAAGATCTTCGCAAGAAAGGTATATCGTTGAATTGGTGGCTGAAGGAAAGGAAGTCTAGCAGACTATCTGGGTCTTCAACGACAGTGACGATGTCACAAAAAAACCACAAGGGGAGAACGATTGCAGAAGAGCAGGTGATGGTGTAGAACGTAGCTTAAAATCAAAGGTACGATTTTCAGTTGGACAAGTTCGTGAGTGGAGGCCAAATAATTAGTCGTTTGACAAAAATCACAAGAAGAACTTTTATGAATGATAAAATAGTTAACTTTTCAACCAAATTTTATTCACTAATTAAAGATATGCTTATAAAAAAATAAGATTAATTAAAGTTCTTGAATTATATCAACGGAGACGGAATATATAATCATTCACATAGTTAAAAGTTAAAATAAATCACGTGGTATAGATATGAATTACAAAAAATTTATTATATATATTCTTACCATAAATATTCTATGAAAATTTTTTGGTGTGGGTGCATGTACATTTATATATATAAGTATCTTGATAGTTTTAGTATACAAAATATTAATTTAATAGGTTATTTCAGTTGGATTATTCAAATTTGATTACTTAATTTTTTTTGGTTCTCTTGTATGATATATGTGAACAAATCCCGGCCGGGGTCTGGCATGAATGAATCCCACCCAAATTATTAATTGATTTGTATGTTTACTTTTGTTTGCTTGAATATTTTAGTTTGATTTTCTGCTTAAGTTATTCAGTTTTTATTTTTTAATTTTTTTGTGGCTTTTAGTTTGATTTTTTTTTGTTTGATAATTTCCGTTTCTATATGCCTAATGAATTATAACCGAATTAATAAATAATGATTCTTGCGAATCTTTTTCTTTCCCGTCCTATTTGTGGTTGTCGTTGACTGATGGATCTTTAACAGGTTCTAAGTGCTGTAGTGTCTAAGTGCCATAGCACGTAGAGATTTTCCGCCCGTAAACCCACGCCAGGCTGAGCTAGTCGGCTGGGAAAAGGCACGCCGGGCAAGAGAAAGGAAAATCTCTAAATAAATATATGCTGCACTGACGACGGCTCGACAGAGTTCAGTCGGTCGCATCAAATGGCGCCCAAACTGTTTTGGCTTTCTTTTTATATACTTTTCTTTTGGCAGAAGTGCTTTCGGCTGGGGTGGCAAATGTTTAATAGGAGCATCTTGTTGCCTCAGCCATTTTTTTTTTGTTTTCTTTGGCTATGGTTGCAGTTATATACCTGACATTTTCAATTTCCTATCATCATCTTGTCGAGCGGTTGTCAATGCAGCATTGGCGCCCATCTCGTGCTATTGTCTTCGTTTTATGTATCGAACAGAGCTTGTCTCTTTAATTGCTGACCAGTCTCTTGTGGTTGTGGGATTACCTCCAGTTAAATAAGTTAAGATGTGCAATATCTTCTGGTTAACAGAATTAATCTTGTAATTAGATTGGCTTGAGTTTGCCGCATCTGGGGGAAAGTATCCACTGAAGTGACCCATGAGCTGTTCTTGATCCTTGTCCATCTGTAAGATGTTATTCAGTCGATTGAATTATTTTGAGCAGGACCCATGATAGATGATCATTGGGTTATTTCAAAGCAACTATAAGAGAGCTGTATCCTCCTGATTTCCCCATTCCTATTTCATCATTTAGTGTCAAATTTTATACCTTATACCTTCCTGTCTTTAATTCATGTCACGAAGAGGATCCGTAAGAATCATTATTTTTTTTTATCAATTGAAAAGTATACTCATCAAATTCGAAGAAATTTGGTTTTGCTGATACATTACTAGTGTATTCTATTATTTTGGCTGCATATAACTGCGTTATCATTGAATGATATTGAGAAGAATTTGAAGGTTTTTCTTTTGATTGTGAATTCTTTCGGTTGCTGCTCATACTTATCTGTAGAAAAAAAGATATACTTAATTTTGGATTGATTTGGTTTGGATAAGAAACTATATACTTTATTTGAACATGCGTCGCAGAACAAATAGTTGGGACCCTAGCTACACGCCTTCCCAGCAACAATTGGAACGCTTTAGCTTATCCCCTTCGGCTGCTCAAGGCACGAGAATCACAGAGGCAATGAGAACGAATTCGTCTCCTACTGGTCAGACGGTAGCACACAGTTCATCCACTGAGCCATCAAGAAGACGAATTCTTCACGAAGAAAGTTCTTTCATGCACCAGGAGCAAGCGTCTCGTCCGAGTACTTCGATCAGTAATGACCCACCAAGAGTCACTTTTCAGGCGCAAGCAGAGATGAGTGAGCGATCATCAATAAAAGTCCCTATAACTAAATGGAACCTGATTTTCGATGGCTCGACTTCAGGTTTGACCGCGAAACAGTTTATGTTTCGTGTGTTGTCCTTGGCGGAAGATTACCACGTTCCTCTAGCCACCCTGGCTATAGACTTTCACCTGCTTCTGCGAGGACAGGCCGCAGATTGGTACTGGCGTTTCCGGGAATTGAATTATCCGCTTTTATGGAGTAGGTTACGGGTAGAATTTCTGGAACGGTTCAGCTCTTTTAGATCCGATGTGGACGTGCGGAGAATGTTAGATGGTAGATTGCAAAAACCAGGAAAACGTTTCCAAGATTTCTTTGATGCCCTTGAGAGTATTTCTCTACAATTAAATACCCCCTTAATGGATCTTGATCTTCAGTGTGTAGTGCTTAGGAATATGTCTCCAGCACTTAGAATACACTTAGCTGGCGTGGAATTTACCTCAACCCGAGAGTTAGTCAGACGCTGCTGTCTGGTGGAATCAGAATGGAGACTCTTGAAAATGAATTCAGATCGAGACATCAATCGTCGGCCACGTCAAGTGCAAGAGGTGCATTTCGACTCGGATTACCTTAACAATAGTCATCTGAGTGAACCCACTTTGTTCGCTCGTCATCCGTTATGGGATCAGGGATATGCTCCATCTGATGAGGGTATCCAAAACAATGTGCGGGTGATTCAATCGGGTCTTAAAGGTGTTTCTTTTGATAATCCTAATTTAAGACCGGCTAGTTATAATGCAAGGTTTACACAAGAAAGTCAATCTAGACCTGATTGTGGAAATTATGCGCAAGTAGATTCAAATCCACCAGCCCCTCGGTACTTTTCTGAATTTGTAGGTTCCACTCCTTCAAATGTGTTGACAAAACAGGAAGTACACGCCGAACAAACGAGCTCCAGCACCTTTAGGAATAAAGATCGTGAAGTAGAGGGTAGAGGAGAATACCGAGTGTGTTGGAATTGTCGTGACCTGGGTCATGGTTTTATGGACTGTCCCGCTCCCATACAACGGATATTCTGCTTCGGATGTGGCAAGGAAGGAGTACTAAAACCTAAATGCCCTAGATGCCAAGCGGAAAGTTCCAGCAGGAATGCGCTTTCAACGGGGAGGATGCGTATTCCGCTGGCTATTCACTAAACCAGACCCCAAAAGACCGACGTAGCTACCAATGTCGACCCCGAATTGCAACGCCGTCAATAAATACACCCCAAAATCCATGTCCTTCTGTTCTTTTCCATTCGTCTACTAACTCAAAACATGATACTCGTAAACAGTCATCAAGGCGTTTTAATCGTGCCTGGAGATATTTCACCCTTCGGCGATTTTTGCGGAAAGCCTGTTTAGATTCTATTGTATCCATCCATGGAGACCATTGCCACCATTTCTATACCATTTCTATAAGGTTGGCAGTTGACTGGCTTGCTTGACAGTGGAGCAAGTGTAAGCATCCTGGGAGCAGGGGCATTGAAGCTGGTTGAGGAGTTGGGCTTGAATATACATTCAATGCCTACTGAAGTTCATACCGCTTCTGGCCAAAAGGCGCCTGTACTCGGGTATGTAAGCACATTGGTGCAATTCAAGGGGAAGACAAGGCTAATACGCTTCCTAATATGCCCCAGTTTAATCAATTCAGTTTATCTGGGCATAGACTTTTGGGATGCATTCAAAATTGCACCGCATTGCTCTGCTGTTGAGTTAGTTCCACAGGACCCTGGTTATCATCAGTTGTCTCCGGGGGACAAGCAACGGCTCGATGAAGTCGTGCGTCAGTTTCCATCGTTTAACCAGCTAGGATTGGGCAAAACCAATTTGTTGTCACACGTGATAGACACAGGTGATGCTCAACCAATTAAACAGCGTCACTACGCAGTGTCACCAGTGGTGCAGAAATTGATGTACGACGAGTTGGACCCGTTGCTGTGCAGTTTTTCTTCCTCCGATTTCAGGATCTTAATGGGAAAAGTGAGCTTTTCTGCCAGCTGGAATTGCTGTTAATGAAGTGCCGGAGATACGTAAGTTTAGGCGAATAGGGTCTCAACAAGATCATGAATAAAATCACGAAACAACTTACTGACACACAGACGGAACTATCAGCACAACGAAGACAAAACGAACAGCTGATAAAACAAAACAAGGAACCAACAGACTTGATTCTAGACAAAATTGGTAACAATAACCAAAAAAAAATTGAAAAGAAAACTGACTAAATCTCCGACACAAAATGAAGAAAAAAATACGAAAAATTACAATGACACAACTGTTTCATCAGCAGGAGAAGGCTCGAAAAATGAGCAGCAAATTAGTAATGAAATGGATATGGAGGTGCAGGATGCTCTTTCCTCGCCCAGTGAGGCGGAAAATGATTATTCTCCACTTTCCCCTCCTAAACCAATACAAAAAATGAAACCTCTGACAAAGCAGTCTTCAACTTCAACTACACAAGAAAGCATAAAAAATAAAACTACCGACAACGGACAGAACAAAATTAACAGCTTGAACAAACTAGAACAAAAACGTACGACGGTCCCAGTCATAATTAGAGAGTCACAAAAGTGGACGCAGATATCGAGAGCCCTTAAGGACTTAAAAATTAATTTTAATTCGGCCAAAAGAATATATCTTGGTATACAGGTGATTCCCGCTACCCCACTGAATCACAGACACCTAACGAGGTACCTCACTGGCGAGAAAATACAGTATCATACGTATTTTCTCCCAGAGGAGAAAAACCTAAATGTCGCAATTCGAGGTCTCTATGGCCTTACCACAGAGGAAATTAAGGAAGATCTCCAGACACAGGGCTTCCACCCTTTAGAAGTCTTCTTCCTCAAACTGAGGAATGGGACCTCAAAATTAGTTAAAGTCCTCCTACCGAGAAGTGAGACCAACATATATAATCTAACTGCAGTATGCCACCTCATTTGCAAGGTTGAAGCACAGAGACCCCGGGGAGGGCAATCGCAGTGCCACAACTGCTAACAGTTTGGTCATGCTGCGAATAATTGCCATGCCCAGGCAAAATGCGTCAAATGTGAAGGAGAACACCACTTCTCAAATTGCACAAAACAGCGAGAAGAGGCTGCCAAGTGTGTTAACTGTGGCGGCAATCATCCGGCTAGCTACGGGGGATGTCCAAAGAATCCCAAAAACTTAATTAAGACGTATGCACAGATGGCGAAAGCGAACTCCCATACAACATCCTCAACTCCACCACACCTTCCCACGACCCTACCCGCAAAAACTAACATCAATCGTATAGCACAGCGGACCCTGCCCAATATTCCTCAGCCGGCTATCATGGCTCAACTTTTCTGCAATATGCAGGAACAGTTCCAGAGCATGATGAAAGAAATGATGGAGAAAATGGTGCAGGGAATGCTAGCAACATTCCCAGCTCCCAAAAATAGCAATAACAAACATTAATGTCCATTCCCGAACACATGTCGATTCTCACTTGGAATGCTAATTTCATAATCAGTAAAACCGGAGAGCTGATGCAATTCCTATATGACTATAGGGTTGACATCATGCTCATCCAAGAAACATTATAAAACCAGCTGATCGCCTCTATATCTCTAACTACATTCTATACCGTAGTGATAGAATGACAGGTAGAGTTGGAGGCACTGCAATTCTGGTGAGAAGAGGCATTAATCACATCCACATATCAGCTCCTATCCTACCGCAAGTCGAGGCGACCGTCATCAAAGTGCATACGGAATCCTTTGAGTTCGTGGTGATTTTTGCGTACATCCCACCTGGGAGAAACAACTTCGGTCCGGAATTCAGGAAGTTTTTTGAGCACAAAGGTCCTGTTTTTCTCGCAGGAGATCTAAACGCCTACCACCGCCACTGGGGAGACGTGAGAAGCAACCAAGCTGGAATCGAGCTACAAAGGTTCATCATAGAAAATTGCATTAGCCTGCATCTCCTCGATGAACCCACACACTTTGGCACAAATCATAGTCATATCCTTGACGTAGGATTGTCGCAAAACTTCCATCAAAATTTGCGACTGACTGTCCTCGATGAACTACCATCCGACCACAAGCCGGTACTCTTCATCATAGAAGATGTCTTCATTGACGAGCCCATTCGAATGATGAAGAGAACAAACTGGAATGCTTTTCGAGACGCAATGGCGAATGAAAATTTCGAAGAAACACTCGAAACCGCCAGCGACATAGACAGAGCAATCAGCACTCTGACAGCCAAAATCAAGCAGGGAAAAGAGGACAACACGATTCATACTCCGACAAAGGGGAGCAACCCTTACAAACTCCCAAGAGAAATAAAAAATGTCATAAGGAGGAGGAACAGAATGCGGAGAAGAGCTAGGCGTCCGGGTGACCCTAGCACTAGAACGGAAGCAAACTGGCTTACAAATACCATCAGCTGTCGGATCTCACAATTTCGCAATGAGAAGTGGGGTGACTTTCTAGAGAGCATGGAGTCTGGAGATATCAATTACTGGCGCATGATGAAGTATTTTCGCCAAAAAAAAACTTTCGTGCCCCCCAAACATGGGCCACATGGGCTAAAGTTTGACGATGCTGGCAAGGCGGAGGCCTTCGCCGGGGTGTTGGAGCTGCAATTCCAAGAAAATCAGTCTCTGGAGGATGACCGTAGCAAAGAAGAGGAAGTTTCTGAGTCTGTTGATCGGCTTCTTGCCTCTGTGACAGCAAGAGACTCTCGAATCAGACCAACTGACTTCGGAGAGATCAAACAAATATTCAATGGATCAGACACGCGGAAATCACCTGGGCCAGACTCTATTGGCAATGAATGGCTAAAATATCTTCCTGACAACATGATGGAGGCCTTGACGGATATAATCAACGCTATATTCTATACGAGGATCTTCCCAGAGGTCTGGAAGACAGCGATTATTACTGTGGTGCCTAAGTCAGGCAAAGACTTCCAATTCCCACAAAACTGGAGACCTATAAGTCTCCTGTCCTCCGTAGGAAAAATCGCTGAGCGCCTTCTGCTCAACGGGCTAAAAGAAATAATTGAGGAAAAATCAACAATCCCGGAGGTATAATTCGGCTTTAAGCCACTACATTCCACTGAACTCCAGCTCGTAAGAGTGGTACAACACATACGTTCAGTGCTCAACCAAAGAAAAGCAACGGGCTTGGTCATGTTTGATGTGGCCAAGGCGTTCGACAAAGTCTGGCATGCGGGACTAATTTTCAAACTGCATACATTCCAAATCCCAATACCTTTCATACAACTCATTGCATCATTTCTCCAGGGCAGAACTTTTTGTGTTAGAATTAACAATCATCTCTCGTAAATGCGGACAATAGAAGCTGGAGTCCCGCAAGGTTCACCACTCTCCCCAATATTGTATAGTTTATACACATCAGACATCGCCGATATGCCCAATGCAAAAGTAGCCTTGTACGCCGATGATACATGTATATTTTATACCTCAAAGCACGCAGAAGCTATATCTTCAAACCTGCAAACCTACATAGAAATGTTACTGGATTATGTCCAGAAATGGAAAATCCAAATTAACGCCGAGAAGACGCAAGCTATCTTCGTAACGAGTCGACAAAGACAACAGCCACCACAACTAACAGTCGACAACTAGATGATAGACTGGCAACGGACAGCCAAATACTTGGGACTAACTTTTGACGACTGACTCTCATGGACTACACACATAAAGAACAAGAGACAAACAATTAATGAAATTTTAAGTAGACTACAACCATTGACCAGACCAGACAAACTTAATATGACGAACAAGAAGTTAATCTATAAACAAATAATAAGACCAATGTTGACTTACGGAAGCACTGCGTACTATCAGACTTGCAAGACAAACAAACGCCAAGTACAAATCTGTCAAAACCTCGCTCTGAGAAAAATATTTAGAATTCCATGGTATGTTAGAAACAAGAACATACACAGAGAACTAGGATCGACCCGATCGACATTTACATACGTGACAAGACACTAAAACTATTTGACCGACTAAACGAACACCCCAACAGTACCATGGAGGAACTGAAGTATATTATCAACCGACCTAGTGATCGATACCCTAGCCTGCGACAGCTAACGGCATAGTGCGGAACATCTGCACTAAGGGATGATTTAGTGTTAAGGTGAGGAGTGAGTTGGGCTGGAAAAATACGCCCACCCAGAGGAGGGGAGTCAGAGTGCCGAAAGCACTAGCTCCAGAAATAACACAGTTCCAAGGAAGGAGGTACATTCATTTGAATACGAACATTCAAAGAGAGAACATCAAAATGAAGAAAAACGAAATTAGAGCTGTCATTAAGTATCTCTGTTTCAAAAAATTGTCCACAAAAGACATACATGGTGACCGTTGCACGCGGAACCAAAGAGATTAAGCTAGGAAGAACATACAATGAAGGCGAACACCGCGAAGGACGTCCAACTACGTCCCTCACTGAAGACAATTTGAAAAAAATCAAAGATGTCATGTTGGTAGATCAAAGAGCAACCATCAGGCAAGTAGCTTAGGTCCCAGGGATCTCATATTGAAGTGTTTAAAGAATCATTGCCCACGATTCACATATGAAAAAGGTCTCTGCGCGTTGGGGGACGAGAATATTAACCGCACACAGCCATCGATGATGTGGGAGCAACCCTCTTCACCTACGCCGAAGGAATTCTAAGTGTTGAGCTAGGCGGGGAAGGTTATGCATGAGTTTTTTGGGACGCTGAAGGAATTATCATAGAATTATCATGGAAAAGGGCGCCACTATATCAGGCTCTTACTACGCAGACCAAATAAGAAGATTCTGAGAGGCAATGAAGGAAAAAAGACGCGGCCGGAGTTCTGTTGCATCAAGATAACGCACCGGTTCACAAGACTGCAATTTCGATGGCTGCAATTAAAAAAAAAACAGGAATCAAACTTTTACATCTTTCCCCGGAAAACTTTTTTTTACATCATCCAGTGGCTTTTACATCTTTTCTCGGCTCAAGGGACACCTTCAGGGCAAGAAATTTGAAGATGATAACGAAGTGATGGCCGCTGCTGGGGCATTTTGGGAGAGTCAAGATAAGGCATTTTTTTCTAAGGGTATCCTGGGTTCGGAAAATAGATGGACTAAATGAATTAACATATTAGGAGACTATGTTGAAAAATAAATATATTTTTTAAGTTTAATCACCTTGCTTTATATTCATTATCATTACTTATTGATCAACCCTCGTATAGCAGCATTTTAAGTTACAATTAAGGACTCTTCATTTATGTACAGCGCATATGTATCAATATTTTTCAAAATATCATTTAGAATTTGAAATGATCGGTCAACAGCGGTTTGGTTCGTGGTTGAGTTTTAAGAATACTCTAGTTTGAAGAAACGCATATTTGAAACGCATATTTGTTGAAATGAGGTAGCAGTATATCATGTTTTCAAATATTATCGAGAAAAATTAGGTGAGTGCCAAATTCAAAGCCAGATTCCAAAATCAAAATTTAAATGTTTACAATTATGCTAGATGTTAACTCCAAATTTCAAATACAATTTTGGAAAAATAAAGTAATATATTGTTTTAAAACTATGTCTGGGAAATTTGCTTAGTGTTTTAACCTGTGCTATGCTTTCGGCGAGATGACTTCATCTACGAAAGAGAATTATATTTTTTTTTAAAGCTATGCAATATAATAGAACGCCCAATTTGCAGGTTTGTACAAAATTTCAATGAGGTACTTTAATATTTTATTCTATACTTTCAATTCTCCGTGTTCATTCATTTCACCAGCACATACACGAAATCTGTTTCATTCTCCACAGAATTAACCAAAACAATATCAACTAAATTATTCAAATTTGATTTCCTCTCGCTATTTCCCATCCTATTAGTCATCCATTTAAAACTTATTCACATTTCAGCGTCTTCTTAAAAACCAAACAAATCGTTCAGTCCTCTCAACAAAACATCTTAATCCCGACCGACGACAACGATAACAGCAACGACTGACATCTCATCCATCCAACCATTCATCCGTCCATTCGCAGTTCCATTCCGCATTTCATATTCAACACAGCACCGCAACACAATACCAAACTCGAAACGGAAATAAAATCATTTAAGGACGGAAAATCTCGCACAGCTTCTTCGCGCTATAACAGAAGCCCGCATTGACAATTTCTTTTCTTTAAAGCCAACTCATTCTCTATTCCTTCCGTGATTTTTTTGGCTCGTTTTCTTTAAAAAAATCATTCATTATTATTTCCTCGGAATCGCTCATATTGTAATCGAATTAAAGTCGTTTATTGTCTGACCGTGTCGTTGTTCCGTTTTTAAATAACCATCATAGTAATCATAGCTATAAAGACGCCGGCTACTACTGTTGCTGCTCGGTTGCCTAGTTCTTCGTAAACTGGCTTCGTCGAAGAATACTTTTGGAAAACCGCCGAGGAGGACTCGCACAACAAAAAATGAAACGGCAAATCTAATCCCTTTCATTCATCCATTCTTCGGCCTTCTTGTTGTTTTTTTGTAGATCTCGAGAAAATCTCCGTGCCTTTCACAACGGAAATGCTGTACAAAAAAGGATATAGACAGACGTTAGAGAAGGAAGGCAAAATGGCATAAGAAGCTCGTTGGGCCAGCTATAGAAAGCCGCACCCGGAAGCAAAAACCCAACAAACAGCATAATGCAAAAGTGAATAATGCTCTAAGCCCATGTAGTTTTCGGGGCGTAATATCCATTCTTGGACAAAAGGATACAAAACATACGTAGGTTGCCGTAGCATTATCCTTTTGCTTATATGCAGCGGGTAAGTTTAATGCGATGGCTTTAGATTTTCGTGTCAGGAGAATAAGAAATTGCGGCGGTGGACAGCGACAACAACCAAGGCAAGCAGAGCGGACGTCTTGAAAGACATGACTTGTGAGTTGTTCTTTTTCTTGTTCTGTACTTCACAGAAAGGTCATTCGTCTGGATGACGAAGAAGCGAGAATTATGAAAGAAGAATAGTTCCAGAGTCCAGTTATGGTTTTGGGTCGGGAATAGTTCCGAACAAAGTTTTTAGTGGAAGTTTTATGAAGCCAGCGGCTCGGAATGCATTCACCGCGATTTGTTTTGGAGATATTGGGTAGGGAAAAATCAGGATAGTCTGGGCTGCAAATTTTTCTTTTGCATATGATCAAATGATTGCTCTGTTACAAGCTGATTACTACTTAGGCAAATGTTCTCTTAATTTACATTACGGTTACTAAATGTTTTCTTTTGCTAATTAAAACGTGTACTTTCATCTAATGTGAATAGCTCGCTGATAACAAAAAGTTTGTTGCTCTAAACATAACTTATTTCGTCAAATGTTTCAACTCCCTTCGATTAAAAAAAACTACACAAAAGGCAACATCCAACCACTGTCTACCACAAAGCCAAAGTAAGTCTTCGCCATGACTAGAACGACCGGTAAGTTCGTCATATTAACCCATTTCAAAAATTGGCTCTCTACTCTCCAGGGCCATTCAGTGTAATCGTACAGCATAACGTTTTTTAAAAGTAAACGCGTAGTTTCGGACAATGAAACGGAAGGTAATTCACTGGTTTGTTTGTGATCTTATAAATTTTATTTTGTAGATTCACACATCTTGTCTATTATGCCGATTCGGTAAATAAAGCTGACTACAACGAAGCAAGTTCTTTTGGCTGTGTTGAAAATATGCTTTTTATGTGAGTTACAAGGATATTAGTCAAAATTGTGCCTTGGCGATTCCCAGTCAGTTACTCTTGGATTCAAGTTACAGTGGATTATTTTCCGGAAAAAAGAAAAATTATATTTGAGTCAATTTGGAGCAAAATGACTGGAATAATTGACATAAGTATAAGTCTTGACAATTTTCTGCTAGTAAAAACTTAAGAGTCAGGATTAAAACTGAATTTTACAACTGTACGCTTTCAGATTCGATTTTTGCATTATCTTCGAAACTTTTTGCGTATTGTATTTTTCAATCATTTCTAGCCACCGACTAATAAAGAAGCTTTTTCACGTTTTTTTTAAAAACCCAGCTAATTTAGAGGAGAAAAATAAAACCCCGTTCCAAATTATCCATTTGTGATGCTGAAGAGCCCGGTAGTGATGTTCAATCAGGCAGTGATAAAGACTATGGTTATTTTAGATTTTGATTGCAGAAACATAAAAAGGCAGTGATTATGTTTTTATAGAAATTTTAATTCTTTAATCATCTAGTTGTCAACCTCTTACAAATAGAAAAATGCCCTCTTTGACACCAGTTTCTTCCACAACAATTAGCTTGGAAACGCGGATGATATTTCTTTAGCGGGACAAGTTCCATTGGTCGTACTAATGCCAAATAAGGCTTAGAGACAATCGTTTCTCTATGTCAATGTTGAATATTGTTTTTGCTACACTTTCTTCTCGATGCAGCAAGCCTTCAAAAGTTCATCCCTTATTAGGTGCACTATTGCAGCTTCCTGAACCTTAGACTACTAATTTTTCACTATTTAGTCAGTTGATACTTCGAAAAAAGAAAAATCGGATGATGTGCAAAATGAGCATTTTTATGAAAAAATCATAAATGGTTTAGATTATGAAATATTGTAAGAGAAACATTAGAATAACCATCAAAATGAATGTTTTCTAGAAATACTCTTATATCTGTGAAATTTTTAGAGAAACCTGCCAGTCCGAAGCTGTGACCTACTAGCCGCGGGTTCGAATTTGTTCATCTTTTGTTGTCTTAATAACCGACGACTGGGCATAATACCAGCTCTTCACTAATCAAATGTCACATCATAGCTTTAGCGGTGACTGGGCACCAGCACTTCACAAAAAACAAACATGGCAATTAAAGAATTGTGGATTTTATTATATGTGTCTCCCTGCCGTCATAGCTAAGCATTAGCTTCAAAGATTAATCCTTTGAGCTTAGGCATTATCATAGAAAAATTGATTGATAAAAATATTTTTCTAACGACGCATAGTGGGGCAGAATGGCCTGAAAATTGGCAACTCATATAGCTAAGAATTTGAAATTTTGCGTAATCCCCCCCAAGACATAACCTAATAAAATTTTGAACTTTTTGAAATTTTAAAAATAAAGCTGCTGGTTTATAATACAAAATAAACAAAAACTAAAAACCTCTACATTTACAATAAATAATTACCTTTTTACAAAGTTTTATTTTATTTATGTAAATTTATATATACAGCACAGCCGTAAGTCGGATAGAGGGAATAACATTTAGTATATGAATAAATGCACGTGCCGGAACTATCTCGGCTGCTGTATGCCTGAACTCAACCTGCTCGTGGTGGCTGGGGGCAACAACCTTTTTTCAGGCTAGTCATGCGAGGCAAATTTGCAATCATCAGCCTCTTAAACGTTCACGTACCTACGGACGAATTTGCTAACGACGAAAAAGATTAATATTATGAACAGGTTCTGTAAAAAATCATCCTTGGAGATTTTAACGCCAAAGCAGGTCGAGAGCCGGAATTCAGGCATTACGCAGGCACACATAGTTTGCATGAGAACACTAATGACAACGGACTTCGAGTCATAGAACTTGCAGCATCCAAGAACTTGGTCGCTGTGAATACCAGGTTCCCACATAAAGGTATCCATAAGGCCACCCGGATAGCACCTGACGGAGTCATTCATAACTAGATAGACCACGTGTTGATAGATCGCCGCCACTTCTCGAGCCTGATGACGGTACGAACGTATTGAGGTGCCAACTTAGACTCGGACCACTATCTTATTGGAAAGGTTCTCCGTGTGCAAATTGCTTTGAATAGTCATTACATCCGCAAACCAGGCTTGAATCAACATGGCTGCTTTACGCAATGAAAATACCAGTAACACCTTTGGTCTTGCGTTAGGACTCGTCCTCGAAGAGCTCGATGGAGGGAGAGAAAGTCCTTGGGCCCGAATGCCGGACGTAAATGAGAAGTGGACACGCCTTAAATGTACTGTCATTAGTACTGCTGACGCCATCTTAGGCAATAGTCGCAAAGATTGGAGTGACTGGTTGCATGATAAGTGTAAACTACCGACTAAACCTAAGAATGTTGCATACCGAGCAATGCAGCAATCTCAAGAACGCAGGCAGGTGCGGAGAAATATAAAGAGCTCAAAAGAACAGAGAAGAGACTTCACAGACAGAAGAAAGCAGCCTGAGAAAAATACCTGATCTGTGAAAAAAAGAGCTAGAGAGCGAGGTCCACACCAAGTGCGAATGCTTTATCAAATAGGCCGAAACATAGTGCAGTACACACCATGCTGCACTTACTGTAAGGACAAAAAGGGTAAAATAATCACCGATCCTGAAGACATTCTGGCACGATTAGAAGCTCACTTAAGTGAATTGCTAAGCACTCAGCTCAACGAATGGTTACAAGCTTCACCAATGCAAAGAGAAGATCTTATGCTACCGTCACCAAGCATAGAAGAGGGACGAAAAGCCATAAGTTGGCTGAAATTTAGCAAAGCCCCTAGAGCCGACGGCATACCAGCTCAGCTGATTAAAAATCGAGGTCCAACATTACAACAAGCAATTTATGAAATTGTATTCCACTTATCGGAACATGAAGAGATTCTAGAGGACTGGCGCAAAGGTATAATATGCCCCATACATAAGAAAAGAGATATAACTATGTGCAGCAGCTATAGAGGTACAACATTGTTGAGTTCCTCCTATAAAATTCTCTCTTATATCATACTGGAACAGATAGCCCCATGCACTAATGCTATCATTGCACAATATCAATGTGGCTTCATCCCAGGTAAATTAACAATTGATCAGATCTTTACTCTCAAGCAAGCGATGGAAAAATATCTGGAGTTCAGCATTCTACTGTAACATCTAACTATAGACTTTGAGGCCGCCTGTGATAGCATAGCCAGGGTAGAACTATATAAAGCATTGAGAGAATTCGGCATCTGATACTGGCTAATGCAGGTGATACAGTCATAATTGAAAGATCAGAACTAGCTGTACGAGAATCGTTCATCCAGATCGAGTAAGCGACACAAAAACTTGGGCTGCACAGAAATAAAGTAAAGACAAAGTATATGGTTGCAGCATCAGCAGGAAGAAGACCTAGCGCTGGTCAAACCTTCAGAATAGTTGAGTATGAATTTGAAGTAGTGCCATCTTTCAACTACCATGGGTCAGTTGTAGCTGCCGATAACAACATGGAGGAAGAAATACGTGGGCGGCTTCTCAAATCCAACAATGCCTGCTACAGTATATCAAGGCTCTTCAAATCCGGAAATATCACCCGAAATTCAAAGCTCCCGCAGTACAAAACCCTGTTCCTGCTAGTACTCACGTATGAACTCGAGATTTGGGAGCTCAGTAAAAGGCACTTTGACCTCTTAGCCGCATTCGAGAGGAAAATCTTGCGGAGAATTGTTGGCAGGGAAATCTCGAAGAAACTGATTCTAGAAACAATACAGCCATGAGGAGCAGATATAGCTACAAAGAAAAACTCAGTAAATTCCGATCGGCAGGACACCTATCTCGAATGAGCGAAGAGGCTCCTGCTGGGAAAACACTTTGCGGCAGATTTCATGGCAGAAGACAGCGTGAGAGACTTTGCTTGCCCTTGCGCTGGACGGATGGCATTAACCAGGACGTTCGGAGTTTACGGCTGCCCAATAAGATGAAATCAGCTCACGTTCGGGACCGATGGAAAAAATTATTGAGGCCGATGATTATATATATATATAAATATATATATATATATATATATATATATATATATATATATATATATATATATATATATATATATATATATATATATATATATATATATATATATATATATATATATATATATATATATATATATAAAGAAATATGAATTTTGCGGAAAATCTGCCGTAGTACTTTCCGTTCGACGGTGTCGATCATATTTTCGAAGGCTTCGGTCAGGGTCCATGTTCCGCAACCAAAGCACAGCACAGGTCTTATGATAGTTTTATAAGCGCGGAGCTTAGTCGTTCTGGGCACATATTTCAATTTTATAATGGGGGCGCCCGAGAAGAATGTCTTATTTGCTAGTTGTATCCGTCGCTTGATTTCGTCAGTTTCGTTGGCATCACTCGATAGATTGCTACCAAGGTAAACGAAGTGTTCCACAAATTTGATGCAAAGGTCCCCTACGTTGATGGTCGTGTACGCTGGCGTCCTCGTCCTAGATTGCATCATAGCTTTCGTTTTGTCCTTGTTGATTCGTAGTCCAACTTCCTTTGCTGCGGTGTCAAGTCTAAGTAAAAATTCTGCTGCACCGGTCAGTTTTCGGGCCATGATGTTCACGTCATCCGCGTACGCTGCCAATTGTGTCGACTTAAAAAGTAGCGTGCCGCTGGTGTCCAGGTTCAGTGCCCAAATAGCAAACTCAAGTGCGAGGTTGAAGAGCGTTGGCGCTATTTCATCGCCCTGCTTCAGGCCACCCAGAGTTTCAAAAGGATCCGGCAATCTGTTCTTCCGGATTTGCGAGGCGGAGTTGATCATCGCCATCTTTATAAGTCTCACTAATTTGACCGGTATACAAAATCGCAGCATGGTGCTACATAGAGCGCCTCGATTGATGCTGTCATATGCTTGTTTAAAGTCGACAAAGATTTGGTATACGTCGACGTCGTATTTCCAGCACTTTTGCAAAATTAACTTGACCGTGAAGAGCTGGTCAATTGTGGAGCTACCAGATCTGAAACCGCCTTGATACTTGCCAATGATTTCTTCCGCGAACGGTTTAATCCTAAACTCCAGGATTTTTGACAGGATTTTGTAGGCCGTGCAGACTAAGGAGATGCCTCTGTAGTTTTCACACCACAATTTATCTCCCTTTTTATGTATGGGACAGATGATGCTTCTGCGCCAATTGTCTGGGATCACCTCAGTTTCCCATATCCGCAGCAGTAGTTGATGTAGCACACTTAATAAACCCACCCCACCAAACTTGAGTGGATCTGCTGGTATCTCATCAGCGCCCGGCGCTTTTTTTCTTTGCAGTGAACGGAAGGCGAAATCAACTTCTTCTACTGTCGGGGATTGTGTGGATGGGGGTTTACCAACCGTATCATCATGGAGCTCAGCTTCTGCTGCCGACTATCTGGCTTTGTTAAAACGAATATATATGTATACTGCCTAGTGTCTTTTGTTTTTGGATACTGATAATTTATTCATTTTTCGCCCTATTATTTCTATTTTTTCGATAATATGATATTATGCAAATGGTTTTTCGGCCTTCAATATCTCATGACTTCAACTCATGTAAGGCCTCATGTGCTTGTTTTCAAACCGTTCTCATTGTTGGGTAATATCTAATGTAGCAGCCAATTTGGGTTTGATTTGAAATAGATCTTAATCGAGTCATAATATTTTTGACAACAAATCATTCTATCTTAGTTGTATTCCATAAAGTACGCTTATCAAAAGTGTTTGCAGCCAAGCAGCTTTTTTTTCCCTTAAAATAATGTAGGAAATGTACGAAATTTTCATCGACCACTGTCTTCCAGCTTGATGCAAAGCTCATAGCATTTGAAAATGAGATTGGTAACAGCTTCTTATGGTTACTTCAATATCGACGGTGTAAATCACACTGAACAATTTAAGGACGATTGATGATGTTAAGAAACAGGTTTTGCATTGATAACAAATCATTTTTTAAAATGAAGCTATCAGAGGAGCATTTAAAAAAAAATTGCAACAGAGAAAATAAATCTTTAAAGACATCATTTAAATAATTTATATCTTTTGGCACATTTAAATTTGCCAAAGTGCTTTTGACAATGAATTAATAGCCTCACAAAAGATATTTGTGCTGTATGAATTTTATAAGTTCAAATACTGATAACAGTTTTCAAACCGTGCGATGCGTGTTCCACGTGAAAAAAAATTCCCTAGACACCAAATTCCTGCAATGATTTATCCAATAAATTATTTTAAGGAGTTTGGCAGATTTGATAAGTTTCAGGATTTATTGGTGTCTGTGCGATCAAAACAAAATTAATAAGCTTGCATGACTCCCGTCAGAAATTTTTGGCAACATGTAAAAAAAGTCTAGAACCGCTAGAAAACTAATTTCCGAAGAAATTGTCTTTGAGTGACAAAAAAATGTGGAAAGACGTAGTACACTTTTTTTTAGAATCATATCAACCATTCCTTATCCAAAACAACAAAACTCAACTATAACACAAATGATGAAAATGTTCAGTGCTGGCAACACTTTCCCAACGAAGCGGCAATAAGTTTACCATAACAAGCTCATACTCAAATCAACTTAACCTTTGAATTTCGTTCTCATCGGAGGATTTCATCGAAAGCTTCAGCGGTAAAATGTCGTTTGAGGCTGCCATCCGAAAAATGTTCAAAACTCGGTAAATTTAGAAATTGGTTTCTTAGATTTATTGCAAATGCTTTGAATATGAGAACGTAATTTGAAGCATCTGTTGGTGCAATATCTACGAAAATGGCCAATGCTGGTTACCCTGTGTTAGCAGCAAAGCAAAATACATACCAAATCTGCTTTACGTTAAGTTAAACCCAACCAGTAAATTTCGTTTCGATGGAATCACTGCGCTGGAAGTTATACGGGTGAAAAGAATATTAGGACTAACACCCTCAAAACTTTTCAAATTTTTAAAGCGTTAATATTTGTCGTTAATTTTCACTGCAGGATCATTGCCACTTAAAACTCTAATGACATAATCGCTCAGTAAAGAAATTCCACAAAATTACAAAAATGATTATAGCTGGCAGCCCTTTCATGATTTTTCTACGAAATTCCTACGACATTTGGTTCATATAAAGGTCCATTTACTGCGTGAACTTCGTTTTGATTTCAACACTGGATCGGAAGTTATAGGGAAAAAAGCTTTTTTATGCTCAGCGAATTTGCAAGAATTAGGAGAGAAAATTCACCAAAGCTGGCAACTCTATTCTAATTTTTCAGCCAAATTTTCCTCAAATATTACCAAAAGTAAGGTTCAAGTACTGTGTGAATTTCGTTAAAAGCTGATGGCTGAATTGGAAGTTATAGGCCAAGTGATTTTTCAAGATGGTACCACTGCCACAGAATTGCCCACATTTCAAAATCACTTCTATCAGACCTGGTCCTAGTTAATATCGACTTGTCCTGCAAATTTCATTACCATCGAATAATCCGGTCGTCAGTTCTCGTGAACAGAACTTTCGAGTGCTGAAAATAGAGGTAATTTGGTGATGGGTTGCCGTTCTTGTACAAATTGGAGTTTTCAAAATTTTAATTTGACATGATGCACACACGTTCAAGTTTATCAATGATTTGAATTTTGTGTTAAAAATTAAACATTTTTGAGGAGGGTCAATGATTTGAAGGATTTTTTTTCAGGAGCCTGCCATAGCTACAGGGTTACCTGCAGTATCTTGAAATTCCATGTGTGTTAAATTTGACTCAACTTCAATATGCTCTGCAAATGTTTTTGTCAGAAGTAATGACATATCAAAATTTGAAAAAAAATCTTTACCTACTTTTAGGCACGCTGCACCGAAACGCGGCTCAAAATTTCCAAATTTTTAGCATAGGCAAGCTTCAAACATAATAAGTTTTCATTCCCAAACATTTTTCAACAACAATTTACACTGCTTGGAAATAAAGAAGTACCTCAAAATTCACTAAAACGCTCACCACCGCCAAAAAGTTTAAAATATCTGAATTTTACTACCTATTATATACATCTACGTTCTCCGAAAATTTCAGCTCAATCGGATCGGCCACTCCAGAGATTATCTCTCCTACATTTTGCTGATATATATATATATATATATATATATATATATATATATATATATATATATATATATATATATATATATATTTATATATATATATATATATATATATATGGATGCCTCACTTGCCAAATCGATTAACTCCATTTTCTGATTTCATTAAATTTTACTATCAAAGCACTTAAGAAGCTCCTAACTGTATATATTCAAAACAAATTTCTCTAATAATAGGTATTAACACCACTAAATACTTATTATTAGAGAAATTTGTTTTGAATATATACAGTTAGGAGCTTCTTAAGTGCTTTGATAGTAAAAATTTAATGAAATTCAGAAAATGGAGTTAATCGATTTGGCAAGTGAGGCATCCATATATATATATATATATATATATATATATATATATATATATATATATATATATATTTATATATATATATAGATCTATATATATATATATATATATATATATATATATATATATATATATATATATATATATATATATATATATATATATATATATATATACATATATTTAAAGAAATATGAATTTTCGGCGAAACGAGTTTAATATTAATTTTCTTCGAAAATTAGTAAAAATGATAATGCAGGTTTTCAGTCCACTAGGACCAAGTTCAACATTTTTATCGTACTGCTTTCAATGATAATTCATTTAAATTTGATTTTATCTAATGACGATTTAAAAAATTGAATCGCAATAAAAAATTTTGGTGGGCATCCTATCGGTATACTCAAAGAACATGTTAGCAGAAAGAAATGTTCTCAAAAGATCATTGTCAAACTTTCGTAAAATTGTCGAATGTTTGTGAAAATGCTGATATTATTGTTAAATGCGAAAACACTACAAAGTAACCGTAACTACATCAGATTGGGTCTTTTATTTTTTTTTCTTGAATTGGGTCTTTTAATTTTTTTTTTTAAATGAAAACTTATCTGAAAGTATCTTCGTTGAATTACTGAGGCCTTTATTTTTGGTTCTTGAAATGTTTCGTTCCTAATTTGTTTGCCTTTCAAAATTCAACATGTGTTCAAGCAATTGAACAACATATTTATCAGTACGTAGATTTTTTCATCTTTTATAAGATTACTGTATTATCGCACGATTTTGGCACGAATTGAGGCAAACGTTATATTTCTCTCCAAAGCTTCCAAAAGAAATCGTATTTTTCCCTACAATTTTTCCCATCCATCACTATAGGCTACACTCGACATAAACATTTCCACAAAAAAAACTCCACTTTTATATCATATTGTCTCAACGATATTCTTTAGCACATATGAAATCACCCAAATAAATCGGACAGGGAGAAAACGAAATGCACATAGCTCTCCCCGGGTGGCAAAAATAATCATTTATTGCATACTTTCACTTAACTTTCCCCCAAATTTCACTTGCGAAAACCTCTCAAGATATGTATGTATGCAATATGGGCCTGACAAAAGGCAACCTATTACTTATATTTTCCCGCAAGTCTTCTTCCAGTATTCATTCATTCAGCCGGCTGCCTAGCTAGGGCTGCATTCTTACGGGACTTACTTAAGATGACGTTGAAAATATTAACAGAAGTCTCATGATATGTCTGTTTAATGGCCCTGTCCTGGGGACTAAAAATACTTACTTATGTGCTGCAGAAGACTTCAACCAAATGCTTGGGTTCCCATTGTTGTTGACATGCAATAATCGTAGTCGTAACGAAATCCTTGAATCATATGATCAACAACTCGAATGTCGGTTGGTATCCTGCTGCTGAAATTGCTGGCTGTGTCACCTTACTGCGTTGGAACATTTAAGACCGACATGAGGCAGTTTTCAAAATTCTATTTCGCAAAGAGAGAGGGACTATTATTAAAAGAGGCAATAACAGGAGCATGCAGGCAGGGAACTTGCTGGAACAGAAGTGACAGACAGTTTTAAATCCCTTTCGGTTGCATCCATCATTTTAGTAAAGACTTCATTCAACCGGTCCTGTCAAATAAATGTCTCGAGTTTTACAATCTTTGAAAAAGGATATGATATCCTTTTTGATATCTTACTGCAATATGGCACTGTAACGCGGTGCGAAAGAAAGCATTGTCTCCTGCCGGAGATATGATGAAAGTGCATGAAGATTGAGCGTTAGATAAAGCTCATAAGAATTTGTGATGGAAATTCCGAGAGACTAAGTTCCTGGGAATATATCTGGTTTTGACTTTAGTGGCTATGTCGGTGACAGGTGGATTCCAGTGCTGCAGAATATTTGACATTTTCTATATATTCAAACACTGTGAACCTTCGCTAGCTATTTAACTGCTTTTACTCCCTCCGGGTCGATAGTCAAGTCTGCATCCTTCAACGTTTTTCGGTTCATTTCCTGTGCATTTACTTACACTGTCACACATGTGATATTTTTCTCGAGCAGGGAGAAGAAGTATCCTGTCAATTACGATTTTAGTTTCGTGTATCTTGGTATCACCCCAAAACCTGTCAATCTTCGACATTCGCAAGTAATCCTGTTCAGGACATCCATCAAACAAGAAATTCAGCTTTATTATTTATTTGCTTATTTGATTATGATGTAATATAGTTAATTGACGTCAGGATAATGATGGTGTTTTATTGCTTATGTTCGATACCGAATTTTTGTGTCTTATTAGTTACAGCCCCTGTGGTAGTTTTGATTGGAAGAGGGTTTGATGTACGGGTAATTATTTTGAGATTTTTTTCCTCTGGTTGAAGGGATAACTTTATGTGTGTCTTGGTTTCCGAAATGGCGGACGACAATTTGTTTTAGCTCAAAAGCTGCGAATAGTTTTTTTGTGAACTTGTTTTGTTAGTAAAAGGTTTAAATATTTAATCGTTTTTTTCTTTTTGTTCGTTTCTTACTCAGATTTTCTAAGGCTGACGTTAGGATATACTGACTAAGGAAAATTCTACTGTTAAAATTATTTCGAAAAAGGCAGGTTTGTGAAAAAATAATTATCTTGATGATAGCAATCCGAGAATTTCACGGTATTGCAGAATGCTTTAAGACAAATGCGTTGTTAATTTAAAATAACTGAAACAGTGAAAAATTAAGTTTCATCTTGACTGTATAAAAAATTCTTTTTTATACACAAAACTTATAATCGCCAAATTTTTGTCACCTTTTTTCTCTCATTTTATACCAAAAGCACACAATCTATCAATTTTTTTTTCATTTTTGTCAAGGGCGTATTGCATGGCTGTGCCAATCACCTTTTTTCAAGTTTGGATGTTCCCGACTTTGAAATCGTTAAAGTGGTATGCCAAATTAGTTGCATACTCTATATCTGATTTGAGCATTCAGTTATACACAATCATTGTATAAGTCAAATGTTGCTTTATTCAAGGCCAAAACAAAGTAGTCCACATACGAACAACTTAATGCCGGGTTTCCACCAAAGAGACAAAACAAAAAACACGATCAAAAAATGTTTTTCTGAACAAAAACACGAATGTTCTGTAAAAACTGAACAGTTTCGCGAGCATTTTTGTCTCTGAAAACTGTTTTAGTAAACAAAACACCTTTTTTGTCCGTGTTTCTTGTTTTGTCTCTTTGGTGGAAACCCGGCATTATGCTTTTCTACAAAATACTATTCACATGAAACATGAAATTCGAGCTTTTCGAAATAATCAGTCAATTAGGCACGGGACGATTTAGAAAAAGTGGGTAATTCCAATAATAGTTTAAATGTAATGGTTTGATAATCTGAGAATAAAATGAATTATACAAGAATAGAATGTGTATGCTAAATATAATTCCGTAGTTTACGGAAATAGCTAATATTTGGCTGCTTAAGGAATTTTCGCTATGACATACACCCGACACAGGCAAAACCCTCACACTAGTCAGTTTTCAGCTTTTCGGTTACATATTCCCCACAAAATTATTAAATTAATGACTGTGGCTGTTATATCGATGGGGGTTAATAATTTTATATAACTCATTAAATTTGAACTACAATGTGAGCTACATCAGAAAACAAATTGACTGAAATAGAACATTATCCTAGTTAATAAAAATTACCAAAAAAAAACATCTTATATCTTTAGCGGAAACTTTTCTAACTGAAATTAACAAAAGACACTGTAATTCAACAAATAATAATAGCGCGTTTCATTTTTAGTTAGTTTTTTTTACTAAAATAATAATTAAAAACTCATAGCACCTCCTTAGGCATTAATAAGAGCATTAATAAAAACAGCAAATGAGTGCAGCAGCTCTAAGCATATTCACTGACGGCTCTAAAATAGCTGCAGGAGTGGGTGCTGCAGCATAGTCTGCAGACGCAGCTATGAAAGCAGCTTTCTGGCTCCCTAATCAATGTAGTATTTTCCAGTCCAAGGTTTTTGCGACACATAAAGCAGCAGAACTAGTATATGCTAAAGACACTACGAGTGAGGAAATCAACATTTTTGCAGATTTTTAAGTGGCGATTAAAGGACTGATGTCTCACACATACAGATCAAAATGTGTACTCGACTGCATTCAGGCTCTGAATAGACTGGGCAACAAACGAAGAGTGAGAATTTTCTTGGTTCCAGGTCACAAGGGCATTGATGAAAATGAGAGGGCAGATGCGTTAGCTAAGCATGAGGCCAGTGTTTTGATGTCAGGATCAGCAGACATCCTAACTCTTATCCAAATGATTCAGTTTTTTATCGCCTCTAAAATGATGCAAGGTGCAATGCGCAGATGGTATGTGATTCAGATCTGCAAGATAACCACAATCAATTGGGGGTCATAATACCTGCTAAAATTAACGTGAACTGACTGCAAATGGCTGGTCGGCATCATTACTGGCGACTGCTTTGTAGCAGCACATACCATGAAAATGGGACTCCTAACCGGCGACACCTGTAGGAAGTGTTAAGAGCCGGAGGTCTCTAAAACAATCCAGTATATCATGTGTCACTCCCGGCACTTGAGAAAACCAGACTGCTCAGCTTCGGTGAGCCCTGGCTGGTGAATCTCTTGCACGTGACGGTGCAGAGGCTGGAGAATATCCTTCAGTTCACGAAAAAGTCCGCGGCCTTCGATGGCCGCTTGGACTGAACTTTCTTTTTCCTGATCCACTTATCTGGTATCAGTATGGACTAAATAGGTTTCTGTGTGGCCTTGTGTCAGCCAGTATAACCTTATCTGAGCTATCCTTCAAAGATTTTCTATTGGACTGAGGTCGGTTTTGTGGCCAGCGCTAACAAGTTCTGCATTTTTTACCTGAAAAAAAGAAGACACTTCGAATAATTAAATGTTGTCAAACAAGTTAAGCAAAATGCGTTCAATACTTACTGTACGAGCACGGTTGCATAGCACTGAATCAGCCTTCGAAACGGGATTCGGATATGCGTCTTATAAATCTTCCAAGTTAGGAAGTAGGCTTTCGGTGATGATCGAATTGTACCTTCCGACATGATCAGTTTCCCAAAGTATCAAAATACTGCCAATTTCAGTAGTAGCGATGCATTTCCATACCATTACGTACGAGGAATGTTTGGTCGTTGGTTGAAAAGCTTCGTCCATATACCGTTCGTCTTTTTTTTACTAATGTTCGAAGAAGAAAATTTGTATTAAAATTACTTTGGCCAAAAATTCATATTTCTCTCTCTCTCTCTCTCTCTCTCTCTCTCTCTATATATATATATATATATATATATATATATATATATATATATATATATATATATATATATATATATATATATACATATATATATATAAATATATATATATATATATACAATATATATATATATATATATATATATATATATATATATATATATATATATATATATATATATATATATATATATATATATATATATATATATATATATATATATGTATATATATATATATCTATATATATATATATATATATATATATATATATATATATATATATATATATATATATATATATATATATATATCATTAAAAACTTTCAGTGAAAAAATCTCAGGAACGCGCCATCCGATCGAACTGAAACTTTCAGCATACATTGGTGTTATCAAAAATAGTGCCAGGTCTCACAAAAAGTAAATAATCTTTAAACCTTTGACTCTCTAATTATCGCAAAAATTAACTTTGTGGAATAAATTTTGAACGAGTTTTTAATGTGAATATGATAACATTTTTGAAATTTTTTAGCTTATGTGTACGCTAGGCGCCTAAAATTAGATTGGGAAAATTCGAAAATTTTTGAATTGTGATAACTTTCGACCAGATTGTCAGATGATTATCAAACTTACAGGACATATTGCAATTACTAAGTTGTAGACTTGTGCTTACAACTTTGCAGCTACGGCAGGCATTGCAAGTGAAAACCTTCAAACCATCGACTCTACTGTAAAATTTTCGCCTTTTACAGTTAAAACCAACCCATATGTATGCTTTGTCTATACAATCTAAGGAAATTTTGTGAAATTACACATCGAACGGTAACCTTCCTCTAATTTACCTATATTTTAAGCATCAACACGAGAACTCACGACCCAATAATCAGATACAAATGAAATTCAAAGAATGTATTAGTATTGAGTAGGACCAGATCTAGTAGAAGCGATTTGGAAATGCGGGCAGCTCAGTGCCAGTCGTGCCATATTGAAAAATTACGAAGAAAAAAACTGCTTTTTTCCGTATGAATTCTGATTCAGCTATCAGATTTTCATGAAATTGACACAGTAGCTGAATTTTATTTTAAGCCGTGTTTGGTAGAAATCTAGTTGAACACTTCGGTTGGTGCTGCCAGCAATGGTAATTTTGGTGTCCCGGGTTTTGAAAATTCACACATGAAAGTAAAGTTTTTTGCCGTATAACTTCCAGTGCAGTCATAAAATCAAAACGAGTTGCATATGATATATGGAACTTATTATAGGCATTATTCAGAAGGAATCTGGTAAAAAAAACATCATAGGGCTGCCAACTATTGTTGGTTTTGCATTTATTTGCGCGGTTTGATCGTAAAACTTCCAAACGGTAATGATTTTGTAGTGGCAACTTTTGCTACTGGTAACCTTAAATTTCCTTGTACATGCAATCATCGGATCAAACCCAAATTCGCAGAGTAGGTTGATTTCAATGTGAGGCAGGTGTGATATATTTTTGGCTCTGATGCTGGCAACCCTGCTAGTGCGAGGCATTTTTTGCTATTTTGGTATCAATAAATACTTACATTCGGTATCCATACCGCCAACTTTTACAATGAAAATAAATTACCAATGTTTAAACTTTCTTAGTTCTAGAATTTTTTAGGTTCCAAACATCTTCCGTTTTTTGATCCTGAACATCTTTCTATCCCTCTAACTTTTGGCGAAATCATTGGATAAAATCAAAATCGATAGCGTTATTTGATTTTGACGTGAGGCAATTGTGGGAGACTTTTAGGTAAAATGGCAAAATGTATCAAGCACTAAGCATTTTCTTGGTTTATGTTGTGTTATGCTACTTTCAAAGCTTTGCAGTGTTTGGCTTTCATAAATCTTGAATTTCACGAAATCCTTTCCACCCTATGAATTTAAATGCATTGTTAAGATCAAAGTGATTTTGCACTTGAAACAGGTTGGAGCATATATGGTAGAATATCCCCTCAAAATCTGCTTGATTCTTCTACTGTTCTTGTACTGCATTTCAGGTGCGCTAGAGTTTTTTTAAAGTTCCATCTAGACCAATCAAATTAAACTTTGATTGGGCCTTTTCACACTTGTATTCTTGATGCACTCCTCAAACCGGTTTACTGGGCAAAAGACGGAAGAATCATGGAGAATTCTCTACTTTTTGTAGAGATTTCCCCTTGATTCTTCCGTCTCTTGCCCAGTAAACCAGTTTGAGGAGTGCATCAAGAATACAAGTGTGAAAAGGCCCATTCGTCGCAGAAAAAACTCGTTTCTAGGCTTTAAAGGTCCAATTTTGTCTCTCCTTACACCATTTAAGACGTGTCTGCTTCATTTTATTTTTGGGTAATGGCTTTTTTGCTGGAGTTCGACATGCTTGTCTTATCCCCGTCGACTTTTTTTGCACCGTCCGAAATAAGCACTGCTTTGATAACGTAGGGTTCGACTTTGTGTGAAGTTATGCCGCATTTAAGAACCAATTTTTGCCTTCAGATGATTGTCTTCCCTGCTGGTTGTTTTTCGTTTAAAACCATTACCTTCCTCCCTCTGTACAATTCCAGCATATTTTTGTAAAACACTTCGCACCGTCTAATCGCTACATGTCAATACGTTTAGCAATTGAAATTTTTGATACAATTTCCCATGCACATGTTTCGATTTGCGAATTTTTCTCAATACTTAATTGTTCGTATCTAGCCATCGCTGTTCACTTGTCACTTTTTATTTATTAAATGCTAGCTATAGGCTCATCCTTTTATACAATTTTTGGAAGTTAATATTATCATAAATTTTTTTTTTGGATTTGACAATTAAGAGTTATTTCATGTATTTCAAAAAATATGTGGTGCGAGGTTTTTCAAGCGCCGGGTTTAGATATAGGTGTGTGCCAGAGTAATGTTACAGATTAATTTTAACACGCAAACCAGCTTTTCACTTTACCCCTATTTAGTTTGATTTTCAAAAATTCGGTAGTTCTGCTTGCACAATGCTTCTGGTGTTCAGTTGTCTATGAAATGGCATTACGGAACTGCTAAGCAATTAACTAGTAAATAAAAATTTTGTCTTCACTATAGTTTTCTTCCTATAAAATAAAAATAGGCCTATATATAGTTGGATTCAGTAACTTTTGATCATGACCACAGGAACAAAATTGTAAGAGAAAAATACATAAACGACCTAAAGCTATAATGTTAGCTCGAAATTTTATTTTGTATATTGAAATATCAGGCGGATGCACATTTCAATGGCAAGTTGAATTAAACTTTTGCCTTTAACTTCGCTTCTTGATTTTTTTACTTACTTTTTCAAGACATTTCTTTTGAGCTACAACTTTCAAAACAACTTAACCAAAACAACCCTCTTACAGTTTTTCACTTGAACTTGATCTTACAATGCAGGAGGCATTTTGAGCCAAATAAATAGAAAAGAACATAACCTCCATCTGTTCATACTAAATACAGAAAAAGTGCTCCTCCTTTTTACCAAAAACCTCATTTCACTTTGATGTTCTTAAATTGAAGAATATGCCTAAAGGCAAGCGAATTATTAATTACAGCGTAAATATTTCAATTTTTCCATCGTTCGCAGGCTTTCAAATTAAAAGAAAGCTGTCATGTCTTAGACTGCTCGCAAAAGTGGCAAAAGGGAAAATTCCGCTCAAGGCATATTTAGCTGGTTCATTGCCTGTGTTGACACGATTCTGTTTTATGTTCTATATATTTTGATTCTGTTCGAGAAAAAGAATGTTTATCTGGCAAAATGTTAAGATAATTCGCTCGTATTTTTCGCCTCTTTGCCATATTTTGCTTTAAGGTACAGGAAAGATTTTAACCACCTAGAAACTTTCTACATATAAACTTGTCTACTCCAAGGGTCACTCAAAATAATATTCATTGGAAAAACAATATCATCGTTTGGTTAAGCTAGACACTTCAAAACAGTTTAAAACAACGCAAGAAATGAAAAAAACGGAAGGTTTGACATCCGTTTTTCCGCAAAGACTTGTGCTCTTTTCACAGATATACATACATATGTAGTTTCGGTATGATTATTTGGAGCTGTAAACTTTTAAAGTGTTTTTTCGTTTATCTCGAGGCATAATCTCAGACAACACATTGTTGAATAATGTGAAGTAAAATTTCGTTAAATTTCGTTTCCATGGAATTTGTTCCTTAAATGCTCCAGGCAAGAACTTTTCAGACAACGATATGACAGGAATATGACAGGTGTGTAAAATAAGAAGCGTTTGTAGGCTTCTTGTCACAATTGGGCAATATATTTCTGATTTAGAGATGTTTTGAGAACACTGTGAAAACTTGCGTTGGCTCAGATATTTCCTGCTTATACTTAAAAATTTTGCCAAAATCAATAATTATTTATAATTTTCTCAAGGCAACTAAAAATTTCGCATAACAAAGTATGGTCAATGTTTTCTGAAATGCCAAATATATCAGCTTCAGCGCAATCAGAACGAGTTTACAAGCAAAAATCTTGACCAGCAATCCATGCCGTTGTCCATATTCCGTTGCTGTCATTATTGCCTCCCACAGCCAAACTTTTCACACTCAAATCCATTCTGTATTTCCCATCATGTACCCAAAGCATCAACACGGATTGACAGTAGGCGTCCTGTTAGCAAAGCAATTTATTTGGTTCCCTGGTCGTCATATTCCGTAGCCGACTTAGTCTAATCAAATTCTTCTATATGTAACCCTCTAAAATGATCCCATAGGCGTTCCTTTAATCGTTTGAAAACTTTCCGAAATCTTTTTGTTCATAAACGGCTTTATATTCTGCATAACACTTCTATTCGTTCAGTCGAGCATTAGTTATAGCCTTTCGGTCTCAAGCAACATCAACATCTGCGTTCTTTTGGCTACTCTCTCCTTTCTTGTGCCCTTTAGTTTCCATGTCTGCTTGTATCCTCAATGCGTTTCAGAATGCGTTCTTGGCTTGGCCCATCTTGGCTACTTCCTTGAATCTTGTCTTCATGTATATTCTTTTACTTTGTGGAACAATCGAATCGTTGGAATTTTCAAGAGAATTTGGTTCCTAAACTAAGATCCGACCTTACTAACAAATAATGGGATATTAGCAGTTGTACGGATAAATCGGAGGAATGTTTTCTCCTCCAGCATTGCTTAGTCTTTGATTCAATGCTGTGCACAAAGTGGTGGTTTCGTGTCATGCTTTGCTCATGATTCGAATGAATCTAGTTAGGACTATCGACCATTGAAGATTGTGAGCAAGGTTTCAAACATTTGTGTGTTTCATAGTTTTAGTTTCACTATAATGAAACAGTCTAGTAAGCCAATCATTTATTTGATTAGCTTTCCTTTCTTCGTCAGTGAAAAATTGAATACTGAGGAATAAAAAACTATCCGAGTCAAGAGAAGACTAAATGTTCCAACTTCTGGGAGGTGTTTTACAACCACCAAAAATATAAATAGTTTTTAGCATACTCTTTACTATAATCCTTCCAATCGAACCATTTCGAAAAACAATACCTTCATGTATCCCTATTACAGAAAACACACCATTACCACCTTTTAAGGATAATTGAGTTTTGTGGGCTATTCTAAAATTTTTGTTCCATGCAGTAAAGTTGTTGCTCACTTTCACCATCATTTTAGATTGTAGATTGCATGAAATGTTCGGATGATGGAGTAATAAATAGCCCCAAGTCAAAGCATACATTTATGGTCTCCGCATAGGGATATACAAGTGTGCCAGGATATGACAATTCCCTAGTGAACGATAGGACATTCCATCCGTCCACACAACGATTCAGTGTTTGTGTGCAAGGGTATGTTTCTGCATAAGTGCGTAGATTTCATGTTTATTGTCCGTTAGCGATCCCTCCAGGTATTTGAGAAGTGGCTAGTATTTTGGTGAGCTATTTTATACTGTTCTATTCTATTATGCCGAAGCGATAATGTCGATGCGTTATGCATAGCACGACACGTAGTTGTTCTCTTGTCTATGAGAGAATAATGTTTGGAGATTATTTGATACGTATCGCAAACGGTCGCATCTAAATTTAATTTAATTTGAACACCTCAAGGGTCTGAGTGGTAGATATGGATGTCCTTTCTCAGCAACAATAATATTGTGAATGCTTTACTGAAGGATAGGACTAAGTTGTTTTCCTTACGGCGAAATAAGAATGTTGATGAGTTGATTTTAGTATTTTGGTATTATGTGGTGGCTAAAGGTTTATTTTCACTTTACACAGGTTGAGGTCATTTGAATAAAAACAAACCTTATTTGGATTAAGGGCCTAAAGATTTAAAGGAGCTAATGGAACAGAATGTGACTTATGTGGAACAAAGCAACAGTTGTACCTTAGATTCTCTAATTAAATAAATTAAATTTGTTTATCAGTGGCCGGTAGAGTTCAAATAAATTGTCGTAGTTGCCAATACTAGGACTGTTTTAATTTTCCAGAAACCGTTTAGTGGAAGTATTGAATTGCAATCGCTTTTTCCCTTCTTATCTATAACATTATTGACAACGTATATTAACTCAAAAGTTTTTCTAAGCAGAAAGGTTCCGTCATCGCCGCTATGATAATTTTTCTTACGATTCGATGGTCAAAAGTCAAACGAACAAAATAAGCTGGGAATAATTAAGTTTGAAAAGCCAGGTATGAAAAATCAAAATCGAGATAATATTTCAAATCAATGAGGCTTTTGCGTTACCGCCGAAACTTTTAGAAACTTCTACGCTCTTTGAGAAAAACTTGATATGACAAAACTTATTTGGCCAAAAGAGTATAAACCTATTTAAAGAAACTGATCGCTAGTACTACTTCGCCAGTATAGCATATTAATGATTTATTTTAATTTTCCTCATTTCATTGCGCTCTTGAAAATATTTCTTAGCATTAGTTTAACCTAATTTACTCTTGGAAAAAATAGATGTTTTGGAAAGGAATGTTTTCAAGATCACCACTCGTATGAATTCCAAAGTTTGGGAAACTAAAGTGCTTTGATTTCGTTTTAGGGAGGTTATCATATTAAATTTTAGCTTCCATCATCTGCTAGTACAAAAATGAAGAAAATGCTCAGTGCTGACAACACTTTACCATCCCTGCTACCAAAAGAATAACACAACTACTTCACGTCAATATCAACTTACCCTGTGCATTTTGTGTTGAATTCAACAAAAGTTACAGTGATATAAAGATGTTTGGGGTTGACATCAGAAATATTACCAAACCTTGGAAAATTTAAATATTGGCTATTTTTTTTCATTGTAAATGCTTGCCATATGAATATCTAATGGTAGTATCTGCTGGTACGTTTGATTAGCTGTTATCATGCACAAAACTTTTAGGATTATCAAACATCTGTTTTTTATTGTGACTGCAAGACTATTGCCCTTTAAAAATTTGATGATAATTTAATTATTATATCGCAAAGTAATGAAAAGACGAAAAATTACCATGATATTAAAATGTCTAAAATATGAATCTATAGGACAATTTCTCAAGCTACCACCACCGTTGCCACAGGCAAAAGAAATTTCTGTCAGACCTCCTACTTAAGATCAATACATTCGGTGAATTTCATATTAATCTGGGGTAGGGCATTAATCCCGAGATTGAAATGGTGATCCCGGAATTCGGGATTAGAATTTTTTATAAAAAAAAAGCTATATTCTAATTTCTATAATCTAATTTCTTCTTATCTTCTCGCCCAATAAAGCTCTTCATTTGGTCATGATATTTAGTTATAAAATTAGTTAAAAATGAATTGAAATCTAATCAGCATAACGGATGTTACGATAATATAATAAATTACAAAATAATATTACTTTATTTAAGTAATAAAATCGATTGGTTCAAACTGCTGATTCACTTTGAAAGTATGCTTTCAATAAACATAATTCGTCAACAGTTTCAAAATTTAAACTAGACCTGATTTTGCTGCACATTATCCAGCTGCTGAAAAATATATTTCGGGTACACTTTTTGGTGGGATATTAAGCATGTAATCATACGCCAGTTATAATTCATTACTAAAACTGGCTTTCGCCTCCGTTTTCATAAAAAAATATTTCTTTTAGTATTGGGTTCTGCTTTCTAATTCCCAAAATCGGTTGAATTTTATCAATCCCGAAATCTCGGGAGTCCCGATAAAAGATTCGAAAATGTCCAAAATGTGTCGGGATCCCGAGATCCCGAAATCTCGGAATTGCATGCCCTAATCTGGGGTGTGTTCAATGTGCATGCTATAGCAGCTATTAGCTGCTATTTTAGCAGCTCTGGCTGTCCAATTTTACGAAATAGCTACTTTCTGATGCTTGCTATTTGACAGTCGGGCTGTCCAAGATTCCGGCATAGCTGCTAAGGTAGCAGCTATTTGCTGCTCGCAGTCTGGAGGATAGCAAGAAAGAAGCTAAGGTAAAATGGCCGTGCGTACACAGCTGACATGCAGTTTAAACGTCATTTTCAATTGAAAATTCAAATGAAAAGAAGTTTTTGCGCTTTTGTGACACAGAAGATGAGAAATAAATTTGAAAAAAACTCAAGCGCGCCTTAACCGCTAGAAAACTAATGTTCGAAGAAATTGTCTTTGAGTGACAAAAAACTCTAGCGCATCAGAACCGCTAGAAAACTAATTTTTGAAGAAATTGTCTTTGAGTGATCAAAAAATTTGGAAAGACGTAATACACTTTTTTAAAGAATCATATCAACCATTCCTTATATCAAGCAACAAAACTCAACTACAACACAAATGATGAAAATGTTCAGTGCTGGCAACACTTTCCCAACAAAGCAGCAATAAATCTACCATAAAATGATCGTGCTTAATCTACCTATCCTTTGAATTTCGTTCTCATCGGAGGATTTCATCGAAAGTTTCAGCGGTTAAACGTTGTTTGAGACTGCCATCCGAAAAATGTTCAAAACTCGGAAAATTTAAAAATTGGTTTCTTATTTTTATCGTAAATGCTTTGCATATGAGTATGTAATTTCAAGCATCTGTTGGTGCAATATTTACGAAAATGGCTAATACTAGTTACCCTGTGTCCGCAGCAGAGCAAAATATATACCAAATCTGCTTCACGTTAAACTAAACCCAACCAGTAAATTTCGTTTCGATTGAATCATTGCGCTGGAAGGTAAACGGGTGAATAAAATTTAAGGGTAACCACCCTCAAAACTTTTAAAAATTTTTGAAGCGTTAATATTTGTTATTAATTTTCATTTCAGGATTATTCCCATTTGCAAATCTAATGACATAATCGCTCAGTAAATAAATTCCACAAAAATACAAAAATGGTCATAGCTGGCAGCCCTTTCATGATTTTTGTACGAAATTCCTACAACATTTACTTCACAATAAGGTCCATTTACTGCATGAACTTCGTTTTGATTTCTGCACTGGACCGGAAGCTATAGGAAAAAAAGCTTTATTTTGCTGAGCAAATTTGCAAGATTTATGAGACAAAAATCACCATAGCGGGCAGCCCTATTCTAATTTTTAAACCAAATTTTTACCAAATATTACATTGAGTAAGATTCAAGTACTGTGTGAGTTTTGTTAAAATCTGATGGCTGAATCAGAAGTTATAGGCCAAAAAGCTGTTTTTTTCTCAGTGATTTTTCAAGATGGTACCACTGCCACAGGGTTGCCCGCATTTCAAAATCACTTCTATCAGACCTGGTCCTAGCTAATACCAACATATCCTGTGAATTTCATTATGATCGGATAATCCGGTCGTCAGTTCTCGTGAACAGAACTTTCGAGTGCTGAAAATAGAGGTAATTTGGTGATGGGTTACCGTTCTTGTGCAAATCGGAATTTTCAAAATTTCAATTTGACATGATGGACAAAAGTCAAAATTTATCAATGATTTGAAATTTTTGCCAAAAATCAAAAATTTTTGAGGAGGGTCAATGATTTGAAGGATTTTTTTTTCAGGAGCCTGCCGTAGCTACAGTGTTACCCGTACAACCTTGACAACCCACATATGCTAAGTCCTAGTCAACATCAATACGCTCTGCAACTTTTACGATGATCCGATGTTTTGATCACAAGTAATGACAAATCAAAATTTGAAAAAAAATCCTTGCCTGCTTTTAGGCACTTAGCACCCACACACGGCTCAAAAATTTCAATTCTTTATCATATACAAGCTAAGAACATAATTAGTTTTCATTCCCAATACTTTTTTTCAACGAAAATTTACACTGCTTGGAAATATAGGAGTACCTCAAAATTCACTAAAACGCTCGCCGCTGCCAAAATGTTTAGGATATCTGAATTTGAGAAAGTCGTGGACCTACCTACTATATACATCTACGTTCTCCGAAAGTTTAAGCTCAATCAAATCGGCCACTTCAGAGATTATCTCGGAAAATCATTTTGCTGATATATATATATATATATATATATATATATATATATATATATATATATATATATATATATATATATATATATATATATATATATATATATATATATATATATATCTATATATATATATATATATATATATATATATATATATATATATATATATATATATATATATATATATATATATATATATATATATATATATATAAAGAAATATGAATTTGCGGCGAAACCAGTTTAATACTAATGTTCTTCTAACATTAAAAAATAGTGACAGCATAAATTAAATACGGGCTTTTAAACATTTAAACTCAACTCGAGTTTTAAGTTGGTTTGTACACAGCGCAGCTCATCTTGAGTTTTTAGAAGGCGAGCATGAAGCGTAAAAGGCCGGGTGCACTGATTCCTGTATTATCAAATTTTCAACAGTTATTTTTTGCTCTTTTTCTCATATATGGCGTCAAAAGCCGGAAATAAGTGATACGTTTGAAATATATTAGGAAAATTTTAATGGATTGTGCAGCTGTATGTTGGAAACTCTTAGATTTCATACAGTTTCCAAAGTGCAATGGAAGTATTGAACTGATTCACGAAAATGCAAAAATTACAATAAAAAAATTGAAACAAAATTATTTTTGAATTTCTTGTTTGAAGGCTGACCTTCGTAGCAGCTCTTGGCTGTCCAATATCCATAGTTGCTTTACCTAGCTACTGCGAATTTTGACACTTGCTAAAGTGATGCTATGCTATGCTTTTGGAGCAGCTATTGCACACCCCTGATTATTTTCCGGTCGGGAATTGTCACAAACTCAAATTTTGGGTGCAAAGCATTGAGGTAATTTGGTGGAGGGCTGCTGTTCTACTGCATAGAAAAATTGTGAAAATGTTGACTTTGCTCCACAGACAAAGCATATGCGATTGATCCCGAATTTGTATTTGATTGTAAAACGCACACAAATTTTCAAAAGGGTGGTTGATTTGAAGGTTTTCTGCTTACGTATCTGCCGTAGCTACAGAGTTTCTTGGATATTTATAGAAAATCCCTCTTGCGTATTTATTGTAACTCATCAATTTGTTCTGTGAATTTCGTAATGGTTTCATAAATCTATACGACATATTTTTTTCTGCCTATTTTTAAAAATACCCATCATTAAATCTTTGCAAATATTCATTTTTGACAGAAATGTAGAAGTTCTTATAAATTCACAAAAATACTCGCAATCGCCAAATCAAAAAACAATAAATCAAAAAAAAAATGTATGACTTATAACGACGAAATATCTAATGAATATTTCAACTTGTTTGAATTGTGCAAACCAGAAAAAAACTCGCTGAAAAACCATGAAACATTAGTTTTATAAGTAATGAGAATGTATACTATTCTTTAAGTAATGAGAATGACAAAGAAAACGTTTGATTTTCGACCAAATGTCATTTTATTTTTCAATTCAATAAACTTTGTCCAATGGTATTCCGAATTTGGAATACCGTTGGGACAACACGATTTCTTCAGTCCTGCAAATTAAGCGTTCGTCTCAGCAATCACGTCCGCATTAGATATTAATTTTTCACGCGCAAGAAATTTGTCCGACTTCGGGAACAAGAAAAAGTAGTTGGGGGCTGCAGTGTGTAATGAAGTGTTCTTGTAAAAGAGCCAACCTTTTAATAAATCAATGATTCTTTTTATTTTTATTGAATAATTCGATTTTACAACTATTTTGAACAGTTACTGATTCTCTTTATTAGAAATATTACATGATATTGAGTGTGAAAATCTTAGTTCAAACTAAAACTAAACTAACTTCATTATTTCTAGGCAGTCGGTATTTTTTTACATTGCATGCTAGAAGTGTAGTTTTCAAACATTGTAGAAAAATCTATAGTGTCAAAATATAGAATTGTATAGCATAATATTCACTCAAAGGCTACATCTGGTGAATACGGTGCCCCAGGTGCTCAGCCCCAGATCTAGGGGGGACAAGCCGGAGCCCGTGCCCCGGGCAGCAAATTCAGAGGGCAGCAAATTCAAGCTTGGCAGATGAATACACTCCCTAGCATTTCCTTTTGACTAGGCGAATTTGTTTTATTTCCCTCTCTGGCGTTTCGTTCTTACCATTTGCGCCCTCTTCTGGTGTACCCCAAGGTTCTATAATAGAACCGCTATCATTCAACCTCTTCATCAATGATCTTCCTATTGTTCTATCGTCATTTTGTTTGCTCTATGCAGATGACTTAAAATTATTTCGGGTAATCAATATCTAAGACAATCATCTACTTCTTCATGATGATCTGAACTCTCTTACTGATTCGTGTAACTCTAGCTGCCTACCGTTAAATGTTTCATAGTGTTTTGCCATGTCTTATTGTCTGAAGTCCCAGAGTAATGCCTTTCCTTACTTACTATGTGAATCCGTTTTTGTCTTTGTGGATTATTTTACTGATCTGGGAGTAACCTTTGATCGTAAACTTAAATTTAATATCCATGTTTGTACCATTACTAATAGTGCCTCGCGGATTGCTGTCCTTGCTATACGTTCCTGTCACAATTCTTTTAGCATTCTTACATGTGTTAAGATATTTGTTACCCTTGTTCGTTTCAAACTTGAATACTGTAATTAAGTTTGGTCTCCTCGTTTTGCATATCTCTCCGATGCCATTGAATCTGTTCAACGGAGGTTCACTCGAACCCTACTCTTTAAATATAATCTTCCCTTCATGCCTTATGATGAACGCTTATCGCTCTTTAATCTCCTTCTCCTAGCAAAGCGCAGAGTTTACCTTGATGAATGCTTCCTTTTCAAAATTTGCCGTGGCCATCTGAATTCATCGATCGCATCTTTGATTAATGAACTGCAGTGTGAGAGGCAAATTAGGTCCTCCGTTGTCTTTGATGTACTATTTGCCCGTACTGATTCTTACTTTGATTCTCCTGTTTTGCCTCTATTACGTACCCATAATGGCCTCCAATTTGGTCCTCTTCCACACTATATTGCCACCTTTAAAAGAAGTATTCGCAGCACAATATTTGCTGATGATTAATTTTATTTATCTTTTTTGTCATTCGTGGCTTTGATTTTCATATTTTAAATTTTCTCAATTTTTTAGTACTAAGCTGTTCTGTTTGTAATTGGACTTTTTGCCTGTAAATGGATTGTTTGAATAAATAAATAAATAAGTAAATTATTGTAACTTTGTGATAACAGACGCGGAGTATAATATAGTAATAAATAAATAAAAGTAAAAATTGTTTATTCTTGACAACTAAAGGATCCACAGCGTGTTAGTAAAGGCCCCCATTCAAAAGCAGTCCATCAGTCCAAATGTCCTGCGGCCAGGCCAAAATCTCACCGTATGTGGGAGAACTCGGAAGGACTCGTGGGCTCAAGGAACCAAATTGGATTTCCAATCAAATCAAAGCCCATGGACTCAGCCCATAGGGCAATTTTTTGGCTCGATCGTGAGTGGGGGAATTGTAGGCCGAGTTTGGACAACCCATAAAATGGACTATCGTGTGTGTTGAAGCCTCAGTCCAAACAATGTGGCAGTATTGCTTCAATCGCTGACCTGTGACAAGCTTATTGACTGTTTCTGTGATTATTTTATTTAATCGAAAAATTAACATAATAGATAGTGGTGGCCATGATTTTGTTTTGGAAGTCATCGAATAATATAGGTCACATGAATGTATGTTATATTATTTCACCCAAAACCTGCGACCGCTTGCTAAGTACCGCAAAGTAGCGGTCAATCTTTCGTGAGGAGTGATAGTTAGTCTCATATTTGTATCCTTTCGTTTGATAAATGGGGTGACTAACTGTGGCAACGTATTATATGTCGTATCATTTATTCTTAAATAATTTTGCCAATCAAAAGGTACAAGTGTGAGTTATTTTACCAAATTTACGTGGCTCATTTGTTTCGGTTTGGCAAGTCATCCTATATGCCAATTCCTTTTTGGTTTTTGTTTCTTTATGCAATTGCAAAAAAAACTCCTCCATATACTTCGGATCCATTAATAGATTAAAAATAATTTTTTATTCAAATTTATGTTTATTGTTTTTTAAATTAATGAAAGAAAATGGAATGGACTGACTGGATCGAGGCTCTATCATGAGTGGCGAGCTAAATTGGACTTAAACCAAACGGACTCAAGCCAAATGGTCTCAGGCCATTTGGACTGTTCGTGAATGGAGGCCTTAAGACTTATAGTGGGTTATTATCAATAAAAATTCAAAGCACTTTAAATATAAACATAAAAGACACAGATAAGCCCACTTAAGTGTGCTGAGGGTGATTAAGGAAACGAGCTGATTTCCATACAAGGCACCTCCATGGTGCTGAAGTGAACCTATCAGCTATATTCTTTAGGATGTTGTTGGGAGTGTCCCGTGTTCTATCGATCAGCGATATCGATTTATTTTTGCAAATGACGGTTGCAGAGCCATCATTTCGGTACTCCACAAACATCTTTAATGCACTACAGAAGGGAGCCAATATCATCATCATTCTGAAGATATTATTGTATTGAAAGCGGAAGGTATCCAACGATCTTTTGGCATATTTGACTCACAGCTTCACAGTGTTCAAGCCATGGCAATATCCTTAGAAAAGTGTATTACCTCTGACTGCCAAAGCCCTGCGCTTCCTTTCAATATCAGCATTGCCTTTAAGGTCGTTGGCAATGATATGCCCTATAGTACTTTAAGCACTTAAATTATACCCACGTAGGCATTGATAGGACAACAATCGTGCTCAGTCGAGGCACGCGGTTACGCGGTGGCTGGTTCAGTTGCAGTGTGCAAGTGGAACGCTTTCACATTTGATGATGGTTAGCGTCCTTACGAAAAAGATGCAGCTATATTTAGACAGATCCTGCGTATTGTTATGGATGCCATATTATGTCTATTAAAAAACTGTCTTTCTTTTCGTGGATTCCACAAAACCCTTAGCAACCTCATCACATAATGTCCTCAGCCTGGTCAAGGGAGCTTCTTGAATTTAATTTTTTTCCGCTCCAAACATAATTCAATTCTTACACTTCAATTAGAACACTTAAAAAGGGACAATTATCATATTTATCAAAGACAATACAGAATGAAATTATTGACACAATAGCAAAAAAACAGTTAGAAATAGCATTCTTAATGACATCGAAGAAGCCAAATAATGCACAATAATGTTTTACTGCACTCCAGATATCTCGCATAAAAAACAAATGAGAAAGGTCATTTGCTATGTAAAAAAAAACTGGCGATGTGTGTGAAATAAAAAAAAACCTTTAATTTCATAGAAGCTGCTGGAAAGACAGGAGAGTACATTTGTCAGCAGATTATGGAAAAATTGACAATTGATGGTTTATATATTAGACAATGTCGTGGCCAATCTTATGATAATGGGTCCAATATGACTGGCATCTGTCACGAAATGCAAGCCAGGATTGCAGAAAAGAATAAACTGGCCGAGTTTAAACCGTGTTTGGCTCCCTCTGTAAATTTTGTTGATATCCATTCTGCCTCATCATGCCCGAAAGCAATAAACCTATTTGGAGTAATTCAAAGTGTAGATTGCTTTATTGTCGGTTCCAATACTCGATGGGATACTATGCAAAAATATGTTAAAACCAATTCAAAAGGAAGCAATCAGACAAGATGGTCAGCGAAACATGTCACTGTGAAAGACGCTTTAAATAATTTGCCAGAGGTGATGGAGTCTTTGAAGGAAGTTGAGCAAACTTTGCATGCTTCGGAAGCAAAGTATGAGGCAGGGAACCTCTTAAATGTTTTAAAGAATGTGAAAATTATTCTCAACTTGACGATTTGGGCAAATATTCTTCGCGAAATCAATCGAGTAAATATTTAAATTCAAAAGGAAGATATAATTCTTGCACGTTTCGTCTCTTTAATGTATGACCTGATGAAAACTTTGCAAGAAATGAGAGAAAATTCAATTGAATATTGGATAGTAGGAGCAAAAAAAGGTTTTCGGAAAAATTGGCATTGAATCTATTCTGCTGAACAAACGAATGCCGATGTGCAAAAAACAATTTGATAAGATGTGTGATGACGAACCACAAAGACTTCAACCTGTTCAACTCTTTGCTAAGGCAACAATCATGGTACTTGATCGAATCTTATCAGAAATAAAAAGAGGATTGATAGTGCTACCACGATGAATTTGAAATTTGCATTTCTCAATGACTCTGAAGCCTTGAATATGTCAACTCAAGCACTGCTTCAGCATAAAGCAGACCTCGGATGATAATATGAGCAAAATTTAAACACAGTTGAATGCTTTTTTACTCTACTTTTCTTTGGAGATATCAAAAATGCTAGGACTTTCAATCTCTTGCAACATATCTATACGCATGATTTACAGGATGCCTCTTTTAATGTTTGTATTGCTCTGCGAGTTTACTCTACGCTTCTTTTTCAATCCTCAAGCTGCGAATGAAGTTTTATCAAACTAAAACTTATTAAAAATTGTAGATATTGTAGAAATTATAGATCGTAGATTAATTCAAAGCGGATGGCCAATGACAAACACGGCGCACAGTGGTCTATTTCGCGAAAAAGGTGAACTTTATTCATGGGAACCACTAGATGTATGAAATTGAGTGTTTCTTGGGTTTTCAAACATGGGAAATCCATTTTTTGGGTTGTATCGGCTCCAACTTTTAGCAAAAAGTTTCCAAAAAGGGTAAAAATTTGGAAAATTTCACTTTGAGGAAAGATTTTTTTTTTATTAATAAACGAGTGTGACTTATCATTTCCATAGTATTTTTGCTGGCTGAACACGAAACCGCTGTCCAAATCCTCCTCTCGTGCCTCAATGTTGAGGAAAATATCATTTTTAGAATTTATCCTTGCTGACGCAATTTTTATCAATATTGCGACGTGATAGCCAAATTTCGGATCACATTCGTGACAACAGGCGAAAATGCTGTGGAAATGATTATTCAAATTCGTTTGACACAAATGATTTCGGACAGTATTATTAATTTGACTTGCAGTCCTACCCACAAAGTTTAATCGAAACAATTGTAATTATTTTGAATAAATTTTGTAATAATAATAAATCAACTAAACAAAAATAACATGCGGAAATCTATATACTTATTTGAAGTAGTAAAAAAAGCCTATCTACAGCATATAGCAAAACAAATATCGAATTTACAAATATTATCATTCATCCATGCATGTATATTTACAATTTTAGAAATTAATACCTGGCACGAAATTGTTTTGTACAGGTAAAAATGTATTTTCGATAATGTTGCTTTGCATATAATTTCGATACTAAGCATATACATACCTGAATCACTCTATGATCATACGAACACATTTCATATGAACATATTTCATTGAATTGAATTCAGAAGCAAGTTGGGAAATTTGATGATACTAAAGTACAGGTGAATGAGTAAATAAATGTATGAACAGCCAAATAAACATACGCCACTTGAAACTTTACCAATAATATAACAAGTAAGTGTATGGTTTAGAAACTATTGTTTTATTTATGAAATTTAACGTTGTGCTTATCTCAATCTCACGAGCTTCAACCTGGTACAAATGCTTGCTGTGCTAGTGCAAATGATAAGAAAATACTGCAGAGCACGCGGACTGGCGCAATAAGCGCGCAAAATGTTGCATTTTATGCAAGGTCGCTGAACTTTGAAAGAATTTTACGAGCGTAGCCGCAGCTAGCCGCAGGCAAACTAAGTTTGGATAGTTACTTTGGACTTTAATGAATACAACTAGACTTATTTCGTAACAACTTGTTGTGACCCTCTAAACTTAAAAGGGACTAGAAGTTTTAAACACCGAATTCCTATACTATCTGCAGTGTGAACACGATGAAAGGGGGGGAGGCTAAATCATCAATGTCTTTCATAGCTTAATAGCGCTGTATTACTCAAAGGTATTTTGATCTTCATATTCTTAATTTAAAAAATAGGTTAAAAGACAGATGCAATTTTTGGCTGTTTTCAGCACCTGTGCTCTTACCCTTAAACTTATGAAACCCAATTACCACCTCAAATGATGGGGGCCATATAGGACAATATTACCCCCAAGTTTCAACTTCATACTTAAAAGTCCATAATTTGAATTAAGTTCACCTTTTTCGCGAAATAGACCACTGTGCGGCGGTTCCAGCGAAGCGTTTCCCGAGAGGAAAACCGAGTCGGTTTAGTCGTGCGTTCATTTAGCATTGTGATGACACACACCGCGGGTTGGACGCCTCTCGATTTTGTAGGGCAAAACTAAACCGACTCGGTTTTCTTCTCGGGAAACGCTTCGCTACAACCACCGTGTTTGTCATTGGCCTAATTCATAAATGTTTGCCATTGCAATTGAAGACTCGTGAGTGGGCGAGGCCGCTTTGTTTTAATCGCTTCGTTCAATGTATACAGAAATGCAGCACAATACCCCTTGGTAATCCTATTTCCTTTCTCCAAATGGTCAATGAGCACCATGTCTTGCAAATCCCAAAAAAATGTTGCCATAACTTTTCCAGCCGATGGGACCGTTTTCGGCCTCCTCGGAACTATTTCGCCCACTTAAGCCCATTGATGGACTGTTGCTTCACCTCTGGCCTGTAGTGTTGAATCAAAATTTTGTCAATTGTGATATATTGTCGCAAAAAGTCTCTTGAATTGCGCGTAAACATGCCTAAGCACTCTTGCAAAACATTCATGCGAATGCGGTTTTGATCGATTACCCATTCTGCCAACAGGGCCCAGTAGCTCTACTCGCTAAGGCGTCAGGCCGAAAAGTGGCGTGCTACGGGGCCTGCGGGTTCGAATTCCACCAGTATCATGGCTGTAAGTGGGAATGCGTGTGGCTGTCTATGATGTATCAAATAGATATTGGCCGAGGCCAGGCGAGCCGAAGTCAGACGAGGCCGCCAACATGTGGATGGCATTTGACAGCTCGTCACAAATCGCTTTGGCTCGTGCCCAAAACCCATTCCGATCGGAAAGCGGACGAGCGCCTCTGACACCTGTCAAAGTCGGTTGTCTGGACCGTCCACACACTCGGCTCGCCTGGGCTCGGCCAATATGTATTTTCCACATGAGGGTGGCTAATGGGCCCAAACTGGTGGCCTAATGCTGGCCGCGTTCCCGGCAGCCCTCTTCACTACCATAACCTAACTTAACCCATACTGCCGAAAGCTTTACCATTCGCTAAACTTCATGCAAGCAACGTAGTAACACGACTTATCGAAATTCTTGCAACATCAGTAAGCTCACGCACTATCACTTGTCAATCCTGTGACCGCATTATGAATTTTGGTGATTTTTTCCGTAGTTGCTGCCATTTTTGGGCGACTTGAACCTGGCTCATCACAAATGGATGAACGATCACGCTCGAATTTTGCTACTCTTCTGTTTTTTATAGCAAACGATGACAAAGAGACTTTAAAAGTCAAATTCAGCTCATTTTTTTCCCAGTTGCCGTTAACCTTTTAATACGGAGGTATTTTTTAACAGCATGCATTTCAATTTGCTCAATTTGCGAAATTTTTTCCGACATGTCTGCTTGATTTGATCAGAACAACAACAACTAAACTACTTAATCAAATTATCTGAAATTTGATAGTATTTTCTTTCAAAGATCAAATATTAAGAGGATCATAAACTTTTTGCTTTATTGATCTCCCTTCTGTGTCATTCTCATTACTTATAGAGTATCCAACGGATAATAAAAAAAATTGCATGTTTTTGGTTAAATTCTTGTTCGTTAGAGGAATTTGTGACTTTTATTTTTAAAGTGCAGAGATTGTTAAACTCGAAAACCTAGAAGCAAAAGAGCCATAAGCAGGTAGGCTCTCATTTTCTGTATTACCGTCTAGGCTTTGTATGCTGGTTGGCGTTTGTAGTATAAAGCAAACAACAGGTACGGCCAAAACTCATTTCTCTTAAAAGATACGGCACCGAAGATTAGTTGGCACCAGAATGTCATGTTGAATGCAACGTACATGGCTTAATTCTATTGTGGTGGTAATTGTTAATAGCTGCTTCCACAGAAGTGTATCTTTTTGTCTACTAGGAGTGTTTTTGCTTATTTTTTGACAGTTGGTTAGGATATACCACTGGCTTTTTAGGACTTACGCTATATCATTTAATTATTTTCTTGTTCCAATCAACTGTTTTTTCTTCTAAATTTAGTTCAGTATAATAACACAGACAATTATAGTAAAAGACTCAAAACACCTATTGCTGAGATATATAAATCAACCAGTTGCCACACAGATCAGATTATATAAGTCATTGCCAAAGATCTTAGTCAGTGAAGTATCGCTCTGATCCTCAAGCTCTTTGAACTTCAAACCTGCAGCACCATTTGCTTAATGTTGGTTAAAGAGGCAGAAATATGGATAGCTTTCAGACCCAAATTAAGGAAATATCAATACTAGGCCTCAAAATATTTCAAACTCTCAGTTCTTGGTCATATGGTAACATTAATTTTCGATGCAACAGTGGCAGTCATGATTTTCTTTTAGCTTTTGATCATAACCACTTGAAAGTTGTTGATTCTTTCATTAACCAAAGATAAGGCAACCCGATATTTTTCCAGAATAATATCGTCAGTTCCTATCAACGATACAGTTTATAAAATATATTACACTCTTACCAAAAACTACCCTTGCAAGCTCAAAGTTAACCTTCGGAAGGTAATAGGAGTGACACGTCACACCATCCAGCGACATAATGGCTAATATCTTCTAAACTATTTTCATTCACGCTCTGGCATTTCACGTATTCTCATGTTACTACGTATGGGCTCAGCTACTGCTGCGCTGTGGCAGTGGCGAGACGTGGATTAGATATTACAGGTATGAATGGGGTGATGATTCACCCCTATTACTGTTTACGTATGTAGTTTTTGGACTAATGAGATTTTTTATTTTTGAGTTTTTCAGCACAAAACGGCTTTTATAAAGAAAAAGAACTTGAAGAGCTTATAAATATTGTTGCGGATGATTTGTCTGATACGGATGACCCTTTACAGTTAGAAGAATCTTCAGAAAATGAAGATAATTGCTTCGTGCAGTCTGAAGTGGATGGTGTCATTTCTGGTGATGATGAAGACGACATTCCGTTATCGCAGTTACGGGGTAATATCTTGCGGAGTAAAACAAGCATCTATGGTCAACAGAGCCACCTTCATGCAGCAGGACACTTCTACGTAATATTGTAAACAAACAACAAAGAACGTACAATTTTGAATCAGAGAAAGAAGTATTTATGTCATTGTTTTTGAAACCCTTAGAAATAACGGTAGCCTACACAAGCCAGAAAATTGAGAAACGAGCAAGTAAGTACAAAGATCAGCGTTTTGTACACAAAACAGTTGCTGTTGAAATGGAGGTTTTTATTGTTATGTTATTATTTGGTGCAATAAACAAAGACAATAGAAAAAGTGTACTTGACCTGTGGTCTCCCTTCAGCACATCACTTTATAATTCTATTATGCGTGACAGTCGTTTCCGATTTTTGATATTATGCCTAAGATTCGATGACAAGGATATTCGTGACAGGGAAGACAAATTTGCTCCTGTTCGCACGAATTGGAATATTTTCATAGATAAGTGTAAAATTTCATACGAACCTCACATTCATGTAACAATATACGAACAACTTCTTGGTTTTCGTGGCAAGTGCCCATTTAGAGTCTACATTCAATCAAAACCTGACAAATATGGAATCAAAGTAGTTGCTGTTTGTGACGCTAAAACTTTTTGTATGTTTGATGCCATCCCATATATATGCAAAGGTACCGAGACAAAGACTGCAGCAGATTACGTCCTAAAGTAAGTTGAAAGTTTCAAAGGATCTGGCCGAAGCGTTACTTATGATAATTGGTTTTAGTCTGTGCCACTTGCCGATACATTGGTAAAAGATTAAAATCTAACATCAATTGGATCTTTGCATAAAAATAAGCGTGAGATACCACAGACTTTCTTGCCAACCAAAACAAAGCAACCCATGACATCCTAGTTTGCATTCGATCGAGAGAAAACACTTGTGCCGGTACTCCTAAAGCCAATAAATCTGTCATATTGTTGTCGACCATGCATAATAAAAAAGACGGGAATCTTCAATCAAATAATCCTATAATAATAGACGATTATAATGCAACAAAGGGAGGGGTCGACACGTTTGACAAAATGATGCATAGTTATTCGACTGCTAGGGGTACTCGACGCTAGCCTCTTCGCTTCTTTTTTGGCATTTTAGATCAAGTTGGCATTAATTCAATGATCCTTTATTAACTTGCTAAACAACCTAATAAACCTGCTAATAAATACAGAAGCACTTTTTAGAGAAACCTTTCAGTACAATTGGCCGAACCTTCTATGAACCGTCGCTTAGCAACTAACTTACCAACTAACTTAGGTGGGTGCTAGGCAACTAACTTAGGTGAGTGCAAATATACGTGCGATTCTAAATGTACCTGAAGAGCAAATTACAGGAGAACCACCAACTTAATTACAGAAACAAGCAAGATGTGCACTATGCCCTCAAAAAAATTACAAAAAAGTCAAAATTACCTGCATAAAATGCCAACAGCCTGCATGTCCTCAACACAGACAAGAAACTTGTCTAAATTGTGTTAAATTCATTATTTTTCTTATATATTTTTATTATTTTTGCCAAAAACTGATTGCAATGTAAAATTTAGTGACACTAAGAATAATTAAAAGTAAGTTTCTAATTAAATCTGGTTTTATTCACCTATAAACTTAACTTATAGTAACAGGGGTGACTCATCACCCCTGTTACTATTTGAGCATGCAAAAATCATGTTACCTTCCGAAGGTTCAAATAATGCAACCTCCTTCCGCATTTACTTAAGTATTTCTTAAAGTAGATATCCAAAACTTGCTTGCCCTTCAAGAAACTTTTACACTTCAAGTATATGCTAAATCACATCATATTTTCATTAAGACTCTATCCTGAATAGCGCTGCCAGCCATTCAATTTTGTGAACCAGAAAAAATAAACATATATATTTCTCGACAGCTAGCAATCCAAATAGTAAATATGCAAAGCCACAACTTAATTTCGTTTTCAGCTGGGCAAACGACCATCAATAATTCCATCCTTCAAGATCTTTCCAAAGAAGTCTTATGACCTATCTCTACAACCAAGTTTTCATTTTGCCTCTTTATTGCGGTTCGGAAAATTTAACATCGAAACTTAGCCTTGGAACTTTGACACGCACCGAAAATGATATACTAAATATGCGAAAACTTTAATTACCTTAGGGTGTAATAACTAGCTAATCACAACGGAACGCGTCCGGGGTTGAACTTCAGCAGAAACGATTTACTCTTCGGTAGAACTATGTCTAAAATTCTGGCAATGACGCAGAGTACGATGGTGACTGCGATGACAATGATGGTTAGCTGACTGTTGCTTTTCTTCATTTTCCTTCTGTATCAGTATCTTTTGTGTCGTTAACGTTGCCCCTGCTGAAAGATATCAGTGAAAGAGACGGGAATTAATGCTGTAGTACTGGTATATCTTTGCTAGATGTAGTTTTGGGTATGTGCATGAATGGATTATAATGTAATGGTTGGTTCTCGAGTGATGTCACTTCCTCTAGAAACTTTATTGTCCATAGTCATAACTTTATGCAATGTATGCCAATAGCCCGCTAGGAGAGCAATAGTCAAAGGACATGGTATTTATGGTTTGCAAAAGAGTTTCCCCCTGAACGTCATCTTTTAATCCGTCAAGCTTTTCAGGAATGTTATACAAAGCTTGGAAAGTGTAAGGTCATAAAATGAAAATCTCCTTGATGCCTGTAATCCAGGAGAAATTTAATCCTGAAATTAGGATAAGGAATCAGTCGCACAGCGATTTGGGCTGAACACATAAGATACTTCCGTTTTCCGGAAACTATTCATGGCTTTATGTAGTTCGTGTGGGCAGTGAAAAGCGTTCAGGACGTGCCTTCTGTAGAGGAATTCCTGCTTAAATTGACTAGACATAATAGCTTTTGAGCGTATGGCTATGAAGAATGAACACAATTGCGTCAAAGATATGTAAACTATCAATGGGGATTCCAGTTTTAATCATACTTGAATGATCTACGCTTCATCCAACAATGGATGATTCGAAATATCTTCGATGTAACGCAAAAAACTGCTTCGAGCTCTTTAACAATTGAACCTTAATAGCCTGCGATATCAGTAAAAGTAAAAACTAAGACAACGCAAGTGAGCTTGGATGATTGACCAAATAGACTTTTATTTAAAACTGTGTATTTTTTGTTCGAATTTCAGCGCAGACGCTGGATTATGATTGCGAAAGTGAGCTCTTATAGCTTTGAGTAGACAGTTTTATCAAGAAACAACAGGTAAGTTATAATTAGAAACAATTGACGCACATTCAGATAGAAATAATATATCTGAATGTGCGACAAATATTTTAAAGCTTCCAAAAAGTTATATCTCACAGCTTTGCATGACGAAAGAATTCTGCTTGCAAAACTTGCTCGAACATTCAGTCATTCAGAGTGCAAAAGTCTAGCCTCCTACAAAAATTCTTCTTCAGTTTGAATTTATCTCTCACCATTGTGATCTTTTTATTACTCATCTTCATCCAGCTGATTGCATTACCAAGATATTCATTAAAAGCTCCTTGCTCCCTAGAAAAACTAATAACCGCTGAGGTCGAGGTCGAATTTTCTAATTATTTATCTCGGAGCAGCGGTTGACGGAGTTGTCTCGACTTTAGTTTGAAATAAAATGGACATTTTCGCCGACTACCACTAAATTGGCTCCCTGTCACGTTAAAAAGTCGCTGCGCAGCGTAAAACTTCGCCAACCGTACGATGATTAGAAGTAAAACTGAGCATCAGCAACGCTTTTGTGACATTGTTATTCATTTTCGCTGATTCATAGAATAAAATCAGCAGTATTGCCACGTTGGGCGCTTTTTCGTTAGGATGTTGTCCTATCCCCTTTTATCGCATTATTGTCGCTGAGTTAGTTGTTTTATAAAAGGCTAATTGAATTTTACGTTTTTCGAAAGTTTTCAAGACGACGATGATGCGGCGTTGATGATGATTTCTTCAGAAAATTTACGGTATGTTGAAAATGAGTTGCCAGGACAGAACTTGAGTTAGGAAAAGGATGTTGGATGTGGTGAAAGTAAGGAAGACTAATTGATAGAATATACTTTTATTTGATGATGGTAGTAAAGTTTTGATCAAGAAATCATTAGACAAGGCAAAGTAAAAGAACATTCTCGAGCTGATGAGGTTTAACAAGGAAATTATATTTTTCTAATGGTGAATATCGAAAAAATGATGGGACCTTCTTCAGCACTTATTTAACTTTATTCACGTCGAAGATACCAATTCAAAATGGTTTTTCTTAGTTCAGTGGCTAAAACATGAGTAACGTGAATTCATACTCCGAAATTTGAGCACTAATTTGTCGCGACAGACCTAGGAAAATAAGTGCCATTCTGGCGACTCAATAGCTGCATTCCCCTTCGAATTTTATTTGCATTGCTTATTATTTTTATGAGTTCCTGCGCTTCTAAACTGTACTAAGGTTAGATAGTCAGAGCGCGTATCAAAGAAAATCCCTGATAATAGTTACATTTTTCAACATATTGACTCTTATCAATGAAAACATCCAAAAAACACTATCACACTCTCTCATTTTTCTTTCCTTATTTCCTATCTCATTAGAATCATCCGAATACAAAATACCTGCCGTCCTACGTTGAATCATAAGAACCACACAAAATCACCCACTCTACAACCGAAAGTCCTTGGCAATTCATTTCAGTGAACGCAATATCTTTTCGATTTCCCTGAGAGCATATTTGCCAAATGGAATTCCATCGCTTTCTCATCTCATTCAATCTGCTCATAACCTACAATCCTAATCCGAAATTGTTTCTATAGCATTCACATTTTTCAAATTCCCTCGCAAACCATGATACAAAGCCAAAACAAACGAGCATAGTGTGTGTACGTATGTGGATTTGTTCGTTCCGGTGTTTACGGGGGAGAACTGCTTCTGCTGGAGTCTGATAAATGCCACTTGGGGACACCCAGATGTGCTTAAATATATTATTGTCGTTCGTGGTGGCTGGTTCGCTTGTTTGTTTGTTTGGTTGCATCGTACGTTCTCATCAGATATGTGAAAACAAATTTCCTTCCAATTACAATAAATGACAAATGAACGAGTGGCATCGTATGCTCCTATAGTTGTTCGTATAGCTCTTACTGGAATATATGTCCTGGTCGGCGGAACAATATGGCAGAGCTAGCTGGCATAAGAACCGGAAAAAGTGTTTTTTTGATCTGTTTCATATTAGTTATGGGCTACAATTATGTAGCATGGCGTCTATAACTCACACAGATGAGCAGTCCACATGTGGCCAAAATCAAGAAGAAAATCCAGATATGATGAGAATATATATCCGTGCTATAAAATGATGTTTGAGTACGTCTTCAAATAAAAACCTTTGTAATTTCAGGCACTTTGGCCGAATAGACATGAACGACTCGATTCGTCCACGCAAGCAGTTGATGCAATAAAACCAAAGTTCTATTTCACAATTTCGCCACGGGCATTCAGTTTAAGGTTAGCCGTGCCCTTCCACACGTAGAAACTGCGTACGACTGACATATTATCTAGTCACAGAAATAAAGAAACCGTCATAATCTTACACTCGCTCCAGAAATTCCTCCAAGAAAAACTCACTCACATATTCTCTTTCATGATTTATTGTCACGAAACTAGAAATGATACCACTGAACTACTTAATTCTATTCCACCCGAAATCTGATACGTTGCCATCATCCTCATCGTCAGCAGGATTAGTGTCGTTGTCATCACCACTAAAAGTCAACTATGCTAGGACAAAGTAGGTAATCCGAGCCAGGATACTAACAGGACATCATCTTGAATACACGCTCCTCCCGAAAAAGACCACATATGGACATTGGCTTAAGCACGTTGTGCTTTAGCGGCTTATATGGTTCACTTGATCCTTATTGGATTTTTTCCGCTTTTCTCCCGGAGACAAACCCGACCATATATCAAATGCGGTAGTAGGTCGTTTTCGTCGTCATCGGTAGCTCGAAAATGATTTATTTTAATTACAACGAATACGATGTGTGATGATGGTGCCAATTGTGGCTAACTAGCATGGACCGCCTGTGGAGAAACCAGTGAATGTACCATCAGTGTAATTTAACCGCTGTGCAATGGGATTTTTTTGGCTGTTGCGCTAGGGAGCGTCAGAGAGGTTTATGCGGTTGGCAATGTGAACGGGCGGAAGTTTGATGGTGCTTAGTGAGTTTGAATCGGGAGTGAAAAATCCTAAACAAATCAGTAGGTTTTTAAATGAAGATTGATAAGAAATTTGACAGTTCATCAAAAAAAAAAATTGTGTCTTTCCGAGCATCTGAGCTAAATCTATTTCAATTTGTATTTTACAGGCGCTGAGAACTCCGCAGCGGTTGGAGTTGAACCAGCTTAATGAACTTTAGAAATGTCTCAAATAGTGTTAGCATTTTGAAAGTATTATTTGGGTCAACAAAATATTATTTTGAAATTTTACCTTTATTTATCGCTGTCTTTTTTCGGTTTAAAACACTTCAAAGCCATCTTTTAGAGTATCATTTAATAATACAAAATAAAACCAAAATTTATAAGTATTTTCATAGTGATGGCAATGGGGAAAGTCATTTGTAAAAAATGTATTAGCTGTAAAAAATACGAACGGTTCGAACGTAATTTATATATGTATACTTTTGTTTATTAAAGCTTTTTTGAATTTATGATTTGAATTTATTTATCAAGAATTTGACTAACATGAGTTATATAGGTCCTTAATATTTCGATTCTGTAGGCATTCAAAACAATTTTTTCCCCAATAGTTTACCAAGTTTTGATTTTTTTTCTATAAAACTGCGAAATATTAGATGTTTTATAGCATGTGGCCAAAGTTAACAGAAATCTGCTTACGATTTCAAAGTAGTTGGCTGCGTTAATTATCCTGCTGAAAATTCTGGCAGGTTGAAGACAAATTTTTCTTTGGTTTTCAAACAAAATGTTTTTTCAATTCGAATCTATTCTTTGGAATTATGAGAAAAACGTATGGGACGATGTATAACCTTTCCTTGATGTAAACATGTAATTTGAGAGAAACCATCAACATTTTTAAAAACTGCTCTTATAATCCCAACCTTACACCCATGTCTCCTGCAGCTTCTTTTTCTCCAACTTCACCCGCAAACATTCCTATCCCGGCATATAACCGACTGTCACACAGACTGGACTTTAAGGAAATTTTCGTCACAACTAATTGGTATGTCATGCAGATGTAAAAGTGGATTTGTTCAACATTTGTCACAAATTTCTGATCGTTCCTCATCGTAGTTTGTCATTTTGGCTTATTGGTTCGAGATTGGGCTCACCAGCATATCACCATCAGGGTTTGTGATTTGTTAGTGAAATTCATTTTTCATATCCTATACTCAGTGATACAGCAACGATTTTAGGAAGTAGTTAGTCGGTGCAATTAGTTGCACTTGAATTTCAGTTACATGCGATGTGGTAACAGTATGATTGCGGTATAATGGGGTAGTTTTTTTCAGAGTTTTATGATTCCTGGTTGTGTGATTAACGTGATTTATGTGACAAGAACTTACACATATGTGATAGAGAGGTAGAAATTTGTGGTTTATTTTAGGAGGAGATGGATGCTGATGATAATGAGCAGATGAGAAGCTGGTGCGCATTTGAGGATATGAAAAAACCAGCATAAGAACTAATTGGACGGGGTCGCAAAATTTGTTTCATATTTGCTAAGTACACTGGTTCACATTATAGATTATATGTACGCAGTAGAGCTTTATGCTTTCAATTATGCTTCCCGGATGCAAAAAGTTAAAAACAACTCAAAAACAAACTGGTTTTGAAATCTATAAATACAAGAAAGCGAAAAAATTACCTCGGTTTTACTATTTTCACATATTTACTTTCTGTCAAGACAGATGAAAACCATGCAGTTTCATTACTATTTTAGCACATAAGCGCCATGCATTCGTTTTTTTTTTCTTTTTACTAATGTTCGAAGAAGAACATTAGTATTAAAATCACTTTGGCCAAAAATTCATATTTCTATACATATATATATACACTGGTGGACAGCTAAATAGAACACTTGCATTTCTATCAAAGAAAGGGCATTTTTTCAGTTTTTAATGAAACAACTGATTTTGGACTTATGTATTATTTATTGAAACTATAAAAGCTTATTTAAAATGTGAAATGATGACTGTATTTGTTTGTTAGTAAAAATATATAAACACACTAATTAAAATACGCGTGGCCACATAAATAGTACATAAATTTGCATTGCAGTAAAGTTATAAACAAAATATTTTTAAGCAACCGTATAAATAAATATTTTGTTGAAAATCCTTTGTTCTTAAGCACAGCTGAGCATCGCCTTGGTAGACTCTCCACTAAAGTTTGACAGCGTTCGTTAGGAATAGATCTCCAGGCGATCTGAATTTGGTCCCACAATTCAGCAGCTTTTTTAGTTTTCACCCTGTTTATGTAAGACATCATTCCACAGGTTCTCGATCGGATTTAGATCAGGAGACTGGGCGGGCCATTGTAAAACGGGGACATTTTTATCACTAAGGTAACTCTTCACAAGACGAGAAGTGTGCTTAGGATCATTGTCTTGCATAAAACGCCATATCAGTGGCATATTTTCGTCTGCAAAGGGCATGTGGTCCTCAAGAATTCGTTTGTAGACGTGTTGATCCATTTTCGTGCCTATCTTGATTATTGGTCCCACCCCATGCCAGGAAAAAGCAGCCCACACCATCACATATCCGCCACCATGTTTAAGAGTTTTCTGTGTGTATTTGGGATTGAGTTGTTGGTTAGGTGGACGCCAAACACACCTTTTCCCATCTGATCCGTACCTGCAAAACTTGGATTCAGCACTCCACAGCACATTTTTCCAGAAACTTATCGGTTTGTTTAGATGTTCCTTTCCAAACGATTTCCTCATTTTTAAGTTCTTCTTTGTCACAAGTGGTTTTTTTTTTGAGCGATGCATCCTCTGAAATTTTTTTCTTGCAGACGCCTTCTAATTGTTCTATCTGACACAGAAATATTGCTTTCATTCAGAACACTGCTTTATATCGCTTTGGAGCTCGAAAAGGGGTCGGCGAAACTTGCTCTGTATATAACATTATCCTCTTTTTGTTGTTGTTTTTCTTGGCCTTTTAGCTCTCGGAACGTTTTTGGCACTGCCATAGAGCTCCTTATGACGTAAAGCATTGTAAACTACCATCCGCGAACACTCCAGCTGCTTGGATATTTCCGTAATTGTTGAACCTCTGTCTTTCATGTTGTAGATGATCTCACGCTTTTCTTCGGAGCAATGTGGCCCTCTTCCCATCTTCAAAAGTATTTCTTTACATTTAACTTTTTCAAAAACTAATGTTAACTGTTCTTACTTTCAAATAAATTTGTTATTATTCAAGAAAATTCACTTCGACTCACTAAAACCAAGCGTGTACTATTTAGGTGACCAGATAAAAACACTTGCTTTTACACTGAAATACGCAATGCAATGGGAAGATGCATTGCGTATTTTATGAAGATGCTCAAAACTAGTTATCACATATGTGAGCATGCGATAAGAAATGTAAACATTCGATTCGTCGCTGCATGTTTCCAGGAAATTTAAATTGAACAGCCTGCGAGGATAGTGTTCTATTTAGGTGTCCACCACTGTATATATATATATATATATATATATATATATATATATATATATATATATATATATATATATATATATATATATATATATATATATATATATATATATATATATATATATCATCAAAAAATTTCAGTGAAAAAATCTCAGGAACGCGCCATCCGATTGAACTGAAATTTTCAGGACACATTGGTGTATATAGAGAATAGTGGCAGGTTTCAGAAATCTTTAATCCTTTGGCGCCGGCGGCCATTTTCGTGATATTTTTAATATACCTATTATTCCGTACACAAATAAGTTTTGCAAAAATAAAGTTAACAAAATAAATTCCGAACGTGTTTTACATGTCAATCGGATAATGTTTTAGAATTTTTTAACCCCATGTGTGCGCTGGGTGCTTAAAAAGAGAACGGGAAAACTTGAAAATTTTTAAATTGCGATAACTTTTGACAGAGCTATTCAATCATTACGAAATTTTCAGGACATATTGGTATTATTTAGTTGTAAATTCGTGTAGCTTTTGATGAGCGCGCTGGCAACCCTGAAGGTAGGGCAGACACTGAAAGTGAAAACCTCCAAATTATCGTCTCTCTCGAAAAAATGCCGCTTCTTCAAAAAAAAGCCATTCATATGTAAATTTCGTGCTTTTTTTATATAGACCAAAAAAAATTTGATATGGTATAACGGGCACGCCTGGTAACCCTTGCCCAATTTACCTATATTTTTAGCATCAAAAACTTCTGTTCACGGAAACTCACGATCCAATGAGCAGAATTAATTGAAATTTGCAGGCTGTATTGGTCTTAAATAGGACCAGATTTGATAGAAGTAATTATGAAATGCGGGAGATTCTGTGCCAGTGGTCCCATCTTGAAAAATCACTAAAAAATTCTGATTGAATCGTTCGATTTTGGCGAAATTCACACAGTAGCTGGACCTTATTTTAAATCACGTTTGGTAGAAATTTGGTTGAAAAATTCGGTTTGAGCTGCCAGCTATGATAATTTTGGTGTCTTAAATTTAAAAAATAAAAATTTGGAAGTGTAAATATTCAAATCATCGAATATCCTAAAAATGTCCGTTTCTTACAATAAAACCAATCTGTATACAAATCTTATGCTTGATCTACACGTTCAAAGTAAAACTTTGGAAATTTCATGTCGGACAAGAACGGTAACCCTTTCCCAGTTAACCTAAATTTTTAGCATCAAAAACTTCTGTTCACGGGAATTCACGAACCAATAATCAGATACTATTGAAATTTACATAATGCATTGGACTTAAATAGAACCAGGTCTGATAGAAGCGATTTTGAATTGTGGGCAACTCTGTGCCAGTGGTGCCATCTTGAAAAATTACAAAGAAAAAAACTGCTTTTTGCCCTATGAAATGTGAATTAGTAACCAGATTTTCATGAAATTGACACAGTAGCTGCACCTTACTTTAGACTCTGTTTGGTAGAAATTTGGTGGAAAAATTCGATTGGCGCTGCCAGTTATGGTAATTTTTGTGTCTTTGGTTTTGAAAATTCTCTCAGGAAAATAAAACTTTTTGCCCTATTCCAGTGCAGTCATGAAATCAATACGAATTTCATACAATTAATGGAACCTATTATAAGCATTATTCAGGCCAAATTTGGTTGAAAAGCCTCAATAGGGTTACCAGCTATTGTTGGTTTTGTGTTTGTTTGCAATATCTTTATTAAGCAGTTTTATCGTAGAATTTTCAATTGCTAATGATATTGTAGTGACAATAAACAGCAAATATTAAGCTTTCGATTATTTGAAAAAACTCGCTGCAGGTAACCCTAAATTTCTTTATACTCCTATAACTTCGAATGTAATATAACAACGTGAAGCAGATGTGATATATCCTTGGCTTTGATACTTGGCTTTGATACTGGTTGCCAGCACGAGTCGGTTGTGCTACTTTTGTATAAATAAATGCTTACAGTTAGTATTCATACCGGAAACATTTACAATGAAAATAAATAACCGATGTTTCAATTCACAAAGTTCTGCCAATTTTTCGGATCGCAGCCCCAAACACCAACTTCAGTTACAGTGCTGCAGGCACTGAGCATTTTCTTCATTGATGTTATATGAGATGCTGCTTTCAAAGTTTGGTGAAATAAGCAACTGATAACGAATATAATTAACAAGTGTTTTTCTTTCATAAACTTTGAAGCCCATGCCAGTGGTAATATCTGAAACCTTTCCACCATATGAGTTATAATGCATTCTTGAGACCAAAGTGAAATGTGGCATTTGAAACAGTTTGGCCGTAATAAGCAGCTCATGTGGTGGAATATGCACTCAAAACCTGCACGATTCTTCCACTGTTCTTCGAACATTAGTGTTTCTAGCGGTTCAGGTGCGCTAGAGTTTTTTTTTAAATATGAGACCGATAAACGCATTTAAGCTCGTTTTGTTATTCCTGCAGTTCTATACAAAAAAATACTTCTATGTTTTGAAGAAAAATGAACACATTATCAAAGAAAATTGATAATGATTCTGCGCCAAAGAAATATTTATTCAATCCAAAGAAAGAAATTTCTTCATTTCAAATAACTGATTTTGAACTTGCCCTGAGTAAAATTTGGTATAGTTTCAAAGAAATATTTACTCAATCGAGGGAAAGGAATTTATTCATTTCAAAGCACTGATATTGCACTTGCCCTGAGTAAAATTTGAGAGAGTTTCAAGAACATCTGGCATCTGGCATAAATCGGTTCACGTACAATCACCGAAGTTAAGCAGTGCTGGGCGCGGTTCTACTTAGATAGAGGACCGCTTTGAAAGCATCGCATGCTGTTGGCACGCCAAAAGGGAGTGAAAAAATAAAAAATAAGTAGACAAAAATAGTAATTATCAATTTGTCCTTTTTTTAAGTCCCACATTTTTTTTCTTATTTTCTGAAGCGCTAGTATTATTTATGCCTAGTTGCCACTTTCAGCTATAATGTGACACTTAATCCATTGATTAAGTGTCATAGGACAACTGAAGATGAACAAAGTGAACCATGACCCGGCGCAATTCGAACCCACGAGCCGTAGATCGCTGCTTTGGACTGACACGTTAGCGAGCTAAGCTATCGACCCTTTATTTGTGTAGAGGAAAAGTTGAAAGAAGTCTTAAAAATTATCAATTTTTTCCTCGAATATTGAAGCGTGGTTGTTTTTAAAACATGGAAAAAAAGGTCGTGTTGTAGATATAATTTACTAAATTCATAAACATAATTTACAAGATTTGAGGAAAATTACTTACTTGAAATAAGATAAAGCAAAAATTGTACTCCGTTGAATGTAAGAAATTTTTACATGATATGTATACAAATTACTGATATCAAATAAAAGTTTATTTGATTTGTGGAAGATTTCACATTTCGTAAACAAGTAAATATTTACTTTGATTTTCGGAAACATATTTTTCTGAGTGTACACACGTCGTCGAATTCATACCTATCAAACTTAAATAACTTGGCTAAAATCAAGCAACATCGGTATTCCTGCTCTCAAACAACTACAAAGGGTCGTAGAAAAAGTTTTGAAGCTGGCGTTACTTTCTCTCAATATAATTTATCAGCAATATCCTTAAACTATGAGATAGGGATCTACTGCCCACGGGCTCGAATCTCGCTGCTTGCTCATGGTTGTATTTGTTTGTCTTGAAGACGGATATTGGGCATAATACCAGTCCTCCATTAAGTAAATATCACATTATGACTTTGGTGGTGTCCGGGTGTAAAGCCAGCGATTTAGAAATTAAAAGTGCAATGCAAATATCATTAAATCAAACAGAAACGCAGTACGCAAACTAACTGGACATAATGCTATGTGGATATCACATTGTACTGTGAGTATTATACGGCACAATAAAAGTTTGATATGCACTGTGGGCAATGAGCTATTTTGCCCATCTGTATGAGTGAGCAAGGCTCTTTGCTTGTCATAGGTCACTAGAAGAATCCTATAAAAGCGCCGTAAGCATCGGAAAGACATTCACTCTCTCAATTTTCCACTTGGAGGAACAGAAAATGTCAAAAGAAACAGAAACCGACTAAAGCGAGGCTGACGAATAAGTGATGTAGGAACCAAGATTTGTTTCTTGAGTCTAATCTCAATTTTACAACCGAGAGATTTAACCAAACGTCTGTCAATAGAATATTTAACTGTTACTGCCTGCTGTAGTTCCCGGTATAATGACAGAAAGAGAGAGAGAGAGAGAGAGAGAGAGAGAGAGAGAGAGAAAGGTTCGGGTCGAGTGCTCGAACAGTACGAATGTTCGAATCTCGCCAGCAACGTGGTTGTATTTGTTCGTCTTGAGTTTTCTCAACAGCCGGCGACTGGGTATAATACCAGCGCTCCATTAATTAAGTGTCACATTAGCTTTAGTGGTTACTAGGCATAATAGCATTAGCGCTTCATAAAATTTATAAAAAAAATGTTGTTGTCGCTTCAAAAGCTAATCTCCTGAGTTTTGGCTTTGTAAAAAAAAATTAATCATTGCAAGTTCAATATTTATTTGAAGTCAAAAATATTGCTTTGCCACGTGATCAATATTTTTCCTTACTTTTTCTTTATTTTTTTTTACTTCCTTCAAAGTAATCCACGCTTGTGATATAAAAGGAAGGAGAATATTCGCGGGCTAACGACTTGCGATGTTTCAAGCGCTCCCCCATCTAAGTAGTAACCGTGCCCAACACTGCTTTACTTCGGTGATCGTACGAGAACCGATTGATACCAGTGTGTCTTTGATTTATATACAGCAAGATTTCCTTGAAACTGTACCAAATTTAACTCAGGGCAAGTACAATATCAGTTCTTTAAAATGAATAAAATCTTTTCTTTTGACTGAGTAAATATTTCTTTGGTGCACAATCATTATCAATTTTCTTCGATAATGTCTTTATTTTTCTTCAAAAAGTGATTAAATATTTTTTTGAGTGCAAATATTTGTTTAATCTTTATAACCATGAATATATATTTAGTTGGCATTCGAAGACACCTTTGGTATTTCTTGCCAAAATTTTCCTGCTATATCATCTTTTAATATTTTTAAATTTTCTATCAATTAATTTTTAAATAAAGGTTAAACATAATCTGTAAAATAAGAACGTGGCTCACCACGATGGCGGACGATGGTACTGACATCACCGAGTTGGAAAAAGAGCGAGAGTACTTCGTGGAAAAACAGAACAGTAGCTCGGAAAACTCTGTAAGAAGTTTAATGCAGATGGTCAAAAAAAATTCTTTCTGGAGCTTCGCGAAAAATGCAAACTTAAACTGCGTTGGTAAATAAACCACAGAATAAGAGGTCACCGTCCTTGAAATCAACGCGGATGAAACCACAATTGAAGAGAAAGAGAATAAATCCGTTAAAAAACACTAACGAAGCCCGGAGTAATACCGTTGGTATTCGTAGCTCTCAATTAGCTCCTGAGTCAATTGATGACCCTTCAAATGCACCGAGTCAAGAATAAGGATTAGTCTCAATTTTTCCTCATTATCACCCATGCTTCCAAAAAATCTACGGTAGTTAAATCGACTAGTTCTCCTGCCACTTCACCTTCACTCCAAACTCCACGAAGAATAGTTTCGACCCCAAGTCGAAGCCACCAAGGAAATAAGTGACCAGATTGCTCTTTTATTATGCGCTAAGCTGGAATCTTTATGAAAGCTTAAGCTTCAGGAGCCGAGGATAATTAGCCTTAACATAATAACACTTTTTACTTGGAATCTTGGGTCATAGCAGTGACTTTTCGAAATTTCGAAAGCAAAATCTATACCTTTTTTCACATACACACCACAGACCTTTAGGAGCTCACACTTCTTACGACGAGAAAGGTGTTTCTGCTGAGCTAAAAGAGTTCTTAGGAGAGCAAATTCTCAGCGTGAGGTCGTTTTTTGCTGTTCACTCGCGGAAAGAGGCAAAGAAATTGAGGATGTTTATCATCAAATTTGCCTTTGTTCATGCAAATGTTTTCCTTAGCAGCAAATGTTACTGCACCAGCGGAGCCAGTGAGACCGCTTGGAAAACAAAATGTATTGCTGCGTTACAACTGCTAACGCCACGGATATGCCGCATCCAACGACGGCCTTCGTACACGCTGTGTCAACACTGAAAAAACACATAGCGCCAGACGCCATAGTTTATAGACATCTGGCGCCATGTACATAGTCGATTTGGGGATTGTGATAAAATATAGCGCCACACGCCATAATACATGGCGAAAAGTACAAAGGAGCAGGCGCTTTGCGAATAGCCCTCCACGCCATGTACTATAGTCCTCCACGCCATGCACTATAGTCCTCCACGCCATGCAGATGGCGTGGAGGACTATAGTACATAGCGTGGAGGACTATAGTACATGGCGTGGAGCACTAAAATAGATGGCGTGGAGGACTATAGTATATGGCGTGGACGGCTATAAGCATAGCGTCTGCTCCTATGTGCTATGGCTGGTGGCGCTATATTTTATCACAAATCGACCATTTACATGGCGCCAGATGTCTATCAATTATGACGTCTGGCGCTATGTGTTTTTTCATTGCATCTGATGTGGAAAATACATATTGGCCAAGCCCAGGCGAAAGCTGGCGAGCCCGAGTGTGTGGACGGTCCAGACAAGCGACTTTGACAGGTCTCGCCGGCGCTCGTGCGACTTCCAATCGGAGTGGGTTTTGTGCACGAGTTAACGCGATTTTGTAACGAACTGTAAAATGCCGTCCACAAGTTGGCGGTCTCCTCTGACTTCGGCCAATACATATTTGCTACATGAAGACGATCCAGTTCGCATCCAACAAAAGGCCACGAGTCTTCTCAGCTCTGAGCATCTGAAGGTAGAGCAGTTGATGATAGGTGATGGAATTCACCTATCATCAACTGCATCATAGACCATATCCTCTCCGATACTCAAGAAGCTTGCTGACATTTATTCATCTCCTCACATAGTATGGCTTCGAGTTATAATTGGAGTGCCATGAGCCATATTACATGGCTCATGGCACTATGTAATATAGCGTGTGGGGCCATAATTTATGTGCCATGTAATTATGGCGCTCGGAGCCATACTGCATAGCTCAGGGTACTATGTACATAGCGTGTGGGACCATAAATACTGCGCCATGTTACATAGGACGACGCGCTATGTAGATTCTGACATTATGGCACGGGGCACCATATTGCATAGCTCAGAGTACTATGTACATAGCGCATGGGGCCATAAATAATGCGCTATGCCACATAGCTCTGGGCGTCATGTGGATTTTTTTCAGTGAAGTGGGACAAAGTATAAGCAAGCAAAAAATGTGATGAACGAAAGGGGTCTGAAACAGTTTAAACTGCAAGTTTAAACTGCAGTTTAAACTGCAAAATGAATGACCACCCAGCAAGCTACAGGAGCTACTGTAGGACCACCCAGCAAGCTACAAGACAAGAAAATAGAAAAGCGCCGTATTGCTAACGAAGTAGAAAAAGCACGCAAAAGTAATTTCGTAGCAACAGTGGTACGTAACACTGTCGGACCTTGTGTTGCATGTGCCAACCACTTTGTGCCAGAAAATTAAAAAGTCGATGCGAAAAAACCCGCTACTCTTCCAATTCAAGCAACTAGTTTGACTATGAATATGACACAGCCTGCCGAAATTTTTTTCGCTTTAATCTTTTCGGCCTTGGTGGATCAAATCTAGGATGTTATCCTAAATTTTATGAAGCTCTCATGTCAATCTGAGAAACGAGATGCCTTTACTTTGCTCACTATTCATCTAGTTTATAATGCGTCCTCTTAAGTTCACAACTTTAAGTATCGTTACCTTAGCTCCCATCTACAAGAGGAACTTCATCCAGGAATATCTGTACCATGATATTCTTTTCTCAGCGGACACCAAGCTCAAGTCTCCCCATTGTGCTACCATGAATGACTACAAAATGATTTGTCAGTACAATTCATAGAACCCAAATTTCTCTAACCTGGCAACCACACTACTGGTTAAGGAGCGGATTGAAATTTAATGATTCTTGATCCTGGGCGTAAAAGCTTCGAAAGTGATCCGCATTAATTTTCAACTAGGGATTGACCAAATTGTATTTGTTGGCTCATATTAATTACTCCTGGTTTCAATAGTTCTGTCCTGGCTCAGTTTCTCAATCGTATACTCCCGATGCATCTACACTTAATTTGGTCATCATCGGGGATGATTTCAATGTTTGGTCGCAATTATGAGGTAATTGCACTGATAATTCCTACGGCGAGACCATACGAGAATGATTAATGCAAAAAGCAGGCCTTATCAAACTTACTTTCCGTCGTTCTTCATCTATTATTCATTTTTTTCATGTGTTTCTGAACCCGGTAGGCTCTTTTTTCTCAATACAGCACATATGAATGCAAATTACAAGATGCTGAACCTTATCATCAGTTGATCCAATTGTACAAACAATGTCAGCATGGCCTAGTCTTCTTAATTTGCTGACCCCAAACTATTCATCGCCTACAGTAAGATCAGCTGGGAACAATTCGTAACCGATGTTGAAATTCAAGTTTGACACATATTGAACTCAAGAAATCGAAGTTGTTCTCGACAAGTTCAATCAAATCACGTTCTCAGTCATTGAAAAAATCCGTAAACTTTGTTCTCCATGATTTACTGTACGATTAGATTCATATCTCGCGAAAGTCTTTCAAACGACGTATTACTCGAATCTACCACAGATATCTCAATGCAAAAACCAACAAATAAAGATACACTTATGCGTTAATTAGACATCCTCATCATAGTCAAGACCAGAGCCCATTTCAGCAAGAAATTCGAAGAATGTCTTCCAAAAATAGTCTCTGTCATATATATGTTTCAGGAAATTAATAAAACTTCAGGCCGTAAAGATATAGATGTAATTTCACTTCTAACCGCAATTCACACTCTGATTATAAAGCGTCTACAGATGCTATTGCTGCTCCCTTGCTTCTCATCTGGCATAGTGAGAGAAAAAAAACTCTGATCCCAATTTCACCGCAGTCTCTAATTTTCGGCAAGAAAATCAATTGTTTACTCTATGTGGATTCTGTCCAACAAATCTTTCTTCCAATCCCCAAGACCATCGTAGATTCGTGAATAAAGAAATTCTTCTAATCCTGGAGTTGATCCTTCTTAAGGATAAAATATATAATTTTAACTTAAAAATACTCCTTACTTGTTTCTTTTAGCATCACTCAGATCTATTCAACTCTGCATAAACATTAGCTATTTTCATGGATATAATTTACTCATAAAGGTTATTGATTTGTGATCACGGTTCCCTTCTTGTCTATAATCGCATAGACAACGTATATCGTCTCTAAAGCTTATCAAAGCAGAGAATAATTGATACGGGAAACTCGATCGTTTTGCGGAATAAGCCTCCGAAAGCAGAATCAAATTGGAATTGTTTTTGCGGGATGATTAAAATTGAAAAAAAAATTTTATTTATCTTGAAAACCACTTTGTCAAATAAAAATTTGCAAGATAAATAAATTTTTTTTTCAATTTTAATCATCCCGCAAAAACAATTCCAATTTGATTCTGCTTTCGAAGCCTCAAAGGCCCGAGGTAGAATCCGCTTTCGCATTACTTCAACCCGGATATGTTTGCTCACTTAACGGTTCCTACTTACTTCATAGTTTACCACAGCTTAAGGGCTGGTAAGGCAATCCTCTTCCCGTTTTGTGCGCAGTATTTTCTTAATATATGTTGAAGCTTTGCAGTTATCTTCGTTTTGCAGCATAATTTTCACAATTGATTCTGGCATGACCAAGCCAATTGAAGACTTGAAGCCGCTCCTCAAACTTGCAAGCTGACTGCACGCAAAAACTGTATGGTATGTATCATTGTACTCATCCATACACTACTGACAGTACGGTGTTCGCAGTTTACCGATGCTGTTAAGATTTATTTTATTTCTGTCTGAAATAACCATGACCCGTTAAGAATTGGTACTGGTAAAAGTTTACCTCTCCATAGCCACGGCAGATCCATAGCGTGCACTCCAACGGTGTTCCCAAAGATGGATTGATCGCAAATGTGCGTGCACTAGAGAACGTGTTCTGTCAGGCACAAAGTGTGTGGGGCACCCTTTTCTTTACTTTAGTGCAAGCAATGCTATCGGGATTGCTGTCGCTACTACTTGCACGGCATCTTCTGACACCGTGCTGTAGCTACTGGCAATACGTAAGGCTCCTTTACGCTGGACGCTGGCAATACTCGTTCAAAATTTATTCGTTTCTAGTGGGTGCGCTCATACTTCCGCCCCGTAAATCAAGATGGAGTTGATTGTTGTTGACTCCGCCTCGTTTTTCCGGGGTCACCGATTATAGCTATCAACCTGCTGAGCGAGCTGATGGTGCTCAGAGCATTGTCACATACCTAACGCATGTGGTCCCAGTAGGTCAGCTTAGTGTCCAGCGTTACTCAAAAATACCTTACATTGTCATCAAGATGACAGTTGGTATCCTCCGGTTTGACAGCATGATGATCTCTGTCTCCGATTGCGTCAGCAGTAGGCTATGGTTAGTCATCAACTGTTTCACATCGTCAGCGTAATGCGTGAGGAACACATCTGTTGGGATTTCCAAACGCAGCAGTTCACCTTAAACGATATTATAGAGGTCAGGTCCGAGAATACCTTCGAACACTTTCGTCGATATTGAACTACAGCCATCCTTAAGATTGTCCCGTATCATAAACAAAAGTAATCAGGAATGCGGATAATATCCTCGAGGGCACAAGGCATATCTGTCCTCCTCAACGAATTGAAGGCATTTTGCACAGTTAGCGTCTTCAGCAGAACAATCGGTAGGGCGTTTTGGCATGCCTCCTCTCCTATGGCTACCGTCCCAATCACTGCTGAGGTGGTCCTTTTGAAAGCCATGCTGGCTGTCAGAAATATTAATGGCTCATCTAGAGGTTAAGGTTGTTCCTGTCTAGTTGGCAAATGTCAATGCTCTAAAACTTAAAAAAATGCTGTACATGTATGTAAATTGTTCTTTTATAAATTATTAAGGCATCTTCTGACACTAAATAGAAAATACATTGCTCGCTAATTAGACTGTGCGATACCCAGAGAGAATTATGTTTCCTAACACTTAAATGTCGTAAAATATCAGCCCTCAATGTCAACTTTACCTACTGCTCGGGTAAAAGCCAATCTAACGATTCCATTCAAAGCAATTCCGTTCTGTTTTTCAATTTCTAGACCACTGGTTTTAAGCTCAGTCACCGACGAAGGTATGATGTGACACATAATTAATGAAGCGTTTGCATTATGATCACTTGCTAAGTCTCAAACATCATCAAGTGAACAAATACAAACATGGGCATTTGAAGGGATTCGAATCTGCGAATACAAGATTGCTGATTCCGTCTGGCACAGCAAGCAGCTAAAGTGCCAGTCGAAATCAGCCAAACATCAGTTTTGTTTCAGAGGCAATGATTGTCTCACATATCTTATAAGTTCAAAGTTGGAGGAAAAAACAGCACTGGTAGGTATAATTAAAGTAAAGTATTTTTATTTAAAAGTGAAAACACGTTTTAAAGCAGAAGTTGAGGCTGGCTTACTATGGAAAAAGGTACATATACGCCTCGCATTCTACTAGTTATGGTATCAGGGTCTGATCCTAATAGAAGAACTGGTAGTTTTTCAACCCGAAATATTCTGATTGGGCAAATATTAACTTACTTAATTTTGGTGAGCCCCCTGATATACTTTAGATGTAGGCGGAGTGGTATTGCTTTTAAAAATAAAAATGAAAATATCGTTGAGCAAATAAAATAATCCTCTTTAGAAGCAAAATATATTTTATTTTAATATGCATCACTGCTCAAACCAGGCTTAAAGGTGTAATTTGCTACGTAAAATAGCTGATTATCTCTAAACATCTCGCATCACCCACAGGCTAATAATCATTTATATGACTTTCTCTATTAACCGTCATAACCTCATCTGCAGAAATCCATTACCAAAAAAGCTGAGCCTAATGAGCTGTAAATGTTCTGATATGACAATGAAAATGATGTTCTACGTTCATTTGTCGTAGAGTAAAAAAAAAGGCAAACAGCTAGCAGACAGTGAATATTCACCGAAAAATATTCTCCTCAAGCTCCTGAACATTTTGCACATACACACTTTCATCCTTTATCTAATAACGATGTAATCAATGATAAAACACAAAAACCATTTTCATTTTCGCTCTTCTTCATCGCCTTCGAGCAAGAGAAGAGAAAAAATCGGAACTGAAAGAATATCTGGGGAACTCTACAGTAGTATGATAAAAGATGACTTCCACATCAGCCAACAACCCATTTTTCTCCCGCCACTGCTTCACTAGTATCTTTTATTGATATCATCTTTTAGCTCCTTGGAAGTTCGATTCTCTATCCGCTTCATCGAACCACAAAGCTTGAAGATATATCCTCCTAAAAGAACGATATTAAATTTGATTTTCATGAATCGACCGCTGCTGATATCATTGACTGACAACAACAAAAACCAGCCACAAAAAAAGATCAACTACCATCGAAACAAACTGCTCAGTGTTCTGATTACAAAAGAGTTTCTCTAAATCTTTTTCATGGCCAATAACATTATAAATTTGGTTTTTCGTGTTCGCTATATCCGTTTTTGAAGTATTCCAATAAATAAGAAATGCGAAACAAAAAGTAGAAACAAAACCAATAAACATGTAACTGAGACGACTTTCGAGCGGCAGCAAAAAGGAAAAAAACCGCCAGAATTCAAAAACCATAGATATTATCTTACGGAAAGATTGATGATTTCGTCAATGGAATGCTGCGTTTTTGATTTTTTTGTCTAGTCAGCTTACTGCTTTCGTTCCTTGGAGACTGCGGATCCAAAACGCCGAAAGGATTTATTCCAATTTACTCGGTTGTTTTGGGCGAAAAGTAAGGACGATGGTCGTATCGGTATGAGAGAAGTCGGAAAAAAGATTCGATCCGAGAAGGAAATTGTTGGGTGTCAGCAGATCTGAAGGAAATTGTCTCGACGGGCGTATCGTTTAGGTTTGTGTTTTCACAATGGAAACGATTGGTCTGGAAAAGAAGCTATCAATGATGACGTTTGAATTTATTCTAGCACACCTGGCTGGGGTTTCGTGGTCAAGAGTGTCTTTGTTTTGGTAGTGAAAGAGTCAGATTGTAGGAGGGGGCTGGTTGCTTTCTTCTCTAGTCAAGGTTGATTTCTTCAAACTAAACATTTGGTGAAACAAATGATAAAAGTAAAATCTGCCAAGGTTTCAGATAATTTTACAATTAAAAGCAAAAACAGGTACTCGCTACACTAGTGATCTCATGATAAAAATAAACTTGCGTTTCCTACCACCTCTGTCACTACCTGATAAATATAAATTATTTTGATATTCCATCGCCTTTCGCACCACCTGTCAAACTTCGTTTTCATAAAAACGATACAATCAAAACCCTTTCTTTGCGGATATTTTTTTTTGCAACGCGCCAGCAGCATATGAAAATATCCAAGCAAATCTGTCCATCAATCATCGACATGATGATAAGCGCTGGTCAAAAAAAAACTACAATACCGGTCAGGATACGGTAAACATATCACATTAAGTGATCTAGCACATAAAATATACATTTGATGTGGTTCCGAGGATACGGAAAAAGGATTCTTTTATTCTCAGCTCAAAAGAATACCTGAGTCCGGTCGAAAAGAAGAGTAAAAGGGTAAAACACACGATGTCCAGGTGATTTCACTTGCCTTTATTTCTTACTAGGAAATAGCAAAAAACTTCCAGACCACCTGACCACCTCTCATCCTTCTGATATGTATTGATTGCTTTGTACCGCATTCTATTGTTAATATATATTGATGAAAGGATTCCAATGTAGTCTTTTGATATGCTTTATCCTTTTTAGTTGGCATCAAGTGAGTCATCGCAACTTTCTTAACCATAAAAATCGGGAAACCAGGACACTTGGAGGAAACAAGATGTGAAAATGGTAGATAACCCTGCTGTTATTAACATATCGTTAATGCAGCTGGCTTTCGGAATAGAAAGGGAGCAAAAGGTGCATGGTGTACTTTTTCCTTTTGTTGCAGACTTTTATTTCTTTTGTGTATTTTCATAGGAATCGAGGTGTGTCATATGCGATTTTGAAACTAAATTTGAATGTCATCTGATTACCTTTGTTGTCCCCATTGGCTTAGGAATAAATTCGTGTTGAAATCGTTGAAATTCTCTTACTTTTTGTTTGGTGTTCCTAAAGGGTATTTAGTAAAAGAAGATTTTCGGTGAAGGCACTGATCGAGAAAGTTCAAGGTGCTTGAACTATGCATCCAGCAGGTAAAGAGGGCATTTAATATAACTTTGGATGGCCCGGCAGCTGCGGGCAAATAAGCGTAAATTTTAGTGAATCATTATTGTTGTGTTTAGAGTACTGTGAAGGAGTCAAGAATTGTGAATCGGTTTTAACATCTGCGCCCCATATTAAAATGAAAAGTTTCTGTTTTAAAAACTTAGAGAGCATATTGCAAAATAGAGGAGCCTTTTTCAAGAAAGATATGTATGTCGAAAATACACATTAGCATCAAAAATGTATCTATAGAAAGCCACTTTATCAAAATTCAAGAATAAGATCTTTAATCACCGGTTAAACAATTTTCTATAGTTATTATTTTCTATAGATATGTATGTCGAAAATACACATTAGCATCAAAAATGTATCTATAGAAAGCCACTTTATCAAAATTCAAGAATAAGATCTTTAATCACCGGTTAAACAATTTTCTACAGTTATAACTGCATTAAAAAATATCTAATACTGAGTTCGAACAACAATAAATGAAAATCAGCTTAAGTAAGAATGAAGCTGAAGTACCGCAAACAAGTATTGGATAAGCTTATAGTTTTTGGTGCGTGGACTTTGTTTTACAAGTTCCACTTGTGTGACAAGACTTCAGACAGTGTCCAAAAAACGCAATTTTTAAAAAAAATTGTCAAGCATAATTTTTTCCCCCCTGAAATATAATTCATAAGCTTGTCAATATCAGCGTTGTTTCATTTAAGGGATGTCCCAGTAAAATGTAGCCCTCTAGTCTTTTTGATTATTTCCGTGTGTATATCTGCTCCGGATCTTTAAGCCATATGGTAATCTTCTATACAAAAGACAAAAGCTATGTAAGTATTCATTCACCTAGGAGTCTTTAAGTGGTAACTTAGAGTCGAAACAAGAAAAAGTACGAGAGCAAATCATTTTCAAATACATTCACGGAAAATCCCAGAATAAAGTCTTCACACCCTAAAACGTCACTTTTAACGGTCAGACAAGTAAAAGCAACAACAACAATAAATGAAAATCAGCTTAAGTAAGAATGAAGCTGAAGTACCGCAAACAAGTATTGGATAAGCTTATAGTTTTTGGTGCGTGGACTTTGTTTTACAAGTTCCACTTGTGTGACAAGACTTCAGACAGTGTCCAAAAAACGCAATTTTTAAAAAAAATTGTCAAGCATAATTTTTTCCCCCCTGAAATATAATTCATAAGCTTGTCAATATCAGCGTTGTTTCATTTAAGGGATGTCCCAGTAAAATGTAGCCCTCTAGTCTTTTTGATTATTTCCGTGTGTATATCTGCTCCGGATCTTTAAGCCATATGGTAATCTTCTATACAAAAGACAAAAGCTATGTAAGTATTCATTCACCTAGGAGTCTTTAAGTGGTAACTTAGAGTCGAAACAAGAAAAAGTACGAGAGCAAATCATTTTCAAATACATTCACGGAAAATCCCAGAATAAAGTCTTCACACCCTAAAACGTCACTTTTAACGGTCAGACAAGTAAAAGCAAAGTATAAAAAGAAGCTAGCTACCACAAGGAAAAGGAGATCAGGTAGAAAATCTAAAAGTATAGACAAGGACTTAGCGAAGAAAATTGTCAGGAAGTTCGAGACCAAACCCAACATTTCAGTTCGAGGTACATATAGCAGTAGTTTATTCAATTATTTATTTATTTAATGTCTAAATCAACAGATTGAATCTAATTACGAAATAAACAATGGTAAAAATAAACAAAAATATGTATATAAAACAAACAAGAATATCATAATTCAATTGAAAATAAAAATTCAAAATTGAAATAAGCAATCAGCCAAGATGAAAATGCATTAAACAGAATAAGTAATTATTTTATCTTTTAAGATGATTTTGAATAGCAACAAGGTCGGTGGCAGGGAACCAAGTGTGAGTTCATAAGTGTTGGTACTGCGAAATCAACGGTCGATCGAATAAAGAAATGTTACAACTTGAAAATATATAAGGTACAGAAAGATCTAGATCGGCAGCAAAAAGGAAAAAGTAGCGAAAACGAGGGCTCGAAAACTATACGATCAATATTTAACGCAATTTGATTGTGTCAGTTTAGGTAATGAGACTAATGCTAACTCTGACCTCAGGCAAAGTCTTTACTAGGATTTTACATTTTTAGGAAGCGAAGAATCCAGTGAAAAAAGTATTCAAGTCGAACAAAACCAGCAATTTCCTAAACAGCACAAGTAATTTGTAGATGTGGTCTAAGGAGCGATGTTTTTATAGCAGAAGGCATAATCAATGTCCAGACTTTTAGCGAAGAATGTACACAGCAGCGATTGTTGAACTTCATTAATAAGCATGAAGGGTCCATATTGTTTTAGCCAGACCTAAGTATGAGTAACCTAGTGGGTAGAGCACTGGCTTCTTGCGTGTGGGGTCTCTGGTTCGAATCCATGTTCAGACGAGGGTCCGCGCACCAAGCTTCGAGTTCACTTAGCATTGATTAGGTACCTGATTTAACCCTTAAAGTGGATACTTCTTAGGAATCACGTAAAGTGCACACTTGGGTGTCCGACACCCTGACGCGTTCTATGCTGATTTGCTCTGCCGCTATGGAATATTTTATTACAATAAAATTATGGGATGTACTTTAAAATATTTCCTTCAAAGTTATGTAAATTTTGTATTAATTTATTAATTTTTAATTTGTTCAAACAATCGTTGAAAGAAAAAAAGTTGAAAAAATGGCTTTTTTAACTTAACGGTGTTGGGTGTCAAGCACCCACAATGCACTTTAAGGGTTAAATCTCGGGTAAAGTGAGTCGTGGAAAAAAAATTATGACGAAGCTATCTACCTCTAGAGAGTTGTGGGATTATTTCACTGCAGTATCAAGTCATTATGCTAAGAAAACACTGGAGATGTATGAAAGCAGCCTCGTGACTTTTGTCCTCAAGAAAGCCAACTCACCAAATTCTCTAGACCAATAGTACAATAATACGCTCAAATGAAACGTGTGTTGAAAAAAAGCAATAGGAAAGCTGAAAATGTATCTGACTTAAAAAAAATGGAATAGAAATACGAAATCATTAACTAGGCTCCCGTGAAAAATGTAATGTCGAGCCTCAATCGAAAAATTTAATTTTTTTTTACTGGGACAGTCCTTATATTGTTTATACTCCATATTTCCGACTTTTATTTGAATCACACTCCCCGCACTTGAATGTTTGATAAACTTAATCTTCAATATTATACACACTTTATTATACACTATACTCTATACTATACACTAAGCTGTGTCCTCAGTCCTAATCCAAGGTTCATGCCTTAACAGGGGGAGTAATGCTAGGAGTCTACCATGAATATTAATTAATATGAAAATAAATGCACTTTAAATATAATACAATTTGCCAAATTTCGCCCTTTATCCTTTAAGTTTCCTCTGAAGACTGACTGACTCAATTCGTCGAGAAACTATATTTAGGCGCCTGTGGAATGTTTCGAATAGTCCAGACAATAATCGAACACACTTGTGTAGCTTCTCGCTTGCTCGGATGTTGTAGTCGATTTCCGCTTCTTAATTTGGCTTTTACATAAATACGTATTATGACTTCAACTCGTGTATGCATGCAACAATAATTTTGTTACATGCTGGAGCTCGGTAACCACTGTTTTCTTTACTTCAACTGTAACAACGTATTCACATTAATCTACCATCCTCAAAATTCTGACTCAACAAACACGTAACATTGACCCTTTTATTTGAAGTCTTCGAAGCTAATCAATGGAAATAACTCTCTGAACTTGTTCAACTCCTATATATCGACTAAAAAGTGACGGCGTCTACTTAAATGTTTGCTTTCCACACTTACTAAACTAGCTAGATTTCACTAAAAGCTAAAGGATTATGTTATTCTAATGACGAGAGGACCTGACTTCTCTTCGTCATTGGACGGGTTGAAATCGAAAAGATATCGTCTTCATTCTCGTTTCATGTCAAGTAACGACCATCAACTACGACAAATAGAGCATCAAGTACAAAAACCCTCAAGAGGTATACTATCCGGTGAAAACACTTTCAACTCAATTAATTAGGGATATAAACGTAGCAGCCGGCACGAATCGACACTAGTAGTCCGGATTAAGTTTATGTAGATAAAAGGCTATATTACAGAGTAAACAATCAAACGTTAATCAAATAGGAGCTATGGATCAGTGATAGGGTTTTGTGTTATCTGTTACAGGGTTTAATGTAGTAAAGATAGGTATTAGGTGAACTAAGATGTTATTTTTTGATGGGAAAAATCCAAGTTCATGAGAATATTGTGAAGAGTGATTTGTTTCAAAGGAACGATATATTTTCAAACATAGCTGCTCAATATGGCAGAGACCAAGTGCTTTCAAATTTTCAACAACTAACGATTAATTTTTTTTTGTTTAGTTGTCGCAAATTGCATTTTTACATTTCTAGTTACTTGTACGCAAATTGTAACAGTAAAATTCATTTCTCGTAAATCAGGTATAAGCTAATCTCAATATTAGCATCTCGCACAGTAATGTAGTAGTACCAGTGAGTCAACTCAAACGCTTTGTCGAATAAGTTCTCTCGTGACGACGGTAAATTAATCTAAATTGATTCTCATGTACTTTTTCGGCCGTTCGTCGCGATAAAAATTGTATGCATCGATAGAAATAAACAATCATTTTTCGAGACTCAACAATTAGTGTTTTATTCTACTCTTCAAAACGCTTGGGAATTTTTCAGGCACCTTAATATTTTCTTTGGCAATTGCATACCGGGAATTTTCCCACTTAGCCCCATAAAATCAACTCATATTTTTAAATGTTGAATTCTTTGTCCCGCCAAATCATCAAAATTATCTGTTTTATAATCTCAGAGATTTACACGAGATTTTCGTGTCGATGGATACCGAATTAAAAACAAACATAAGATTTCAATGAGCATCTATAATCGCTGTAACGACCACTAGTAACAGATGCGCTTCTGTATGTATTACTTCAGAATTTTTGACACCAATTAGCCAACAAAAGTACAGTAGAATTGGCCACCTAACAATATGAACCTTTTCAACTATCAAAAATATTCTTCGTCCTTAAATCGGCATAGTCAAACAGAAACTACCGAAAATGTCAACTAGCAAAAGACCTTTCGACAAACCAGTACCGGACAAATTGTCGATGAATACACCGGAAGGAATAGCAATAAAATAGTTTTGTATAATAGGCCTGGGGAAATAAATACAGAAAAGACTGAGTGGCCCACTACACGGAGAGGATTCAGGAAACTTAACCACGTCCAAAGAAATTCGGAAAAAATATATTATTCGCCAAGAAGTTTCCTGGCAGCTCAGGTAAATAGTCAAGTCTGGTCGATTGCATTACCTGTACTACAACTTTTATGTGATTAATTGCTTCCGCAAAATCCTTTGACCTATTCCTTATACCATTTTAGGCTGCCACGGAGGCAGAACAATTGTTTGATTTTCAGTATTCAACCAACGAGCAAAAGACGAGCGACGACTTTTCCGTCGACTGTAATGGCAACGGAAAATCGTAGCAGCAGTGGCAAATGCATAGTGTGTACATAAAAAGGACTCCAGCAGACGGGTTTGAAAGAAGCAAGCAAGTCTCGTCCATTGAGTTCATATCGATCAATCGTCTTTTTTTATGGCGCGACAGTTTGGAGCATAAAAGGCAAATAAATAAAATGCCATCTGCATTTTCACACACACCAAACAGGATGAATAGGTGAAAAACCTGGGCCGAGGGAATCAACGGTCCTTGCGTAAATAAATCGAACAAAATGCTAAAGGAAGTAATGGTGACGAGCACTATTGCATGGCGTGTGGATTGTGTAGAAGACGACGACAACAACAACAGGAACCATGTCATTTGAACTCATTCTAAGGCCAATTTTCGGTGACAAATTACCACCTTACGTTACGGTAGTCCATCCCTCTTTACTAAATGACTGACAATAATTTTCAGCAATTAATCATCGCCTGCCTTTTCATTGAACGTTAAAAATGAATTTGATTTGAACGACAGTGTTTCCGTATTGACTGCGTTATGATGATGACGATGGGTCTCTGGCTGATGGTTATTACAAAGGATTACGAAGGAAATACGTTCGAATTGATATGAATGGAGCCTTTGAATGCTGTAATGGGATGTGAATTTGAAAGTTATTTTCCATCACTCATTATTTGATGTGATTTTGAAATGAAACTGCGAAATTTTCAAGCCATAAGAATTAAAATGATTAGTTAAAAAATTATATTTTCTTTGATATATATCTCTTATCTATCTAATAACGAATTAAAACAGCATTCAAGCTAAACCAGCTTTCAACTGCAATATTTATTATGCAGAATTTGCGATTACACATAAATTGAGTACTAAAAAACCCCTAGCGCATCAGAACCGCTAGAAACACTAATCCCCGAAAAATAGTAGATAATTTGTGCAGATTTTGAGTGTGTATACTACCAATAGCTACTTAAGGCCGCTACCCCTAGCTGCTTCCCCTACTTAAGACCAATACACCCTTAGTAATAATAGACCCTAAGCCAATTTATGTTCAATAACTTCATCGAAAGTAACAGCGATAGAAAGGTTTTTGGCGCTGCCATCCAAAAACGTGCTGACCTTAGAAAATTTAAACATTGTTAGCTTCTTTTAATTGCAAATGTTCGCGATGTGAATATTAAATGTTAGCATTTATTGGTACGAATATAAAAAAACGCCACGTGCTGGCAGCTCGTTGTTAGCACCATTTGCCTCACATTGAAGTCAACCTGCTATGCGAATGTCGTACTGATCCAATGACTGCATTGGAAGTTATTACGATACGAAAAAAATTAGGGCTACCAACCGCAAAAGTTTTCAAATTTCCTGAATCGTAATATTTGTTGTTTATTTTTACAACGAGATCACTATGATTCGAAAATTTTATGATAAAATCGCTTAGTATAGCTGGCAAGTCTATGATTGTCTTTCAAGTAAGATTTCTGCTGAGTGTTCCTTGCAATAAATTTGATTTGTCATATGAATTTCGTTATGTTTCCATGACTGCACTAGAATCTATAGGGCAAAGAACTTTATTTTCCTGAGCGAATTTTCAAAATTTTAGACACCAAAATTACCACAGCTTGCAGCTCCAACCGAACCTGGTTTAAAGCAAGGTTCAGCTATTGTGTGAATTTAGTCAAAATCTGGTGACTGAATCAGAATTTATAGGGCGAAAAGTAACTATTTTTCTTACAGATTTTTCAAGATGCCACCATTGGCACAGAATTGCCCACATTTAAAAATCGCTTCTATCCGATCTGGACCTACTAAATTTCATCTGTATCTGATAATCGGGTCGTGAATTCCCGTGAACAAATATTTTTAATGGCAAAAATATAGGTAAATTCGAGAAGGGCTACCGTTCTTGTCCGACATGGAATCTCCAAAGTTTGCCTTTGACTGTGTAGACAAAACATAGGATTTGAATATGAGTTGATTTTTTTCTTAAAAGCAAAAATATTTTAGGAGAGTCGATGGTTTGAAGGTTTTCTTTTTTAGCGCGCTGCCATAGGTACAGAGTTGCCAGAACGTTAACACAAAATTACACAAGTATACAACTTAGTAATATTAGTATGTTCTGCAAGTTTTGTAATGATTCAATAGCACTGTAAAAAGCTATCGCATTTCGAAAAATTTCAAATGACTCCAATCTTCTTTTAGGAACCTAGCGCAAAACCATATCAAATCTTTTTGAAGAACACGTTCGAAATTTATTTCGGGGACTTAGTTTTTTTGAAAACTATTTTTTGATAGAATAATAGGCATACCTAAAGTATCATTAAAATGGCCACCGGCGGCAAAGGGTTAAAGATCATTGACATTTGGTGAGGCGTGGACCTGTTCTGCATGTGCTAAAATGTATCCTGAAAAATTCAGGCTAATCGGGTGGCGCGTTTCCGAGAAATAATCACAGATTTTTTTTGATGATATAAATATATATATATATATATATATATATATATATATATATATATATATATAAATATATATATATATATATATATATATATATATATATATATATATATATATACATATATCTATATATATATATATATATAGATATATATATATATATATATATATATATATATATATATATATATATATATATATATATATATATATATATATATATACCACCGTGAGAGGTCTTTGCAGTCAGTTAGCATACTGATACAGTGGAATACAAATTAAATGTATCCGGGCGCGGATATTTTTAAAAAGCGATAGAGTGCGAAATTTTAACGCAAAACTGTAATAGTGCGATTTAAAATAGTGCGATCAGTCAAGTGTGCGCGATTTAGTGTTTACAATTATTAGTGTTAACAAGAGTATAATCAGTGGTGTAAAAAAATGCTGTTTTATTTCACGAATGTGGAGAATATCGAATCCACGAATGGTGTTTTAAGGATAAAACATAACAAATGGTGTCAGAATAAGGGATTTTTTCACATTTGTGATTTAAAGTGGAGTTCCGGAAACGAGATTTTTTGACGACCGGAAACAAGACGGCGTTACTGTCATGGCTCAGGGAGGCTTTTAGCTCATTAGCCAACGATCCGCAAACTTTTGAATTCTCGGACGAGGAAACCAGCCAAGACTGTGTTCAGTAAGAACACAGCTTGCTGCTGAAGATGTCCCCGGACATCGGTCAAAAGTTCGAGCAGCAAACCATGAACCTAGATCAATAATTTGATCAGAAACTCGTCAAACAAGCCATAGACATCTAGAAGCAACTGGAGTAAAAACTTGACTAGCAAGCTCAAAATTTGGACCAACAAGCCATATACATTAAGGAGGAACTGGAGCAGAAGCTCGACCAGCAAGCCCAGAAATAAGACCAGCAACCCCTTGACATTGAAACAGCAGGCCAAGAAAAGCGAGCAGCAGCTGATAGAGGTAAAACAACAGTTCCAACAGCAATAAAACAGTCAAATGACGGAAGTGAAACAACAGTTCGACAAAAAGTTGGTTGGCATTGAAAAAGGAATTGACCAGATGAAATTGGATTTGCAACGCGTGAAAGCCACAGAAATTTTGCCAGCTGAATTAAGTGCTATCAAGGCGCTTAAAGCACCAACTTTTGGTGGGCAAACTTCTTGGACCATCTCAAAAAATCAGTCCGAAGCTATTGCAAAATTTAACCGCTGGAACGATCAAGAACGTGCGACTACACTAATGGTTTCATTGAGACTATTCGTGGCGAAACTACTGCAAACCATTTCGGTGAACAATTACGCGAGTTATTGCTTTGAATATGCAATAAGGCGAGAAGAGACCTTGCACTAGCTGGCTAAGGTCATCGAGCGTTTAACATTTCTGTCATATCCTGCTCCAGATCCATAAAATCGGGACGAGACAGCAAAGGATGCTTTCATCCAGGCAGTGCGTGATGAAGAGCTCCAACAAGCACTTTGATAAGCAGACAAACGAACGCTGAGGGATAATTTGGCCTACGCTCTTACCAACGAATCGGTAAAGCGGGCATCACGCCGAGAATCAACGACAAACGGAGCTCCACAATTGTGGAACTGTAGCGAAAAAGGACACTTGAAGCGTGACTGCCGAGTGAAATTGAAGACAAGGTATTAGGAAGGGTGCGCAAACAGAAGGCGATAAAGGAACGAGGCTGGTTTAGCGAACTTAGCCGTCTCTTCTTAAGAAGGGGTGGGAAAACAGTAAGAGCAAAGCTCATGGGTCAGAGTTTGGCTCGTGGAATTTTTGACACCAGAACCTTCATCACAATTTCTAGGCTCTACGACACGAAAACGACTTAAGTCTGCGAGGAAAAATCGAAGGCAAGTCTTGCAATATCGCCATTGATACTGGTGCAATGAAGTCGATTTTGCGGATGGACTTGGTGGAAGCATGGAGACTTGGTAACGTTGGGCGATATGCACTTCGTACAGCAACAGGTGAATTTGCACCAGTTCACGGAGATATAACTCGTCAAATACAGTTCAGTGATTTGGTGATCCAGCATCGGTTCCTGATGGTAGATGTAACCGATGAATATATACTTGGGATGGACTTCCTAGGCCCCCATGGTTTCAGCCTGGATTTAAAAGAGAGGGTGCTCAAGTAGAAAAACGTAGACACACCATTGGTAGGTAACAGGAAGGGAAACGACCGACTGAGAATCGTCGTCTGCAAAAACAGCAAAGTGCCAAAGTCATCGGAAAACATCTTCTGGGCCACATTGGATGAGGATCCTGGGGGCCACCAATTCTTCATCGTGGAGCCAACCCGAAACCCAGCAGTCAGCAGCCTTGTGATGGCAAAAAGCCTAATCACAATTACAGAGGGGAATGATGTTTCTATAAGCGTGCCAAATTCAGCAGACCAAGAGAAAAAGCTTTAGAGAGGAGAAGTAATCGCCGACTGCCAACCAGTTTCTTCAATCACTTCTTTTGATACGGCAGAAATACAATCTGAGCACAAAAAGATACCCAATACCAAGATAGATGAGCTGACAAAGAACGTGCCACTAATCTCCAAACTAAATGACGAACAGTACCAACTAGGAGTCCAGCTAATTGAACGTTATGATGATATCATCTCGACTCGAGATTACGATTACTGGAGAACTAGGTTGACTACTCATCGAATCGATACACGAAATGCAAGCTCCTCGCCACTTATCATTGGCCAAATAAGCTGAGGTCACCGACATGATACAGGACATGTAAGATCAAGGGATCATAGAGCCTTCGAATAGCCCTTGGACGTCGCCAGTAGTCTTAGACAAAAAGAAAGATGGCAGTACACGGTTCTGTGTTGATTATCGACGATTGAATGATGTTACAAAAAAGGATAGCTACCACTTCCCAAGAATGGATGACATTATGGATACTCTAGCCAATGCGAATTGGTTTTTAACGTTGGGAACTAGGCTCTGGCATTTCGTTGTAATGCCGTTCGGACTGTGTACTGCTCCTGTGACCTTTGAATAACTCATGGACCATGTATTGCATGGATTTAGTTGGAAGACATATTTGGTGTGCCTGGAGAACATCATTTCTATCAGCAGAAAATTCAAAGAACACCTGGAAAACCTAGATCGGTTTCGAAAAATTACGAGCAGCTAGCTTGAAGCTAAGTCCTTAAAAGTGCATCCTTTTCTGCAGTGAAGTCAAATACCATGGTCATGTGGTTTATACTGGAGGAATGAAACCAACCCTGCAAAAATTGAAACCGCTAAAAATTGATCAGTATTTAAGGATAAGCATCAACTTAGGAGTTAACTGGAGCCACCAGTGCCAAGCAGCATTTGAGAAGCTTAAACAGGACTATGTGAAGCACCGATGCTGGCATATCCTGAACCGCAGAGAACTTTCATCGTGGATACTGTGTGTTATCACAGCAAATTGATGTTCAGGAACGGGTGATAGATTACTTTAGCCGAGTGATATCCAAACCAGAGTGAAACTACCCAAAGAGAGCACCCAAAGAGAGCTGTTCGCAATAGTTAAGGCCACAAAACATTTCCATAAATACCTGTACGGTCAAAGCTTCGTATTGAGGACCGATCACGCTGCTAGGTGCGGTGTTATCACAGCAAATTTATGTTCAGGAACGGGCTAGAACTATTCCACTTCACCCACAGTCTGATGGAATGGTCCAAAGGTTCAACAAAACCTTCATTGAGCACTTGATCGCAATGGTAGAAGATCATTAGCGTGATTCGGATCGTCATATCCCTTTCTTTCTTATGGCTTACCAAACAGCGACTCATACTACAGCTGGGAAATCTTCTTCACGTATCGTATTTAGACGAAATATTAGTTTTCCGGCTAATGTTAAATTCGGACCACCAGAAGAAGCGACGACAACAGCAAAGCACGTTTCGGAGCTGCGCCAAAGGCAAGACTCCATTCACAAGGCAGTTAGGAGCCACAAAAACCTAAATACAGACCGAATGGAAAGGCAGTAACACATGAAGGCAAACTCAACTGGATTCCAAATAAATGAGCTAGTGTTTCTCTACAAGCCCCGCCAGCGGAAAGGCCTGAGTCCGAAGCTGCAACCAAAATTGGAAGGACCATATCGCATTATTAAACGGCTCAACGATGTTGTCAACCAGATACAGCAACATAAAAAACACCGGTCGAAAATGAAGGTTGTGTACCTAGACCGACTTGCCTTTTACCATGAAAACAACACAATGGCTGACGACAAATCTGTTTCTTAAGAGGAGGTAGTGTTGTATGCACGCCAAACAAAGCTTATATCGTTGTATCAGCGCCAGAAATAGCCACAAACGTCCAGAAAAATCTGTCTAATACATGTATTCAAAGAACGAAAACAATTTATTGGTAAAACGAAAAAAAAACACTATAGGTCTGTTTCCGTACTTTCAGCAAAATGCAGCAGTAACAGAATTTGGCAGCCGGCTTCTTTTTGCTGCAAAATTTGGCTTGCATTTGGCTTGCAGCAAAAGTACGGAAACGACTTGCTGCGAATCTATTTTAATATATTATAATAGATTCAAGTACGGAAACAGACCTTATAGTCCTCTAAAAACCAGATCAAAAATCTTCGAGAACCCAAGATACAGTCCCATCCCATATGGTAGCAGACGTTTACAATAGCCTTCTCGAAGCCAGATCAAGAGCCGTCGACACAAATCCAGAATAGCCCAGACACATGTAAAAAAAATTCACCTTACCAGCTATTGGAGTATAAATATCACCGTGATAGGCCTTAGCAGTTAGTTAGTACACTGATACAGTGGAATACAAATTAAGTGTATCCGGGCGCGGATATTTTTAAAAAGCGGAAGTTTGTGAAATTTTAACGCGAAATGATAATAGTGCGCTCAATAATAGTGCGATCAGTAAAGTGTACGCGATTTTGTGTTTATAATTATTAGTGTTAATAAAAGTATAATCAGTGGTTTAAAAGAATACTGTTTTATTTCACGAATGTGAAGAATATCGAATCCACGAAAGGTGTTTGAAGGCTAAAACACACACACTCACATATATATATATATATATATATATATATATATATATATATATATATATATATATATATATATATATATATATATATATATATGTAAAAAGATATATATATATATATATATATATATATAAATATATATATATCATATATATATATATATATATATATATATATATATATATATATATATATATATATATATATATATATATATAAGACTGCGGATCACTACTCGAATTTTGTACTTTGTGGACTTATAAGTAAAATTATATCCATGGATATAAGTCGGAGATGTTAAAATTTGTCACAACTAGCATAAATAAAAATGTAATGATTTCCACCTGCAAGTGGTCACGCCAGTCAAGTATGCACTGTGTGCTGGTGTCTGATGAGAAGCAGTGCATACTTTCGAAACCACTTTGTCAAAATAGAATTTTCAATGTAGATTAAAATTTTTATTGTTAATAAAAAGTTGTTCAATTTTAATCATCCCGCAAAAACATTTCCAATTTGATGGCAAACACCCATTTTTATTCAAATTCAATCAAAAGAATTTAATTAACATGAAACTCAATAATAGTAGGAAATTAAATTTAACAGCTTTCAAAATAACAAGATAAAGATGTTATGATATAACTGAGCCGAATTTCGTGATAATCACATAAATATGGAGAAATTTCTCCTCACTTTGAAGAATTGAAACCCAATAAAGGCAGAGTTAACGCTACAATCATTCTATTGCAACTAGGATCATCCAAGCAACACATTCAAAGGTATTTTGTTTATTATATGCTAGTATAAACACAATGCTGTGAAACTTTTTGTAGTTGAAATAGTGACTTGCACCGCTCTTTAGGTATCGAGCCCAAGTAAAGAGGAAAGTTCAAAATATTTTCATAGTCTTTTGCGTTTTTTTTCCAATCTTCTTCATTGCTAGATAACTGGGAGAAAAATTACTTATAAAGATATACTTACCATATATATATATATATATATATATATATATATATATATATATATATATATATATATATGTATATATATATATATATATATATATATATATATATATATATATATATATATATATATATATATATATATATATATATATATATATATATATATATATATATATATATATATATATATATATATATATATATATATATATATATATATATATATATATATATACTTTACCAAAGAAAACAAACTGGGGTTTTGTAACAATATTTCTGGCTTTTTAAGTTTTATGGATCTTTATGAAAATAAGCCAGAGCAGTGGCTGTTTATTATCAATAGCTCAAAAAAAATTCTGAAATGTATATTATTGCACAATGTTAATAAATTTGCTTCGGCTCCAATTGGTCACACTACAAAATTTAGGGAAGAATATCAAAATGTTCAAATAATTTATAGAAAATTTCGTACGCAAAACGTCAGTGGTCAGTATGCGTAGACTTCAAGATGGTAATTTTGTTATAAAGCTAGAGTTACAATCAATGCAACCAACATTTGTTGCACGTCAAAATGAGTTTGAACCCATGAGAACGTATGAGAGCAGTTACAATGATGCAACACAACTTTGCTTGGCAGCAGAGTTTGCTCATATCTCAAACTTGGCATGGCAACAACATTTTTGAAAATATCCAATTCCACCTGTTCCTATGAGAGTCCGGGAAATCGGAACTGTCATATGTAAATGACAATCAGAAATTGTATTTTTTTGTCTCATTTTTGCTTTGCATTATACTCCGCAGCTTTTAGAGGATAAAATATTCACTGATATCGCTTTCCGAGGCTTTAAAGGATCCAAATTATCGAACAGCAATTTCTTTAATATAGCCAGTGACAGATGACGGTAAATGTTGTGTTGCATTGATTGTAACTCGTTCCACCAACAAAACTTGGCAGCGAATGTTGGTTGCATTGATAGTAACTCAAGCATAAGACTAGCACTGTGGGTATATTTATCTCCCCTGTTTTCTTTGTCAATGAGATAGTCGCGTAAAACATGATCATTGGGCTAGAAACGACGGACCGTTGAACAAAAATATGGTGGAAGGAGAAGCAAATATCGGTAATGAGCCACTGATAAGTCAAAAGAAAATCATTCTTCCACCACTTCACATCAATAGACTATTAAACAAATTTATCAAAGCGCTGGATAAGTGTGGTGACAATTTTAAATATATTTTCCAAAAGTGTGCAGCCCTGAGTATGGAAAACTAAAACCAGGCAACTCTGATGGACCGCGAATCTGTACCCTTATCAAAGACACCGTATTCACAGGCCATATGACGCTGATCGAATCAGAAGCATGACTAGTTGTTAAAATGCTTCAGAATTAGTAGCGAATATAAACTTTAAATTGCATTTTTTGCATAGCCATTTGGACAGATTCCTGGACAGTGTGGCCAGAAAATGTTCCATACCATATACAGATAAAATTTTATTCACAACGTATTTGAAAAGGGAAAAATGTGAATAAATTACAGGAACTGTGCGGAAATTTTAAAAAAGTCCTTGAAAAAATAAGTGTAGTAGGCCACTTATTTTTTCAAGGACTTTCCTAGAATGTTCACACAGAAAATAAACCTTCAAATTCGGATGGCACAAAAGTTCAATTAGTATAACAAACAGTCTTAATTTCTAGAAAGGCTGAATATTTTATTTAAATTGTAAAAATTTTAACCGATTTCATACATTCAAAACTGTGAACGCAAGTTTTGAAAGAAATTATTTTTTCGATTAGACGATCAGCTTTTAACATTATGATTAGACGTTTAAATACTTTCAAAAGGAGATATATGTCAAACAATTTCACTTGTGGTTCTCCAAGCGACGTTTCGCGAAAAAATTTAAGTGTGCTTTGAAATAAAATGAATAATTTTTAAACATTGAAATTTGAATGACTGCGATTTGAATTCACTATTGGAATTAACAATAACTGCTATTACTTCTTCGGCTTAAAATTAAAAAAGACATCATCATCCTTTAAAAACGACATCTACTCAATCTTCCGGCAGAGATTTGTTTCTGGTCGTAAATTGATCGTATCCTGCCAAATTTTGAATGTCTGCTGGAATATTTAAATTCTAATGACATTGAATTTGAACTCTCTTCTTCATTCCACTTTTGATCCTCGGATTTCGAGGGAACCCACATTTCCAAAAACACTTTTGTAATTGTAAGAGAAGGCACTTTATTCCAAGTAGATCCTAATGACCAGAGAGCTTCAAATATAGAAACTAATTTTATTGGGTCTGAAGAACGCTCAGTATTTTCCAGAGCTCATAATATGAGGTCCATCAAATAAGTGCAGTATGTTTGGTATAACTCTGATCTAAGGGCTGTAAATAAGAAGTGCAAATAGGTCGAAAAAATTGTAGCTTGATATCTTAGAGATTATCAATGCTATCACATCTAGCTTTATCAAAAAATATGGTGATGTTTGTTTCAATATAAAGTGTGCATCCATTCTTTAAAAATAGCACCCGTTATCTAAGGTTTTGTGTTAGCTCGCCAAGTTCAATTCAATTCAATTAATTTATTGATCATAAAAATTCATAATAACGGAAAAGCTTACATACTAAAATCAACCTGTGTAGTAGTCTCCTTATAAGCATGGCTTGTGCAAGGAGGCCTATTCAATTCTTAGGTCTATGACTTATCTGTAATGGTTTACACTTACATCTAATTAACAATTTATAGATAGAAGATTAGTTACAATGCGGGCTTAAATAAAATTAAAAGTTGCTTTAAATTCTTCATTAGATAGTGTTAGGAGTCATTTTTACTAATGTTCGAAGAAGAACATTAGTATTAAAATCACTTTGGCCAAAAATTCATATTTCTATATATATAAATATATATATATATATATATATATATATATATATATATATATATATATATATATATATATATATATATATATATATATATATATATATATATATATATATATATATATATATATATATATATATATATATATATATATATATATATATATATATATATATATATCATCAAAAAATTTCATTAAAAAAATCTCAGGAACGCGCCATCCGATTGAACTGAAATTTTTAGGACACATTGGTGTATATGCAGAATAGTGCCAGGTCTCAGAAAAAGTTAAAAATCTTTAACCCTTTGGCGCCGGCGGCCATTTTAGTGATATTTTTAATATATTATTCCGTACACAAATAAGTTTTGCAAAAATAAAGTTAATGAAATAAATTTCGATCGTGTTTTACATGTGAATCGGATAATGTTTTGGAATTTTTTAACCCCATGTGTGCGCTGGGTGCCTAAAAAGAGAACGGAAAAAATTGAAAATTTTTAAATTGCGATAACTCTTGACAGAGCTATTCAATCATTACCAAATTTTAAGGACGTATTGGTATTATTTAGTTGTAAGTTCGTGTGGCTTTTGATGAGCGTGCTGGCAACTCTAAAGCCAGGGCAGGCACTGAAATTGAAAACCTTCAAACCATCGTCTCTCTTGAAAAAATGCCGCTTCTTCAAAAAAAGGCCACTCATATGTAAACTTCGTGCTTTTTTTACATAGACCAAAAAAAAAATTTGATATGGTATAACGGACACGCCTGGTAACCCTTGCCCAATTTACCTATATTTTTAGCATCAAAAACTTCTGTTCACGGAAACTCACGATCCAATGAGCAGAATTAATTGAAATTTGCAGACTGAATTGGTCTTAAATAGGACCAGGTCTGATAGAAGTGATTTCGAAATGCGGGCGGTTCTGTGCCAGTGCTGCCATCTTGAAAAATCACTAAAAAAGATAACTGCTTTTAGCCCTATAAATTCTGATTGAATCGATCGATTTTAACGAAATTCACACAGTAGCTGGACCTTGTCTTAAGCCACGTTTGATAGAAATTAGGTTGAAAAATTCGGTTGGAGCTGCCAGCTATGATAATTTTGGTGTCTTAAATTTGAAAAAATAAAAATTTGGAAGTGAAAATATTCAAATCATCGAATATCCTAAAAATGTCCGTTTCTTACAATAAAACCAATCTGTATACAAATCTTATGCTTTATCTACACGTTCAAAGTTCAACTTTGGAAATTTCATGTCGGACAAGAACGGTAACCCTTTCCCAGTTAACCTATATTTTTAGCATCAAAAACCTCTGTTCACGGGAACTCACGAACCAATAACCAGATATAACAGAAATTTACAGAATGCATTGGACTTAAGTAGGACCAGATTCGGTAGAAGCGATTTCGAGTTGTGGGCAACTCTGTGCCAGTGGTGCTATCTTGAAAAATTACAAGGAAAAAAACTGCTTTTTGCCCTATCAAATGTGAATAAGTTACCAGATTTTTATGAAATTGACACAGTAGCTGAACCTTACTCTAATCTGTTTGGTGAAAATTTGGTTGAAAAATTTGATTGGTGCTGCCAGCTATGGTAAGTTTTGTGTCTTTGGTTTTGAAAATTCGCTCAGGAAAATAAAACTTTTAGCACTATAACTTCCAGTGCAGTCATGAAATCAATTCGAATTTCATACAATTAATGGAACCTATTATAAATATTATTCAGGCCAAATTGGGTTGAAAAGCCACGATAGGGTTGCCAGCTATTGTTATCTTTATAAAGCGATTTTATCGTAGAATTTTCAAATGGTAATGATATTGTAGTGACAATAAACAGCAAATATTACGTTTTCGATTATTTTAAAAAACTCGCTGCAGGTAACCCTAAATTTCTTTATACTCCTATAACTTCGAATGTAATACAACAACGTGAAGCAGATGTGATGTATTCTTGGCTTTGATACTGGCAAAAGGTTGCCAGCACGAGTCAGTTGTGCTACTTTTGTATCAATAAATGCTTACAGTTAGTATTCATACCGGAAACATTTACAATGAAAATAAATAACCAATGTTTCAATTCCCAAAGCTCTGCAAATTTTTCGGATCGCAGCCCCAAACACAAACTTCCGTTACAGTGCTGGAGGCACTGAGCATTTTCTTCATTGATGTTATATGAGATGCTGCTTTCAAAATTTTGTGAAATAAGCAACCGATAACGAATATAATTAATCCGTATTTTGCTCTCATAAACGTTGAAATTCATGCCAGTGGTAATATCTGAAACCTTCTATCATATGAGTTATAATGCATTCTTGAGACCAATTTAAAATGTGGCGTTTGAAACAGTTTGGCCGTAATAAGCAGCTCATGTGATGGAATATGTATATAATGTATATAATAACTTTTTGTGTTTGCGTTTTACGACAAGCGGGAACTATCATATTATTGCGGTTAGTTCTTGTTGCGAGGTAATCTTGAGCATTGTTGGGTTTTACATACTTGTAGGTATAAAAAAGATCAGCGGCTAAGTAAAGTTTTTTAATATCGAATACTTTTGCTGATGCGAAGAGCTCAGCTGTGGGAAATCTACGAGGCAATTGGAAGATGACTTTTAGGATCTGTCTTTGCGTTGACATTAAATTTGAGAGGTGGGTAGAAAAGGTGTTACCCCAGGCTGCAATGCCGTATTGCAGAGCAGATTGGACTAGCGCATAATAAATAGTTTTTAGTTGATCGACTGTCAATAAATTCCTTAAAGAATAAAAAATGTGTATGCTTCGTCTTAACTTAGCGTTAACTTCTTCTGTGTGTTTATTCCATTTTAGATTATTATCGATAGTCACCCCAAGATATTTGGTATGGTCTACAATACGGATTGCTTTACACTTGACATTACATGCAATATTGTCTCTATGCCTACAGTTTTGGTCGTGTAAAGGAAGAATACGTACCTTAGGCTGACCTGTAGTTGTGAGGGAGAACGCAATTATATTAGTTTTATCTGTGTTTAGTTTGAGGTGGTGATTGCGTAACCACCTTAGTACGTTATCCATGTGAGCTTGGCATAACGTGAAACTTTCTGTCCAGCTAGGAGCCGAAATCAGCATTACCGTGTCGTCAGCAAAGGATATTATTTTACTATTAAGAGACCTATTGTTCAAATTGCAAAGATCATTCACATAAATGAGAAATAACAATGGTAAAAGGACAGTCCCTTGTGGTAAACCTACATCAGATTTGAAACACCAATCACTATAAGCGTTGTTAGCTTTGACCCTTTGTTGCCTTAGGATAAGGTATGAGTTTAGTAACTTTAGGGGTTTACCTATGATGCCAATTCCACTTAGTTTTTTAATCAGTAAGTTTTTGGGTACAGTGTCGAATGCTTTTTTTAAATCCATAAATACAGCTAGTTGGGCCCAAACTTCGCTTAATGTTAATTCTTCCCAACGATGTTGGTCTTTCGGTTTCTCCTATGCATGATTCCATTGCAACTGTCACGCGTTTCTTCCAAGGTTTTCCATTTGTACATTTTTTCAATTTAAGACGTAGTGATTTTTGAGGTGTTGCTCTAAAAAATACTCCTGTCTCATCAAGATAATAGATATTTGAACATAACATAACATTCTTAGCTGTGACTGAAATGCCTGAACTGTGTCTAAATCAACATCAGCTTCTTCGCCACATAGCGTGCCGTAATGAATATTGTAGTCCTTTTTAAGGGATTTTAACTTTCTAGTTGACGCCTTGAAATCACAAAGTTTTAATTTTGTAGTGATTTGACGGACTAATCTGTGAAGTATCTGGCCTGATATTGGCAAATTTTTGGAGCGTGTCTTAGAAGACCATGAGTACAACAATTTATCTATTTATTAATATGGCAAATTTAATTTCAACCACTTTCTCCCAGTGTTTTCAAAATTTTCCAAAATTATTCAATTTCCGTCGTCATCACGGTCCAATTCTAGAGGTTGCCCGATTACAGAGTGAATTTTCTTCAAGAAATAGTATTTGCGGTGATGTTATAGCTCAATTGTTCAGGTGGTTTGATCATACAGTGTCTCGATTAGTAAGTTTTACTGTATAGTAGAGATGGGTAACACGTGAGTGAAGCAATCGCGATGAAGCAATCACTAGCCCCCAACACGTGTCTCGACACACTCTGTTCTGAGCGAGCTGCTTCACAGGTGAAGCAATCACTTGCACCCAACAATTGTGTTGGCCGACACGTTTATGTACACACAGTAGAGCTAGAGATGAACAGCACATGAATGAGGCAATCAGTTGATGTGCTTAGGAGCTTGTTTATGAGCTCGACACTTGATTATGAGCTCGACACTTGGTTATGAGCTCGACACTTTTGCACAGGAGCGAGTCAATCGTTGCACATAAGCAATCATTTGCGTGAAGATTTCCGTGCCGCGGAGCCTTTGCTGGATCTCGTCGGAGTTGAGCGTTTGGTGAAGCAATCACTAGCCCCAACACGTGTGTTGGCCGACACGTTTGTGTACACACAGTAGAGCTGGAGATGAACAGCGCATGAACGAGGCAATCAGTTGATGTGATTATGAGCTGGTTTATGAGCTCGGCACTTGGTTATGAGCTCGATACTTTTGCACAGGAGCGAGTCAATCGGTGCCGCGGAGCCTCTCACGAATCTCGTCGGATTTCGATATGAATTTCTTGACGGCTGTAGGTAATGCCGTACAGTGCAAGCATGCCGTGGTTGGTTGTGCTGATCGAAACTGACCATCGCGGAAGAATATATATGCACTTTATATGTGCATATGATGAAGATTTTGATTGATACTTTCTTCCTATAGACTTTCTCAATTTTTTTGTGATTGGATATAGTGAGATTATCTCAGGAATGGGATGTCCGATCGAAATGAAATTTTCTAAGGCTATTGATGAAGTATAAGAGATATAGATGAAGGATAGGGATATTCGAGCAAATTTTCAGAAACAATTATATTTTGATGAAGAAAAAAACCTCAAAGTACGAGAATGGGAAATGAAAATGGTTGGGTTTGCCCGCTTTTTTTTGGATGATTATCGCTGTGATTATTTGTTATATGTGAGAGTTTAAGTGGGTTTATAATTCAAATAAAAAAGTTTTTGATTTTCATTATCTCTTGAAGTGTATGTTGAAATCTGTGTACATTTGACACAATTCGACGCGATGAAGTTCAGTGTATTTAGATAAGATACTTGTGAAAATTTGTCTGTAATTGATCATTGATCAAAATGGTAAACTTTTCAATTATATATCGTTTCCAAAAAAGTTTCTATGAGTGCTTTTATCTTCGCTGAGGTAACATTTTAGAAATATGTAGGTGGGGAGTACTTAAAAGAAAGCAACTATTTTCCTCATTTATGCTGTAGGATTGAAATTTTATTAAATTTATCCATAAAATGTTCATGTGATTAGCATCATAAAAATATACCAAGTAAAAATGTTTATTGTTCACGAATTTTGGAATTTAAACATAGTTAGGTTATAATTAGAGATTAAGCGTTTATACTGGAACAGGTATTCTTTTGGGACAAGCAGTACTTAGTGTGAAATTCAAAAATACTAGGTTCGAGTGTTTTCGTATTTGCGAGTATTTTTGTACTTGCAAGTATTTTATTCAAATATTCAAAAAGCTTCTAGGGCAAAGGTAGCTGAAATTGTACAAAATCGGCCAATTTTGGGTGAGAGTGGTTTGGGACATAACGGGCCAAGATCTATTTCTGCGATACAAAAATTTCAGTTTTGTAGGGGGTGAGGGGTTTTTTGGCCATAGTTTGGCACAAACTGCCTTTACGGTACTTTCGATGATTGAAAATGGTCGAAGAGTACAATAGTGATATTTTAAGGGTGAGAAAAAATTTTGATAGGGGAAATTGGGTGAAAACGTTCATATTTACCAAAATTATTTTTTTGGTCTAGCATGAATTCAAGGGCCTTTCTGAGCTGTTTCGGGTGAAATTTCCATACAAGTCTGAGAAAAAGCGGCTTAGTTTCGAAGATACGGCAAAATGAAATCTTTCCGAAAACCGTCTGGAAAAACTGAAGTAGCACTTAAAGTGCAAAGGAGGGAAAAGTTGAGATCCTTTTCGGTTCGCCAGTTGGCTTCTCCGGCTGTGCTGAGACCCTCCTTGTGACTGCAGGTCGCCACGAGGGTGTCTCCAACCCTACCGGGATTGTAAAATTTACGAGGCCGCGGGAATCAAGATGCTCCTAGATTCATGTCCAGCCTTGCTGAAGAGGTTGGCCTCCTAGTGGGTGCATGTTTAATAGGCGAAACAATTGGTTTCTATCATTTCTTAATAAAATTTTCGTTTAACTTCATGCTTCAGTGAGGTGAAGTGGAAAACCGACTGTTTTAGATTAGCCAAGAAAAGTTTGGTATCAGAGATCGATCGATGAAAAGTCATATATATGGCAACAGGATTAGTTTGTCCTATCTTAGTAAATTTTTTGACTTTGGTCATTTGAACGAATACAAGAGACGTTTTTTGCATATAATAAAATGAAAATCAAATTAAATTGATTGAATTTCATCGTTTTTCTTTAGACGGCCCCTAGGTTGGAAAAAGATTTGCCAAATAAATGGCAGACCATTGGAAAGTTACGGGCAAGCTGCACGGACTCAGTATCCTTTGAAGATTATCTTGCACCATCACCATTCTAGCTTGAGAACCTTTTGTTTGGAGGGTGGGGGAGGGCATTTCATACCTTTTCATTACATCACTGCAAATCGTATGTATTGTATTTATAGCATCAGACTTCAACAAACACTTGCTAGTATTTTTGGAACATGTATTTTTTTGTACTCGTACTAGTTATACCTTGTATGTGAAAATACTAGTACGACCCGACTCTAGTTATAATATGGACCAAAACATGCATTAAAGACCTACATACATATTTCCTCTACTTTTCTACGAAAATAGGATTTTCTGACGGACAAGAGTTTTTTTTTATTTGTAATTCAAATCAACTATAGTTAACTAAGCTATCAGGTACATTCTGTACATTTTAAAATCTTTTTGAACTGTTCAAAACTCAAAAAAGACACTCATTAAAGTAAATACTGGGAAATTTTCTGTGCGTTTAATTTTCTTTGTCGCCTTGTTATGGCCATGTATAAGCAATCAAAAACTAATTGACACAATTGATTGACTCACACTGATTGACTCATCTAAATGAGTGAGTCAAAGTGTGTCAACACACTAAACTGAGTCGTTTTTCCCATCTCTATTGTGTAGCCCAAACACAGTTTTTCAAAAAAATAGATAGCCCAAAAACCGCCAACCCGCGAAAAAAACTTAAAAAAACGTCCCGCGAATTAAAATTTTAGATAGCCCAATTGGCGGGAAATAGCCCAATCTGGCCACACTGTTCCTGGACAACCTAGACGATTACAGTGAAGAGCAAAGAGAACGGTTTCACCAGCACATAAGAGCCAGCTACACGGTGGTAAAGTATTATTGAATATTAGTTAGGGATTTTCCCGAGCAAAAATACGGAAAAACCTACATGGAAAAATGTATAAGTGTATATGTCTTTTTAATTTGGATATTTTTCAGTAAAGCAGTTAAGAGTCTTTATCTCTTAACTAGAGTCAATCTGACAAATCTGCTATTTTTGACTTAGCATGCCGAACTTATAAGAAATTGACTTCAACCTACCTTGCCACAATATGACTGTTCCCCTGTGTAATCCTTTATTGGAGCTAAAAATTTGTGACGGATACCATATACTTCCAGCCACTGGAGCAAGATGATATGGCCAACAGTGTCTAAAGCCTTTTTAAGGTCCACAAATATCGCCACTATAAATTTGCTTCTATATAGTTCACTGTTTATGTAATGAACTGCATTTAGCATCACCGCTAATGTGCGGTTGTGTTTTTGGAATCAATATTGCATTGGTGTTCAAATTGTTTTGGAACTAAAGAGCTGTAGTAAGTGTGCTTGAGTCACTCTTTCAAATACTTTATTCATAACATTTCTCAAGACTATTAGGCTATAATTTGAAGGATCTGTTAGTACACCTTCTTTGTAGATAAGTAATTAATTTTGCTATTTTGTTCATTTTTAATGCTTAATTTTTGTTATTTTTTAACTATCATTTGGAATTTAATTTGACGTGGTATGAAGGGGCACAAACAAATTTAATTTGCGATTTTGTATGAAAACTTCATGTGAAACCATAGGCAATATAATGCTCAAAGCCGAATAATTCACTCGGGCGATTTTCCATACATTGCAGTAGCTATTGGAGTATTTTTTAAAATTTTTGGGGGATATGGAGAGGTAAACTGATAGCACTGCTTCAGTCCATCATATGAGGCACAGGCCTGCAGGCCGACTGATCGTGTGTGGGGCGCTTTACAGTTGATCGGACTGCGTAGTGGACTTTCCGATATGTCCAGAATGTGTCCGGGACCACAGCGTCATAACCAGCGTACCAACTTATTTCATTTTCCCAAAAAAACACTTTGACCTTGAAATTGCGCTTCCATTTACGCAATGCATTATCTGTCAAAACAAACTGAGAGTGTTCTTGTATTTTTTGCGAGAATGAACCGTATGTGAGCAGCGAAAAATCTAGCCTAAAGGTAGAACTATAATGCAATTAAGTGAGCTTTAAGTAGCTTAAGTGACAGTACGGTTGCATAGAAATCAAGCGGCATACCCATAATGTACTTATCTGCCGTTTCGTTAATTCGGGCCACTTAAGTGGCCTACGACTGGGACCGTACATCAATTAAGTAAATTTGACAAGAGGTTTGCGTAACGACTACAACCAATAGAAGGCACGTAAAATATTTGAATATGTTTTCGTGGATCGTTTGGTATTTTTGCAGGAGGTAGAAGTAATGATCGTTCATATGCGGCATTGTAGACGCAATAATAGGTATGTGAAATATTTGAATATTTTAGGTCTGTTCGCGGACTTTCAGTCACTGAATTTTACTGAATTTTCCTGAATCATGTGGTGGGAGACATTCATGAAAAGTACAAAAACGCTCACATTGCATTTCCTGAAAATTGACAAACAAAAGTGTCAGTTGTCGGTTTTCAGGAGAACAATAATGATAATAAAGTCATCCTAAGCGGTGATAAATTATCGTCACAAAAATATTCGTCCTTCATAATATTATAACATTAGGCCAAAGACCGTTTGACAGTTTTAAGTATTTTTAAGTAGCTCAGACCCTACTGAAAAGGGGGAAATTTTCCGTTTTCAGTAAAACGGAGTGCAAAAACGGCTTTATTGCAATTAATTGCAATTAATTGTAGTACGTGAACATACCTATTATTGTTAAACGGCTCATTGACAGTTTACAATATAGGAAGTAGTAATTAAATGTCTCGAATATGATTCTGCGTGACATTGTAAAAAGAATAACAGGTATCTAAAATATTTTTTCGTCGATCACTTAAATGCTATTTTTACAGGAGGTAGGAATAATGAGTTTCAACTATAATTTCAAAGAGAAAACGCGTTGAACAACATACGAAATAATAAATTATATAGTAGTTTATTTACTTGTATCTTTAAGTTACTTACTTTTAAAAATACAAGTACATAAACTACATAAAATGCCGTCTCACAGCTTTTTTCATTCAAAGAATAACCACACACCATGCTTCAGCTGTCCACTATTGAATATTAAACTTCAGCAGTAAAGACCTTGTTGATTAAATATATTCCAGACGCATACCAATATTGCTCAAAAAACATTTATTTCGTACATTTATATGAATATAAGCACAAATTAAGAGCCAGCACCAAGTCCATCTTTATAGATCTAATAATCTACAGCAAAATGCTGAGGTTCAGCTCAGCTACAATTTTCTACGATTTCTCGCAACACAGCTAGCAGGCTATGAAGACAACTATATTTCAATTGCAGCAAAAATCTATTCAAATATATTGCGTAAACGCTCACATCAGTTCATCTCATATGCCTCCAAATTCAAATTCATATTCGCCACTCTGACGGCAGCTTCATGAACCTTCACTTAATTCTATCATGAGCAAATTAACCGATCGACTTCAATTGAGTGAATTTTCGTTCAGTTTCAGCGCTCACTTAAATTCACTTAATTGCATTATAGTTCTACTTTAAGTATGTAGTTGTCGAATCGTATATTCCCAGCGTGCCAAAGCCAAATCGGAATTCGGAAATGGTTACAACTATTCCGAGAGTGACGAAAAGAGATAGAAATATAAAAAGCTCTTGCAATAAGTAAAACTATTGACTGGGGTAAGATTGTTCATTCCCATCGTGCCAAATTCGAAATTCGGAATTGGTTACGACTATTCCAAAAGTGAGCGAAAGAGATAGAAACATAAAAAGCTCTTGAAATGAATACAACTTTTGACTGGGGTATTACTGTTCATTATTTTATGAGAAACATTTGAATATTTTTTAAGAATCTCTTCTGAAGTTTGGAAGAAACAAATTTAAAAACAATCGGAATTCGTTGCAAAAATTTCACTAATGCCTAGTATTATACTCGAGCGAAACGAATTCAACCGTCAAATCCCATACAAAAAGAGCTTTTCAATTCGTCAGTGAACAATTCGCTGGCGAACAAGTATTATACTCTAATGAACGAGATCGAAGGCGCAAACCGCGAATTGAAAATGCTGATAGGTGTCGGTAAGTAATATTTCGCAGCTTTTCAATGGGTCGGATCTCTTTTAATTCAGCGAAATAAGTAATGTTTGTTGGTTAAAGTGGTTGCCACTTGAAAATGAAAATGTGTAACGTTTTATTGTGTGTTCGCGTGTATTTGCTGCATTCTTTTTGTGATGGGAAAACATTATTGCACTTAATATGCTAGGTGTATACGTATATATCTTGAAATATGTACGCCGATCATCAATTTTCTCCCTCAATGCTATAATGCAAATGGAATATTTATTGTTGTTACTTTTTATTCGTTTACGGATCATTTGCAATTAGTGATGGCTAGTTGAAGATATTTATTGCTGATATTTTGAACTTTTATTATATGTCCTCTGTCTTGCGTGTATTTATTCCCTATTGAAATGCCGGTGGGAGATTTGCTACAAATGTATCTCTATTTAACACTACGTATAATAAGCTGAACTGACTAATAATCACTGAAAACTATAAAAGTTTTCAAACATAGATGACAGATAACATTTTAAATATATACTATTGCATGCCGATGAAAAATTTCTTAATTGTTTTTGAGGGTGTTACATTTATTGTTGAGGACAAAAAGTTCATTTTGACATAGTATAAACATAAAAAACTAGGCCGGTTTCCTGGAAGACTTGAGCCATATATGTACCTGTACTGAGTTGACACGCTGGTTAAGTAGCACATTACGCTATGATGATTTATAAAGGGAGAAACCAGGATATATAATTAATTTTGATACATTGGTATGCTGAATTGTATGTAGATAGTCAGGACACTTAATTAGATGACAATGTACGGAAACTATTCAAATGTGGCTAAATGCGCGTTTTGGTGCCGACATAGATATCTTGTTTCTGTTGTTTGAGACTAGATGTATATGAAAATGCATCCGCTTCTCATAGTGTACATTAATTAATAATGTTCAGACATTTTTTGTAGTTAGGGACTGAAAAATACAACTGAAATACCAACCAACATAATCTCCAGAATTCAGCTGATGGGATGTCTTACAACACTCTACTAAGCCACTTGAGACTCTATAAATCCACTTGAGAGTCTCCAGAGCTAAGCATTTGTAAGGACATTTCAGCTGACTTTCATAACACTCTCAGTGTGAGACTGATAATCTTTTAGAGGTGTTATATAATGACAAGGTAAATTTATATCCATATGAGAAGAATTATAATCTAATAATAAACTTTTTATAAAAACTATAATATTATATTAGCCTTTTTTTAAACATAGCGACTCTTGTACGGAGAGTGCAACATTTATAAAAAGACTTTTGATCTCACAATTACACGTTCACAAAAGTACTTGTGTACACTAATAAGCATATTAAAAGTTAAACAATAAGAGCTTTATTAGTCTCATTATAAAAATTGAAATATTTTTATAAGGCTAAAATAGCTCCCATAAATTACCCATTTAATACTAGTAGCACACTAATTACCTACAAGGCTGATATTACTAGAACTGTCCTCTCAGTTTTCCTCTTATAAGACTCTTGTAGTGTCTTATAAGAGCAAAAATGTCATTTGGTTTCTTATTCCCAAATATATTTATTACCAATATATTCCTGTTATAGTCCATAATCGCAAGAACGATCAATAGATTTTTCAAATTGTTCCCTCACTCTTGAGCTTAGAAACCAACGCTTCAATTGTCATGCAAACAAACTGAGACTTTCGATGAAATTCCAAATTCAATGCCGTATCAAGTTAATCTGTCGTTCCAGTCACGCTAAGACCTACTTTGACTTTTCAATAAATTAGTTTACTCATTTCATTAATGTTCCTCACTAAAAAAGCTTTAATGCCTTTGTTTTATTATTGTTGAACTGATTAAAGCAAGTTTGCATAATTTACGTTTGAACTACTTTCGAGCAGACATATTCGACAATCAACTACATCCGGCCTCAAACTTGACTAGTGCTCGCATTTGACTCACAAAATAGTGCCATCTATTATCAATATCGGCATGCTTTTTCGCTGCTGCTGAAAGGGTACTTTTCGCGACAATTCGTTTCGCTCGAGTATAATACTAGGCATAAGTTCGAACAAATTCCTAACAAATGCCTAGTACTATACTCTTCGCGAAACGAATTCAACGGTCAAATCCCATACAAAAAGAGCTTTTCAATTCGTCAGTAAAGCTCTTTTTGTAATGGATTTGACCGTTGAATTCGTTTCGCGATGAGCATAGTCCTAGGCAAAAGTGCGAACGAATCTGTGATAGGGAAATTGTTAAGAGTTTGTTACGAAATACATTGGAATTTGCAACAAATTCCGAACCTAATGCCGTTACTGTTTCATCTAGTTAAGTAAGTATTAAAACAGTACTTAAGTCTAACAACTGTTTTTCTTGCATAAGTGGTCAGCTCGTCTTGTCTAATTGACGAAAATTTTCGCACTGCAGCTTCTGAATACAAAAAGGAAAAGTTACTAGAGAACAAAAAACTTGAGTAACATTTCGAACCTTTAAAAATAGACATTGTTGTAAAATTTTTATTTTTATGTTGGTCCCAAAACCCATCCAAGTACATTAAACAGCAATCTCATCCATCATGATTGCTTGGAAACACGTTTTTGCAAAAGAATTAACGTCTGGTCCGACGATAGTAGCAATAAAATCTCTCTGGTTAATTTATAAAAATACATTAAAAACCACGTACCCTAAACGCTGGAAGCCAAATGCTATGGCCACTACACAACACGAGCTTTCTCTTATTTAAAAAGTGATCAGCTTCACCAGGCATTATAAAAATGCCTTCAGTTTAAGGCAATATTTTGTAAATATTTTGAAAACACTTTGAAAAAAACCACAAACAACACAGTTTAGAAACTTTGCAGGCATGAGTCTATGCACGAATGACAATAACAACGACTAAATGACGAATGACAACGACAAAAGTACCGTTTTAATACATAATTTACTAAACTAAACGCTCGTCGCGATAAGTTCGGAATTTGTTTTGAAGTCTAACTTATTTCTCAACAAACTCTTAGCGATTTCTCTATCGTAGATGCGTTTGCACTTTGTTCGGAATTCGCTCAAACTCAGTGAAATATTCGCAACGAATTCAGAATGATTTCGAATTTGTTTCTTGCAGACTTCAGAAGAGATTCTTAACAAATATTCATATGTTTATCATAAAATAATGAACAATCTTACCCCAGTCAATAGTTATACTTATTCAAGAGCTTTTTATATTTCTATCTCTTTTCCTCACTTTTGGAATAGTTTTAACCAATTCCGATTCCGAATTTGGCACGCTGGGCATATACGGAGTTTGTACGCTGGTTAGAAACTAACTTCTTACGTTGTGTCCGGGACTGTCGGAAAATACATTTTTTCACATTTAACTGCGCTCGAATGCTTCGGAAATATTTTTGAAACGTTGCCGGCCCTGGCGGTCTGCGGCTTTAAGAGCACCATCTGCAAGAAGTCCATGCCTGAGAGGAGCTGGAGTCAGTGCTGCCACTTTAATTTTTTAAATAGTGATTGATCCAGTCAAATTACAATTCTAAATAATCCTTTCTTATTTCATTGAATTAAACAGTTCAATTTTAAAATAATATATGAATTTACAAAAAAAATCATAAGCTTAAACTTTCAGAATACTCTAGCTTAAAGCGCATATATTTGTTGGAGTGAGGCAGCATTACATCAAGTTTTCCAACATTATCGAGAAAAACTTCATGGGAAAAATTCTAAATAGGTGACTGCAAGATTATTCCGAAGTCAAAAACTTATAACTATGCTGGACACTAACTCCAAACTTTGAATGCCGTTTTGGGATGAATAATGCCAGATCTAGCATTCAAAATGCTAAAATGGCAGCACTGGCTGTAGTGTCATGAATTTCCAGCCTAATAATAACATTTTGAGCAAACTTGATCTATAAAATAAAGCAGGACTTCTAATTGTGCAAAAATACTGATAAACAAGCGTATATATAGAAACAGAAATATGACTTTTAGGCCAAGGTGAGTCTCAAACAAATCTTGGTCGAAAATCACTCACAATTCACCCCATAAGGCTAAAACATCAATATCCGAATAGATCTCTCAGTTTATTTAATCGCTATCAATATACCATATACCTACTATTTCTTTTACGCATTACATATCGATTTCCACAAAACAAATATTTCAATACATCGTCAACATTCTTCCATCACTAAGCAATTGCTCGTAGTACCTTCCGGTCGACAGTTTTCCTTGACAAGAGCTTCAAAAGAGAAAAAAACAATCTCATCCTTGAAACTCTTACCAACTTACAAAACACATCATGCAATAATAAACGTAGCAGCCGAACGTCTTTCGAACTCACCATTATACTTGAAATGTTACATGGATTCTATAATATATAGATAAGTTCTTTTGTGGCGAAACCAAGTATCATGACTTGGTAGAAGTAATTACAATGCATGGACGAAGATGCAGGTACGATCAATGTTCATTGAAAGCTGAATGAGCGTTAGTCTTCAGAGGAAGGGAGGTTAAATATGAGTTCCTATTTATAAAGTTGCATGAAAGCGGTAATACTTTTTCAACAACGTTTCCATTATATGAATGTACCCATGCTAAAGAAAAAGTGTGGGAAAAATAGCAGAAACTAAGAAAACTGCCGTTCATAACAAAAACCTTCTATCTGGCATTTTTTTCATTTTTGAGCTAACACCGGATTAGAAAACTACATACATATATACTCTATTACATCATTCTACAAAATATAAATGTGTTAAAATCAATAATGAAAAATGCCAATAATGAAAAATGCCCTTGATTTATGTTTTTCTGCATGCTGCAGAAAAACATAAATCATTGAATATCTCAAATGCTACTAAAATGTATGTAGAAGGTTTATGTTAAGCACGGCAGAAAAAGTTATGTTTTCAGTTTTATACATAAACATTACTTATATGTATTAAGCTACATTGATTCAGTGATTTGCCGAACTTGACCTGAAACTGCTACAGATTAAAAAAAATTCAAATTAAACAAGAGATTTAAGATTCTAATGGCAGGAACGAATATTTTTCTTCTCCGCGCCAACTTTTTCACTTTTCTTTCACATTTTTGGAAAAATTTTGAAAATCGATTCAGACAATCTTCAATAGAATCAAAGAAGGGTAAAACTGTGATGAAAACGTGAATATAAAAAAAGCCTTGAATTTTGGTAGAATTGCAAAATATTCATGCTGGTAGGTAACACAACTAAGTAGCTTTTAAGCGTGGAAAACATAATGGTCAAAAGCCATGAGACTACCCCAAGACATTGCAAAAATCTAATTTGGAATAGTTTCACAGTTACAAACCAAAATATATTTTACAGCTAATTCAAGCAAACATATAAGTTTAATATTTTTTAAGGATACAAAGTTGCAAGGATATTGCTTCTTGTCAAATAATTGAAAAACTACTTTTGAAAGACCCTAACAATCACATAATCTAAATAAAGCTCTAAGCGTTTGTTCCAAATTATTAAAACCAATCGCAAGCACATTCGCTCCCATCTTTCCTTCATCTAAAAAAACCAACATTATCAACCGCAACATCATACTAAAAACCATAACCAGCATATGCTTGCCCCGTGGCAATATGTACATTTCAATTTGCGGTTGTGAATATCTACTCGCGCATCGTTCTCTTCATACCTTTCGGCACTATCGTAAAAAATCTACGGAAACAAAAAATTACCGATGAAATTCAAGTACCGATTCCCCGATGGGATTAACGAAATTACTGTTGGCAAAGTAATTCGTTACTTTCGAAATATATGCCTTCAAATATTTTTCGATCGAACCCTTGAAAATGCGCAAACAAATATCGCTGCACCGGCACTCACATACTCCCCCGAAGGTAAACTAGACAGAATAACGGGAAACTATCAAGGGAGTTGACTATTTTTATCAATTATAATCACAGGCGTCTATCCATATTTCGAACAAACGTAACACACCGAGTAACCATGCTAAAAAAACCCCTTTTGTTATTCCGTCGAAGGGTGATGTCGGTGATTGCATTTTCTATAGAACTCACAAGGGTAGTCTAAAAAAATATTTAGTTGGACTTTGACCTGGTAGATGCATGCATTGCAGTCGGAAGCATGCAAGTGCTGAGAACAGCATTTTTGTGGTTTATTTAGCTATCATTTTTTTAAGTCTCGTCGAATAGGGAGAAAGTTCGTGGTGAAAACTGATTAGAGAAAATAATAGGTTTGAAAATCAAGCAAGTAGAAAATGAATAGGAGAAATCAGGGTGGAATTAAGAGAAAATGTCTATTCATTGAAAATTTGACACACATTTTGTCAAAATAATCTGACAGTTTAATTACAGGGTTTTTTTTGGAACAGATCGATTTAATTTTATGTTTGGGATATTCTTTGGAAGTTAAATGAAGTTTGATATATGAATAAGAATGGTTTGGAGGAGTGCTTGATGTCGAACCGGTCATATTATTTCTTTTTAATATTAAAAACTATACGACGGGATTTTTTTTTCAGTTTTACTAGCAGGTCAAATACAAATTAAATATGAAAAATAGGAGCCCAAGTTAATGACCACGTGCAATACGCTAAGAGTATGGAAGTTCGAGGTTAATGAGGACATTATACCATGCTCAATTTTTACAAGCATAAATCGTGTGGCATTATCATCCGGTTATACTTAATTTGGCCTTAAAATCTGATATCAGTCCTACTTAAAGCTCACGACACTATAATTTGAACAACGGCGACTGAAGAATAGTTTCGCTTCATATATGTATTTGGAAAAATTTTGTGGTAAACATGGAAAAAAAATATATTCAGAACTGGTTAGACCTAGGCTTGGTTTAGCAATATTGCTAGAAATCTTAACGAAATCTCACTATTATTTTCGATTTATATATTAAACTGAATTCGCTAGTTAAAAACTTATAAAAACTTGACCCACTATAACTCTTATTGGGTCTCGGGACTGAAGTTGATAGAAAATTCATTCACAGAGAATGCATATGAGAGTAGAGCTGATACGTTCCACTTCCAACCGTACTCCTGATTTGACACAGATATCTACTCTCAACCAGTTTGGCCGAAATAACCATTGGTCCATACACTTACCTATACAAACTCTAAACTACGAAATCTATTACCGTTTGCCGAAACTTACTACTCAAATATCAAGCTAAAACTTATTAATAGCTCAATCAGATCTTAGCTCAAAGCACAGCAAGAATCTTTCTTCCTTTGTTCCCTATCATGCTTTTTTCCTTTTCCGACCATTTAGGTACACTTTGGCTTCTCCAAAACACACTTTTGTCGAAACACTTATTACGGGCTCCAGTTCATGACACAACAAGTCCATTAGAAACTTTGTGGTGGCCCACTCTACTGACACCCCTGTATTGATAAAAATATACACAAACAGATTTTAGCAAATTCTCTACAGCAAGCCGGATAAAATCTTTCATTTAAGGCTAATGTTCCATAAATACCAGGAACATTAAATATATTTTGCAAGACTGGTGCCTGCTCTCTATATTTACAGCCTGAGATTCATCTTCGCCAACTTTGTTCGTGAAAATGGGACCACAAACAACATCGTACTCGCGAGGAAAAAAGTGAAATGACCACTTCAAGGACGAGAATTATTGATTTTGTCTAAAGCCTGCAAATTACCGAATCGGGGCTTGAATATCATGTTGGCAGGACTATCACTGTTAGATGAGAAAAAACAAACAATAGAACATCAAGAGCCATGAGCAAGGTAGATATAAATTACAGAATTTGTGACTGTGACAGAAGCAGCTGCAGATGTTGTTCTTGATGTGGCCAGCAAACATCAATAGGATAATAGATTTCAAATTTAGGATAAATTAAAAACTTGTTAAACACGCCTATCTTGGTATCGTTGGCAATATCTTTTTTTTCGCTTTTCTTAAGAACTATGTGTCGAAGATAGTGATTGAAATTTATTGCTGCCGTATTTTATTTTATTGTTATACGGTAGTTTTCAAAGTGAATGTGTCACTCTTGCAAGTAGCGAAGCAAATGTGTCCTTTTGTGAAGAATTAATGTCATTCGGAAAAAAAACTGGCTGTGGTCATTTGATTTATTGAATATGGCAGGGTGTTTAAGGAGAGTTTTTGGACAGTTTGCAGAAGAAAAATGTATTCCCGTCAAGAGTCGTGTTTCTAACTTTAAGCTCATTTATCATCATTTTTCGTAAACACCTATTCCGCTGAAGAGCTTAAAAGCAACGCTTATAAGTGTCTAGTTATCCATCGAATGTGTCCCAATATCCATAGCACTTAGTTTGAAGGTTCATTCAAAATTGCTCGGGCTGAGGACTTCACCTTAACCCAAAAAAGTGTCGCTACCTTGGTAATATCAGCACCGTCCTTTATGTCTGTGTCGGTCATTTTAGGAAAAATGCATTGGTTTTCAAAGACAATCTAATGACCATATGAACGAGTACTTTTCAAAAGAAATAAAAATCAGTAGACAATAGTCTTTTGGCGCATAGACATGATGCGTTAGGTGTCACAGACAATGGTACTACTATTTGTCTTATCCTTTTCAGTGTACTCACAGAAGCTTGCCGCAGATTCGCAGATTCAACTATGTTCCCTACATGTTTTCTTTTGTTTGTTGTAAATTTGAACCTCACCGTAACGTATGATTAGAAAAAATAGGTCCTTTGTTATGAGTACATTATTGATTTTAATGATTTCTCTTTGATTCTGATCAACAAAGAAGAAGGTATTGTACGAAACAGGCATTGTAATGTTGTATTGTTTTGGAAAAAAACTGTGAGAAATCCTTTAGTCAAAAAGTTAGTTAGAAATATTGTTAGTTGCAAAACTAACTACCAGCTTTGGTGGTGTGCGTATTCCGGGAACTCTTTGAGTTTTAAAGCGGTCCAAAACTGTAAAAACAGACAATTGCACGATATAAAAGTTTCACTTCACTTTTTGTAACCGAGCGAATTCATTATTATGAAAACACGCATTTCGATAATCCAAAGCTATGAAATCAAAAACATCTCGGCCAAATAATACTTATTCACTCAACCAATCAAACAACTTCAAACATTGAGTGATCCAAATAAATTCAACAATAAAAAAAAATAGAAATTAAGTTTCGGCGTTGCTTATTTTATTGGCTGCTATCCAATATCAGAGCTGAAATACGAAATCCGGATATTTTCTGTAGAAGTTTTTCCTAAATTGTGATCAGCTTTTTTCCTTCCTGCCTACAATTTCATAGATAACGGATATATGCTCTAAAGCTCCAAAATATATCTGATGCGAAATGGTGCATATCTTCAAAAATGGTGCACATTTAAGTAAAATTCAATTTTCATGTGATATCGCAAACAAAACACTTCCATCCGGATATTTCGTCAATTGAAAAATTAGCGATGCAAGAATTTTTTAGATCAAATCACAAAATTTGATGAAAACCACTTTCATCTAGCTACTTCGACAACAGCCAAATAACCAGCAATATTATGGCTGCTTTTAACCAGCTGCCAATTACCAGTAATGTTGTGGTGGTTTTTGCTAACTGTGGTTTGTGAAATGCATACTTAAGAGATATTCATCATCGGCACTACAACTAGAGCCCAGCTCTGGTTTCCTTTCACAAGCTTTTTTACCGGTAACCATCACTACACGGAGAGAAAAGTATAATAAAATTATACAAAATTTGCAATTAATTTTATTGCAATAGTAGTAAGTTTTTACCCCATTACCTTTGTAATCAATTGCACTACACATGTTAATACTTTACTTGAATTATGTATATATGAATGTCTTTACTACAGCGCAATGAACATGAGTGAGTTGTAGTATGTAATGGAATTGACTATTATTTGCAGGAAAATAGTAAATTTTCATCAAATTTGTAATAATATTCATGTTTTCATATGGAATTTTCGGAATAGTAAATTATATTATCCACTCTAGTAAAAATCACTCTCCGTGTACCCAATGTCAACCAACCAGGCATCCTAGTCTTCAAGCCTCCTGTTCAAAGCCATCCCACCAGTTCAAACAATGTATTCCTCGCTGTTGTGTGCCATAAATTCTGTCGCAACAGTTTTTTTGAGCAGGTTCCTATCCACTGACACAAACTGGTACCCAACCCACCGGAGTCTACCGAGCTTTATCTTTTTGATTATATCAACTGCTTGGCAGAAAGCGTATAGCCCATAGTTTCGTCATTAGAATTGCCCTTCTTCATATATGGGGCCAAAGGTTCCCCGCAAAACTTTCCTCTCAAATGCGACCAAGAGATCAAAGTGCCTTTTGCTGAGCAGCCAAGGCTCCGATCCATACGTAAGAACTGCCAAGATCATGGCCTTAGCGGTACTAAGTTGGGTAACATTTCGGGATTTGATGAGCTTTGACAGACTGTACTAAGATTTGATGGATTTGGCCCGCTTATTCTTTCCTCCTTATTGCTATCGACTGCTACTATGGACCCCATCAAGTTAAACTATTGCATTACTATACATTCACGCTCACTTTCCTGCCATTCACTTTGCCTTTTCTTCATTTAAGTGCAGCGCCAGTTTTGTGTCGCCTACTCAATGTGGACGAAGGATTCTGGTACAGATAGTTCGGATTAGGATAGGTTTTAGAGAAGACAGTCCAAACCATCCCGTGTTTGGATTTCCTTCATGTTGCTGAACGGTCTCGATAGCAATCCAGCTAATTTACTTGGTTTGTTTCATTGGTAGTGTTCAACCTACACAATCCTGTCATTTTATTAAGGCTGTATACAGTTCTACTCTGACTGGGTTTTTGTAGGCGGCCTCAAAGTTTAAAAATAAGTGCTATGTAAGAATACGGAATCCCATAGATTTTTTCGTTATCTAGAGCGAAAATCTGGTGAATTGTTTATAAACCTCGGATGAAGCCACTTCGATATTGTCCAATTGTTTTATTGGGTGTAGCATTTGAAGCAATCTTCCCTTGCGAAATAGAGGATAGTATCTAATAAAACTTACTGAATAATTGTATACCCTTATGATTATTGCATGCTGCAGATTTTTCTTAGTTATATATGAGACAATAGTACTGGGTGTTTTGGATGACAGTTGTAGTATAAGTAATATTATTTCCCTGTAAGAAAAATGGCAAGACGTTACCTGAGAATTGATTCTGGAAGTACTACATTATTCAGGAAGCTCCATTACTAACAATGTAATCGAGTTTGTCAAGTATGCGATCAAGCAACAACTTACCCATTGCATTACCTTTCTTAAAAAGTAATGCAGTAGGTAACTTGTTGCCTATTTCTACGAGCAAGTGAGGCTGTATAGCCGCAGTTTTTATTAAAATACTGCACAATTCTTATGCACGCAGTTCGGAAAAAATTGTATTTTTCAACAGTGAAAAATTGTAGTTTTCAATTTGGAGTGTAACACACCAAAAATGCTGAATCGTTTAGTTGAAAAATAAATGAGTACAAAGTTTTTACAAAATATATAGACACAGATTTCATGGATGAAAAAAAAACAAGTAAAACAGCAAATACCGCTATAAAGTTAATAAATTTTATTTATCAAAACAAGGATATAAAATATTCCAGCATTATTCAAAATACACTATTTTAAACCTATATTTCAATAGAAAAATCTAACACGTGTTTACATCACTTGCACAATATAACTCGCACTGTTGAAAAATACAATTTTTTCCGAAGTGCGTGCATAAGAGTTGCGCAGTATGTTTAATAAAAATTGCGGCTACCCAGCCTCACTTGCTCGTAGAAATAACCAACAAGTTATCTACTGCATTGTTGCTTGGTCGCTTACTAGACAAACTCGATTACATTGTTATTAATGGAGCTTCGTGAATAATGTAGTACTTCCAGAAACAATTCTCAAGTAACGACTTGCCATTTTTCCTACAGGGTGATTTCCATCACGCATACTCGTACGTTTTCGAGATGATTATTTACAGTTTTCGTAGTTGTCACCATATATCAACGTACCATATCACCACTTCTGTAATGTATTACAGCATATCTCTTACTGAACTGATTTTCTATCATCACTTCTGAAAGCACTCCAATGTAACTGTTTCCGTAACTAGTACAGAATGCAATCACAACACATTACCTTCTATGACATAATGAGTTAAATGTAATGCAGAAATTATATTGGAAGTGGTTACCTTGGTAATTAGTTACCATTACCTAGAAGTAGTTACGAATTGTATGCTGCATGACTTACTGAAGCTACAGGGAATTGTCGGTAAGCGATCAAGTAACAACTTACCCACTGCATTACCTTTCTTAAAAAGTAATGCAGTAGGTAGCTTGTTGCGCTAGTTCTACGAGCAAGTGAGACTGCGTAGCCGCAATTTTTATTAAAATACTGCGCAATTCTTATGCACGCAGTACGGAAAAAATTGTATTTTTCAACAGTGCGACTCATATTGTGCAAGTGATGTAAACGCGTGTTCGATTTTTCTATTGAAATATAGGTTTAAAATAGTGTATTTTGAATAATGCTGGAGTTTCTAGATTTTATATCCTTGTTTTCATAAATAAAATTTATTAACTTTATAGTGATATTTGCTGTTTTATTTGTCTTTTTTCATCCATGAAATCTGTATCTATATATTTTGTAAAAACTTTGTACTTATTTATTTTTCAACTTAACGAATCAGCGTCATTGGTATGCTACACTCCGAATTAGACTTTGATTTCCATCACGCATACTCGTACGTTTCCGAGATGATTATTTACAATTTTCGTAGTTTTCACCACATATCAACATACCATATCACCACTTCTGTAATGTATCACAGCATATCTCTTACTGAACTGATTTTTTATCATCACTTCTGAAAGCGCTCCAATGCAACTGTTTCCGTAACTAGTACAGAACGCAATCACTACACATTACTTTCTATGACATAATGAATTAAATGTAATGCAGAAATTATATTGGAAGTGGTTACCTTAGCAATTACACGGAGAGAAATTTCGGCAGTGATTTTTACGAGAGAGGATAATATAATTTACTATTCCGAAAATTCCATATGAAAACATGAATGTTATTACAAATTTGATGAAAATTTACTATTTTCCTGCAGATAATAGTCAATTCCATTACATACTACAACTCACTCATGTTCATTGCGCTGTAATAAAGACATTCATACATATATACATAATTCACAACAAAGATGTAAAATGTGTAGTGCAATTGATTACAAAGGTAATGGGGTAAAAAATTACTATTATTGCAATAAAATTAATTGTAAATTTTGTATAATTTCATTACACTTTTCTCTCCGTGTAGTTATTTATTACCTAGAAGTAGTAACGAATCGTATGCTGAATGACTTACTGCAGCTTCAGAGTTTTTTTGTAAAACAGCCTCGTATTCAGACAGCTCGACCTGTATAGTACAATCCAGTGCAGCCACTACAGATTTTTCATATCGTATACAAATTCATCAAAATTAGTAAGAAAAACGTATCCATCGTATCCAAAATTTCAGCAATGCGTATCAAGTTGATATCTTGGTATAATAGCTCTGTATGGCTTTGTAAAGCCATTTTTGTCGGATATATAAAATTTCATTTTCGACATTTAACATAAATCGGCGATTTATGCCACAGCATATAGTAAAATCGAACATACATTTTTAAAAAATATCAAATTCTGAATCAAAAAATCACATTCAGCTTTTAAAATATTTTTGTTTCAAATATTCTGCTAATGGTATATAATCGACGGGAGGCCCTTTTCATTATACATCCAGAAGTATTGCCAGTTTTGGACGCCCTGTAAGGGCGTTATCAGGTACGTGGTCGAGAAATTGGCTCAAAGGATTTGAGAAAGAGCTCTGTTTCAGAAGATTCGATAAATGTGAAGCCTTACTCAAAACACGTGCCTCAAATGGCCAGAGAACTACTTGAAGAGGGGACTGTTGCCTGTCTGGGGGCGACGTCTGAAGAAGAATCTGATGTGGAATACTCTATGCTAATGAGGTCAGCGTCAGAACTACCTCTGACTTGGGTGGCTGCCTGGACCTCATGACTCTGGATGCAGAGGAATCGGCTTGGGTAGATTCTATATCCGAGGAGGAGGACCTCGACCTAACTGTTATCAACAATCAATGATTGTGAAGGTACTGCAGATCTCCACACCATACCAAAGCAGCATCAGCTGCCCTGCTTTTCCGCTTGTCTAGGACAGAGGAGGAGCTAATTTTAATTCAAGAACCATGGATTGCCAACAACTGGTTTGCGGGATACGTACAAAAGGATGCTACTGATAGTACCCGATAGCTTACAGAAGTCATGTGTCTATATTGTTGTGAAGAAAACCACTGACGTCCTTTTACTAGACAATTTCTGTGACAAGGATAACATGGCTGTTTGCAGTGGAAATCGATCAAAGATCATGCTGATTTGTTTCCTGTTGCATGGGATTGATTTGTTTCCTGTTGCATCATGGCGCTAGCCATCCCTGCGACATTGTCAAGGGTGTTGTGGCTAAAGCCATGAAAACTGGTGTACCTCTTTTTCTGGGGGCTGACTCTAATGCTCATAATGAAGAATGGGGTAGCTCTAACTCAAATGGCCGAGATGAGGAACTTACTGATTTCATCATTGCCCACTACCTTTTCATCACCAATACTAGCAGCGAATCGACCTTCCTTAACTTAAACCGTACTTAGAGCAGTAGGCGGCACCTTGCTCCTTCTCTCTGACTGTAAGGTTTTACAGGAGTGTTCATTCTCCGATCATAGGTACATGCCGTTCAACGTGGCTGGCCGCAGCTCCACTGAGCAGATCATGGAGATCAGCACTAAGCGAAGAGAGTGTAGGAGGGAGTTCAAATGCTCGGAAAAGTCGAATGAAAACGAAGCTGAGGGCTTTTAAGTATGCCATAGGCAAGGCAAAGAAGGCCTCATGGAGATCTTTCTGTGAAAACGGGGAGAACATCAGCAAGACAAATCGCCTTCGTAAGATTTTAAACACGACACCGAAGGCTATGTGATGCATCATGAACCCTGAGGGTATTTGAACTAGTTTGAGCACAGGTACTCTAAACGTTCTTTTGGACGCACATTTTCTGGGCAATTATTGTCCTCTAAAAACGATGCACCAAAGGGAGCAGGCAACGAGCTCAACACCGACATTCGGAATATCTAATTCTCAGCTAAAGGAGGGCTACTAACTTATTTGAGCCGTTTGAATCCCCGGCCCCTAATGCCGTCCTTGCAGCTGATATCCAGCATACCATAGAAGTATTGCTACTATGGCTCAGAGAGATTTATACCGCATGCCAGTGCTTATCGTATATTCTGACCAGCTGGCGGGAAACTAGAGCTTTGTTTATCCGTAGATCAGGGAAAGTTTCTCATGTTACGCCAAAGGACTATCGTCCAATAAGTATTAACTTTGTCCTGCTTAAGATTTAGGAAAGGATTTTGTAATTTTGCAACGAAATCATTCGCCATTTCTCAAAGACTTCTGTATAACTCTTAGGTAAGATGGGAAATGCATCCAGTATTGGAATAATATATGTTTCAGCAGCATCAGTTTCAGCATTTTGAGGGTTGGAAACTATTATGCATTATAACTTATTGTACATTTTTGATAGGTTTTGAGCTACTTCTTCAGATACATTTGCTTTCTTGCCCGTTTCTTGAGTCACATCATGCTAATGCCCATTTTGAATAGAAAGCCAAACTTTTTCGAAAGAAAATGCTGCTACTTCCATTTGAAGTGGATAAATAAAACAGTATAGTAAAATTGTACAATATAATGTAATGGAAATATAATGCAACGGAAATTGGAAAAAGTGATTGTTATGAACACACGTTTTCGTGCAGGTAAATAAAAATTGATGAGCAAAGTATCCATTTTGGGGACAACGTATCATAGTATCATCCAGATTTGTCAAATTTGATTCTTATCTAAAATGATACGAAGGTATTCAAAGTGACAGCACTGGTGCGATCCAATAATCTATGAGAAAATTATCTAATTGTCTAGCCGTTTTCGTTTGGGTAGTCTAGCCCAGTGAAATCCGACATTAAAAAGGCGAAACTTCGGAAAAATTAGAAGAAAGCTGAATTTTGGTGTGAACCTTGGTACTGGCGTGTTGAACAAAATGTCAAAAGTCCTCATCGATCCGAGTGCTGCGTCACTTTTTATATGGGGTCAAAGGTCACCAAAAGTGGCCTTTCCTAATTATCTCAGTAACCGTTACGTTTTTGAAAAAAACAATATGACGAATTTGAAGCTTAAAAAATTTCCAACAAAAAAGATTTTATAGCTTTTTCCTGTAACCATAACCGTTTTTGAGATATATTGATTTAAACATTTGTTGCTAACAGCACCCTTATTCTCATCGGCATGTTAATATTATCCGATTTTGATTACGACTTGGCATGTTTGTGAGTTTGTTTTTCTATGTTTAAGAGGCGCATAAAAAAAACATGTGCACAAACTTATCTACCAGACTCCAGGGTAGGTGGAAAAGTGTACTCCGAAAAGCTACCACCACCCCCCGGCCCCCGTTGCTATAAAACTTGTAGGGACATCTGTTCGTTACTCTCTTTTCCGAAAAAAACTGTATTGCGGCATCATTTATGGGATATTCCAGGAAAGAGCAGGACAAAACAACTAAATTGTAGGTGAAAATTGGTTTTGTAACATATCATGGGCCTAGGAGCATGAAAAAGCAAGATAATATCATGGCATAATTTTGTAAACGTTCATTCTTGACATTATAGGAGCTCAATCCGGTGCAGATTATCCCCGAATAATCATTTTTTTACCAATCCTGTGATGACTGCATAACGCCAAAGGGACATGACTCGTCACGAAACTAATTTGCACCTGAAATTACGTGACCTTGCCCTGATCGTTCATGGGATAAGACGGTATGAAAAAAAAACTAAAAAACCGGGTATTTCGGGGTGGTTCGTTTGCGGGGGTGGGTAGGGTGTGGATGTAGGGCTGGTCGTGCGATGTCAAGAATAGGCAATTAACAGGATAAAAAGTGATCCTTTCTTGTTTAAGAGTGGGCAAAGAGTAGGAAACGAGCTCATTTCTGAAGATTTGGGATGGATGCTCAGGGATGCCATTTTATGGCAAAGGGGGAGGGGGGAACTTTTTGGAGCACACTTTTCCACCTACCCTGGAGTCTGGTAGATAAGTTTGTGCACATGTTTTTTTATGCGCCTCTTAAACATAGAAAAACAAACTCACAAACATGCCAAGTCGTAATCAAAATCGGATAATATTAACATGCCGTGAGAAAGAGCACGTTGTTAGTAACAAATGTTTAGATCAATATATCTCAAAAACGGTTATGGTTACAGGAAAAAACTATCAAATCTTTTTTGCTGGAAATTTTTTGAAGCTACAAATTCGTCATATTGTTTTTTCAAAAACGTTACCGTTACTGGGATAATTAGGAAAGGTCACTTTTGGTGACTTTTGACCTCATATAAAAAGTGACACAGCACTCGGATCGATGGGGACTTTTGACATTTTGTTCAACATGCCAGTACCAAGGTTCACAGCAAAATTCAGTTTTCCCCTAAATTTTCCGAAGCACAATGTTAGATTTCCCCGGACTAGTCATCGTTGTGGTATCATTTCTGGGATTCGTGAACCATCGTTATCGTGATGAGCGCTTTGGAAAGCTCTTACGGGGAGCTTATTGGACTCTCGCTAACCATATTGGAAAAGGGTCTGATCATATTCATCATATTAGCCAAACCCGCAGCCACCACTAAGGGCCAAATTAGACGAGCGGAACTATCGCCGTGTTTTTCCGCCGAGCTTTTGAGCTTGCAAATGGAACATATGGGTTTGTATGAAGCAAACTATACGAGCTTGTTTTTAACTGCGTGTTTCGCTTTGCTGCTGCATGCCCGCTGACAGGCTGCCTCGACTAGCAATTTCCCATGGCATAACATTTTAAATTGCTGGTGGAGGCTACCTATGGTATGCCATATTTTATGGTCTGCCATAAATGGTAGGCAATATGGTATGCCATTTGCTTGGCCATTTGCCTGGCAATATTTTTACAGTTCTTGATATCAAAATGGCGCTGAACCGTGAGAATGCTGTATTTTTTATAAGAAAATGTAGGGATTCTGAATTCAAAGGGATCTTTAGATCTCGTTGAGCAATTCAAATAGTCTACAGAGTATGAAATGCTAGGAAATTGGGGAATTTCTTCGCTCTGCACTTCAAATTCCTCCTTAAGAGCATTTGACGCTCAGATACAACGCATGTCCTTCTCGCTCAGAGGCATTTTTGAAATGATATTTCATGCCATGAAATTGCCCACGCACAGATGGCATACCATAAATTTGACAGTCGTTGCCATCGGAAATGGCAGAGTAAATTGCCAATCGAGCCCCGGTGTGAGCAACGCGCACAGTTGCGTTGAGAGCTTTCCCGCGCTGCGGATTTTAGCTTTTTTGTATGAATCGTATAGTTTCTACAGTACAACGTAGAATTCAGAATGCAGAGAAGTTCAAAGCGATGCATGTGCGTATATGTACATACTGTTTTATTAAATTAATTTTCGAAATAGAAAAACGTCCCATTTTGTACAATTTCAAACTTAAGGAATTTGCCAATAGAAAACTTAAAGACAAATTGTGAGAAGAGGTAGCACGTGAAATTTTTGGTGGTTGGGAGCAATTTCCAGTTGAAGAAAAAACAATAAATGTAACTATGTATAAGTAAAAGTTTTATCATATTGATAATGAACAGCACCTGCTGTGCTATCGAAATATTGTGAATATTTTTTACCAATTTGCAAGGCGTTTGATGGACCTCCTGTTCCTATCTGTTCCATATCCCTGAAGGGACAAATTTGTTCATCAGAGTCAGTGCAGTGGCCATCTCTTCTTCTTACGAAATTGTGTAAAACACATGCAGCTTTCGTAATGTCGCACGCAAAATCTGTTGAAACAATATTTTTATGAAATATTCTCCACTTATTCGCCAGAATACCAAATCCGCATTCAATGTATCGTCGTGCTAAGCAGAGTCGGTAGTTAGCACTTTTTCCTTGATCCCAAGGCTTTTTCTGGCCAAGGGCTCTAACACATTTGTGCTCAAATATACACTGACAGAAAAAGTCGTGGTTGATTTAATTATTATTAATAGTACTGCATCAATTCATTTAAAATTGTCGAATTAACTACGGAAAATGGTTCTTTCTACTATGCTAAAATAGTTAATTTGACCATATAAAAGTAGTTGACTTTGCTGACACATAAAATATTGAGATCTTCGAGGATTCAGCTATGTTAATTGGTTCATAAGTACGATAAATAGTTGATCTACAGAAAAATGAGCATCAATTCGTTTAACACTGCAAAATGTTAAATTATCAACAATTTTCATAGTAAGCGAACCACTCTACAATTATTAAATTCAACAAACATAATTCCACACCACAGACTATAGTCATTTACTATCTCGTACTAGGTACATTGTTGGAATACCATAGTTAGTCGTTGTTTACTTTTTTGCACCACGGACGTTGTTTATCAGCCACGCGTCATGGTGCATAAAAGTAACCAACAATTTTCTTATGGTTGTTTTAACTGTTGCCCGTAGTTGATGCTAAAAAAACAAACAAAGGAAAATTGCTGATTTTTCATACTCCTCATACCCATACTCATATTCTATCATAGAAGTTTCATATGCTACATGGCAAAATTGTGTTCGGTTTGCTGTTCGATATAATTCATATTCATGTTATGCTGTGAAGCCTTTATATTACGTTGTATGACGCTTTTAATGTAATTAATGAATTATGCAAATGAAATGCATTGCGATACAGTGCAGCGCCGAAGCAGTGAACGCACACTGAAAGAAAAAATCGTGAATAATTTAACTAATATTTATAGTAATGCAACAAGTCATTCAAATTTGTCGAATGAACTACGGAAAAAGGTTATTTCTACTCTAAGTTCTTTCTAAAAGTAGTTGACTTTGCTGATACAAAAAATATGGAAACCTTCGAGGATTAACACAGTTGAATCTTCGAGTTCATAATTACGATACATAGTTGATCTACAGGAAAATAAGCATCAATTTATTTAACACTACAAAATATTGAATTATCAAAACTGTCATGGCAAGCGAACCACTCTACAATTGTTAAATTCACATAATTCCACACCACTGGCTTAAGTCATTTACTATTTCGTACTATGTATATTGTTGGAATACCATTGTTTGTGGTTGCTTACTTTTTTTGCACCACGGACGTTGTTTATCAACTACGCGTCATGTTGCGTAAAAGTAATCAACAATTTTCTTATAGTTGTTTTAACTATAGCCCGTAGTTGACGCAAAAACAACTAAGGAAAATTGTTGATTTTACCAAGATTTTTCTTTCAGTGTAACTAATTCTCCACACACGACGGACATACATGCTAACACAGTGGAATTTATTGTAAAACTGTGAAATGTGCATTTTTTCGCAGCAGTGTAACAAAGTCGCGTTTTTCCGACCTCGTGTAGTTTGAATCTTCAGCGTGAAAAAGCTCGGCGAGAACACGCAGAATTTATCCCGCTCGTTTATTTTGGCCCTAAGAGCTTCAGTCAGGCTTATACCGGTTGGAATCGAATGGATACCACTTGTCATTACCTCTATTCGACTGACATATTTAGCTGCCTAAAATATATTACATTCATATACGAGTATACTTAAACATCGGTGGGCATTGCAAATACTTTCAAACTACAGTTTTTACTGTAGGCTAAGTTCTTCAACAATTGGATGTGCCATACTTTATTTACCCGCTCGTATCTCTGGCCAGTTAAGCTATAAAGTGCAAATTTGTCAGAAACTCTCATGCGTGATTCAAAACTCTCATAAACTTCATGTTGCATGAATTCCTCAAACACTTCTGACAAAATCTAGGTCACCAAAAAGTTCAAACATAACACAATTTACACAAGAAATCTAAACCACAATTTCAATGCTGGCTAAAATAAATATTATGCCACTTGTCCCCAGAACAAGCGTACAACATTTGTACCAAAACAACATTTTCATCATTATCGCACTTGAAATCCATGCACACATTCTCGAGGCATGCATATTTCATTGAGACACTTGACATCTTTCGAGAAGTTTTCTTTGCTCTCCGTCATCACACAAATGACCTTGATATCACTTTTATCCGTACTAAATTGCTTACAGACATATGTACCCACATGCTGCTAGCATTAATATGCATTTGTACTATTACATGCCGCTTAATTTATTTAAACAAGCGGGAAAGAAAAATCAATTTGTTTTGTATCGACAGTTAGAGTCTGTAAAATGCTCTGATTTCTCAAAGTCGTCCAACCAAGCTGTATATGCTTATCGTTGGGCTCATGAAAATGAATGAGATTGATAAAAGCTAAATCTCGAAACAGGTAACCGAGACATGGTTAAAAATGTTGATAAATTTCCATTTCGGTATGTAGCTAAGCAGCGGAACGTTTACCAGAGACTATGAAGATTAACGAACTGATTGTAGTAAGTGAAATACAGTTTAGTAGCGATTGATGATTTTATCGGAATATTCGTAGAAGCCGAGTTTTTTTTTGGGTTCAATATTAACTGTGACATTCTAAAGAGACAAAGTGAAGAAACCACATACCACATTGATGCGTCTGCTCGACTAAGTCTTTGAGAATCTTTATGAAGGTCAAGTAAAGAAAGAAAGCATCTTCCTGCAAAATAATTCCTTCGAATGAAATGCCTATCGGATAGAATGGACATTAATAGGTAAAACCTAGCAAATGTATTTGAAAAAAAATCATGAAATTTAGGCTAAATTAATTTTCAGCTCGAAACGAAAAGAATTTCTTCCAAGTGTATCACAAAAATTCTTACCGAGAATAAATTGCAAATATAAGGATATTTGTTTCAGATATATGATCCGAAATATATATATACATACATTTTAAATTAATAATCTTGGCTCTGAAGAATTGTACGTAAATCCAATTACATACAGACCTAATTAATGGATTCAGACAGAGCAAAACATCGAGGCAATTGTTAGATTTACCTCGTAAGCAATTAAAATTATGTTTCGAATGTCGACTCTAGCACCAACAGCTACTGTGCACGCCCGAAAAGGGCTGTTAAATATCCATCAATTCATTAACTTTTAGAAGTGAAATGTGTTATTTTTTATCGTGAGCAACAATCTGAAATGGACTAACAGGGAAACCAGGACTGTTCAAAATGTATCTTTTATAGTCAGCTGAGAGCTAACCAATCAAAAAGAGCAACTCTTTTGAAAGAGCTATGTGAGCCAGCTCTTTAGGACCTCTTTAGGGCCTTTAAGACAACTCTTTTGAAGGACCTATGTTAACCATCATTTAAAACTGCTCTGCATACCTTCAACCATGAAAGTAGTGGACAATGGAGTTTTCCTTAAAATTTGAAATATATTGGAGGGGGTGAAACCATGAGACAAGGAGAATGCGATGTTTTGTCTCCCCGTTGCCGATGTTTTATTTCTCTCTTGCACGTTTGTCTCATTTGAAATTTAATGTCATAGCCACGTGGAGAATTCGTTATCAAGTTGATAGACGAGGTGTTTGGCGCAAGTCGCAGGGGTACAACCAAAGCAGTGCTTTCACTCTGGGCCACTTCATTATTTTACCCATTCCTTCAACGCACAGTGAGCTTTGGTGGCAAAAGCGATATTGCTGAGCCACTCGAGCAAACAGCGCTTATGCTTATGGACATGGATATACTTCATGAAATTACCGTGTGTAGTTGAAGTCAGCCCCTGGACACGGACGGTATAACTTTCCACCATCAGCCCCTTCAATCCTCTCACGCACAAAGCATGTTAAAGCTGCCTTTCCGCCATTTCGCTCTTATTGTCAAATTGTAGGGGGTATACTTGGATTTTACCCGATTTGACAATGAGCAGACAAAAAATTACTACCATCCCCTTCAATGTAAGTCTTATGGGCATGTCCACTCCATTTCTACTACCTCACTGGTTGAAGTTAAATCTAGGCTTTATACTATCGTATTGCATAGAAGAATGAGCCAGTTCTGTATACAATGTGAATAGTGTGTGAAGAATGAATGAGAAAAATGAGCCAGTGCCATGGGCAGTGTGAACAAAGCGTGAAGAAAGAATGAGATGAATGCGCGAAGATGAGAAGTGTGCGAATGATGAATACTGATCGTGCGCGGTTATTGATGGTGACATTTACTGAGCACACTGTGCGTTTTGCGTGCATATACTTTGCTCTGCTCTTGTTCTCGAGTTATTACCGAGTATTTACGATTTTTGCCGTATTGTGGCTATAAGAAGGAGGATTTAATAGGTGGATTTGGTTTTTTGAAGCTTTTGCTGAATGTTTTGATAGTAAGATTATTAGAAAAAGCACGTATAATGAGTACAAACTTAAAAGAGACACTTTGCTGAGAATTTTTTTAAATGTTTTCTATCGATTATAGTAATCTTTACTCGTCATTTTTACTATTGTTCAAAGATGAGTAGAACGCGAAGTTCATTATTTCTCAGAAACTCAAAATCTGTTTGAGATGAAATATTTAGGAATACATTTTTGTACATTATAAGTAGGTCCTGGTTTCACCAAATATTAATTCTTTAGCCATTTGGGGCCAGTGGCCATTTGAGTGATGTTTTAAGTATCCTTATAATTCTATCAACAAATCACTTTCGAAAAAAATAACTTCGCAAAATTTATTCCAATATCATAATAATAATTTTAATTATGATAATAATAATTTTATTCATTAAAAAGTACATATATTACTTAATCAAGGCGAATTCAACATAAAAAATCTTATATTTAGCGGCTTTTCTATTTTGGCCTGCTGGCTCTTTTTGAATTTTGATTATATATATTTTTCATTCATTTATTATTCGTTTTATACTTTGGTAGGACAATACCAAGGTAGGACAATACCTGGGGTTGACTTAGCTTTATAATACTCAAATATAAACTTATTTTACTAAACTAAGTCTAGCTAAGGTCTAAATACAATTCGCTGAGCCTTCTTAGACCTAGACTTAACCTAGGTCTTAACTATCCTCTCCGATTCGTCGGAAGGCCAAAATGTCCATGAGCCGCCGCTGTCCTACTATTTCTGCCGGAGGCATAAATGGCTCATTAGAGCCACTCGTATGTCCGATACCCCGATCAGTCCGTTTTCAAGCCCATCTGTCTGTGCGTAAAACCTTGTCGTCAGTTCTACAACTCGGTCCCTAAGCGGCTCAAGTCCTGTCTCCTGATATAGGAGAGAGTTCTTCGGCCACTTTTTATCTAACGGGTTGTAAAACCTGCCAGTGCAGAAAAGCAGAATTCTCCGTTCGAACATCTCCGCTTCTGCCACGGCAGATTTGGAACAGGCAATCCAGAATGGGGATGCGTATGTCAGGATTGGCAAAATGAGTGCTTTATAGCAAATGGATTTAGCTATTGTCGTCATGCCAATCTTTTCGGCGAAAAGATGTCTGGTGTGCTGAAATGAGGACCTGGCTATTTTAGTTCTGTGTCGAACATAGGGGCTAAAATTCAAGAATTCATGCAGGCCTACCGAGATGTATTTCAAACGTCTTTTAAATCTAGATATTTTTATGTAATGACTACACCCTATTTGCCATAATGAACAATGAAAAAACCTCTTCTTAGTCAGTTAGTTAAGGAGTCAGTTAATCAGCTCAGCTCGTGGATAGATATTAAACGATCAGTATTAAAATGAATTGTTATTATGTTACATGAATTATTTTATTACAGTTCCATAAACTCTTAACTCAGTCATTTAACTCAAAGTGTACCTAATGTAAGTACAATACACAACAGTGGTGTCAGAAGTGCGCGATTTACGATACCTGAAAAGGAATCTAGAATCAACATGATCAAAATAGCTACCAACGTGCCAGACGACCTATTAAAAAAACTGACTGAATCTCTATCAATCGCTCTCAATCATCGACTGCAAACGTCACAGCTTCTCAACTTGCACAAACGAGTGAACCAAAAACTCTTGCATTTACAATAAGCGAATTCCATTCTTCTGAAGAAACCACGGTCAAAGTGTATAGAATGATAAGTGGGTGAACTCCTTCCCTTTTCCAGAAAAAACACTTTGACCTTGAAATTGCGCCTCCATTTACGCAATACATTATCTGTCAAAGCAGCCTGAGACTATGTTGGTATTTTTTGCGAGAGTGAGCCGTATGTGAGCAGCGAAATATCTAGCCTTAGTATGTAGTTGTCGAATCGTATATTGCATTTCTTTATGTTCCATACGATTTCTTCCAACTTTCCAGGCTGACCAACAATACAATCTCAGGTTAGATCACTGGATTTTTGGACCGTATACATATACGGAGTCCGCACGCTGGTTAGGAACTAACTCCTTACGCTGTGCCACGGTATCCGACTACATATTTCCAACGCTTCGATTTGGCACTCCAGTTCAGTAAAATTCCAAATGAACTGCATGGAAAATACGCACGTGTCAATATGGACTCGGAACTAAATGGTGCATTGAAATTCTTAGTAACACCTTTTACTGCCGAGCAGGTTTCGTACAGTGACATAAAAAAGACACTCATTACTCATATCGACACTAGCAGAAATAAATAAGCTGAAAGCATAAAGTTTAGACAAACGTGTCAGCATAAAGGTGAAACCACTGTAAATTTTACGTTTCGCCTCAAAAAATGTGCATCATTTTGCGCATACGGAATTTTTTTTTGACAGAATGCTGATTGAACAGGTTCTTCATGGATTAGAATCCAGAGCAGTGTTTGACGAAATAATTGCAAAAAAAACAACTACATTTAGCGAAGCTTACGAGATTGCCAGCGCTCTTGAAGCAACAAGAAATGTTTCGAATGAGATTAAACTGCCTACAAAACCAATATTGGATGATGTGAACAGACTAGGATTTACCCAACCACGGGCCAAGAATAAAAATCACCGCAGCTCACCATCTCCAATTCATCGCTCCCGAAATGGAATTCAGAACAAATCACTGAAATCAGTTTCTCTAGCAAATGCATGCAATGCTGTGGTGGTACACATACACGCAACAACTGCATATTCAAAAACAGTTTTTGTCATACTTGTAGCAAAAAAGGGCATATTACAAAAGTGTGTAGATGGGAAAAAGTACAGTTAATTCCGAAAAGACACCATACAACACAAATCAACGATAGTGTAAATCAAGATACTATTAGCAACGGCGATACTTCGCAGTGTTTTAATACATTGCAAGACTTCAATGTCAGCGGGACTGTCAAATCTGCTGAACGAAAATTGATAGCAGCTAAAATGAATGGACACCGAATTAATATGGAGCTTGACAAAGGGGTACCGTGTAGTATTATAAGCACAAATACGCTTAGCACAATGAAGCTACTTGCTAAATTAGAAAAAAACTGATCCACAGTTCGCCAGCTATACTGGTCATCGCATTAATTGCATCGGACGTAAAAACCCAAGAAAAAACAAAGAAAACTAAATTTATATATTAGTTAATAGCGCATTTGGTTCACTCTTCGGACGCCAATGGATACACCACTTTGCATCGGAAATAAATTTCCATAAAATGTTTTCTGAAAATCATTGCAAAGTAAATGCATTGGAAGCATCGGCAACCCAGCTATCGGCAGAACAGGTAACAAGTTTAAATAACTTACTAAAAAGATACGGCGAAATTTTTCGTGATAGTCCTGGAAAACTAGTGGGACCTCCAGTTAAGGTACATTTCAAGCCTAATGCGAAACCAGTTTTTGCCCAGGCTTGTGAAATTCCCTTTGCACTTCGCAACGCAAACACGAAAGAAATCGAAGCCGCTTCAGGCATTTTTGAAAAAGTCTATCATTCGGAATGGGCATCGACAACACACATTGTGGCGAAGAAAAACGGGAAAAATCAAATAACAGGGAACTATAAACCTACTCTTCACCCTCAAATCATAGTTGATGAGCATCCTACTTCAAAAGTGGAGCAAATGTTTAGTAAAATAAAAGATAATAAGCTATTTTGCCATTTAAATTTGACTGATGCGTACTTTCATCTGACGGTGTATGACGACTTTAATCATGCTTTAACTTAAAAGACACCCACTCATGGGTTAATTAGACCAAAGCGAGCTGTTTATGGTGCAGCCAATATACCGGCAATAAGGCAGCGCGGAATAGAAGAGCTTTTGCATGACTTGCCTAGAGTTTTAGTGTTTTTTTGACGACATATTAGCCTTTGGGAAAAGTTTTGACACCATGATGCACATACTAGATGGCTTGTTGAATCGTATCAAATCACGTGGAATTAATTTAAATCGTGCAAAATGTGTGTTTTTGGCAAATTCAGTTGAGTTTTTGGGGCACCGTGTTGATACAGATGGTTTCCGCAAATCAAGCAAGCATATAGAAGCTGTACGGGATACTCCAAAACGGTCTACTCCAGAAGAACTGCAGCTATTTCTTGGAAAGGCAACGTACTACAATGCTTAAATACCAAACGTCTCTACAAAAAGTCGTCCCTTACGAGAAATTCTTCATAACGACAATTTCAGGTGGACGCAATCTGCCAAAAGCGCTTACAAAACGATTAAAAACGCGCTAATTTTCCCACAGGTGCTAATATCATACGATCTGTCATTGCCGCTGCTACTAGCAGTAGATGCCAGTAAAACTGGTCTTGGGGCTGTTTTGTCTCATCGACGGAAATGAACGGCATATTGCATACGCAAGTCGAGCTTTGAGCAAAACAGAGCAGCGTTATCCACAAATAGACAAAGAGGCACTTGCGATTGTATGGGCAGTAAAAAAGTTTTTCCATTTCGTGTACGCATGCCACTTTACCTTAATAACTGATCACAAATCACTTACACAAATTCTTCATCCAGAGAAAGTGCTACCAGTGCTTTGTATTTAACAAATTTTGCATGTAACATATGGCGCCAGAAGTCTATAAATTATGGCGTCTGGCGCTATGTGTTTTTTCAGTGCATCTGATATGGAAAATACATATTTGCCGAGCCCAGGCGAAAGCTGGCGAGCCCGATTGTGCGGACGGACCCGCCGGCACTCGTGCGACTTCCGATCGGAGTGGGTTTTGAGCACGAGTCAACGCGATTTCGTGACGAGCTGTCACATGCCGTTCACATGTTGGCGGTCTCGTCTGACTTCGGCTCGCTGGGTCTCGGCCAATATGTATTTTCTACATGAAGATGATCCAGCCAACAAAAGGCTTAGAGCCTTCTAACTTCTAAGCATCTGAAGATAGAGCAGTTGATGATAGGTGATGGAATTCACCTATCATCAACTGCATCAAAGACCTTATCCTCTTCTATACTCAAGAAGCTTGCTGATATTTATACATCTCTTGACACAGCATGGCTGCGAGTTATATTTGTAGTACCATGAGCCATATTACATGGCTCATGGCACTATGTAATATGGCGTGTGGGGCCATAATTTCTGCGCCATGTAATTATGGCGCTGGGAGCTATACTGCATGGCTCAGGGTACTATGTACATAGCGTGTGGCACCATAAATGCTGCGCCATGTAACATGGGACCACGCGCTATGTAGATTCTGACATTATGGCGCTGGGAACCATATAGCATGGCTCAGAGTACTATGTACATGGCGTATGGCGCCATAAATAATGCGCTATGTTACATGGCTCTGGGCGCTATGTGGATTTTTTCAGTGAAATTTCATGTGACAGCTCATTTGATACAGTTTGATTAAACATTAAAATTGTTGTGAATTATGAGGTTTCCAGTTGATTTCAATACTTCGTATGATAGCCCTTAGCCTTAAGCAGAGCCTGGAGCCTATTCGGCATTGAGTCAACGAGTTTTTTAGTGATGTCAGGAGTAATTTTTTGCCATTCCTCTAGCAGTGCTTTCTTCAGGTCTTGTTTATTAAAAATCTTGTGTTTTCTAATGTTCTTATGCAACAAAGTCCACAGATTCTCAATGACGTTCATATCTGGTGACTGTGCCTGTGGAGACATCAAATGAAGGCAATCCCAAATTGGCCAGGACTGTACAGTTCCCGATTTTTACTTTGGATCATTGTCTTGGTACAACCGAAATTGGTTGCTTACACCCAGTTTTTCAGTGCTTTGCAGCAAATTGTTTTTGAGTACATCAAGGTACTTTGTTTGGTCCATTGCTTCCTCACTAAACTTTAAATTTCCGACTCCGGCTGTGGACATGTAGGCCCAAACTATCGCATTACCACCACCATGCTTCACAGTAGCTTTGAGGTTCTCCTTGTTTAGCTCAGTGTTTGCTTTGCGCCAGACATATGACATTCCGTCGGAGCCAAAAATATTAAACTTGGACTCGTCCGCAAAAATAACCTTATTCCAGAACGTGGATGGCTTTCCCACGTGCGCTTTGGCAAAAGCAAATCAGCTTATTGTATTTTTTTTGGAAATTAATGGCTTCCTACGAGCTACTCGCCCGTTGAAATCATGGTAGCGAAGCACTCGTCGGTTGGTTTCAGCACTATATGACTAGCTTAATTCACGACGAACCTCAGTAACCAATTTTGGAGCGGAAATCTTCGTGTTTGCTTTCACTTTCCTTACAATATATTGTTCGTCGGATACGGTGAAAATATTGTTAGGCGCATTTCTCCTCTTATTTTCTACCCGATTTTCGTGTACGAAGCGCTCAATTATGTGCTGCACTGTAGAGACACTCAAATTCACACTATCAGCAATTTTTCGAACACTTTGTCCTTTTTTAAAGTGATTTAATACCAATTCGCGCTGTTCAATTGTAGTGCGATGACCCATTTTACAATTTTGGCTCATTTTGGCACTTCAGCTTACAAGATCTTGCTAAAAAATTACTTAAACCAATGTCTAAACACAATCAAAAATTCAAGAAACAAAAACAAGACATATTAAGGGCGCGACAAATATAAGTTTATTTGCATTGAAGTGTCTGTATCAAATAAGCTGTGAGCTGCAATTTTTCTGCTCCAGTGGTATTTCTCTTTTACCGAACGCCGAGGAATATTGCTGGAACATTTTTTGTTTGCATTGTATTCGTTAAACATGCATCTAGTCAAATACGTTTAAATTTTTTGGATAGGGAGATATTCTGCTCCTCCTACTAGCCACACTATTTCCGTTGATGGTGTGAGTATTTCCGAATCACCTTCGCTGAACCTATTAGGATTTAACATCTCCAGAAAACTAAGCTGGACCAGCCATATTTTTCATATTGCGAAAAATGCCATGCAATGCTTAGGATTTCTTCAGAGAGGCAAGAAATACTTTACACCATCAGACATAGCGCACATCTACAAGACTCTCGTAAGACCAAGACTTGAGTATAACTTCCATATTTGGGCTGGGGCAGGCCGCACTGCTTTAGCGGAACTAGACAAAGTCCAACGCAAAGCTTTTAAGCTTATTGGCGATGAAACTATTACTTCACGTATCGAATCGCTTGAGCACCGACGTAATGTAGGTTGCCTTTCTCTTCTTTATCGCTATTATTATGGTTTTTGCTCTAATGAAATATCAAGTCTGCTTCCTTGTAGAGCACCTCCTACGCGCAACACCCGAGCCTCCCAACGAGCTCACTCGCATACCCTTTCGATCAGTGCCAGTCGTACCGTCAAATTTCACGATTCTTTCTTATCTAGGTCAATACGATTATGGAACAGTCTACCATCTACTGTTTTCCCCGCCAACTATGAGCCACAATTGTTCAAGCGAATCGTGCATCGCTATCTCCTGCAAATGCAACCCTTCCCTTCTTCCTTTCCTTAAATTTCCTTCCGCCAAGGCTGTGCTATAGCATAATAGGGCATCCCCTGAGCCTTGGCATCATCATAGAAAAAAAAAAAAAAAAAAAGGGTTCTTAATTTCAAAGTTACAGTGATTTGAATTTCTAAGTAGTCACTGTATCAAATAAATTGTGAGCCACTGTATGCTGATTATTTAGCTAATTTCAATTACGATGTTATATTTAAATCTACTAAAGCCAATGCAAATGCTGACTACTGCTCTCGAGCCTTACCGACAAAATTTACTGACGCCGTACATAATTTAAGTTCGAGGCAGTACGAAAACGATAAAGAAGAAGAATTATGCCGATTTTGATGGTTTCATATTCTGCCAAATCAGTCAACTACCTATACGATCCGAAAGAATAGCCCGCAAGACAACAAAGGACAAGAATCTAGGAAAAATCGTACAATTGCTAGAATCGAATCAGAATTTGAAACATCATGGTTTCAAGAGCCCAAAAGCCAACTATACACTCACATCAGGGTATCTAGTATACGAATACCGTGTCGTTATTCCAACAAGCACACTTCGTAGAGGTATGTTATATGGCCTTCATGCGCTCACTTGGGTATAGTGAAAATGAAGGGTATGGCAAGGTATTTGTCTACTAGCTGGAAATCGATGCCGACATCGAACAAACAGCTAAAATTTGTCCACAGTGTAATAAACACGCGAACGTACCACCGAAGTTTCGAAGCTACCATTGGCAGTACCCAAAGTCACCATGAGAACGTATCCACATAGATTATGCAGGTTCTGTTGCGGGATCGATGCTCATCATTATTATAGATGCCTAGCTACCACTACTACTGTCGCCATCTTGGACAGCTTATTCGCAAGCATATGGTACACCCATTACCCTAGTTGTGGACAACGGACCTCAGCTCACTGCCAGTGAATTGAAAGATTTCCTACTTGCAGCGGGAGTCAAATATCATAAGTTGACTGCTCCTTATCATCCATCAACAAATGGACAAGCAGAATGTTATGTCGAAACTGTTAAAAATGCACTTAAGTCTATGTCCACAGAACCCAACATGTTAAGTCAAAACTTGAACACATTCCTACGGCAAAATCGCAAGGCACCGCATGCTATTACCAAACAAGCTTCTGCTCTTTTCTTTTTAGGTCGATATATACGAACACGTCTGGATCTTGTGAGACCGAACGATATTCAAACCGAAATCACACAGAGGTATTATAATTACTTTGACTCGTCTTTAAGGGAGTTTGACGTGTCTCAACTAGTTTATTTCTTGGCAGGAAACCTCAAAACAGACAAATGGGCATTAGGCAAAATCACCAAACGACTCGGCGATTTACATTACGAAATCAAATATGAGGGCAAACGTTTTAAGCGTCATATCGATCAAATCCATGCATGCACCTCAGAAAGAAACGAAACACTTGTTACTTCATCAGAAGACCGTGATAGACGAATCCATTTCCATGGTATGCCAAGACCGCAAATACTGTCATCAGAAGTAACGCCTACGTCATCCGTGCCAGCCAACGGGATCCAACCACCCCGTGACTACAACAATTTAGAAAACCCAATACCAACCCCAATTTTAAGGTCAGCCAGAGCTTGCAGGCCACCGGATCGTTTGAGCTACCGCTAGCTTCAACCTTGTCGAGGGAGGAAATGTTATGTACTGGCAACACCCTATTTGCCATAATGAACATTGAAAAAGCCTCTTGTCTGTCAATCAGTTAGCGAGTCAGGTAGTCAGCTCAGCTCGTGGATAGATATTAAACTATCAGTATCAAAATGAATTGTTATTATGTTAAATGAATTATTTTATTTAAGTTCCCTAAACTCTAAACACAGTCATTTAACTCAAAGCGTACCTAATGTTAGTCCAAATGTTCCAAAAAAAGATTTGTAGTACATCTACATTATGCAGCTGAAATAGATGAAAGTTCAAATGAAAAGTGGAAGCCAAGCATCATAACTTTTTATAATAAAACCAAAGGTGGTGTCGATGAAGTCGATAAAAAAGCAAAGATGTATTCCACTTCATGGAAAAATAATAAATCGCAATTGACACTCTTCTTCCATCTCTTGGAATTTTGCTGGAATAAATGTCATGGTTATCTTGAGGGGAAACGGATTGGTTGTAAAAAAAGGCAAAAAGAGGCGAAAAGAAATATTAGAGAGCACTTGAACAATAGTACTGAAGACAGAAGCGATGAAGCGAGCACAAGTTTCACTACAAGCAGAGAACGCTGTAATATATGTCCAGCTAAAAAAGAAGACAATCTATGACAAGACGTACATCTTGTCTGAGAAATATTTGCAAGGATCATACTACATTTGAGCACATTTTACTACAAAAGAGACTGATGAGGAAAATAACTAACTATATAACAGATTTTTTATATCTAATTATAATTTTGATCTTTAAAAACTATAAGGATTTGTCTCGCGAAATTGTTTTATAATCCAATGATTATTTGTAGAAGGTTTTTTATTGTTGTTTCTTAATATTGATTGATTTCTAATTATAATTCATGCCTCGCTGATTTGTGTTGTAAGTTTTTAAAGATTTTTATTTTATTTTATTTTGATATAAATGAGTAAGAATTAGGAACTAAAATTGAAACCCAGCCCAAAGATAGTATACATTTTGTTTAAATATCAATTTAATGGCAATTACTAGAACTAAAATAATGTTCTACATAAAAATACATTCCTAATTGAAAGAGAATTGTTTTAGTTATAATAAAATAAATGATTATTTAACTATTTGTTGTTTTAAATCCTTAAAGTCTCCAATTCGTTTTTAGGTTACGCCCGACTACTGCCGTTCTAAAAGGCCACGCGCCTAATTGAAGGTTAAAGAACCATTTTGCCCATCACTAATCTGACATATTAGAGTACAAATCGAACTACAAATCAAACATCGAAAACACCTATCCTTAATGAAGAAGATACCAGGGTTTTTTGTAGACTTTTCTCTGGATACATGTCAATGAGTACAAAAAAATAGTTTAATATGTGAATTGTATTTAAAATTGATGACTATTATACTTTCTCTTATACCAATGATCAACTGTCAGGGAAGTATTAGAACGATGTATCCAAATGGACCGTGGATACTAATTGAGAGATGGAGAAAGTGGAAGGAGGCAAAAGATTAATGTTTAATATTTACTGATATTAATTGCTCTGAAATGTTAAATTCTTTTCTCAAATGCAAAAATGATTCTCCAAAACAAGAAAAATCAATTTCAGCCTGAGAAATATCCATCCTCTGATAAAACTCATATGAAAATGAGATTGATCTTGCATATTGTAAGAGACAAAGCAGTTCTAATGAAAAAAAAAACAGATTGAAAATGAAAAAGACGATAGATTATCAACGAAATTTCAATTTAAATTTACATATATATATATATATATATATATATATATATATATATATATATATATATATATATATATATATATATATATATATATATATATATATATATATATATATATATATATATATATATATATATATATATATATATATATATATATATATATATATATATATATATAGATATATATATACTTATATTATTGTATATAACTCTTTAAATGAAAACAATTAATGCATACATATTAAATATGAAAGCAAATTTATACTGAACAACTTGGTTTAACGTAAAGAATTTGATAATAATCACTTTCAAAATAATCTTCGACCGGAATGGAGGAATGAATGCAAAATAATAAATGCACTGACTGGAATAAAAAATATATGTTAAATACGTTTTTATATATATTTAGTAAAAATAGTGTGCTTATATTGAATCGTTGTTTGTTATCAACCAATGAATCTTTTTCTCAAAATCAGTTAAAAATTCCTTTGTGTTTACAAAAAACTCATGATAGTAATACCAGTCATCTAACCTCCGACAAAAAAAAACCAAATAAGTTTTTTTTTTTATCTTCAACCAATAACTGTTACTTCAAAATGTAAATTACATTGAACCGATGGAAAAAAATTCATCGTCTTTGCGCTATGTTGAGCTACTTTTTGCGAGTTTGTCTTACAGCGATTTTTTCAGAAACGCCTGCTCCTACATATTTAATTTTGCTCTTTTCAGCCTCACTGACATTTTGACAGAAAGAAATCTAAGCCAGTTTGTTTCGAAAATGTTGATAGCAATTATAAATTCTACGAACCGAAATCAAATTTATCCAGCCTTGTAGGTGCTAATGTCTAGAACAAACAGACAATAGTCCCGAATAGTCGAGCAGGTGTAAAATCAACACACGCCGAGAGCTAATCCTGTCAATATTTGCATATCACACCTCGAAACATACCTAATACCTTTCTGAAATTCCTTCGACTCGTTAATCGCTCAGTACAATTCCATGCTTACCAGAGCGATTCAACCTGCCTGGATCTTTAACGTTCCCATCACTAAGCCGGAAAGTCCTATTTATTTTTCGGGTCCCATTCAACAATAAAGTCTCATTTATTTTTTAGAAACTTATACATATATATACTTGCATACTGGGCGATAAATAAACAAACATTGAATAGGTACCTTATAACGAGCTAGAAACATTAATCACGACAGCCAAAGAAACAACAAGGAGAATCTGCGGTCTCAGGTGTGAAAGTCACGGTAGGTGTAAAGAGCAGGTGAAATATCCGAAAATATCGCACCAGTTTTTATTCTTGTTTTATTTGTAAGCAGCAATCTGAAACGACTCCGTCCTCTGAAATCGTCGTGCCCTGCCGTTGCAAGTGTGTGCAAAACATGCGAAAATTGCACAAGCCATAGCAATGCAACAATAAAAAAAACATTTCCACCGAATTCAAGCGGAATGAATGAAGAAAAGTGGAAAATTCTTTTTTCTTCCGCTGTAAAATTTGCATGTACTGCTCATGCAAGATACGCAAGGCGGTCGATTCCAAAGCCACACCTTTTCGAGAGTTTCGCGTTAACGCGAGATAATTCTCACTTTCTCGTGTCGCACCTTGTAGAACTTCAAAGATTTTCCCAGTGTTAAGAACAACACGTATTTTCTTTGATAACAAAAGGTGCAGGAATTTGATGCATTTCCGCGAAATAGAACCAGGGCAACATTGAAAATGTTGAGAATTTATGTATGAATGTGATCCCGAAGTGGAAGCATTTTATGCACACACTTGAATGTTAAAGACCGTGGAAGATAGGAATGAACATTTTGTATTTGTTTAGGATGTGTTTAAAGCTACTAGGAAACTTCTATGTAGTTTTTGACTATGTACATGAGCCATGCAGTTCGAGAAAATTTCTCGGGTCTCACTTAATGCCAAAATAATCATTTGAATGTACTGCAGCTATCTATTTGTGATTTCGTTACTTGAACTGCATTCGAAATGAAAGTTCTACTTGCATCAAAGATTCCTGCTGGGACTTATGTTTCTAAAATTATTTCCTCGTTTATTGTTTGTTGCCTCACCGCAGCGGCTACAGTCATATGCTATGTTTGACTCTGCACTATGAATGTTAGACAGTGGAAGCTCTCTTTATATCTTGATCTTGAATTCATTTCCACTTGGTGTATTCACACATTTGTTTTTTAGTTCCAAGATTTTCTTCGAAACATAGTTGAGGTGGCTATCAAAATAATAAATTGCTATGAACATATTTGACGCTCTGTCGAATATTTCGAATCGAGCCCCAGGACTTTGTGCAAGTCCTCGATTTCAAAACACATTATTTATTTATTTATTTATCAAACATTATACCTTCTTTGATAAATAAATAAATAATATAAATGAGATAAACAAAAATAAAAAACTAAACAAATTTAAAAACAGATTTAAAAGCAGTTTTAAAAAAGGTATAAAATACAAATGAATACAATACAAATAAATAAATTAACATTCAATAAATAAATACATAAAAGCTAAATCACATGTAGGGCACAATGTTGAGCACGTTAGCAAAATCAAGGACTAATCATAAAATTTGCGAATAGCCCCCGCTTTGTTGGTCTCGATGCAAATGGTCTATGATCTCTGATTTTAGGAAGATTTTCGAAATTCCAAACTATTTCTTGGCAGTTTTTGTTTTACATAAAAATAAGCTTCCAAAGTCTTTGTAGCTCGAGCAGATCACTTTTTGATAGTACTAGGAGTTTTTTACTTATCTATTGAAGGATTTGGGCTTGTAGTCAGTCAGCCAGTATATAAAAATTAGGAAACTGGAAAGAAAATATACCCCTGGATAAACCTATGAGGTGCTTTTAATTCATTGGCTCTTTAAGTGAATTAACAATGTGTCCCTTTTTTCTCGTGTATCAAATGACGATCTTTCAAGTAGTCTTTTGTCATGGCCAGCAAGTAGTCTACTTGAAAATATCGCGGAAGTGAATCTAACATCTTTGCCCATTTTGCTGATCTAAAAGCACTACAGACGTCCAACATTATTGAAAACATAGGTATGATCCAACATCATGCGGCCTATGCGCATGATGGGCCATCCCTGATTTCGTATGATGGCCCGCTTTAATGTGTCGAGGAAAACCGTTCCCAGAGCAATTTTTGGCCATTACCATTTCGATGCTTCATCACTGTCAGTCACTACAAGCTATCGCCCCTCTACACAATGGTGATTGCCTACAATGGTCCATGATGGGCCATTGTGCAGAGTCAACATTACACTATGGACGGACCCACGATCATTTGACGGTGATTTGATTAGTGTTTTGTCGGTTGTGAATTATTTAAAATTAAGAAAATGAATACTTGATGAAAGTGATATGAAAATATATTCCTTTTTGAGGAGGTGGTCTCGAAGATATGCGCCAGAAACCAAAAAACATTCTCTGTTCAATGCATTTGAAGTGCAAAGAAAAATGTTGAAATCGATCAGTGACATCAGAATAAGGAAAATATTTTTAGTATACACAAGTTGGGCGAATTCCGCAAAATAGCAGTGTCAATAAAAATTCAATGTATTTTTTATGGCAGTTCAATTAAGTTTTGAACTTCCTTATCAGTCCAAATTGTTCTTGTGATTTTGAACATTTTTGCTCTTACTCAGCTCTTATTTTGATACACCGTACAAAACAGGCACTTTGAAAATAACGTCTACTTTCCAATTTTTCCAAGAAAACGTATACAGCTCTCGCTAGATATTGCGAGATGTGGTAAAGATTAATGAGCATACTTCCACAAGTGATCATTTGGAGAGCTTCATTGATTATGTTATAAATGAGCATGAGTCATGCCACAGGTAAAATGTAATTTATGTAGTTGATTCAGTTATCCATGTAACTTTCAACGGTTGGTTTGGCTTATTACCTTGTAGTAATAGTTCCTTACTTATTGCTTTCGTTCTGCTATGTGGTGGTTCTCATTACTCTTCTGTGGAATAGAATTTCACCTACTGGACTATCTTCTTGACCAGTAGTGTTTTATTAATTATATGATACTCTCTTTCGCTTTGCACTCTCTATCGCGATCCAACCAGATATCTATTCTAATCTAGAGAATTCTTGACCTTGAAGTTTTTAATTTTCTGCCGCCACTTTGTGCCATGAATGCTGCCTTATCTTTCTATGTGCCATTAGATCGACGCCAAGCTCCACCTGTCGATAAATCTTCATGAATGAATTTTCGAAATACAAACTTTCTTCTTCAACACTTTTGACTTTCATATAACTGGTTTCACTGGCCATTGATATAATAGGAATGACAAGTTGCCATTCTTTCCTTACATTCAAATGTTCATATTTTAACATTTGTCTGTCGAACCTCAATTTTCGAAACACGCTCTAACTTTAGTCCTGTGAAATTCGATGTAAAAAAGGCGAAACCTCGTATAAATTAGGGGCAAGCTGGATTTTGGTGTGAGCCTTGATACTGGCGTGCTGAACAAAATACCAAAGGTCCCCATTAATCCGAGTTTACATTTTTACATTTTATCCGAGTTCAAAGCTCACGAAAAGTGTTTTTTCGTAAATATCTCAGTAACGATCAACTCTACAGAAAAACAATGTACGACGAATTTGTAGCGCTACACTGTGGGCCATATGTGGCCCATTGTGTTGACGGGCAGTGGCTTGCAGTGGCCGACAGTGACGAAGCATGGAAATGGTGATGGCTGATGAAGGCTTTTGGAATAGTTTTTCAAACACATCAAAGCGAGCCATCATTCCCATCTAGTGACCCAGTGTGTGGAGGCAACTTTGTGATGATGGCCATCATTGTGTTTATGATTGCGACCATTGCAGTGACCAATAATGGCCCACAGTGAGGAGGCAGCATAACGATAACCATTTTTTAGATATTTTGATTCATAAACGGGTAACTTTTGTTTCTCATGAAACGTGCTCTTCATTCCGCACCACCTTCGGCGTAGAGTACAAATTACGTTTATTTTAAATGAACTATCCTTAGTGGGCCTAATCCACATTTATGTTTGATTGTGAAATGCTTATTTTTTTTATAAAATTTTATGACTTTTTATGTTATTTATTTTCTTTTTGGTTTATTTTAAACAGGAGCTATTAATTTCAATAATTATTTCTATGTTTATGTTTTCCTCTTCATCATCTTTTTCTTCTAATTCTTCTGTTGTCTCCTGTATTTTCATGGATTGAGTCAGAAAACAAACCGTCTAAATCACCAGTAGGGTCATAATCGCTATTCATCTTGAGTGATAAATTTAAGGACACCTGACCATGACAATTACCAGAAACTAGTGAACATTATAACTTAACTTTCCTGCAACCGCAGTTTAAGCTGCAGCCCTTGGTGCGATTGCATAAAATTGTATTGAGCAAAATGACATCCCTGAACACTAGATGTTGGCGGAAGAATAGATAATTGAACAGGTTTTTTAAGCTGTCAAGATCTTATGAAAGTGGAATATCTATGCGTATCAATACGTATTTCTTGTGCTGGAGCTTTGCTTATCCACTCGCTAAATGGCTCAAAAATATTTGTTCATGGAATTCATTTTGTCTTGGAAATTGATCCGATTTTACTATAGAAAATTAATTGCGGTAGTATTTTTCACTTAAACTTTATAGATTCGTGGTGACAATGACCACTCATTTCAATTTGTATTTAAAAAAAAGTTTTACTTTGAAACATCTTGCACCATTTATGATATTGATGGTGATCGTAGTGAGTATAAAAATCAATGAATCAAACTATTGGAAATTGAATACAACTTTTAATATGTTTGCTGCGCTCAAATACCTACTTGTTTATTCTGGAAAAATCTGCAAAAATATTGCAAAAATATTGCAAAAATATTTCCAATAAAATATGAGCTTGACACTTTGGATATGGGCTCAAGCTTTGTGAAGAGTACATTTTTGTTTCTATTTTCTAGCTTTCAGATTTAAAAAAATAGAAGATTTTATCAACAGCAGCTCGTCCAATCATTATAACTAACAAGTCTGAGTCTTCGCCCACAACAATACAAGTGCTTATAGCGGATTCCTCGATTGTTGTTTCAATGATGAGAACATCAGCATCATTTTGAGCTTGTTTGACACTTATGTTAGTAGCTTCAGATTTTTGATACAGCATAGAAATGAATTGATACTTTTTGTTGGCATTCGCAAGGAGTTGTTCTTCATTTGTCGGAACAATTATTGGACCGCCAAAGAGAATATTAGTGGATGAAGGATTTTTCGCATATCGACGACGCAGGTTTGATATTTTTTTTGCTTATCGTTATAACCATCGAATATAATTACGACATTATGATTATAATGCCTTTGTACTCAATGAACATAAGTGTCAAAAATTACATCAAATTTTTCTTCTTTATTCCATAAAATACGATGCAAAAGATACCCTCCGTCAATATCTTATTATATTTGCGGTACCTAATTCAACATTTACCGATTCAAAGTATTTATAAATAGCTGACTTGTGTTTTTTGCGCATTCCATTCTCACCGAAGAGTGACAATCGGTATGGTGCTAGATCATTCTCCTAAAATTCTTGAAGTTGAGTGTGAATCCTTTTTGTAATACTTATTCGTTGAAATAGTAATAAGGGATCAATAGGTACTTATTCATTATGAATTTTCATAGAACTGGACACTGCTGAAAGATGAAGTAGTCTATTAGCACGTTTTAGTTTAGTGCTATCAAATTTTTGACCAATCATGCTTATAACGGAGATGAGACCACCTTGATAAGCATTGTGACAGCTTCTTTTATCGTCGCCGACGACTCCACTTGATATTGACATTATCTTCGGAATTTCTGAAATAGGATTATAACCTTTTTATCTATCTGTCCTGGAGTGTGGTGGATTTTTTCATGTATACTTCTGTTTTTATGGGCTTCTGAAACATAGAAAAAAACATTCACAACTATTCCTAGTCGTAATGAAAGTCCGATAATATAAACATGCCGCTGAGCAAGTGCATACTATTTTTTACAACTGTTTATAACAATATATCTCAAAAACCGTTATCGTTACGAGAAAAAATTGTCAAATTTTTTTTGTATTAGATTTTTAAGATATAAATTTTTCAGACATTGTTTGCCTGTAGAGGTGATCGTTACTGAGATATCTGTAAAAACAAATCACTCTTGGTGACTTTTGACCCCGTATAAAATGTAACGCAGCACTTGAATCGGTTGGGACTTTTGAAATTTTATTCAGCACGCAAATTCCAAAGTTCACACCAAAATTCAACATTCCTCTAGTTTTCCGAAGCACCATGTCAAATTTCCCTGGAGTATTAGCGTTATCAATAAATAAACGATAATCCATGGTTTAATATTTTTTTTTGTACTTCGATATCCTGTTTTACGAGGATTAGGTTGACTTATAACGATTCGCATCAGCCATCGGTTTCGACAACACCCGTTTATGGTGGGTTTGTCCTTAATAAATCAATAGACAACAAAACACAAAAGCGTCTTAAGCATATCGCACACTATTCCGACACGACACGTCACAACACGACACGACAAAAATCTGACAGAATAAATTGTATGTAATTGTATGAACGCCCGCACACTTGACCAACACGTCACGACACGACAGGACAGCAAACATTTTTTGTCGTTTGGGATGTTCGAATTTAATCCAATCCGACAAATGATGTACGTCGTTGTAGCGTGTCGTGTCGGTTAAGTGTGCGGGGTTTCATATATCTACATACATTTTATGATGAACGTAAACTGTCGTTCGACATCAACGTACAAATTTGACAGGTATAAATAAAGTCGCGGAAATGGAGGATGAAAGGTTGATTGGGTTGGTCATGGGCTATGAGGAGTTATACAACAGTAGTTCAAACTACTACCATAACATCAGGAGGAAGGAAAACATATGGGAGGAAATTTCAAAGGAAATTGGAAAATCAGGTAAATATTGTGGCAAAAACTTTTCTTTGCACTCAAATAGTTTAATCGAGCGTGAAAATGATTGCGAATAGTGATAGTTGCTTTAAAAAAATTATTTATTTGCAACAAAAGTACATAAAAGTAAATATTTAAGTAAATGTAAAGTAATATAAATTTAATTGTGTCGGTTCTTCAATAAAATTTCTTAGTTACCAACTTAAATTAGACGCTTCGTTTTCCTCTTCTGATCATATCGTTCTGCCAAGATACAGATCCCATTTCAGAATTAAAATATTCTCTGAACTTTTCCCGAATACGCATGGAGACAGTTGTAGAAGATCCTCCTATGCCTGAAATATTTGTTAGTCCTTGTGGTATATCTTCATGCTCATCAATTTCACTCCAGTAGCAAGTGTCATTGTGAAGAAAATTGTGTAGGCAGCATGTTGCCAAAATGACTTTATCTAGATTTTCGGGAGCTATTTGAAGTCGTCGCTGGTAAATACGGAATCTTTTCACTAAAATTCCGAATGCGTTTTCAGAAACGTGTCGAGCTCTGCTGTGTCTATAGTTGTAAACTTTTATTTCATCGTTATTGGATGTTACATTTCCAGGATACGGGCGCAGTAAATGTTTGTGCAACGGAAATGCTTCATCTCCGACGAAAACATGTGGAAGAAGTGAATTTGTGCCAGGGAAATATTTGTCACATGGCAGATTTAATGTATTGTCGAACATTTTTTTTCCAATAGTGGAATTGGCGAAAACCCCACCGTCACTGTTCCTGCCATATGCACCTACATCAATGGCAGTAAATCTGCATTGCGCATCAACAAAAGCAAGTAGAATTATGCTGAATGTTTTTTTATAATTGAAAAACAAAGATCCACTATTTTCTGGTTTGTCAGTAATGACATGCTTGCCATCGATGGCGGCTACACAATTTGGAAAATTCCACAGCGTTTTAAATTTTTCTTCATTTTCTTTCCATTTTTCTGTGGTAGGAGATGGCATTACCATGGGACCTAAAATTTTCCAAACAGCTTCGCAAACTTCATACACAATTTTGCGAACTGTGCTTTCTCCTAGACGATAGCTGAAAGCAATTGTTCTATATGTATCGCCTGTTGCAAAAAACCTGTTGAAGAATGTTAACAATTTTCAATTTACACATATTACGGATCAAAATATTATATAAAATTAAATTGTTATTTTGCTTTAATCAAAAAGACAATAAAGAAAATGTTGTTTTAGCTATTGAATGCAAAAAACGGTGGACGAGCCTCAGAGATTGCTATCGCAGGTTTATCAAATCCAGTAAAACAAAAAGTGGAGATCCTGCAAAAACACTGAAACCATGGCGATTTGAAAAACAAATGGAATTTCTTCAGCCTTTTATTGCTGATAGGCATCAAATTTCTAATGTGAATGATGCCACAAGCGTTAGTGATGGATGTGATGAGGGCACACAATTACAAGCAAATACGCAAACGGAGGATATTACTTCGCAGCCCTCTAATAGTACTAAACAAAGATACTCAGTGCGAAATACGAAGTTGACTAAAAGAAAAATTACAACAGCTATAGTACTGGAAAACTATTTAAATGAGAAAAAGCGAATGCGACTAAATGTGCGCAATGAACGCCCTACTGTGGATCACTTAAAAAAAATTTTCGATTCGATGGAAGAAACCTTACGCACATTTTCCAGTGATATCCAAATAGAAGTCAAATCTAAAATATTCAATATTGTGCACGCAGCGGAAATATCGAACTTCAATGCTACAAGATTAGTTTCAACATATACTTCAACCGACTTAACGGAAACAAGCTCAGAGGAAAGTGAAATGACAATATTACCATTACATCCACAAACAGAAATTTTAGATTCTGCCGCCTCAGTCTCTCAACATTCGCGAAACGATTTTGACGATATTGACTCGCTGTAAATTCAAGCTTTTTCAACAATTTACTATTTGCAATTTGGTTTTTTTAAATATTTATTGTCCTTTCTTCCAAACAGAGTTAATTAAAAATATTTAAGTTTATATATATGGTCTTTCATTGTACATACCTTAAAGCAACAGCCAGCCTCTCCTCTTTACTTATAGCCCGTCGGAATTTGGTGTCTTTTATTGATAAATCCGTTTTTAAAAAAGAGCATAGCTCGGTAAATTTTTCGAAGCCCATTCGAAAATATTGGAAAAATTTTTTGTCATCTTTTTTCAAATCGTTGAACAAATGATGAAATTCTCCATATTTTTGCCTTTTATTATTGATGGGATGGACCCACATTTTCCTTTTCACCCTGTTTTCTTCCTCTAACACTGCTGCGATTACACAAATTTCTTCATCAGAATCTGAACTACTTGTATCGTACATTTTCACTAATTACTGACAAGCCAGCTATGAATGACGTGCGTTCTGATAGTGACTGTCGGTTCGGTATAGTGTGCGGTGGTCTACCGACTGTCGTACGACATTTTTCTATGTCGTGTCGTGTCGTAACGGAATAGTGTGCGACAAGCTTTAAACAACGCGACGACACGAACACGCAGTTTAGGGTGATTCACGTTTTGTCAATTCCAGAGAAAGACCGTCGTTTGGAGAAAAGCAAATCACTTCGCCGTTATCCGGCTACAACGTTCCACCACAAGAGACAACAGGTGAATGGTTTAATATTAATATTGCAAAAGCTTTTGAGGCAAAAGATGCTACACGCAATGTATACAGAAAAGCTCGTTCTCGTACAAACCTAATTTTAAATGAAAAACTATGTTCTAAAGCGAAAAATACTGCTAGACAAGATTTACCTCCCTACATTGCTAATATTGAATCATCAATGGGAAATAACAATGCACAGTTCTTTGGATCCAACATTCGTTGTTTGAAAACTTTGCTAGTATTCACAGAAGAGAATATGGAAAATTATTGAAATCATGTCATTAACGATGTCTATTCTTCTTCTTCTTTTTCTTCTCAAATCATGAATTAATGTTATTTTGATAAATTCCTTGAAAATTGGGATTTCAAGAAACAGTGTCCAAACATCTTGGCTGCGAATACCCTTCCTTTGTTTCTTCTCTATCTACCTCAGTCTGGTTTGTTCTCCTCTCCTTGAAAAATTGAAACAAATGAGAATGAAATGAAACAAGTTATTTAAAATGTTTGTTCAATGTATTTTCTTCACTATCCCAGAACTATCCCTCTCGAGAGAATCTAATAATACATTAACGTGCCCTAGCTGAGTAGCAGAATGGTTCCATTAAAGACATAACCATATCAACCACCTTCCTGTTGGTAACACTTACAATCGCATGATCAATGGACCTCCAAAAGTAAGTGGACGTAGCAAATAATCTTCGAAATTCTGCGTAGGGCATGGTTTGAGCATATGAAGAGTCTGAAACCTGCGTGTTTTACAATACAAATTTGTGACTCATTCATTGATATAGGGAGAAAAGCTATGACTATGAAGTATACTGCCCAGTTGATGAGATTTTATGGGTCTCCTGCTGACACTACTTTTTCGAGAGAATCATTTTCAGTATGACGAGCATAGATATGCACCTTGATAAGGAAAGAAGGTTCTGATGAATTGTGTTACTCGCATCGCGAAAGAAAACTTAATTGACTCAAAAATAGATCTTTCGTAGCAACCGGGAGTCAATCTTCAAAGAAAAAAGACAGGACTCGTAAAAATCACGCAGCGCTCAATATGACCAAATCGAGTGGCATTTTTGTGCAGCCCAGGTTATCAAAATTAAGCGCTTCTTCGGTATAATTTAAAGGGAATCACATTATCGTCAAATCACTTTTTTACCAGTGTCAGCTTGACATTCCGCTACAAGACTGCATCATCGAGATTGGCACACTCAAAAGCGACAATAAACTGGCTGACCATCCCAAATCATACAGTCCATCTTTCATACTGACCACCACGGACAAGCTGATCAATTTATACACTCGAAACGACATCTTAATCAGAAAGTCTATTTGTTTACCAAAAATGCAAGTTAACTGAGTAAGCCAACCACAAGCTAGTGCAAACCGTATAAAAGGAATTTGATGTTCTTCCAGTACGGAAATTTTATTAAAACAAGGGTTTAAAGTGTAAATCATTTGATCAAAAGTGCTTAACGTTGAGATAAACTCTCTCGGTAACGTTCCAAATCTTTTTTTCATCACCGCATTGAATAATACATATTTGTAACGACTAACAAAAAAGTCTGCCGTCGGGAATTCCCCAGAAGAAAAGGCTCCCCAAAGTTGTACAACGCCATGTATATCGTGTCGCCAGTGGAATAGCTTGATGTGTTCCTTATATCGGAGACCCACCTCACGGAAAAAAATAATAATTTTGGCATCCCAGGATACATCTTCTACGACACCAAACACTCAGATGCCAAGGCTTGAGGCGGGTCGATTAAAAAACATCCACTCTATCATTGTTTAGAAGAACTTCGCGCAGACTATATCAAAGCAACACCAATTTGTCTACGCGAGCAGTCGAGTGAGATTGTCATTTCGTCCATCTAATGCTCTACGAGACATAACATTTCAAAAACAATTTTCGAAAACTTTTTCTCATCGCAGGGAACCAAATTCATCGTGGCTGGTGACTTCAACGCAAAACACATGTTTTGGGGGCCTCAACTAATTACTTCCAGGGGCAAAGCACTTTTCAAAATTCTACAAACCAATGGCTTGAGACATATTTCAACTGGTCAGCCAACGTATTGGCTGTCAGACATAAACAAAATTACCTACCTTATTGAATTTACAATCTTGAAGAGAAAACCTCTGAACTCCGTAAAATCAAACTCAGTTTTCGATCTATCGTCAGATCACTCTATTTTCATCATCACTCTTGACATGACATGCCACTTCGCTTGCGGTAAGCGTACATATTTCAATAAAACCGAATGGAACAAATTTAGATAATACTTCACCAACTCACTATTTTTAAGAGCATCAGTCATATCACCGGAAGAAGTCAGTTCTGCAGTTATTCTTTTTAACGAGCATGTCTTGGAGGTATTCAATAAAGCAACACTTAAAACTAGCTACACGAAAAAATTGGCAGCTGCTCAGATCACCTCAAAGTAAAGCACGACTCAACAAAGCTTTTAAGGAATAAGGTTTCATTCGTTCTTGGAAAACCTAGCTCCCACTAAAAATGCCGACTACTCGGTGTAGAAGGCGGTCAAGAAAACTAATAAACCTACCCTCAGTGAAGTTTCATTAAGAACTGTCAACGGGCAATGGGCCGGAAGTGACGCAGAGAAAGCCACCGCCTTCGCAATTCACCTAACACTGGTTTCCACACCTTTCATCACGGCAATAAGAAACCTTACATCTTTTACCAGTGCTCAGGACTCACAGCCAATCAGAACTTTGGCTAAGGAGGTAGAAAATATTATAATCCATGAAACCTCCTCAAAAAAATCTCCGAGTATTGATCTTTTCACTAACGCTATGCTCAAACTGCTGTCTTGTATCTTTAACGTTATTTTTCGAATCGGAAAATCCCCTCAAACTTGAAAAGCAGGAAAGATCGTAATGATTCTCAAGCCTAGTAAAGACTCTTCGTAAGTGAAGCCATACATAGCTTTAAGTCTTTTGTCCTGCGTCTTCAAAGTTTTCGAGAAAGTTCTGCTGAGAAATCTACTTCCAGTACTTGGCGATGCTGAGAAAATTTCAGAACACCAATTCGGATTTTGAAGACATCTTAGCACCATCCAACAGGTCCATCGAACCGCGTTAGACATCAAAATAGCAACCAAAGATAAGAAATATTGTGCAACAATCTTTTTGGGCGTCTGACATGAAGGTTTGATCTTCAAAATTAAATCAATGCTTCCGAAAAGTTTTCATGAAATGCTCTCCTCCTACTTAATCGAACCGCACATTTCAGGTTATATACAATAGCTACAACGTGATTAATTATGAGGTTTGGTTTTCAATCTCAAATGAAACGCACAAAGTTGAATTCTACATAAAGTTGAACTCTACAGTAATTATGAGTCAAAAGAACAATCTATGACATTTACTTTTTAAAGATTATCTCATTTAAATGTTCACCGCGAATACGCCGTAGATGGTCCATCCTGAGGGTCCAATTTTGAACGACGCGTTCCAGCGTAGCGACCGGTATCTTGTGAATGACACGAGTAATGTTGGCTTCCAAAGCGTCGATTGAAGCTGGCTTATCACTGAAGACCAGAGACTTCATGTGACCCCAAAGAAAATAGTTTAAACGTGTGATATTACATGATCTAGGCGGCCAATTTACTGGTCCGAAATGTGAAATCAGGTTCGCGCCAAAATGATTTCTCAATAAGTCCATTGTTTCTCTCGCTGCATGCGAAGGAGCGTCATCTTGTTGAAACCAAAGTTCACCGATACCACGGGCTTCAATTTCAGGTAGCGAAAAATTCGTTACCATGGTGAGATAGCAGTCGCCATTGACGGTTGCATTCTGACCGGACTCATTTTGAAAGAAATATGGACTGATGATTCCACCAGCCCATAAACCACACCACACTACGCATTTCTGTGCCTGTAGTAATGGCTGTTGAAGCTCTTTAGGTTGTTCATACGCCCAAATACGGCAATTCTGCTTATTACCGTATCCATTGAGCTAAAAATGCACCTTATCACTGAACAAAATTTCGTGATAAAATAGCGGATTTTAGATTGAAACAATTGAGATGTCAAACAATACTGAATAAAAATTTCATTAAAGTTTAACAGGAGTCATGCGTGATCTGTCAAAAAATGCCTATTGAAAATCAAACTTCATTATGAATCACCCTGTTTACTACCACAAAATATCGAGCGCATGCTTGTGTACCTTAAGGAAGTGTCTTGGGACCTGTACTCTACACAATTTTCACATCTGATCTCCCGAACAGCGACAAAACAACTACGGCTACCTTTGCGTATGACGTCATCATTCTATGCACTGATTCAAATACAGTTGTGGTATCCCGAATGTTGCAAGCGCTAATGTCATTTCTAGAAGAATGGCTAGTGAAATGAAGAATCAAAATGAACGAATCCAAATGCGTCCACATTACTTTCACATTGCTAAAACTAACCTGTCCTTAAGTTTATCTAAATCATGTGCCAAGACCTCAAAGCAGCGAAGTGAAGTATCTCGGAAAGCACATTAACAGCAAAGATCAGCAGTCGAAGCTCAGATGAAACAATTTCGAATAGATAGTCAATAGTATGTCAAAACTTTCTATCGACTCTAAAGTGCTCGTCTACAAGTCTGTTCTGAAGCCAACCTGGACCCATGGCTTATAAACTTGGGGAGCAGACCACTCATCCAACATTAATAGCATTCAAAGAACTCAATCAAAAATCCTCCGATCTATCATCGGAGCCCCGTCGTACTTCAGTAACGCTAATCAAGGACCTGCGTGCCGAGACGGTTGCAGATGAAATTAAGAGCCGCAGAGGAAAATATATAGCACTTTTTGCTCATTATTCCACCAAATTAGCCAAAAGAATATAAGCCTGTCGTAAATTCCAGTGATTAAAAAGAATCGACCCAATAGATCTTTCTTCGCCAACGTAGATCAAACTTGTTTAGTCACTTTCTTTGGCTAAAAGTCTCTTGGAACTCTAGAAAACTAAAGTTATCTTAGCTTTGCTCTCTGTTCTTACGTAGCCTGCATTCAACATGTATACGTCCTGAACTGTGAGGGATGCACATCATTTGTCCTAGTATGTAAGATTCTAAAACTTATTGAAGCTTCTTGTACGAAGGTAGCATTTAATAAAGTTATTTAAAAAAAAATGTCTTTTCAGATCCTCAGCAATATGGGATTAACCAATCACAAATACGATGATAACATCAAAGTGTTATTAAGAAATTCACACTTGGATACTTTCAGATGCAAAATGCAAAGTGCCATGCGAGGAAAAGGGTCTATACGTACACTTGTCAAAAACCAACATGGTACGAAGCTGATATGTGTCCTTTGCCGTGAGGGGCACCAAGAAAGCGAGGAAGGCCAAATAAGGAGCTGAATTGCACCAAGTTGCTCCCATTCAATATTGGGCCTGTGCGAGGGCTGATAAGGGCAGGAATTTTGAAAACCGAAAACCAAGAAAAAAAATCGAAAGCTACTGGCTCAATCTGGAATGCTTGAAACACTAATAAAGCAATGGCTATCCGTTAAAGTGGTGCGGCTACTGTTTCAAACGCCTCGTTTTACTTTGGTCTCAGGAATGCATTATAACTCATATGGTGGAAGGGTTTCAGATATTACCACTGGCATGAATTTCAACGTTTATGAGAGCAAAACACGGGTTAATTATATTCGTTATCAGTTGCTTATTTCACAAAATTTTGAAAGCAGAATCTCATATAACATCAATGAAGAAAATGCTCAGTGCTTGCAGCACTGTAACTGAAGTTGGTGTTTGGGGCTGCGATCCCAAAAATTTGTAAAACTTTGGGAATTGAAACATTGGTTATCTATTTTCATTATAAATGTTTCCGGTATGAATACTAACTGTAAGCATTTATTGATACAAAAGTAGCACAACCGACTCGTGCTGGCAACCTTTCGCCAGTATTAAAACCTAGAATATATCACATTTGCTTCACTATGCTATATTACATTCGAAGTTATAGGAGTATAAAGAAATTTAGAGTTACCTGCAGCAAGTTTTTTCAAATAATTGAAAGCTTAATATTTGCTGTTTATTGTCACTACAATATCATTACCATTTGAAAATTCTGCAATAAAACCGCTTAATAAAGATATTGCAAACAAACACAAAACCAACAATAGCTGGCAACCTTATCGTGGCAAATTTGGCCTCAATAATGCCTATAGTAGGTTCCGGCAATCGTATGAAATTCGTATTGATTTCATGACTGCACTGGAAGTTATAGGGCAAAAAGTTTTATTTTCCTAAGTGAATTTTTAAAACCAAAGACACAAAAATTACCATAGCTGGCAGCACAAATCGAATTGTTCAACCAAGTTTCTACCAAACAGGGTTTAGAGTAAGGTTCAGCTACTGTGTCAATTTCATGAAAATCTAGAAACTAATTCACATTTATAGGGCAAAAAGCAGTTTTTTTTTGTAATTTTTCAAGATGGCGCCACTGGCACAGAGTTGCCCATAATTCAAAATCGCTTTTATCAGACCTGGTTCTACTTAAGTCCAATGCATTCTGCAAATTTCAGTTGCATTTGATTATTGGTTCGTGAGTTCCCGTGAGCAGAAGTTTTTGATGCTAAAAATATAGGTTAACTGGGAAAGGGTTACCGTTCTTGTTCGACATGAAATTTCCAAAGTTTTACTTTGAACGTGTAGATAAAGCATAAGATTTGTATACAGATTGGTTTAATTGTAAGAAACGGACATTTTTTTAGGATATTCGATGGTTTGAATGCTTTCACTTCCAAATTTTTATTTTTTCAAATTTAAGACACCAAAATTATCATAGCTGGCAGCTCCAACCGAATTTTTTGATCGCGTATAACTGTTTATTTCCGTTGCGTGTTGCACGTTTTCTTTTTCAATTGTGCTTTGTTTTTGTTTTTATTATTTTTTTCCGGCGTTATAGTAATGCATAATATAAAATTGAACTTTTGCAATATTCGCGGGATAAGAAAGAATTTTTTTTCGGTCTACTGTCACTTATCCATTCACAAACTGGCAATTTTAGCACTAAGTGAAACTTAGGTCATCTCTGATGCTGATATCAACCAGTATCACGTACCTGGTTATCAGTTAGTGCCCCGCTTCTCCCCCCAAAGAGGGATTGCAATTTATGTGCGTAATGATGTGCCGTTTACCACACTTAGCCAATACACTTCTTCTAACCCAGAGTTTAATTATCTCTGGATTAGATTCAAATTTTCCAAGCACATCATCTTTTTGTGCTTTTTATACCGCAGCCCTGACATGTCTGATGCAGATACTGTTCGTTCCTTCGATGCACTGTCTTCTGACATTGACAAATTGCTTGAGACATCCCCTTCATCTGAAATCATCCTCGCTGGTGATTTCAACGTGCATAACGTCCAGTGGCTCAGACACTCTTCCACCTCAAGTCCGGCAGGCAGGCATGTTGAGCTTTTTAGCGAGTCGTTCAATTTGGAGCAGCTAGTAGATTGTGCAACAAGAATTCCCGACATATCTGGGTACAATGCAACTCTTTTAGATTTATTTCTAACTTCACACCTAGATAAATATTCGATATCAGTTTCTGCGCCTCTTGGCAACTCGGACCACAATTTGATCTCGGCCCAATTTAACATCTCTTCTCTGATTAGGACTAATCAGTTACCTACCAAACGACTGGTCTGGCATCATGGCAAGGCTGACTGGACTGCGTTTAAAAATTATATCAGAGAGGTCGATTGGTCCGATTGCTTTGCAACAAAGAACGTCGAATATATAGCTTCCACCATAACTGACATCATATGGTATGGAATGTACAATTTTATTCCGCATGCCTTCAAGAACACTAAGCCAACCACTACCTCATGGTTTAGTCACGAATGCCAAGAGGCTATTCGCACTAAGGAGGCGGCATTCCAAAATTACAAGCTATCTCCGTCTGAGGAATCAAAAATCCTTTACAAGACCGCTCGCAATACCTGTACATCTACTATCAGAAGAGTTAAATTCCAGTTTGACCAAAATATTAAACAGAAGGTCCTTGCAAGCCAGAAAGGAAGCAAAGGCTTCTGGTCGCTTGTGAAAAGGATTAAGAACAACTTCTTCAGTTCCTCCGTGCCACTTCTTCTTCATGGTGGTAACGTATTTACTGAGTCACTGGACAAAGCTAATCTTTTTGCAGAGATTTTTGCTACAAACTCCTACTTGCCACCTTCATCATTGTTTCCTCCAACTCCTCCAATGTGCGTTTTCAAGCAAGGGCCTCTATTTTTCCGCACAAGAGAGGTATTGAATATACTCTCTAAGCTTGACGTTTCCAAATCTGCTGGTCCTGATGGTATATCGCCCCTCGTACTAAAGTGCTGCGCCTCCGCCTTGGCTAAACCTCTGCGCAAACTGTTTTACCTGTCATATTCGACTGGAATATTTCCTTCCGCATGGAAGCTTGCACACGTTCAGCCCATACCTAAAAAGTGGAAGGCCTGTGATCCCTCGAACTATCGACCTATTGCAATCGTTTCGGTTCTGTCTAAGGTATTCGAATCTCTCGTGAATTCAAAATTAATGAAATATCTTGAGCTGAACCATCTTATCAACGACCGCCAGTATGGTTTCCGTTCTGGGCGCTCCACTGGGGACTTACTCACATTCTCACTGAGAGATGGAACCGTTGTCTCCATAATTTTGGTGAAGCAATGGTGGTTTCTCTTGATATTTCGAAGGCCTTTGACAGAGTCTGGCACCCTGCCCTATTAGCCAAGCTTCGTGCATTTGGTCTTCACCCCGTCCTTGTCAAGTGGATTGAAAGTTTCCTCGTAGATCGTTCCTTTCAAGTTGGTCTGGATGGACACAAATCTTGTGTCCACACCACCAATGTCGGGGTTCTGCAAGGTACTGTCCTTTCACCAACTCTTTTTCTTTTATTTATAAATGATCTCCTTTCCTCCACTTTCAATCCAATTCATAGTTTCGCCGATGACAGCACCCTTGACTTCGCATACTCTTTTGACAAGGTAGCCGACTCTCGTGGAAATGCTACTTCTGTTAGTAGAGATCGCATGTTTGCATCGCTAAACAGGGACCTATTAAACATTATCGCTTGGGGCTCAGCGAACCGTGTTGTGTTTAATCCGTCCAAAACACAATGCTGTCGTCTTTCGCTCAAGCCTTACCCTCCTCATACAAGCCACCATATTTCCGTTGATGGTGTGAATATTTCCAAATCACCTTCGCTGAACCTATTAGGATTTAACATCTCCAGCAAACTTAGCTTGACCAAACATATTTTTCAAATTGCGAAAAATGCCATGAAATGCTTAGGATTCCTTCAGAGAGGCAAGAAATACTTTACACCATCAGACATAGCGCACATCTACAAGACTCTCGTAAGAGTAAGACTTGAGTATAACTCCCATATATGGGCTGGGGCAGGCCGCACTGCTTTAGCGGAACTAGACAAAGTCCAACGCAAAGCTTTCAAGCTTATTGGCGATGAAACTATTACCTCACGTATTGAATCCCTTGAACACCGACGCAATGTAGGCTGCCTTTCTCTTCTTTATCGCTATTATTATGGTTTTTGCTCTAATGAAATATCAAGTCTGTTCCCTTGTAGAGCACCTCCTACGCGCAACACGCGAGCGTCCTAACGCGCTCACTCTCATACCCTTTCGATCAATGCCAGTCGTACCGTCAACTTTCACGATTCTTTCTTATCTAGGACAATACGATTATGGAACAGTCTACCATCTACTGTTTTCCCCGCCAACTATCAGCCACAATTGTTCAAGCGAATCGTGCATCGCTATCTTCTGCAAACCCAACCCTTCCTTTCTTCCTTTCCTTAAATTTCCTTCCTCCAAGGCTGTGCTATAGCATAGTAGGGCATCCCCTGAGCCTTGGCATCATCATAGAAAAAAAAAAAAAAAAAATTAAAAAAAAGTTATCGCAATTTAAAAATTTTCAAATTTTCCCGTTTTCTTTTTAGGCACCTAGCACACACACACATTCAAAATTTATTTCGCTACCTTAATTTTTGCAAAAACTATTTGTGGACGGAACAATAGGTATATTAAAAATATCACTAGAATTGCTTCCGGCGCCAAAGAGTTAAAGATAATTGACATTTAGTGAGACTTGGACCTATTTTGCATGTACATCAATGTATCTTGAATGCTTCAGCTCAATCGGATGGCACGTTCCCGAGAAATAGACACTGAATTTTTTTGATGTATATATTTTTTTTGATATATATATATATATATATATATATATATATATATATATATATATATATATATATATATATATATATATATATATATATATTACATATATATATATATATATATATATATATATATATATATATATATATATATATATGTACATATATACATTTATATATTTATGGAAATATGAATTTTTGGCCGAATAGATTTTAATACTAATGTAAAAAAGTTATCTATTCCATCAATTATTCCAACCCAAACTCGGTTCACTCGATAATAGCCTGGTCCACCAAAATTACTGTTGACTGAACTGACCATATCAGGTCAATCCCGAAACAAGGATGATTCAACCGAAATTGTACAGAATCTACCTTCAAGTAAGTTCACAATCGAAGCTAATAATGATAATATGAATAGGAAACAATTCTCGAATTTATCAATAATTTCATCGTACATACGAGACAACATACGAGACTTACATAAGAGACTCTTAAATTGACACTATATGTAACTATTTCCACTAAGATCATCTTTGGCTTTGAATACTCACTTCTATTCCTGTCGCACTACAATAACAACAAGAGCATGCCTTTGCTATAAGGACTAAGTTGTTGTCATTTGCCGAAGCTGGTTCCTTGAACTCTGCAGGCTAACTACTTTGACTATTTGGTCAGGGCTGGCTAGCAGCCGGTTAGTTCAGTGTACATTGTTGTCTCCATAAATGTCTGATGGATTTCTCCGATGAAATCTTAGAAGTTGTAGACTTAGGGCTCAATTCGCTTGTTTTCTCTATGCTAAACGACCCAGTCGACAAACATGATTGGTAAACAATTTAGCCATGAATTCGATTAGATTGTTTGTTTTCTATTAAAATTTGGTTTCCAGTCGAATCGATTATATATATGATTATATATGATTATATTAGAATGCATTGTATGGACGGAAAAAGTGGTTCGAGGGGACGATGAGACACAATGGATGCTACTAACTGAATTGGTTGTTCGAGAGATGCAGTACTGACGTATTATTAAGTGACTACGAAATGGTGTACCTATAAAGTTTGTTTATAATTTCATTGGAACAGGAAGCTGGTGACGCTCAATTGAGTATTCTTGGGGAATTATGATGCATATCGTATGTAAGGTTAGATGGTTGCGTCATCAAAAGTAAAACGGCTGATAAATAACCACAGAATATTTTCAACTCTTCGAATGCAAATTTCACCCACGCGATCAATATCAATAAAACTACCATCCAATACAAATCACGCAACTCAAATTTCTTGAAACCACATAATTGACAACATCGATTCATCGAATGTACGACAAGTAGTAAAATTTTGAACAATATCCTACCAGACAAATGCGTTTTTCCATAAACATACAACGGTATCTTCTTCGCTCTGCCTTTCAGACAAGAAATCGAATAAAAATCTCCGGACATCAAATTTTCGGTAGGTTATTTTCAGTATTTTATTTTTCGTTTATTTTCGCTTGCCTTTTTCAGAGTTTAAACGGTAAATTCCCTTTTATGATTTATTGCCATCACAAGGCAATATCTATATCGGAAAGTAGTAAAAAAAATGATAAGACATAAATTTTATGATGACAAAAAAATGTGGGTCCCAGAGAAGAGATGTATTAGAAGAGATATAGCAGAAGTTGACGGCAAAATTGATGACCTGTTGCGACTTGCAAGCTGCTACATAGAGTATGGAAGAGAAGCCAGGGAAGTGATTAGAAGGCAGATTGTAAATTAAAATAGAAAATTTAGAGTTAATCGAATAGGTAGAGTTTTTGTAGGTGACAGTTATTAATAGTGATTTTTCATAAGGTGCCTAAAAAGCTGCTACTAGATATTCTAAAACTAGCTACTGCCTGTGTAGAAAACCAATGATATTGCGATTTATGATATATGTACATATCATGAATCAAGTAAAAAGATTACGCATTGCGCAGGTCCGCCATATTGCAATTCTGTTTCATTACGTCACACGTGACAAACGCTTTGAATAAGTGCGTTTAGCTTTATGAAAGCGTTTTTATAATAAACTATTTGAAAAGTGGTGTTTAAAATTAGGTGTGCAGTGAAAAATTGTAATAACTGCAATAATAAAAAGAATGACAGTAATATTAGCTATTATTGCTTCCCTAAAGATAAAATTTTTTTAAATACATGGGTGAATTTTTTTCGAAGGGAAGACAATTTCAATACTACGACCTCAAGAACTTGTAACGAGCACTTAGCTAAGGATGACTTTGAACGTAATATGCAGTTTGAAATGGGTAAAGGAATTAGTATTCACAAATATTTATGTAGATTAGTAGTTACTACTTAGCTTTTGGTACTATAAATTATTAAATTTAGGATATAGCAAAGTAAATTTGCGCAGGCTTAAACCTGGTGTAGTGCCAAGTATTTACCACAAAGATCAATATGTTGCATCAAAATCAGAAGATCATGACAACGAAGCTGAAGGTCGAGAAAATAAGAAGCTGGTCATCTCTTTATTACAGAAAAGCGGTGGAAAGGAAAATGTATGTGAAAAATATATTGGCGATGCAATTGAAGATTCGAAATGTGGGGCCGAGAGCGATCAAGTGGTTCAAAATAACCCTTATATTGAGTAAATGTAAGCCAGTTTTGGCCAGTAAGCTATCAGATTTAATTTGAAAAAAAATTTCAGCAAAAATTTACAGCAAGAAAACATCCAGATGAGAGACATTGTCAAGAAGCTCAAATTGGAAAATTTTCACCTAAGAGAAGCTGAAAAAGTGTCGGAAAAAAAATTTCTCTTTATTCAAGTGAAATTAACTAAGTGCGAGTACGAAAACAAGAACATAGAGGATACATTAACGAAAATTTTTACTGTAAACCAAATTAAAATTAAAAATGGCACAAAAAAATTAAATTGGACAGAAGCTGACATTGCGAAATCAATAACTTTATACTCAGCAAGTGCTAGTGCCTATAAATTGTTGAGAAGTAAAAACTTCCCTTCCAGCTATCTGAACGCTTCAGTCTTGGGCAAACAGAGTTGATATATCACCAGTTATATTGCAACCTGTGGTAAAAATCTCATCGGCAACTACAGAAATGAGCGAAGCACAGAAAGTTTGTGTGCTGAGCTTCGATGAAATGAAAATAAAAAAGTCTTATTGCTATGATCGTTCTTCGGACTCGACACTCATTCCTGTAAATTATGTACAAGTAGCAATGCTCAGAGGTATGTGACCGAAAATTCTACTCAATATAAATAATAAATAGCCCAAATATAATATGCATATATACATAGTATAAAAAGTAAATACAATAGATAAATCATATTCAAGTTAAAGGACTAATGAGCAAATGGAAACAACCAATATTTTACGCCTGCGATCGTAACATGGCAAAAGAGATATATTATTCAGCATCATAGAAACTGCGAAAAATTGTGGCTACACTGTTGTAGCCATCACAAGCGACCTTGGAGACGGAAATTTAGGTGTTTACAAGGAACTTGATGTTGACATAAATAAGCCATGGCTACATTTTTGCAGCCAAAAATTCAATTTCTTAAGCAAAGTTCCTGGGAGGTTTTTGCATAACGATGCCAAGATTTTTGTTTTTGCCGATGTACTCCATTTAATATAACTTTTTCGAAATCATTTTCTTGACGAAGGTTTTTTAATAAATGGAAAAGAGGTGAAGAAGGAAATTATTTTGGAGCTGCTTTCGAGCACATCCACCGAGCTCACAATAGCCCATAAAATTTCAACTCAAAGTTTAAATGTTGTTGGTGTTGAGCGTCAAAAAGTTAAATTAGCGACAAAACTTTTTTCACACACCATAGCACAAGCTGTAACAAGAGCAGCTTCACTTGGTTTTCTGGCGGATAAAAATTGGAACGAGTGCCACAGCTTATTAAAATTGGTAATGTTAGAAAAACATGTTAAGGCTCTGAAACAGAGAGTTTTACCAATATTCATATGTTATTCTAATTGATATGTTCTTCTATAGACTAACGATTGGTTTGATGTAATGAATGTTAGATCGCCTACATCAGACTCTCGTGAACGTGTTCATGCTTATGGTCTTTCACTTGAACTGAAAACAGACATCCTGGACCAAATGTGCACTATGATGGGTGACATGCGCGTTATTGGCAAAAAGAGTTTACTACCATTTCAGAGAGGTACATATTAACGTTACTTTTAGGCGCAAAAGTGCAACTGTAGCTTTTCTTATGCTTTCTCCTAAGGTATAATTTTAACTAGCAACGCCTTGAAACTTATACTCGAAAATTTGAAAGAACGTTTTGAATTTAAGTATATATTAACCTATCGACTTAACCAAGACATACTGGAGAATTTTTTTGGAGTAATTCGCTCCAAAGGAGGACTTCACGACCACCCCGACAGACAAGAATTTAAGTATAGGCTACGATCCTATATTCTTGGCTACAACGAAGGAGCTCTATCGAGTAGTGACAATGTATCACGCGATGACACGCCGGATTTAGAAAGTCCACTTACAGGTGTTACTATTAACTAATTAAATACCGCGACAAAATTCTCATTAAAATACATTTCAGGTATTTTTTCTCGAAGCGTTGCACGAAAATCTCAAGTAACAGAAGATGAGCGTTGCAAAGACAAATTGCAAACTGAAGTTGACTCAATTGCTTTCGATGGGTTAGAGAACTTGGCTGGTTTTATTTGCCATAAACTCAAAGATTGCATTCCATGTATTCACGCAAATTCAGATAATGATGATTTATATACTAGGATCAAACATCTAACCGAAGAAGGATTGTCCAAGCCAACCAAAGACTTGATGTCCCAAATGAACGCTTTGGAAGAAATATTCGTTGCTTTTAATAATGAGGAATTAAGAATTTGCAAGGATTATTTTAAACAATTAATGCTCTCCGCCAAAAACATTAATTGCGATAATAAAATTAAAACACTTTTCTTTCGATCTAGAATGTATTTCCGAATAAAAAAATTAAATAAACAAATTGTAGGTCATGCCAAAACAAGGAAACGAAAAAATCACAAAATCATTAATTAATCAAATATATGATCTACAAAAATACTGCATTTTACTTATGCAACTATCCTACATCAAAGCAAAATATATTTTAAACTCCGATGTTTCTATTGCAAAAGTAATCTATAGAAACTACATCCTTTTTTCTGTGTAATTTCACCATCGATAACAAAACTTTTTCTTCGCGATATATATGCCTATAATTGTCCTCATACATTTGGACATAATCACTGAGATTGTATTTAGTTCTCTGCCGCAATTATCTTTTGCGTATATTTAAAACGTGTAACATACTCGTTAATTATCGACGTATGTTCGAACGACTTGTAGCCATCCATGTCACGTGTGACGTAGGTGCGCACATCAACTCATTTTTGTACGGCGATCAGCGTAATCTTAGTAGTCTTTGATTCATGTGTACATATGTATGTAAAAGTAACCAAAAGCAGTTTTTTTCAATAAGTAACCGAACATGTGATTTGTTGGTGCTGAGGTACTTTTTGCGCTAATGTATTTGAAATGAAGTAATAAATTTATTTATGGGTGCCGCATGCTCAGACTTTATAAGACCTTTTGCTCAGTCTATATGACAATATATTAACTACTTATCGCCTTCCAAGTTAGGTTAATCAAAACTGATGAGCGTTATGATAAAAGTAAAATATATTGATAGCAAAATCCATTTAAAACTGATAAAAAATAGTTAAACATATCCATATAACAAAGATTAAACTACCAAAATATAAAAATAATTTTCTTTTGATAATCTTCCTTAAGTAATTTTCTTTTCGTTTAGGCTAAAACGTAGGTCTTATTAGTCATTTGCATAGGTTTTGCATATACTTATATAGGCTATCTGTAATTATATATGTTAGATTTGATACACAGCGTAAGATCGATTTGAAGTGGCTATTGCCAAGACTATCCCAGCTACTTTTCATGATAGGTATGACTAGAAGCGTTTAAGAAAAAACCTGTTTAAGAAAAAACCTGTAAGGGAAAGATTAGAAGAAAAAAAACTCCAACGCACCTGTACCGCTAAAAATACTCATGTACGATTAACAATAGAAGAATCGTGCAGATTTTGGGTGCATATTCTACCACACTTGCTCCAACTTATTTCGAATGCAAAACCACTTTGATCTTAACAACGCATTTAAACTCATAGGGTGGAAAGGACTGCAGGACTACCACTTTTACAGCCAAACTACAAAACTTTTAGAGCAGCATAACATAACTTAAACAAAGAAAATGCTTAGTGCTTGCAACAGTTTACCAGCACTGCAATTAAAAGCCTTCTACAATTGCTTCACGTCAAAGTCAAATAACTCTTGATCTCGATTTTATCCGATGATGTCGCCAAAAGTTACAAGGGCAGAAAGATGTTTGGGAATGTAAAACGAAAGATGTCTGGGACCGAAATATTTCTATAACTTAGAAAATTTAAACATTGGTAACTTATTCTCATTGTAAATGTTCGCGATATGAATACTTAATGTAAGTATTTATTGATACGAATATAGCAAGTAAAACCTCGCGCTGGCAGCCCTTCGTAAGCATCAAGGCCAATATAAATGTATATCAAATCAATCTACCCTGCGAATTTTGTTTTGATCCGATGATTTTATTGGAAGTTATAGGGATATAAAGTAATTTAGGGCTACCAGTCGCAAATTTTCAAATTTTCGAGAATTTAATATTTCTTGTTTACGATCACTACAAGATCACTATCGTTTGAACATCTTACGATAAAATTGCTTAGTAAAGATAGTGCAAATAAATACAAAACCAACAATAGTTGGCAACTCTATTATAGCTTTTTAACCAGATTCCGTCTGAATAATGCATATAATAAGTTCCATTTATCATTTATAGTTCGTTTTGATTTTATTACTGCACTGGAAGTTATAGGGCAAAACGCTTTATTTTCCAAAGTGAATTTTCAAAACCCAAGACACCAAAATTACCATAGCTGGCAGCACCAACCGGACTTCTCAACCAAATTTCTACCAAACACGGCTTAGAGTAAGGTTCAGCTACTTTGTCCACTTCATGAAAGTCTGGTTACTGAATCAGAACTATAGTGCAAAAAGCAGTTTTTTTTTTTTTCAGAATTTTTCAAGATGGCACCACTGGCACATTTTTGCCCGTATTCCCAAATCGCTTCTTTCAGACGTGCTCCTACTTAGTAACAGTACATTCTGTGAATTTCTGATGTATTTGATAATTGAGTTGAGAGTTCTCGTGAACATAAATTTTTCATGTTTAAAATATAGGTATTTTAAAGGAGGATTACCGGTCTAGTTCGATGTGATTTTCCAAAAATTTTGTTTTGGTTATATAAACAAAGCATAAGATTTCTATATGAGTTGGTTTTCACTGTAAAACGTGAACATTTTTAGGAGAGTCGATGGTTTGAAAGTTTTCATTTTCAATGCCTGTCATAGTTGTAGGACTACCAGCACCTTCATAAAAGAGACACAAGTCTACAACTTAATAATATCAATACGTTTTTTAAGTTTCACAATGATTTGATAATCTGATCAAAAGTTATCGCAATTCAAAAATTTTTAAATTTTCCCAACCTCATTTTAGGCACCTAGCGCACACATAGGGTTTATATTTTTAAAAATATTACAATTATCCTTTTTTTTATTAAGATTATCTGTTCATTCCTACTAGGTAAATAAGAACACTTTTATAAACTGGCGTTTTATGCAATTATGTTTTTCGCAAAACATAATCTGAGCATTAAAATGGTAGGCAATAAGGTAATTAACGTAGAATACAATTTTCGAAGTAATTTGGAGAACAAAAATGGCATCTCTGTCACTTTTATGCTACCTATTCAAGACAATGTTGTTTGTTGCGATGAATTTTCGCTGCGCTTACTCTTTCTTGATGGGATCATATATATATATATATATATATATATATATATATATATATATATATATATATATATATATATATATATATATATATATATATATATATATATATATATATATCATATTCATGCCTAACATTAAGCAAAACAAACGAGACCTGTATATCCTGTGAATTTTATCCGGTCGCGAGACGCCGTACACGCAAGTACCAGGTAGTTGGGAATTTTACGAGTTTAAATTTAACTGTGTATCATTTGCATTTTATTCTAAAAGCCGAAAAAAATACCAGGGAGTCATTGGTGTGAAATGCTTGTGTTTACGTACTTATGGTGACTATAAGGTTGCCCAGACATTACTTAAAACCACAGAAACTTATTTTTTATGCCCATTGATGAGTCTTGTAAATTTCGTGATGATCTGATGACTCGGTGTGAAATCATAACAATGCGAAATTTTCCATAGAATTTCTATTGTCGCCAAAAATATACCAAAATTTCAGCTCAACCAAACTTCGCGATTCGGATAATATCTCCGGATAGCAAAATTCACGCACAATGTGTTGAAGGACATACTGCATACAATAATACAAAAACTCAACAATAATAAAACTCTAATAGTGCTTGAAAGAAAGTAAGTGATAAGGTGCTTGAACAGTCTTGGAATATTGTCAAGATGAATCGAAATTATTTGAAAAAGGTTATCGACTTTACGACGTGTCTCAGTCGCCAAGGACGTGCTTTTAGAGGACATGATGAAAGTGACGCTAGCAGTCGAAGAAAGGTTCTTAAGCTTTGTAGACTGTTCAGGAGCTAGAAATGCCGCGTAATTAACAGATATTATTTTGAGCCTGTTAGACAGCTACGAACTTAGCGAATTGCCTGTTGTTGGACAGTCTTATGATGATGGTAATGTCATGTCAGAACAAAAAGGTGGTGTACAAATCTAAATTAAGATGAAACACCCTGCAGCCACATTTGTACACTGTCTAGCTCATAAAATTATCCTTATTGTGATGGACACACTTTTCACAATCGAAACGTGTACATCCTTTTTCAATGCCATCGAATCCCTTTACCTACACATTTCGAAGCCATCATAACACAAATGGTTGAAGCAGCTTGAAGAGGCAGTTGATCTAAATACAAGGCGTGAAAGGAGAAGTTTAAGCTCGACTCACTAGTCAATGAGATTTCACAATTGCAAATATGTGATCGATAGCTAGCGGACTATAAAAAAAAGGCTTTAGAAAAAGAAATGAAAGAAGGAAAATACAGCGACTCAGTTTATGCATTGGGAATCTTTCATGCAATGAGTAATCCTAAGTTTGCAGTACATCTTTTCATATTTCACTATGTTCTTTCTATAGCGATCATGTTTCCCAAACTAAAAATGCAACTCCTAGGGATGGGATAGATCTTGTGAATAGAACGGTTAAAACACTACTAAGTGAGCGAGAAAACTTTTGTGTAGTTTGGGAAAAATTAAATCATTGGCAAAGAAACACTGTCTGGAACTCACGTGTCCCAGAGGATCACGAAAACGGAAAACAGCAAAAACCACTAGTTTGTAAGGTCTTGATATTTCATCTAGCCTCTGACACGCAGTTAGGGCTACAAAGATATCTCTGCAAACTAAATGGCTCGAAAAGAGTAAGTTACAGCACTCTTCACCCTCACTGAAAGAAAAATCTTGGTATAATCAACCATTTTCCTTAGTTGTTTTTGCGTCAACTACGGGCTATGGTTAAAACAACCATAAAAAAATAGTTGATTACTTTTATGTACCATGACGCGTAGTTGATAAACAACGTCATTGGTGCAAAAAAGTACTGGTTCAGGCAGTAACGATGTATTGGTATATTTTTCTCTAAATGCTTGTATCATTAGAGGAGCATTGATAAGCTATAAACCATAGCAACATAATCCATCCAAGCCTTAAATAGAAACAGGACGTGAGACGTGAAATTGAGTTCATATGCATAGCTGCAAGCTGCAGCATCTATAAAAACAATTGAAACTGCTTAACAATTTCAGGCATTGGGACAATCGTATTCGTTTTCGGGACTCCCTGTTTTATAACAGTGATATGCAAACAGAAGACTTATATTTTGTGAATAGAAGAAGGAAAATATAAAGGCTTCACAGCATAACATGAATATGAATTATATCGAACAGCAAACCGATCACAATTTTGCCATGTAGCATATGAAACTTCTATGATAGAATAGGAGTATGAGTATGAGGAGTATGAAAAATCAACAGTTTGCCTTAGTTGTTTTTGCATCAACTAGGGCTATAATTAAAACAACCATAAGAAAATAGTTGATTACTTTTATGCACCATGACGCGTGGTTGATAAACAATTTCATTCGGAGCATGAAAAACATCCAAATCTTGAAACCATTCTACTTTGCGTAGAGTAATTACGTTTGTTGAAATCAACTATTGCGAAGTAGTTTAAGTACCATAAAAACAGTTGATAATTCGAAACGTTGAAGTTTTGAGTGAATTGATGAAAATTTTTCTATTTATCAACTAATTTTCGTGGTTATGAAACAATTAAAACAGTTGATTTCATGAACGTTGCGATATTTTTTGTACAACCAGAACCAACTACTTTTATATCGTTAAATTAACTATATTAACATAATTAAAATAACTATTTTCCGTAGTTCGATTAACGATTTTGGATGAATCGTTGCAATACTATTAAAAATAGTTGAACCAACCACGAGTTTTTCTTTCAGTGCTGGCAAATTATTTATGCTTTTTCTTGGTTTTCTAGGTAACAAAACTTGGAAGCAAGAGATCAATTTCTTCCTTGTTAGCTTAAAATACTCCAATTTCTTCAAAGATATTTTGAAAGTAAGCTATGCTCTTCTTCAAGTATAAATTGAAATATATTTAGCTTCTAAACGAAAAAATAGTCTTATATTTCTAATTATTTCCATTCTACTCCCGTATAATTCATACAGGCGTTCATTTTTTACCGGTAATAAATAATTCATGTGTAGTTCATACCTACCATTCACATTATATGCATGTGGTAGTAGCTCATACGTATTCACAGACACGAAGTTTATTTGATAATGCATTATGCATTAGCAAATAACAAAGAATAAATTAATAAACACATAAAGTATTAGTAAATTATATAAGTTATATGAACAATACGTGTACCTTACGGAAGACAAAATCATCGCATATTTTGAAACTTTCGGTCCCTGGCCTTTGCCAGATTTTAGGTCACGGCACGCCTATGGCTGCCATCCGAAACATTTTCAAACCTCAGGACATTTAAAAATTGTTTCCTGATTTTTATTGCAAATGCTTCGCATGTGAAAATGTAATGGAAGCATCTGTTGGTGCAATATTTACGAAAATGTTTGATGCTGGCCACCCGTTTCTAGCAACAAAGCACGCCAAATCTGCTTCAGGTTAAGCTTAACCCACCCTGTTAATTTCGTTTCAATTGAATCACTGCGTTGGACATTATAGGGGTGAAAAATTTTTAGGGCTACCACCCTCAACACTTTTGAAATTTTCAAAACCTTAATGTTTGTTATCAATTTTCATTGCAGGATCATTGCCATTTGCAAATCTAGTGACTGAATTTGAATTTGAAAATATTTTTATTATAAATTAATTGTACATTCTTAACCTAACTCAAAGTTTAATTAACAAAGGAAACTTAAAATCTAGCGGCTTTACTATTTTGGCCTGCTGGCTCTTATTGGTTTGTTTTTTAAAGTTAGTTTTCGGCATTAATTTTGTTCCTTACAGACAAATGGTATTACCTAGGTTGTAGAGTAGCTGGGGTTACTCTGGGAATAATTTCCTTAAACTGTACCTTACATTAAAAATTACGATCTAGCCTATGCCTAATTATAATTAACTTATCCTAATTACATCTAATCTTTAACTTAGTTCTTAAATGTAACCCCTTCGGTTTGTCAAGAGGTCTATATAGTCGAAAAGCGCATCCGTTATAGCCCGTCCAGACTACAGCTACTTAAGTATCCGGATACATAAGTATTGTCCACACTGCAGGGACACTTTTCATTGATTTTCATGGCAAGGGTAAAATGTATCTGCAGATGTCACTGCAGTGTGGACAATACTTATGTATCCGGATACTTAAGTAGCTGTAGTCTGGACGGGCTATAAGGTGCCGTTGCAATGCTTCTATCGTGGGGCGCATAAATAGCTCATTAAAGCCACCTGTACGCCCTAGTGATCGAATCAGACCATTCTCATGTCCGTCTTTCTGTCCGTCTGTCTGTCCGTAGAATCTTGTCGTTCATTCTACAACCCGGTTTATAAGTGGCTCGGTGCTGACTCCTGACAGAGGAAAAGGTTCTTCGGCCACTTTTAGCTACCGAGTTGTAGATCCTGCCAGTGCAGAAGCGCAGGCTTCTTCTTTCTGGAGTATAATGACAAAATCGCTTGGTAAAGAAATTCCAAAAAATAACAAAAATGGTCATAGCTGGCAGCTCTTGCATGATTTTTTTATGAAATTTCTACATTTGGTTTATAATAAGGTCCATTTACTGCATGGTTTTCGTTTTGATTTCATGACTGGACCGGAAGTTTTAGTTAAAAAAGCTTTATTTTGCTGTGCAATTTTGCTAGATTAAGGAGATTAAAATCACCATAGCTGGCGATTCTATTCTAATTTTTCAACCAAATGTTCATCAAATGTTGTCTAAAGTAGGGTCCAAATATTATGTGAATGTGGTTAAAATTTGATTGCTGAATCGGAAGCTATAGGCCAAAAAGTAGTTTTTATTCTTAGTGATCACAAAATCACTGCTATCAGGCCTGGTCCTAACTAAAACCATGTCCTGTAAATTTCATTATGATCGGATTATGCGGTCGTCAGTTCTCGTGAACAGAATTTTCGAGTGCTGAAAATAGAAGTATTTGGTGATGGGTTGCCGTTCTTGTGCAAATCAGAATTTCGAAAATTTTAATTTGACATGATGGACAAATGTTAAAATTTATCAATGATTTGAAGTTTTTGTCGAAAAGCAAACAATTTTCAGGAGGGTCGATGATTTAAAGGATTTTTTTTCAGGAGCCTTTCACAGCTACAGGAATATTCACACAAAATCCACGTGCGTTAACTTTTAGTCAACGTTAATACGCTCTGCAATTATCACGATGATCCAATGTTTCTGTCGAAAGCTATGACAAATCAAATTTTGAAAAAAATCTTTGGCTACTCTTAGGCACTCAGCATCCACACAGGGTTCAAAATGTCCAATTCTTTATCATAGGCAAGCTTAAAACACAATGAGTTTTCATTCCCAATACTTTTCTTTCGCAAAAATTTACACTGCTTGGAAATATAGGAGTACCTGAAAACTCACTAAAATGCCCGCCGCTGCTAAAGGGTTAAAGATATCTTAATTTTAGCCAGTTATGGACCTACCGACTATATAAATCTATGTCCCCCGAAAATTTAAGCTGAATCGGATTGGCCACTCTAGATATTATCTCCCTTAATCATTTTGCTGATATATATATATATATATATATATATATATATATATATATATATATATATATATATATATATATATATATATATATATACATATATATATATATATATATATATATATATATATATATATATATATATATATATATATATATATACATAAAAAAATGTTAATTTTCGGCGAAACGAGTTTAATACTAATTTTCTTCGAAAATCAGTAAAAATCGTTTGATTGCAAATTCTATTTTTAAAATATCATAAATCGGGGAAAACGTCGATTTCCAAAACCGTGCAAGAGTGAAATCGTGTAAAAAAGGGGCGTGTAAATCAGGGGATAGCTGCAGACGAAAAGATTATTTCCGAATCGTGCTTATAGAGCAATTTTTTTGTCTTAGCCACCTTTCAATCTTCGCTCGATGAATTGATTTCTTCGTTGCATACCACCATTGGTCTTAAAACGCTGTCTCGAAAGTCATAACTTATATTTCACCACTAATATCAAACTACATAGAAGAGAACATTTTCACATAGGCTAAACCTTTGTTCTTTTAAAAGAATTTGATTTTCATAAAAATTATAAATGACAGTTTCGATGGACAATGAATAAAGAAGCATAGGAAAATGTGTGGAATGCAGGCAGTACAACAGAAAAGAATGTAAATATATACTAGTCTACTAAGCATAAACGTTCTATTTATATTTTAGTACGTTCGAGATATTCAATGATTTGTGTTTTGACTTGTACTGGAGATATATGGAGAGTGCAGTATTCAATATTGATTTTAGCATGGTTCCACTAATGATAAGCTTTTCAAATTTTGTAGAATGATGTTATTAGGTATGAAGTTTTTGAATTACTTAAAAATGAGAAAAATGCGGATAGAACGTTTATGATTAGTAGGACAGTATAACTATATCTCCAGAACGATCAATCGCTACACCTGCATGCATTTTTCTGAAATTCAAGTCAATGTTTTACTTTCAGCAAATGCTTTATGGTAAGTAGCTCTTACTCTAATACGAATTCAAATCCACCTTCAAAACCAATGGCATCAAACTAAATTGAACATGGCGACACTACATCATCTCAGTCGTTGATAAGACGTATCCATGAAAGTCGCCAGTTCCTCTAATGTTACCCCGAAAGGTCAACAAAATTAAACAAAACACAGAAGTCTCATAGGATAATATCACTGACGAAAAGGGTGATAGCAACCATAGAACGCAAACTACGGGAAGGTGTTTATATGAATTCACAGTAGCCTTCGTACTGCGCTCGCTTTTTCTGGTAGCCAGCAAAGTCAAGTTAGTCCTTACCTGCAACTAACTATCTGACGGTCTCCAGTGCAGTTTGTCCTGCCCAAAGTGCACCAGCACAACACCACACTGAATTTCTTACGACTGATAGTCGTCAGCGGTGAAGATCTTATCACATTTACCACCAGGTATTCTTCCTCTGTTGCATTTTCTGGTGTAATCGAAATTCAGAAGATTTACATCTCCTCGCAATGAGACTTTTTGTTTGTCCACTTAAGGGGGGAAATACATGTAAAATGGAAAAGAAATTGCTAATTTTAGATTGACTTAAAATATATATATTGTTTATTCAGAAAATTTTTAATATTAAATCCTCAAAGTACATATCTTATAGTAAATGAAAATATTTTTTTAATAACTTTTCAACACAAACTGGAGGCGATGCGAGCAAATGAAAAAAACACATCAAAAACAGCCTCGTACAACTTAACGCCTTTTCCGAGAAACTTGCAACGTTCAGAGAAAAAAAAATATGCTAATGAGATCTATAATTCCTAGGTGAACCAATAAAATTTAGAAAAAAAAACCAAATTTTTACATTAATATTAGATTAAAAAAAAAAATCGATTTTTTTCAAAAAAATCACGTTTTAAACATTGGTAAACTAATTATTTTTCCGAAATTACAAGAAAATGTAGGTTCAACGATGAGATAATACTCTTTTGTACATGTGATATAAATTTTAGCCTAATAGGTTCAATATTTTTTGAGATATCTTGTACGGAAATTGAAAAAGTACTACTTTGAGAAAAGCGCGTTTAAAGTTCTAAAGCTCCACCGACCTGGGGAACGCCGCGCTGTCTATAACTGGCTATAACTCGAGAACTAACACGAATATCGCTTCAAAACTTTTTTTGGTATATTTTAAGAGTATTTCGAACACTTTGATGCAATAAAAAAAAATCGTTTTTGTTTTAGCAGTTACATGTATCTCCCCCCTTAAATCTGCACCGAGCTCTGGCTAGTAAGTAGCGATGCATGCAATGCAAGTAAAGTGCCAAACCCACCACCCGCTCAGAGATTTTCTGTTTTCCTTCGGTTCGTTGTACCAGACGGTTGGTTTGTTGGCTGGCTGATTCGGTGGATTTCATGACGGTCCCGCGAAATCTGATTGTAATTGTTTGTAAATAGGACCATGGAAGACGTCGGATTCGCGATTAAATATTCTCGAGATACAGGTAGTTTAACTTAGCTTTACTTTGAATATGGAAACGAAGAGTCAAGGTAGCCGGAATGGAAGCAGGTGTTCACTATCCAAGTTTTTTGAATGTGGAATAATTTACTATGCATTTTATTGTTTGAAATTCAACATGCTTCACAAGATTCACGTCATAGCTGTGAAATAATTGAAAAAAATATTATCAGCATGGTTTACCTGTTTTGAATTTCTAATGTAAAATCTTGCAACATTTTCTCGACAAAAGGCAAGCCCATGTGATATTCAATTCATAATGATTCTACCTAACCACTCGTGATCGTTTCAGCTCGTACCGTACCCTTTCGTCCATATCTGTTGATCGCAAACTAAAATTCATGATTCATAACCATTTTACAGCTCTGTTTTCCATTGTCCGAGATAACCGATCAGCAAAACTGCATAGCCACTGCGCGGACAATCGTTTGCAGTGATGATTTTTCCAAAGCTGCATCAATGCCGCGCATTCATTTCAAATCAGGTGAAAATTTCCATATCACGGTACCTTGTCGTTCTGTACACTTCCTAAACTACACACAATTACCTCGATGCTTAGGCTACTATAGCGGTGTCAGCAGAGTAGTACACGGGAAAATCTACCACCAGTAGTGTGAACTGGGATAGGACTAAAAAACGACCGCGGTACATCGCAGAGAAGCGCAGGAAAAAACTTTCGAATTTATCAAGATTTCAAATGTATGCATCCTAACGAAAAGGATACCCATTCCCATCCATATTCAATTTTTTTCTTTCGAATCGTTATTGTGATCTCAAAGCGAGCTTGGCAGATGAATTGTGTGAAAGTACATTCGAATACGATTTTCAATGCCAGAATAATTTGAAAATGCTAACGAATTTACACAGTTGGCATCGATGGTTAGACACACTAGGTGGGTATGTAGGAAGGCTGTCATCGTAAGTGATGATGGTTGAATATGTACTTTAGTATGACCATAGGTAGATACGAATAAAACCCGCGAGGCGAATCTGTATAAGAAGGAAATATCATTTAGGAAGAATTTAGAAAACCTGAGCTACGGTTTTAATGGAGACATATCTGTATGCTACTTTGGTTTGAAAAGAAAATCGCATATGAAGGGATCGATCGTTATTGTTATGAGAGATTGAAATTGGGATTGACATAGATGATTTGCTTATTGTCAAGGCTACACGTGTCTAGGTCACAATATCTAACTTTATTTCTGTGATTTTTAAATTGATATTTTCGGATTTATTTGTGAATTTCTCGAATGGAAGTTTTAATGGATTTTTTTAGGATTATAAATTACTTTAGTGAGGAAGAAAATTGCAAAAGTAAATTGACAACATCAACACTTAGGGTTGTATTTGTTGGGCTGTTCCAGAAAGGAATTAGAAGTTTGCCAAATTGAATTCAATTTTTTTATTTGGACTCTTAACATTCTTATGTCCAGTTCTATGGTTGATATTGCTACATGTTTCTTGTATATGTATTTTAGTTTATTTTAAGAACTTTCTCTCTCTCAGCTTAGCAAAAGTTTCAACACACAAACCGTTGTGCAAAAATACCGATTTCTAAACTTTTCTTAAACTAATCATTTTGCTGAAGTATATATATATATATATATATATATATATATATATATATATATATATATATATATATATATATATATATATATATATATATATATATATATATATATATATATATATATATATATATAGATTATATAACTCAGACAGAAAAATACCGATTTCAGACTTCTTTTTGAGCTATCTAAACAAAAGTAGCCAATGTTCTGGCTTATATTCAAGAAGACCCATACAGTTCAAGAGGCCAGAAACATTGTTACAAAACACCAATTTGTTTTCTTTGGTAACGCAAAGAAGAATGTTTTGCTCTCTGATCCGATAATATGTTATAGTTAGGCCAGGCTGAAGACAGTGTAAGCAAGAATTTCAGCTGATTTCTTTGACAAATTTAAACCGCGAGTCAAGTCATTGTGTCTCTCTTGAGAAAATCCCTGTTTTGTAAAATTACACTCTCCAAACTCAATTTGACCGCTTTACAGTTTCAGTTTCATCGCAGTTTGCAGCCGATGGTCCGGAAAACAGTGGAACTGCCAAATCTGCACAGTGTTATATTGAGAGCTTAGCCAATTCCACATTAAACCCAAATACGTTTTTTGTGCCGCTTCATAACTTTCACATTGACAGCACAAAAGTTACAGTCACTAACACGATTTGTTGGCACATTTAATATCATTGGCACTCCAAATTTAAACTATTTACGTCCACCTTGGCTCCAGTATTGTAGAGTTTTCATATAAGACTTGCACCCAATATGTATTTCTTTGTGCACATCCTAAAATAAGCTTGGTTGGTTTGCCTCAAAACATCGGTGATCTTTTTTCACTGTTTTCGTTAGCAAAATTTGTCGTATATAAAACGAAAACGGTTGGGGTCGTTAACACAAGATTTACGCAGCAAACTCATATTTTTCAAGAGAAAAAGGTCTACTGTATAAGAGTCATAAATGCACGTTTGTCAGGGATGCATACTGGGCTCCCTTTTGTTTCTTTTGTACGTTAACATTATTCAGGGTATTAATTTATCAGTCATATTCGCGGACGACACACTACTTTTATGTTCAGGAAAGGATGAATCAACTTTGGGTCGCAGTTCAAATACTGACTAGGATAAATACCCGCATTGGTTTTTACAAAGTAAACTGATTATAAATGTTCAAAATACCGAATATATATTATTTCTGCAAAACATATAACAAATTAATCCATGCATCCGCATTAATGGAACACCATTGCAAAAATTAAACTCGTGCAAATATCTTGGATTAGCTTTAGATAAAGGTGGAAGAAGATTAGTTAACCTCGCAAAATTTAAGGGGAACCTCAAATATCAGTGTTCGAAAATGTCAAGTTCTTGGCTGCGTTAAAATTCGCGCTGCACTGCGTCATATGGACGTCCATTGTATACACTGCAATGGAAAACCCACAGAACGAACATTTCTAACACCTTCGCATATGAAAATCCGATAAACGAAAATCTTTCAGGCACATTACTTGATCAATATTATGGGAGTATGGTTATAGTATGATAGTTTCGTTCACAATTTCATCTTCAATAAGTGTATAAACAATTCAGTGATATAGTATTTTGTTAATTTAAAAAAAGTAAACATAGTAACTTCTTCTTGATTTGAAAAAACCCCAATATTTTGGTTTGAAAAACCCCCAATATTGTCCTCCATTTTCTCCCCCGAACATTAAACAATACCCTACTTTGGGGGGAAAATACCCCAACCTGGCAACTCCGCGCTTAGGAAGACGATGATAGTAGAAACGAAAATTATGGCAAAAGCAGATAAGGTTGAAATTAACTTTGTTAAAAACGGTGCAAAGAGTTGGCAGCCATAGAATCAAAAATTTAATTGCGGTATTCAAAGCAACAGCAGTTACAGTACAGGTAGAACAGAAAGGAGAAAAAGCAAACATTTTAAATGGCGGAATCATGAATCAATATCGTGCCAGCTCAAAAGTAGCAAGTGCCATTGGTGTGGAAAAAAAAATTGGACATTTGTAAAAACATTTAAAACAACAAATATGTAAAAACAATTATAAAAACTTGTTAATTTCTTATCCGATTCTGATAATAGCGTTGATAATTTTTATGATTTCAGTGCCTACAACATATTTGGAGAACCATCATCGAGAGTTTATGCATTAAATGTGAAGATTAATGATGTGGAGATGAAGTTCGCTTGTGATGCTGATGCATGATGTACGTTGCTTCCCGCAAAAATCTTACACAAGATGAAAATTCAACCAAAACTAACATCGTGCTCAATTTATTCCATATGTTAGATATAGTGGTGATAAAACTAAGTTATTGGGTGAGTTTAACACTTTCATTACTTATCTTGGGGTCAAAATAATACACGTTGTCGTTTCAAATACTGAAAATCCAACTTTGTTAGGCAGAACATTTCTGAGAGCTTTCAATTTTGAATTAGTTAGTGCGGCATACGACTTGCGGAGTGTTTATTTGCTACTTTTTACTCAGCTCTAGATCTGAGCTCTGATCTTTCCTTGATTTTAATCTCTCCGGAAAGTCATTTTTATTAATAAAAGCACGCTGAGAAATGACCGAGATAAATATATTAACATCTTAATATTGTTATAGTAACAGCATTGTCACTAATACATAATTTTAACAGCTCAATATTATATGTTATGTTATATGTTTATGTTTTAAACAGCTCAATATTTGCAGTTTAACTTTATATAATAAGGATGTTAACTTTTTATGTTAAGAACATTTGTAACCATATTTCGACAAAATATTTCAACATCTTAACTTAAATATATTACTATACGAATACAAATGTATTAACCAAAGGTGATGAAATTGATGGTGAAACAACACAGTGCAATGCTAGTATTGTATGTTAGGATCTTAATATTAAGCGCTGTTTACACTTTGATTAGTGCAAGTGCGAGTGTCAAGTGCGAGTGTTTAGTAAAAACACTAAACCCGTTTGGACGCCATGTGTTTAGTGTAAGTGTTAAGTAATTTTGCGAGTGAACTGTTTAGTAGACTTGCACAAGTAGTGTGATTAGTACATTAGTGTAAGTGTTAAGCGATTTACCGAGTGAACAGTTCATTAGACTTGCACAAGTAGTGTGATTAGGTTTTCGTGAACTTTTTTGTGTTTAATTAATAATGTCAGATTCCGAAATTTCTTTTAAAAAAACGAATGTTAAGTGGACAGAAGAGCAGACCTACAAGTTTGTTGAAGATTATATTAAATACCCATGCCTTTACGATGTGAAATTACCGTCGTATAAAGATAGAAACATAAGAAACGCAGCTTTGTTAAAAATAAGCGAAACTATGAATGTGCCTGATTTTGGAAGAAACGAGGTGTACAACAAAATCAGAAGCATAAAATCTACGTATTGTCAAGAGCTAAAAAAAGTGAAAGATTCTTCAAAGTCCGGTGCTGCCTCTGACGATATTTATGTTCCAAAGCTGAGGTGGTTTGCTTTATTACATGGCATCCTGAACTCTATAAATATTGAGCCGAGAAAAACACAAACTAATTTGGTAAGTAAAATAATTATTTTGTTTTTTTTTTTTTTAATTTATAAAGATACATATTTTTCTTAATTAACCATTCTTGACTGCCATGAAACTTCACCTTCCCCTACAAAATAATCGGCATACATATCGCGTATACGTGCAGCGCTTGGTGATGGTCGCCTTTGACTGTCATGTTTAAAAGGCACCAGTCCAAGGGATTGTTCACTTCTCCAGCTGCCTTCAATAGTTTTTCCGGTCTCTGTGTCTTCTAAATCAACTGTTACTCTATAAACTGAATTATTGGTCTTCCTCAGCCAGTTTTGTAACGCCAAACACGCTTTAACGATTGTATCTACCTTGTCTGGCTGAAATGCTAATGGTTTTTCAAAAATCCTAAAGCGAGATACTAGCATGCCAAATGCATTTTCCACGATCCTTCTTGCTCGAGATAATCTATAGTTAAATATCTTTTTCTTATGTGTTAAGTTATATCCCCCATAGGGTTTTAATAAATATGGCTTTAACGGAAAAGCATTGTCACCTACAAGAAGGTGCCCTTCTGGTAATAGATTATTTTCAAGAGCGCTACTGAGTTGACAATTCTCGAAAACTCCACCATCGCCAGCCCGGCCATTGCAGCCAACATCATAGTACGAAAAACAATAATCATGATCAACTATTGCCAATAAAACAATACTGTTCTGCTTCTTGTAATTATAATAATAACTTCATGCCTCTGCTGGAGCTTTGATCACTACGTGTTTCCCATCAATTGAACCACAGCAGCCCGGAAAAGACCATGTACTTCTAAAACCTCGTTCACTCGTTTTCCATCCTTCCTGATTAGGTATCTGCAAAAAAAAATTAACTCCTGTTATTTGTTTTAGGAAAATACCAAGGAGCCAACTGAATGTAGACTAGATTATGTGGACAGCCCAAATAAAGTCCCAGGAGGCGATGGCGACGCAATCCAAAATGAAGGACGGCCTAACTCTAGTAAAACACTAAGAAAGAGAAGTGTGAGCGATCTTAACGAATTAGTTGACAAAGTACAAAAAATTTCCCACTCATTAAATACCGAGCCGGTCATTAATTCAGTCAATGAGTTTGATATTTTTGGATCAAGTGTGGCTGCCCAGTTGAAATGCATGCCTTTACATTTAGCCTTAAAAAGCCAGATGTATATTCAAAATTACTTATCGACAGTACGTCTTGAGCAGCTGCAGCAAGAAACAACAACACAGACTGGTCATGTGTCTGGCTCTGCTCAAACATCTGGTTCTTCTTGGCTGTCATCACCATCACCAGGTTCACAGCTTATGTCGCCATCATCATCGTCGGAATACTACATCACGCAAATTGGCGGGCATGTGCCTACAATCCCAGAACGCCAAAATATTACAGAAGCCACCAATATTTTATCAATGGAACTTTCATCCATTGAATATGATGAACGCTAACAATTTTCTTAATTTTATGTTAAAATATTTTTGAATTTTCTTAATTTGAAATTAAAACTATTTACCTTAATATAGTACTTTAGTGCGTTGTAAATAGCTCGGCACACTTCTGGGATGAATAATGAAATCGTAGACTTTGGCACCCTAAATAGGTGTTGCAGGCTCCTTAAACTGCTTCCAACTTAACCTTAGCTGGCAAAGCAATCCTCATAAATGTATCTTTTCTTTGTATATTGGGCCCAACAAGATTTAATAAATTTTCAAATGCCGTTTGATTCATTCGCATTGCGTAATAATATTCAATTGGATCTTCAACAACCAATTCTCGCAACAGTACAGAACTTGCCCCGCGTTTTTCCCTCCTAGAGATCCACTTTCTCTCCCATAATCTTGGAGGTTTTTCTCGTTCTATAAGTACCTCTTCAGCAATTTCCTCAGCAATAAAATTCAATATATCTTTTAGTACGTCTACCACCACTGCTTTTGAATCCATCACTTTTAGCCCTGTTGACACTAGGAAACTCAAAATAAAAATAATAATCTAATATTTCTAAACACTTGCACTTAACACTGTTGGACACTACCTCTCACTTACACTCGCACTAAACACTTGCGAAAATTTACTAAACACTTGCACTCACACTTACACTAATCAAAATGTAAACAGCGCTTTAAATACGGCAATACAACACTGGGTACGTTTAGTACTTAGATGGGGGACGGCTTGGGAACACCACATGTTGTTGGCACGTAAAACGTAGTGCTGTCCTTTATAACAACAAACCAGTTGTCTGGGAAGCACTATGAAAAAAAATATTGACATGCTAATACAGCTAATAAAGGCGTTAATACAATATATTGGCATGTTAATATTAATTATTGGTATACTAATATAGTATTGTAAGACATGAATATAACTTATTGCCATGTGAAAATTTAATATTGGCCTACTAATATAATATTGTAACCGACAAATTCACCACACGCATGTCAATATATACACTGAAAAAAAAATCTTGGTAAAATCAACAATTTTCCTTAGTTGTTTTTGCGTCAACTACGGGCTATAGTTAAAACAACCATAAAAAAGTAGTTGATTACTTTTATGCACCATGACGCGTGGTTGACAAACAACGTCCGTGGTGCAAAAAAAGTAAGTAACCACAAACAATGGTATTCCAACAATATACATAGTACGAGGTAGGAAAAGACTATAGTATGTAATATAAATATAGTTTATGTATATGGTATGAGGTAGCCAACCTAATCCTCGTACAACAGGATTTAGCAATACAAAAGACAAAACAAAATAAATTTGGTTGATGCCTTGGTTGCATTGACAGCGACATTATCGCTGCATTGTGATTCACCAAATTCAACTGCGGCATTCAAGCCTCCCCCTGTGGCGCCGCTGCCGCAATGCCGCTGTTTTTTGTTTACAGTAAATTTTTTCACAGCACTTTGCCGCAGTCCACTGCGTTTACCACAGTGGAAGAAAGCGTCATACAACGTAATATAAAGGCTTCACTGCATAACATGCATATGAATTATATCGAACAGCAAACCGAACATAATTTTGCCATGTAGTATATGAAACTTCTATGATAGAATAGGAGTATGAGTATGAGGAGTATGAAAAATCAATAGTTTGCTTTAGTTGTTTTTGCATCAACTAGGGCTATAGTTAAAACAACCATAAGAAAATCGTTGATTACTTTTATGCACCATGACGCGTGATTGATAAACAATTTCATTCGGAGCATGAAAAAAGTCCAAATGTTGAAACCATTCTACTTTGCGAAGACTAATTTCAAAGACGTTGCTCACTGAATTACGTTTGCTGAAATCAACTATTGCGAAGTAGAGTAATTCGTAATTCGAAACGTTGAAGTTTTGAGTGAATTGATGAAAATTTTTCTATTTATCAACTAATTTTCGTGGTTATGAAACAATTAAAACAGTTGATTTCATGAACGTTGCGATATTTTTTGTACAACCAGAACCAACTACTTTTATATCGTTAAATTAACTATATTAACATAATTCAAATAACTATTTTCCGTAGTTCGTTTAACGATTTTGAATGAATCGTTGCAATACTATTAAACATAATTGAACCAACCAAGAGTTTTTCTCTCAGTGTAAAATTTTAAGAATGCTATGTGCTGGCAATATAATGTTCTTGCTAGGTCAATATAATAATGTAAAGAAATATTTTTAATATAAATATACTAGCTGCAAAATATATTAAGGGTAGAACAATGACTTTTTAGCGTGAGTGAGAGCTAGTGTGCACAGTGCGGAAAAATGCAACCGGGATAATTTTCCTTGTGAATTGCTCTTCCGGGATCGTTTAAAGTTCCCTTAATACCACGCTGACTGGTATACACAGCTAGCGAACCTATAAAACGCTGACGAAGGAAAACCTAGTAACAATAAAACAGTGTCCATCAAGGTGAGAATACCACCAATCATTCTACCTAATGCCTAGTACTATACTCTTCGCGAAACGAATTCAACGGTCGAATCCCATACAAAAAGAGCTTTTCAATTCGTCAGGAAAGCTCTTTTTGTATGGGATTTGACCGTTGAACTCGTTTCGCGAAGAGTATAGTACTAGGCATAACCTGGAAAAAGACTCTATTGCTGCGATGGTAGATTCACTTGATATAAAAGTATACAATGTTGAGCTCACTAGTGCTGGACGAAAAGTGCATCTTACCAACATGGACTGCTACGAAAAGCTTCGCTTTCATCTAATAGCCAAAAAGGTGTAATTCTACACGTTTGCTCGAGCTGACCAGAGACCAATCAAATTTGTTTTGAGCAGTTTCTATAAAACTGAATGTGCACAGCTAAAGAAAGTTTTAGCAGAAGAGCACAATTTGGTATGTGAGGATATTAAAATTGTACAAATCCCCACTGAAAACTGTAGGTATAACGATGAAACGCTTTACCTCTGCTACTTTGCTCACGGGTCCATTAAATATTCAGATTTGATAAAAATCAAATCAATCGAACATCACATCAATCGATCAAAACAACGAGTGCTACAATACTTTTTCTAAGTCAGATAATGTAGGAAACTTGTCTTCTTCTTGCAGTCAGCTGTTCTCAGCGGCAGAGCTCATAAGCTTAAGTCGCGAACTCATTATAAAGCTTTCTTCCTGCAAAACTAAAAATGATCAAGCCAATGTGATCGTAGATCCTGCAGTTAAATTTGTTTACAAATAAAGAAAATATTAGATGCATACTTTGGAATGCTCAGAGCATTCGAAATAAGTCCCTAAAAACTTTTAAATTTCTATCGGAAAATAATATAGACGTCTTTCTTTTGTGTGAATCGTGGTTGAAAGAAGAAGATAAGCAAAGTAGGAAACGAAAGACAAAATGCAACCGGAAATGGTGTTGCTATTTGCATTAAAAAGGGTATCAAGTTTAATCGTTTGAAAAATTTAAACAGTAAAATTTTGAAAACGGTTGTGATTTGCTTGGAGGATATAAATATTACAATTGTTGTGGTCTACTTCAGTGGCACCAAACAGAACACTCACAAACTTTTCTTATTTAAAGACGACATTAAAATGTTACCCAATTTCAACTCTCAAACAATAATTTGCGGTGATTTTAACGCACGCCACTGCCATTAGAACTGCATTAGATCCAGCAAAGCTGGAAATATTCTAATTGAGCTAGCGATGAGCAATAACGTACTTTTTCACATTCCCGATAGCCCCACGTGTTTTTCTCCCAGGGCAAACCCTTCTACAATTGACCTGATACTGAGTAAGGGACATTTGTCTTTAGCACTGCCAATAGTTATTAGCGACCTGTCCTCCATTCACTTACCGGTATTCTTCGAAATAAATGAACCCATCTCAATATCAGCTCAATCAAATAATATAAGTTCTTACACATCCTGGAATCTTTTTCATAAATACCTGAACGAAAGCTTATCACTTGTTGATTGCGAATTATAAAAGACATTAAATCACGTTCAGATTGACGACAGTGTGTCTGATTTCGTGGCTGTGCTTATGTCAGCACGTGACGCTGCCACTCCGAAAATTCAATACAAGTATCCCCAAACGAAATTCGATAGCTCAATATCAGTACTCATCAAGCGTTGAAATAAAATTCGCAAGCAATAGCAAAAAACTCAGTGCCAACACCTTAAAACTTACCTTAAATAGCTGAATAATCAGATCCGATTCACTTTACTCGCTCTGCGTAATGATCGATGGAATAATCTCTTGTCAACTCTGGAAACTGGTTCTCGCAAACTGTGGCACCTCCATTGCAGTGCAATGATGGATCATTTGCCAATTCCGAGAAAGAAAAAGCTGACCTTATAACCTCTAAATTTCACGACGCACATACACTCACGCTACACTCTCAAAACTATGGCTTTTCCGATATAGTCAGCAATGAAATCTCTAAGCTGAACGTTTAACTATATGATTTCCATCCAAATTCTTACTGTAAACCGTCCGAAATTTGTTCTATCTTGAAAACCTCAAAATTAAAATCATCCCCTGGTATTGACGGATTGCCCAATATTAAACTCAAGAATCTTCCTAGAAAGGCAATTGTCATGATTTCTTATATCTTTAACATCTGCCTAAAATGTGGAAACTTTCCTTCGACCTGGAAAAATTGCGTACGTTGTTCTAATATTAAAACCTGGTAAAAATCCTAAACACCCTAGGAGCTAAACAATTTGACAAAATTATACTCTCCAGAATCCGATTATCCATTGAGTCGTCTGCAACAATACCTGATTTTTAATTCGGTTTTCAACCCAAGTTTTTGACAACGCATCAACTGTGTAGAGTAGTGAAATATGTGCAAAACAACTTCAATAATAAAAGATCTACAAGTTTAGTTGCATTAGACATCGAGATAGCATTCGATAATCTTCGACATGACGGATTCATATATAAGCTTATAAAATCTTCTGTTTCTGTTTACCTGTTGCAAGATTACCCAATCCTCTCTTTCGGCCAGGACCTTCTCAGCTTAATCCAAAGCCTTCTTCGATAAATACTTAATAGCAGCCGGAGTTCCTCAGGGGTCAGTTTTAAGCCCTACTCTCTACAACATATATCTGGCTTAGAAAAAGCACCCCAATGCCACATCGCCATGTACGCAGACGACAACCACCATATTTGCTAGTGGTCACAGTCTAGATGTGATAATGAACACCCTGCAACAACAGCTTTCAATTATTAATAATTTCTGCATCAAATGGAGAATAAAAATTAATTCCGATAAGACTCAGGCAATATACTTCACTAAAAAGTGAGTAATTAGACATTTCCAAACTCGATCGGAAACTTACTTTTCACATCCGTTTCAAGTCGAAAATTTTGAAGAGCATTTACTACTCCTATCCGCTTATTAATAGGAAATCCAGGCTCTCAACTGCAAACAAACTGCTGGTTTTTAAGTGTGCAATGCAGCCAATCATTCTCTATGGGTGCCTTTTATGGAGTAAATATTACAAAACAAATGTTTAAAAACTATTCTTAACAAACCCTTTTATAACTCAACTAATCGGCTGCTCGCTTCAGCAAAGCTCAAGAAAGTACTGGATATCTCTAAACACTTGACCCAAAAACTTCTCAACAAATGCGCAACATCCAATAATCCTCTGGTTGCATCTATGATCGTTCATTTGTAACGACAATTACTGTATAATCTAAAGGCTTAAGTCATGAATCTTAGTTTTTAAATTTTACTTTATTTAGGCTAAGCACAACATTAGGTTTTAAGCTTGTTTTTCCTATATTACTATACTAAACACCTCGCAAGAAAACTTTCTGAAAAAAAAAACTAATTTTAAAATCAAAATTTAGATGTAAAGACTTTGTCTAAACACTAGCCTTAAGATATTGTTCCAGACAACACATAAACGAATTCAATAAAGTTATTAATATTATTATGATTATTATAGTTTCAATCAGCAGGATTTAATATATGTTGATCAAGGTAAGAGTGAATTTGATGAAGTTTTCAGTGGTAACTTATGAGCATATAGTAAAAAAAAAGTCTAGCGCATCAGAACCGCTAGAAAACTGATTTTCGAAGAAAGTATCTTTGAGTGATTTAAAAATGTGTGAAGACTAATACATTTCTTTATAGTATCATATCAGTTATATCTTACTCTAAGGAACAAATATCATTTTCTGACAGTATCTCCTAGAACACAAATGATGAAAATGTTCAGTGCTGAAAACATTTGTCCAATATAGCAGCAATAAGTCTACCATAGCATGCTCGTGCTTAATCATCCTATCCTTTGAATTTCGTTTTTATCCAAGAATATCATCGAAAGTTTCAGCGATTAAACTATGCCTAATTTAAACATCGGTTGCTTATTTTATTGTAAATGCTTTGCTTATGCATACAAAATGGAAGCATCTGTTGGTGCAATACTCGTATTTAAGATATTTTCTGGTGCCGGCAATCATGTCTTAGCATAGCTGCTTCACGTTGAGTTAAACCCACCCTGTGAATTTCATTTCGATTGAATGACTGCGCTGGAAGTAAAAGGAGTGAAGACAATTTTAGGGCTACCGCCCTCAAAACTTTTCAAATTTTTGCAACCTAAATATTTGTTGCGAATTGTCATTGCAGGATTATTCCCATTTCGAAATTTAATGACAACATCGTCCGATAAAGAAATGGCAATAAACTACGAAATTCATCATAGCTGGCAGTCCTTTCATGATTTTTCAGCGAAATTTCTACATTATTAGAAATACAGCAAGATCCACTTATCACATGATGATTGATTTCAATACTGCATCGGAAGTTATAGGGAAAACACCTTTATTTTCCTGAGCAAATTCACAATATTAAGGAGACAAAAATTGCCATAGCTGGCAACCCTATACTAATTTTTCAACCAAGTTTCAATGAAATTTATCTTAGAGTAAGGTTCACCTACTGCGAGAATTTTGTGAAAATCTGGTGGCTAAATCGGAAGCTATAAGCCAAAAACCAGTTTTTTTATCTCAGCGATTTTTCAAAGTGGCACCACTGCCACAGTGTTGCTCGTATTTCAAAATCACTTCTATCAGACCTGGTCTTAGTTAATACCAACATGTTCTGAAAATTATATATTGACCGCATAATCCGATCGTTAGTTCTCGTGAACAGAAGCTTTGAGTGCTGAAAATAGAGGTAATTTGATCACGGGTTGCCAGTCTTGTCTATCGCGGAATTTTGAAAATTTTTATTAGACTTGGTGGACAAAAGTCAAAGTTTATCAATAATTTGAATTTATTTTCAAAAATCAAAAATGTTTCAGGAAGGTCGATGATTTGAAGGATTTTTTTTTCAGGAGCCTGCTGTAGCTACAGAGTATCTTGCATAGCTTTGAAAGTTCATGTGTGTTAAATTCTAGTCTACATCAATACGCTCTAAAAAAACTCACGATGGTCCAAGGTTTTTCTTAGAAGTTATGACAAATCGAAATTTGAAAAAAAATCCTTGCCTTCTTTTAGGCACTCAGAGCCTACACAAGGCTTCAAATTTCCATTTCTTTATCATAAGCAACCTACAAACATAATGAATTTCCATTCTTTGTACTTTTTTTTAACAAAAATTTACATTGCTTGGAAATATAGGAGCAATGATGTGCATTTACTACATTTGTAGTAGATCTGCTACTTTTTTTTTGACTTTTTCTGAATATACTACTCTACTACGTAGCAAATGATATCTACTACTTTTCCCAAGGAACTATTTTTTAGTGATGGCACTGATGAAACTTCGGTGAACTATTAAGCATTAACTGAAGCACATCTGCGAAAAGAAAACGCCGAGCTTGTCGCAACTACTGTAAAAATGCTGAGCAGTGTTTTCGCTGTTCGTCTGGCTAAGTTCAAGAAAAAGTAGTTGTTCTCGGTTTTTTTATACACTATATATGTATGTATATGTCTAAATTCTGCTACTTTTTTTCTGAATCTGCTACTTTTTTTAACAATATCTGCTACACATTTATTCATCTCAATGCCCTTCTCTGTATAGGAGTACCTGAAAATTCACTAAAATGCCCGCCGCCGCTAAAAGGTTTAAGATATCTGAATTCTAGCAAGTCCTGGACCTATGTGTTAAATGTGTCTATGTCTTCCGAAAATTTCAGCTGAATCGAATCGGCTACTTCAGAGATTATCTCCCTTAACCATTTTGCTGATATATATATATATATATATATATATATATATATATATATATATATATATATATATATATATATATATATACATATATATATATATATATATATATATATATATATATATATATATATAAATATATATATATATATATATATATATACATATATATATATATATATATATATATATATATATATATATATATATATATATATATATATATATATATATATATATATATATATATATATATATATATATATATATATATATATATGACGAATTTTCGGCGAAGCAAGTTAAAATGCAGTTTCAGCATTTCAATAAGCTAGAGGATAAATCACATCTTTTTGCTATTTCCATAAGAACTCAATTTCTACATTTAAATCAATATCCACCAATGAATCTGAAAATCTCCACCAACTACAGCAAACCTCTCAACCCAAAAGTCCTCGTGCAAACACATCCCTGTCGGAACGAAAATAAATTAAAAGATCTCTTCGTCCACTGAATGGAAAACCAACGTACGAAATCCCCTGAAGTATCCCCGGCAGCAAGACAACTTAACAGACGTAAAGAAAAATCAAATGGCACTTGCATAGGTACTGCACTCTCAGGCTTGACCATACGGGCGCTTACTTAGCATAGAGCTGTAAACTTTACGAATTTACTGCCGAAAGGAAATTGTAGATTTGTCGACCGTAATTGCCCTCTCTAACGAATTATGCAATCGTTTGCAGACATCAGACGATATCCAGACATGTCTCTGAGTCACATGTACATAATAATAAGTGTATGCAATGGCGCGACGTTCTGTACACATATGGAAACATATTGGCCAGTGTGCAGACTGCATAAAGTCTGTGTATGTAATTGCATCTCGCAAAACAATAATGTTCGCATATGGTGATTTTCGGTCGAGACCGTATCGAATTGCCGCCAGGCTATTTCATTAATACGCTCCAAAAGATCCGACACAAGAGCGGACAGGATGTTTAGCTCCTGGACGCTAGTGTTTCGCTTTTGAATCCAGAAAAGCCATTAGCACCTCATTTACTGTTTCTACTACTATCCCCTGAAATTTGAATTTAATGGCTACACGATTGCAATCAACGCTTTCACTCAAATACATATTTAACACATGAGTATTCGCATGACCCTCCGATGAAATATTACGATTTTGGAAAAGTATTTAGAGGGTGCCATCCAGAATTACTTGGATTGTGAAAATGAGGTCCAGGTGAAAGAGAGGTCCTCTTTGATCCCTTTTGTGTGCGCAAATTCATAATTAAGAGTGCATCAGATAGGGTGCAGAGACGTGGAAAATATTATTAGAGAAAAAGTGGTATGAAGTGAATGGTCACGGTCTGTCGAGCCGAGGTTCTTTCTTTGTTGGACTATTTTTCCTTAATTTCCACAACATTGCTTGCAAAAACGCACCAGTTTACTCGATCACCCTCAAGAGGATTATTCAGAAGCAGGTCTTCGAAGGCAAAAATCCCCAAAAATCTTAACGGCTTGCACACCGCCGCTTTCATTAAAAGTCCTTTTAGTGCCATTAATGCAGCCACGTTCAGATTAATATGTGACATAATCGATGCTATAATTTATGGCTGTTGCATGTAATGGAAAAGAAACTCTGCACTTGAATATGAGATACTTAAAGGCACCATCTAAAACAAGACGTCGTCTTTACGGTGAATTGAGAATGTATTACGGTTTCAAGAGCTGCGCATATGAAGGAGCAATTATGATCTTCTTATTTCTGCATATTATGAAATATATTGCAAAGTCCTTGTATAGGAAAGCACCCTATATTGGCGAAGACAGGGCAATATTGAACCCATTCTGAGTATACGCAGGTCTAGATTCACTTTGTTTTATGACGTATTGCAATGAAGTGAATAAGCACCATTTAAGTAATAAAAAGTAATATTTAATTCTGTGTATATATTGATTTGGATCGAACTTTTAAGGGAAAATAGAAATACAAATAAGAAGAAAAAACATCTTTTCTAGTTTTACTATATTTTGTTGTTGTTAATTAGTTGATTCAAGAATGGAATAAAACAAAATTAGGGTTTTTAAAAACTTTAATCTTATGTTTGCGTTTTTAAATGTTGTTAACGTATAATGTATGTTTGTTACATTTAATTTTTTGAAGTGAAAAATGTGAAACTTTGATATGATAATTGCTTTTGTTTTCACTTTAGTATTGCCTGCCCTGCCATTTAGACGCGAGTATCATAAGCCAAGTTTCCAGGGTCTGTGAATTCTAATACTGTTCTTTAAGCTAGTGAGTGACTTAGTGGAATAGCCATATATCCTTCTATTGTGAGTGACATAGTAGGTTTCCCATACCTGTTGTTGTAACAGTTAACTGAAATTGTGCAGAATACATCGATGGTACCAGTGACGCAGATGATTCTCCAATTAAACATGAAATAAAACGATGGGTCAAAATAGTCCAAATCGCTAAGAGATTTTCAGCGAAATCGGCCCTGAAATCGATACAGACGTATTTTAAGGTGTCACATAAAAAGCAACATCCTAGCAAGAAAAGTGATCAGCAATTTCTCTAACGGAATTTGACCGAAGTACTAGCGAAGTTACGATGACTTATTTTAGCTTGAAAGAAACTTCTTCTTTAAGAAAATGAAGACTACATGAAGGCAATTACGGACTTCCAAACAAAAGACGCGCGTTACTTCATTCATACACTTAAAGAGGAGCGCATGATTAAAACCAGTTTGAACCAAATGTAAACTGGCTTACAATAAAGCATTCGATACCTTGCAAGGATGTGAAAGCTTTTGAAATACTAACTACTAAATGACGGTATTCTGATCATGTTACATACATATCCCCAGGACTTTGAAAAAAATCTGGTAACAATGCATAATGGCAGTTCTAGAGAATATGAACGTGGGTACGCAAGTTTTCTTTTCTATGAGGGTTAGTTGCTGACATATGGGCTTTTGAATAATTGACAAAATTGATGAAAGGTTTTTTCGGAAGCCGATTCTGAGATTCGAATAAAAATCTGAAAAACATTAAACATAATAATTGGTATAGAAAATTAACTGTTCTTTTGAATATTGAAATTCGATTTGAAAAACAAATTTCTTTCCTGTGTAAAACCGGAAGTAGACACTTCAACTCGTGATTTGAATAATTTGGACCATATTAATTTTGTTTATTTTTATATCAAAACAAAGCTTTAAGTTTATTTATTTTATGACAAAATCAAAATTTGATTAGTAACATGACTTTTTGTTTGAAAAAGGTTTTATTTTCTCATAAAAACCTAATTAAAATATATGACGCCTATATAATGTATATGATAACGAGTTGAAGTGTTTACTTCCTGTTAGAAAAAATCGTTTTGTAATTTTACAAGAAGAACGAAAATCTTTATTGACTAAAATAATATGTGAAATATGCGGAAAACATGGCGACTACAGCAAGAAGGAAAGACACGTCCGCACACGACAACGTCTGAGAAAAACCAGCGTGAGAAGAGCGAGTGCGAATGGTTCTTTTCCTTTTTAATTTTCATGACATACTAGATATACATGTTTTTCTACATTAACGAATATTGGGAGGTGTTTTATATAAACATATTCTCAACACTCCCTCTCGACTCACAATATTCAAAAAAAAGGTTTACATTAATAAAAATTCAATTAATGCCAAAACGCAATGCAAATTTTTTAAATTTATCTGTGGCTAATGCCTTTGTCAGTATATCAGCTAACTGATCGTGAGTTGAAATATATCTTACGTTAATTTCGCCTTTTTCTTGTTTTTTACACGTAAAGAAGAATTGCACTTCAATATGTTTAGTGCTTTTGATTGATTCCGGGATTTGAACAATATTAATCGCTCGTTGATTATCGCAATACATTACTGTGGGCTGTAACTGCCGGTGTTGAAGATAATTTAACAAATATCTTAGCCAAACTACCTCCTTTGTCACCTACAAATTCCACTTCAGTTGTTGAGGTTGCGGTGACAGATTGCTTCTTTGAGCCCCAAGCTATAGGCCCTGCATTTAGTAAACAAACCCAACCAGTAGTACTGCGCCTTGTATCGCTGTCACCAGCAAAATCAACATCACTGTATGCTGTAAGAACGCAATTTCGTGAGTCGATGTCAAAACTTATTCCGTGATTGCTTGTTGCTTTTAAATACTTAAACACTCGTTTGACTCCTTGCCAATGCTCCAAAGAAGGATTCTTCATATATCTGCTTAAAACTCCAACAATAAATGCGATATCAGGCCTTGTTGCAATCATTAAGTACATAAGTGATCCTATTGCTTGTCTGTATGGAAATTCACTCCTCTCTTTGGAATATTCAGTTAACTTGGAAAATTTAGCTCCTGGATCGGCGGGAGTAGAGACAGGTGTACAATTTTCATGGCTAAATCGTCTCAATACTTCTTTGGTGTATGATTCTTGGTGAATTTTCAATTTACCACTGCCTTGATTCCTTTCGATTTGAAGACCAACGAAAAATTCGGCGATACAATGCGTTATCTGGAACTCAGTGTGGAGCTCACTCAAAAGATCTTTCATCTCTCCTTCGTTTTCTCCAATAATCAACCCATCATCAACATAAATCGCTATATAAAGTGTTTTATTGATGAATACACACGGGTCTGCTTGAGATTGCTCGAAATCTCGCTTCATTAAAAAATTGGCAATTCTTCTGTTCCATTGTCGAGAAGCTTGTTTAAGACCATACAGGCTTTTCTTTAATAGACATACTCTGTTGTCCTTTTTGAAACCATTGGGCTGCTCCATGTATATCTGCTCTTCCAGATCCCCATGTAAGAATGCTATCTTCACGTCGAATTGGTGAACTCCTAAATTTTCAGCTGCTGCTATAGATAGTAAAGTGCGAACTGAACTTAACTTGACCACTGGTGCGAAGGTCTCAGTGTAATGAATTCCCTCTTTCTGTGAACATCCTCTGGCTACGAGCCTTGCCTTGTATTTATCAACTTGTCCATTTGCTTTCAATTTCTTCTTGAAAACCGATTTATTTGTTACGATGTTAATGTTTTTCGGCCGTTCAGTAAGTAACCAGGTCTCGTTGTCTGCAAGTGATCGAAGCTCATTATCGATAGCTTCCAACCATTTATCTGCGTCATCACTCTGTAGAGCTTCTTCTATATTAACTGGTTCTGCATTTACCATAAAAGTTTCCGCAATTGTTGCATCGCTTGTGTCTATTTCGTTTAATTTCATTCGCCTTGGGTATGGACTCCTTGGAATAGGAAGTCGTGGATTCCTATACCTTGCCTGTGGTGTTGCTGATTCTTCAGCATCCTCTGGATTCTGCGTAATTTCTTGCTGTGTTGATGCTTGAACTGAGATTCCATGAGATTCCGTCACAATCTGCGGTTCGAAACTCTCGTCAAAAATCACATCTCTGTGCACGTAGACCTTTCGTTTTTGAGGATCGAACACTCTGTATGCCTTGTTTCCTTCGTTGTATCCAACCATGATACATTTCACCGAGTTAACATCCCACTTTGTTCGCTGATCTTTTGGAACATGTACATAACAGTCACAGCCGAAAATTGTTAGATGTTTCACTGATGGTTTTTCTCCAAACCAATTCTGGAACGGTGTCAAAGCCTGAAGGGTCTCAGATGCCGTACGGTTTTTGAGATAAACTGCTGAATTTACTGCTTCAGCCCACAAATGTCGAGGTAAATCTCGTGTATGTAACATTGCTTTTGCTGGCTCAATTATTGTTCTATTTTGGTGCTCGATGTACCCATTTTGCTCAGGTGCTCGTGGAGTTGTGACTTCATGCTTTATCCCATTAGCTTACAATAGCCTAGTAACTGCTGCGCTACAAAACTCCTTGCCTCCATCCGTCCGCAATTTCCTGACGCTTCGTCCATCAGCTCGTACATCTACTATAAACTGCTTTTGATTTTGTAGAACGTCTGATTTCTCTTTAATCAAAACAATATCGGGAATAATAATCTTTTAGTAATAAAAAATATTTTGAACCTCCAAGCGAAGAAGTGCTCATCTTACCACACAAATCAGCATGAAAAACATCACCTGGTTTGACAGCTCTTCTTGCCCCAGATTTCGGGAATGAATTTCTATGTTGTTTACCATATACGCATCCCACGCAAAAAATGTCATTTCCCTTTGGATCGAATCGTAAGCCGTCGACCGATTCACTATCTCGCATCTGTCTTAAAGTCTTGTAATTTACGTGTCCTAGTCTTTCGTGCCACACTTTTATGGATTCCGAGTTTGCAATATTAGCCTCAGCACCGCCGCGAATGGTAACTAGATTTAATTTGTATAGATTGTCATGTTTTTCACCATCTAGTACAAAATTATGATTTTTTTCGAACACTACACGTTTTCCACCGCGCTCGAAAATGACTGTTATTCCCCTTTCAGTTGATTTTGCGATGGACAAGAGATTTTTCTTTATTTCTGGTACAAACAATACATCGACGATTGTATGTATATATCTTTCACCGTTTGTGTTTAATTGAACATCAATATTGCCTCTCCCTCTGGCATCGATCAATGCTCCATCTCCCACTCGTACAGTATAGCTTCGCTAAGGAAAAAGCTTCAAATTTTTAAACCATTCCTTACGAAAACTCATGTCTTCTGTCACACCTGAATCGGCGTACCACGCATCATCTGGGTGTATGTACTTCTGATGTTGTGCCTCCACGTTGAGTAGATAAGCTCCGTTAGTATCTTTCTCTGCTTGTATTCGCTGCCGATTTCGGCTTTGTAAAAGTAACCCTTGAGCGGCGTTAGGCCAATGACAAACACAGTGGTTTTTGCGAGGCGTTTCCCGAGAGGAAAACCAAGTCGGTATAGTCGTACATTACTTTAGCATTGTGATGACACACACCGCGGTGCGAACCGCCTCTCGGTTTCGGAATCGCGTCGGTTGATGAGAGAAATGACCCACCGACTCGGTTTTCGAGTGTTTTTCGATGAGTTCATTGCTGCGTAGTCCGATCGAGCTGAAATTTTCTGGATGCATTGATGAATGCATGGGATAGGGGAAGGAAAATCTGATACTCCGACGTAATTTGTAACTGAACCGACTCGATAGACGCTTCTAAAAACTGCTGTGTGTGGCAGCCGACGCGCCAAACCGAAGCGTTAAACGCTTCGGTGAAACCGAACTGTCTGTCATTGGCCTTAGATTGTGTGTTGTTTCGATTCTGCTGGTCGCGTGATTTCTTCCTACATTCTCTCGCCCAATGACCAGCTATCCCACAATAGTTGCAGTTGCCTTTTCGTGTGCTGCTTTTTCTTTGGTTGTTCCCCTTAGTGACTTTGTGTTGGTAGCTGAATTTTTTATATCCTCTTACTTGGAACGCTTCTGAACTTTGGTTGTGCTCTTCATTCGAACGTGATGTTAAAAGTGACTCTTCGTTTATCAAATGATCCGTTAATCTTTCGATTGTCTGATCGCCCTTGGGAACTGCATACCAGGCCGTTCTCACATGATCGTATTTAGCAGGAAGACTTCCCATAGTTTTAGCAATTACCACTGGAGTTTGCTGTTCTAGTTCCATCTCCTTTAGTCGGTGAGCTAGTGACGTCACTCTTACCACGTAGTCGCTTATGTTTTCATCGCTGTTCATTTTTGCATTTATGAAACGATCAAGCAGAACTTGCACAGACTGGTCGCTTTTCTCCGTATGAACAGTTTGGATTCTTGCCCACATTTGAGAAGAGGTAGTGCAATCCGACATGTACTTCAGCTGTTCTAACTCAAGGCCACGCATGAGGAAGGCCTGTGCCTCAGCGTCCTTTTCTTCCCAAGTAGCGGCATTCTCTGCAGTACGGACTAATGTGCCTAAAATGTAGGCCTTCATTTTATTTTCAGCCATGAAAATTTCCATTTGACGTCTCCACAATTGAAAATTGGATCCGTTGAATCTATGTATGTGGTACGTCCTCGTTTTCGCCATATCGTTTGCGATTGTCGACTGTGCCTGTGTCGGAATGTCCGGTTTGGCTTGCAAACGCAATTCACCAGAGCCACTCGAATGTTCAGTAAATAATTTTTCGATAAATATCTCTTGTTCGGCTTTGAAGTTTTTATCGTCAGTCATACAGTAAAAAAAATGTGATTAATGAAATTTACGATGAGGTAGTCGCGACTCTGGGCCCATAACCTGTTAGAAAAAATCGTTTCGTAATTTTACAAGAAGAACGAAAATCTTTATTGACTAAAATAATATGTGAAATATGCGGAAAACATGGCGACTACAGCAAGAAGGAAAGACACGTCCGCACACGACAACGTCTGAGAAAAACCAGCGTGAGAAGAGCGAGTGCGAATGGTTCTTTTCCTTTTTAATTTTCATGACATACTAGATATACATGTTTTTCTACATTAACGAATATTGGGAGGTGTTTTATATAAACATATTCTCAACACTTCCGGTTTTACACAGAAAAAAAAATTTGTTTTTCAAATCGAATTTCAAAATTAAGAAGACCAGTAAATTTTCTATACCAATCATTGTAATTAATATTATTTAAAATTTTTTTTCGAGTCTCAGAATCGGCTTCCAAACAAACTTTTCATCAATTTTGTCAATTATTCAAAAGCTCATAGGTCGGGAACTAAACCTCATAGAAAAGAAAACGAGCGTACCCACGTTCATATTCTCTAGAAGTACCATTATGCATAATTTGAACGAAATCCAGAACCTCGATTTTGTTTCATTGTCCGCTTCACGTGAAATGCCTCAATAGTTAAATTTAACTGACAGTCTATAATTAGCTTGCAAACAGTAAAGATTGTTCTTTTAAGGGACCGTTTTCCTATTTAATTTAACTCGGAGACGCTTATCTCTCCGTCAACCCATCTGATTTTCTAGCTTGCGAATCACACAAATAAGCAACAGCAATTAAATGTTATCGTTGAAATCGCCACCAAATTTCTGTAGGGCTGTTAAGGACCGTCTCAGTCAAGTTTGGCACTATTGTCTTTGTGAATATTTCCGAGTGTATACCTGCTCCAGATCTTTAAATCGTATGCTAATCTTTTGTATAATAAACAGAATATAATACATTCATCCAGGAGCTCTTTGAACGCAACACGCAGTCAAAAAGAAGAAAGAGTACTCTTGCAAATTATTTTTAGATACATAGATACATGGGAAATCCCGAAATCAAATTTTCAAACATAGCTAAGGACTTTGAAACGTCACTTTCAACAATTCAACGAACTATAGCGAATTATAAAAAACTTTAGCGCACCTGAACCGCTAGAAACACTTATGTTCGAAGAACAGTAGAAGAATCGTGCAGATTTTGAGTGCATATTCTACCACACGAGGTGCTTATTACAGCCAAAATGTTTCAAACACCACGTTTTACTTTGGGCTCAAGAATGTATTATAACTCACATGGTGGAATGGTTTCAGATATTACCACTGGCATGAATTTCAAAGTTTATGAGAGCAAAACACTTGTTAACTATATTCGTTATCAGTTGCTTATTTCACGAAACTTTGACAGCAGCATCTCATATAACATCAATGAAGAAAATGCTTAGTGCCTGCAGCACTGTAACTGAAGTTGGTGTTTGGGGCTGCGATTTGAAAATTTTGCAGAACTTTGGGAATTGAAACATGGCTATTTATTTTCATTGTAAATGTTTCCGGTATGAATACTAACTGTAAGTATTTATTGATACAGAAATAGCACCAGAGACTCGTGCTGGCAACCTTTCTCCAGTATCACATCTGCATCACGTTGAAATTAACCTAGCCTGCGAATTTCGTCTCGATCCGATGACTGCGTTCGAAGTTATAGGAGCATAAAGAAATTAAGAGCTACCAGCCGCGGCATTTTTCAAACAATCTAAAACTTAATATTTGCTGTATATTGTCACTACAATATCATTACCATTTGAAAATTTTACGATAAAATCGCTTAAGAAAGATATTGGAAATAAACACAAAACCAACAATAGCTGGCAACCCTATCATGGCTTTTCAACCAAATTTGACCTGAGTAATGCCTATAATAGGTTGCATTAAATGTATGAAATTCGTATTGATTTCCTGACTGCACTGGAAGCTATAGGGCAAAAAGCTTTATTTTCGTGTGCGAATTTTCAAAACGTAAGACACAAAAATTACCATAGCTGGCAGCACCAATCGCATTTTTTAACCAAATTTATATCAAATACGGCTTAGAGTAAGGTTCAGCTACTGTGCCAATTTCATGAAAATCTGGCAACTGAATCAGAATTCATAGGGCAAAAAGCAGTATTTTTTCTTTGTAATTTTTCAAGATGGCACCACTGGCACAGAGTTATCCACAATTCAAAATCGCTTCTACCAGACCTGGTCCTATTTAAGTCCAATGTATTTTGTAAATTTCAACTGCATCTGATTATTGGTTCGTGAGTTTTCGTAAACAGAAGTTTTTGATGCTTAAAATATAGTTGAATTGGGAAAGGGTTACCGTTCTTGTCCGACATGAAAATTCCAAAGTTTTCCCTTGACTGTTTAGACAAAGCATAAGATTTGTATACAAGCTGGTTTTTATTATAAAAAACGGACATATTTAGGGAGATTCGATGGTTTGAATGTTTTCATTTTCAGTGTCTGCCGTAGCTACAGGGTTGCCAGCACGTTCATAAAAAACTACGCAAGTGTGCAACTTAACAACATATATATGTCCTGTAAGTTTCATCATGATTTGATAATCTAATAAAAAGTTATCGCAATTCAAAAATTTTCAAATTTTCCCAATCTCATTTTAGGCGCCCAGAGCACACTTAGGGTTAAAAATTTCAAAAACATTATCATATTCACAATAAAAACACGTTCAGAATTTATTGCATTAGCTTAATTTTTGCAAAAGCTATTTTTTGACAGAAAAATAGGTATATTTAAAATATCACTAAAATGGCCGCCAGCACCAAATGGTTAAAGATTATTAACCCTTTGATAGGGTTAAAGGGTTAAAGATTATTAACCCTTCTAAAGATTATTTTATGAGACTTGGCACTATTTTGCATATACATCAATGTATCCTGAAAATTTCAGTTCAATCGGATGGCGCGTTCCTGAGATTTTTTCACTGAAATTTTTTGATGAAATATATATATATGTATATATATATATATATATACATATATATATATATATATATATATATATATATATATGTATATATATATATATATATATATATATATATATATTATATATATATATATATATATATATATATATATATATATATATATATATATATATATATATATATATATATATATATATATATATATATATATATATATATATATATATATATATATATATATATATATATATATAGAAATATGAATTTTTGGCCAAAGTGATTTTAATACTAATGTTCTTCTTCGAACATTAGTAAAATGTTCTTCTGCGAACATTAGTAAAAAGGCTATCATTACAAAGAAAAGAGGATCAGGTAGAAAATTTGAGAGCAAAGTCAAGGACTTAGCGAAGATAATTGTCAGCAATTTCGAGACTAAACTCAACTTTTCCGTTCGAGATATCGCAGTAGTTACTGCTACATTAGGCGTGTTTTTTGCTCCTCTATTCAGCAGAGAATAGAGTATATGCATTGGAAACAACAACACTCCTGTACGAGTGAATTCACTAGTACAGAAATTCTATTCCTCATTGGTAGTTCACGGGCTGAACTATAGAATGTTCTGATAGAAAAAAGAAAAGCTCTTGAGAACTTGTCTTTTTTGCTGTGAGGTGGCTTTGGGTTTTTCATGGTAATATTGAATGTTTTGGTAGTTAGGAAATTAGAAAAAGCCCGCATAATGTGTAGAAAGTTATAAGAAGTAATTTTCTATTAGTCCATTTTCTATCGACTGTGGTAGTGTATATTCGTTATTTTCCGGAATAGGCAAGCGAATCCTAAAATAGTTACAATGAAATCGATAAATATCTTGAGAAGCTCCAGACACAAATTTTAAAAGCTTTTCACCGATCTGCGTTTAAAAGAAATACCCCCAATATTTATGTACACTTTAAAGACGACGTGATATCTTTGATTCATCTCAGAAATCAGATTATATGTTGCTAGCAAAGAAACTGACGCCACAGTTTAATTTTTCTGAATGCTGCAAAACAGCTATAGTAATACTAATTTTAAAACCAGGAAAGGATCCCTCAGCAGCGAATAGCTACTGACTTATCTTATTATGGGAAGAATCTTTAAAAATTATTAGTTGCTAGAATATAGAAAGAAGTTGAAACCAAAAAGTTGATTCCAGATTCTCCACTTGGATTTTTACTACTACTATCTATCTACCGCCCATCAATTGATAAGAGTGAAATCTCATTTCTAATAGTTGCACATTAATAAATAATTGAAGTTGTTGCATTTGTTTTTCTTGTCCTTTCTATAATAATTTTGAATATAGCTGTCTTTTATATTTTCCTCGTTGCTTTCAATTTAAAATATTTTGCACAAGGTTATATCTCGATCAAGAAATATTTACAGAAAGAGATATTTTATCCTCCGCTTGAACTCAAAATCAACCATGTTCACTGCTTTTCCAAATGAGAAATTAAATTTTGTTAAGTAATATTTTGGAATCAATGCAGCGTTTTGATTTAGTACCAACTAATCTCCTTTGCTTGAAATGGTTGCCTTCAAGTTGTTACCTGTTCTTGCATGTGTAGCTCAAACAATTTTTTTGCCAAAAAGTGTTTTTGTGTTTTTTCCACTCTTTTCAACATTTGGGAAATAACTCAACAATACATTAGCACATTCTAATTATCTTTCACTTCATCGATTGCGTGTTACATCCCACAGACTTTCACTCATTCATATTGTTTTCACCTCTTATTGAAACTTACATGAAATTTTGCGTGTTGCTTATCAGTTAGACAGCAATCAGCTTGATGGAAACTTCCATGTGACTTACTTGTTTTTTCAACAAAACTTAATGTAATCGACAGGACTGGCAAACACGCGCTTTAAAAAGACTTTATAAGACCCCAACTAGTATATATTTATTTCGAAATCAACCATAGAATTGTCACCCTATTTGATTTAAATGTTTGTTGTCACACCTTATGCCTGTTTTACACATATGGCAAACGTTTCGTCGAGGAACTTGTGAAATTACTTCCCTCCATATCTTCGCATGTAAAAAAAACAACCGTAAACAAGGGGACCATTTACACACTCGGCTCGCCAACATATGCCATGTGTGTAAACGCGGCATTATACAGGACAGCGTACGATAAATAACAAGGAACAGTATCACGTGACTAAATAAGTTTTCGCTGATGACGAAAAATAGATAGACCTCAATTCATAACGAACTGGTAGCAAGAGAAAGAAACAATTGGTGGTAGTTAAACGGGCATAAGCCAGGACATAGCCACGATACTAGTGAAACTGCTGCGTATAAATGCACGAATTCACAATATTATGATAAAGTAATTACCAAGGATCGTCATAGAGCGCCCCGTGGGACACATAATAGCGAGAAAGAACGAAAAAGGAATAAATGGCATTTTAATTATTTAAAAGCGTGTGCAAATGGTTTCATGTAAATGAACACCAGGTTGTTTTAGGGTAAAAATTAAGGAAAGGAAGGCAGAATAGAATCGTAAATTTTAAGGAAAAGTTCTACTGTAGTAGATGCGTGAGTAAGAAACATGTAAAAAAAGACGGTACAGTTATTTGAGGAAAAAATTGTACTTAAATTCACAAGGTTCTTGTGATCCAAATTGTTATATTGAATAGGAAATTGTTTGCTCTGTTTGGCCAGTTAGTGGGTAAAAAATACTTTTTCAGTACCAGCATACACACAAACAAATTGAACAACGACATGTGCTCCAATTAGTCTGCTTTTAAGTACGTTTTGGCAGCCTGTCTACTCTTTATGTTGAAAATGTGCTGCGTGTGGTATTTCTAATAAGGCGAATTGACTCTCGTTTGGATCCCTTGAGACAAAATCAACAGGTTGTAAATTACTCGTGTCTTCCTATCTCATCTAAGTAGCCAAAAAACTTCACATCACTTATCATCAAACTAATGCATTCCAAATGACACATTTATTCTGTTTCATTGCTAATTCCCTGGCGTGTTCTATTCTATCAATATAACAAATAATCCTCGTACACACCTTAATAAGACATTCATCCGCTTGCCTAGCCTAGGACATTCACATTTCCATCACTCTCACTCAACATGCCGGGTTTCATCAAAATCAATCAACCACCTAATAATCAAATTTTCTCTTCATCTTTGATATGTTCTCGTGACCATTAAATTGCTGCAGTCTTTGGAAATTATCTTCAGGCACGAACCAGGTCGAGGGTGTATAGGAAAGAAATTGGGGCTACAGGCTTGTCTTGTCCTCAATTTGTTTTCCGCATTTCTGTGAAAGTGAATCGAAAAACACATGGTAAACGAGGAAGCATGTCCAAGCATGCACATTGGGAATTGACTGGACAAATGCAAAAATAGGGCTGAAATTGGCTTTGGGGAATTCAAACGTATCAAATATCACTTTTCGTGACAGACAGTTAGGATCAGTTGCAAGGAATGAAAGCTGGATAGTTTCGTCAAGATGGTGGGCATATGAGGGAGAATGAGAGTAAGGAGTGAGTCTAGACTACGGTCTCTTGGGGCTGGAACATAACAAAATCAAAATTTTGTCAAAAATGTAAGGCTTGAAATCTAAACAGCCAATAGCGTCCTGGTGGTATAGCTTGGTTTCAAATATATTTAATATTTATGGAGCAGACTGCAATAACATTCTTACCCTTGCAGTTTATACTTCATTCATAATCACCAATTCACACTTAATTCTTTTCCCTGTTTTTCAATATCTAAAAACCAATTAATTAAATTATCTGCCTTTTTGCCCCATTTCTAACCACAAATACTTCGTTCAAGCATGAGGATCACGCAATAGAATTTTTAAAATAATTACTCGCGTATTGTCCAACTCTACATAACAGCGTGACAAGCAAATGCATACAAAAAAATCTTATCAAATCCCGATTGTTTTTTAAAAGGCTGCGTAAATCCAATTTCTCCGACCATTATTTAGAAAATAAAGCGAAGGCTGCAGTTTGATTCAAGCGCAACCGCTAATATTCCTTCATTCTTTTAACTTCTACGTCGACTTCACAATCATCAACGATGAAAACTTGTCAGCCTTCCCTCGAAAAGGAATTGTCTCTATGGCTCACCAGGACTACTCGGGGAAAATACGTACCGCCAGGAGAATGAGTCATTGTTAAATATGCGTAATTGCCCATATGTACTCGGGCTTATATTCGACCATTTTGGGGTAAGTAAACGGCATAACGCTGCCACCATCACCCTCATTTGAACAAAATAAACCACCACCCACTCATTGAATGTTACTGCCATTTTTCGTCGGCACATGAACGTAAATGCGGTCTTCTGAAGACGTAAGTATACCAGTAAATCCCCTGATAAGTTGCATTTTCACTTAAAGAAAGATCCAATCTAAATATGTTTCATAATGATTTTTGCCTTGTACACATCCCGCCAGGAGTTCGTTTGAAGCTTGAATTCTCTAGTGGTAGTTTTTACGTCCCGACTCTCATTGTATTTATTCAAGTCGGTTTGCTACGAGGGGCTACGAAATTCCCTGTTGGTTTGTTCCATCATTAATTTTGAACTTTATCCCATTCGCGTATGAGTCCGACAAACTGATGAGATAGCATTGAAATGATTGTTATATTGAAACTGTGAAGCTGAGTTCAAATAATGCAGTTTGAACTTGTTTTTTTTTTGAACTTGTTCAATTATAATTTGGGTTCCACTCACAGATCAAACTGAGTATATAACACTTCAAACATTCAAGAAAATAACTGAAAAATAACCATTGATCAATGATCCATAGTGAATTACGTTCGGCAAGATGTTGTACGTAAATAGCATATGACAGATTAATTTATAAACCTCTGTGACCAGCAAAAACGGATAGCATCTTCGTCACCAGAAGACTTGAAGAGACGTGCTATCACACTCAAAATAAATTTCGCATATAGCTCTCAAATTCCTTCAAATGTAATGTATGGTCTAACATCACCTTTGAACTACTAAAAGTTGATTAATTTCTTTTCACTTACCCAACTTCGAGATATATTTAAGTCAGAGCAATCGTAAAAAGCATCTTATTTTTTTGCCAAAATCCTTTAGGGAATTTTCGAATGGCATTGCGTGCTCACATTCGTTTCATTCATTTACATCGCCCTTGTTTCAATCCACCCTTCACCCCGCTCTTGTTTCGACATACATCTTCGACAATCGAACTTCCATTCAACCTCTTTAGAGGAGCTTATACATGAGTGCAAGCGTTTAAACAGGTTTTTTAGAAGGCGAGAGTGAAGTGGAAGTTCGTTGATTTGTACTTCCACTTTACTACTGCCTTCTAAAAAACTGGATTGAACGCACAGACTTATGTGTAAAATCCCCCTTAGCCTTAAGGATTAATATAAACGATACAAAAATGCGCGCATTGCATCGCCAACAAATAGCTCTACGCATCGAGAAATAAACTGGTATCATGTGGCGATAAGAGCACTCTTAATGCACATACTATTATGCAACTCTTGAACCAAATAGAAAGTGGGATTTCATTTCAAGGATCAAGGACATACAAAGCTATGTGGTGCGTAATCGAATTATATTTTGTTTTGTATATACTTCCAAGGGTAGATAGTTCCTTCCAAAGAAAAATAGACAAAAAGGAGTTTCGAGTGCATTGCATATCGCTGTGCCTCTTATTCCGTATGTAATCTCTTTTCATGCTAGACGCAATCCTTCGAATAGTAATAAGCCTTTAGTTGTTTCATGCGATATCGTTTACGAACGTAGTTAAGGTTAGGTGGATCTTTATGATTGTTTGCTGGTGTTGTTTTCCAGAGGGCGTATTGTGTATTGGTGGCATTATATTATTATTTTTGGAAAGGTGTAATCCGATTGCGGTATTTTGCACGCTCTTTAGATAAGATAAGTCCCAGCAGTTGACCATTATCGTTGGCTGTTATGTGTGGGAGGACAACGCTAAGACGATTAGTGAAAATTAAATTGCGATCAGTTGGACGATGAGGGTTGTAGTTTAATATAATCTTTGAGAGCTCGTTGGAATTTTGATGAATCATAATTGCTTAGGAGCTATGTTGTTCACTTCATTTTGGCGAAAACCTCAAGAGGTAGACTCTGCGAAAAATATCTTAAATCATTTTGATGAACACACATTTTGATGAGCTATAAAAACATACATTTTTTGCTTCACACAAAATATTAACTAGCTGGAGTTTTTTTCCCTAGGATTCTTTACAATAAACTTGTAAAGGTACAGATTTGAGCAAGAGATTGAACAAATGAGTTCACCCTAATTCGCCACTCCACCTAATTTTTAATGTTTGCTAGTCATTAATTTTGAGGCTGATTTTCAGATTGAGACGTTAGCCTTGCCATGCATAGAATTTTGATATGCGCGTAGAGAATATGGAGACACAGAAGAAAAAGCAGTCAGTTTTTCACATTTTCTTAACTTTAGAGCCATACGTCAGCTAATTTTTTTATTCAATATCTTCCATGATATGCTGATATGTAAACTTGTATATTCTACTAAACCTATGCACCTCTGCTGGGAAATCCAATCCCCAATACCTGCTAGCGTCCCCCAGAGTTCTGTTTTGAGCTGCAACTTTCTGCAACATTAATATGTCTGACTTAGAAAAAGCTCCCCATGGCCACACTGCTTTTTACACGGACGACACTACCAAAGTTGCTAGTAGTCACGATCTAAGTGTAATGCCTAGTACTATACTCTTCGCGAAACGAATTCAACGGTCAAATCCTATACAAAAAGAGCTTTACTGACGAATTGAAAAGCTCTTTTTGTATGGGATTCGACCGTTGAATACTGACGAATTGAAAAGCTCTTTTTGTATGGGATTCGGCCGTTGAATGCGTTTCGCGAAGAGTATAGTACTAGGCATAAAAGCGAACACCATTACACTATATAATTGAAATGAAAATTGAAAAGAAAATATCAATAGAAACATTAATGTTCTATGAACAGTGGAGGAACCGTGCAGATTTTGAGTGGATATTCTGCCACACGTGTTCCAACTTCTTTCGAAGGTCATGTACCACTTTTATCTCAACAATGTATTTAAATTCAAAGTTTGGGGAGGCTTTCATGGTTACCACCAGCATTAATTTCAAAAATTTAAGAAAGTTAATTACTTGTTAGTTATATTTATTAACAGTTGCTTATCTTACAAAAATATGAAAGCAGCATCTCTTGTAATATAAATAAAGAAAATACTCAGTGCTTGCAACACTTTCAGCACTGCAACTAAAAGTTTACCACAACTGCTTCACGTAAAAAACAACCTACACTATGGATTGTGTCTTTATCCGATGATTTCATAGAAAGTTCCAGGAATAGGAAGGTGCTTGGCAACTCTTTGCCAGCATCAAAGCCACAAATATATCAAATCTTCCGTACGCTAAAGTCAGCCTTCTCTGCGAATAACGTTTCAATCCGATGACTGCATTCAAAGTTATAGGAGCACAAAGAAAATTTAGGGCTACCACTCCCAAAAGTTTTCAAATTTTTGAAATCTTAATGTTTATTATTTATTTTCACTACAAGATCATTACCATTTGAAAATGTTATGATAAAATACAATTTTATGATAAGACACAACCCTACCATGGTTTTTCAACCAGATTTCTACTGAGTATGGCCTACAACAAGTTCTATTTACCAAATAAATTTTGTTTCGATTTCATAACTGCACTCAAAGCTATAGGGTAAAAAGCTTTATTTTCCTGAGCGATTTTTTTTTACAATTCAAGACACCACAATTTCCATACCTGGAAGCTCCAGCCTAAATTTGGATCGAATTTCCAGCAAATTTTTCTTCGAGGTAGGTTCAGCTAATGTGTTAATTTCATTAAATCTGGTGATGAAATCAGAAAACATAGAGCAAAAGTCGCTTTTTCTCTTAGTAATTTTTCAAGATGGCACCACTGCCACAAATTGGCCCACCTTTCCAAATTGCTTCTATCAAACCTGGTGTTATCAATCGGTCAATACATTCTATGAATTTCTATGAAATTCAAAAAGTCGGGTCATGATTTCCTATGATCAGAAGTTTCTGATGCTAAAAATATAGATAAATTGAAGAAGATGAAGAAGGTGAAGGATCCAAAAGTAGTGATAATCGGCTTTTTCCAGTTCGCATAAAATTCAAAAAGAAGTTTTTTTACTAACTCATATACCTATTTAGTCAACATAAAAAAAACATAAATATGCCACGATTCTAAGGAGGTTCATTCATTTGAATACAAACAGTCGAAAAAACATCAAAATGCACAAAAACGAAATAAGAGCCGTAATTGGTGGTAACATTAAAGGACTCTGCTCCTCCATATTTCACCGTTGCATGCTAGGCCAAAGAGTTTGAGAAGAACAATCACGGAAGATGAACACCGTGAAGCAAGTCCATCCACGTCCCTCGCTGAAGACAACGTGAAAAAAATCGAAGATGTCGTGTTGGCAGATCGAAGAGTGATCATCAGGCATGTAGCTGAGGTCACAGTGATCTCGTATGGCAGTGCTCAAACAATCGCTGCCAACGAATTCCATCTGAAGAAGGTCTCTGCGCGTTGGGGGCCGAGAATGTTAGCCGACGAGCAAAAGAAGAAACGAGTGGATATATCGAGAGTGAATCTCGAAAAGTTTCACGCAGATCAGGAGAAGTTTCTAGTCACGTTTCGCGATCATGGACGACATCTGGATCCACCATTTTGATTCAGAAACCAGCCAGCAATCGAAGACGTGGGAGCGAATATCTTCACTGACGTCGAATAAATTCAAAGTGTCTAGCTCGGTAGGGACGGTTATGGCACCAGTTATTCGGACGCTGAATGAACTATGATAGTGGAATATTTGCAAAAAAGATGCTATTTTATCAAGCTCTTACTACGCAGACCAAATAAGAAGATTGCGGGAGGCTTTTAAGGAAAAATAATGTTCGAAGAACAGTAGAAGAATCGTGCAAGTTTTAAGTGCACATTCTACCACACTAGCTGCTTACTATGGCCAAACTGTCTCAAACGCCACGTTTTACTTTGATCTCAAGAATGCATTATAGCTCATATGGTAGAAGGTTTCAGATATTACCACTGGCATGTATTTCAACGTTTATGAGAGCAAAACACGGGTTAATTATATTCATTATCAGTTGCTTATTTCACAAAATTTTGAAAGCAGCATCTCATATAACATCAATGCAAAAAATGCTCAGTGCCTGCAGCACTGTAACTGAAGTTGGTGTTTGGGGCTGCGATCCGAAAAATTTACAAAACTTTGGAAATTTAAACATTGGTTATTTATTTTCATTGTAAATGTTTCCGGTATGAATACTAACTGTAAGCATTTATTAATACAAAAGTAGCACAACTGACTCGTGCTGGCAATTTTTCGCCTGTATCAAAGCCAAGTATATATCACATCTGCTTCACGTTGTTATATTACATTCGAAGTTATAGGAGTATAAAGAAATTTAGGGTTATCTGCAGCGAGTTTTTTCAAATAATCGAAAGCTTAATATTTGCTGTTTATTGTCACTACAATATCATTACCATTTGAATATTCTACGATAAAACCGCTTAATAAAGATATTGCAAACAAACACAAAACCAACAATAGCTGGCAACATTATCGTGGCTTTACAACCAAATTTGGCCTGAATAATGTTTTTAAAAGGTTCCATCAGTTGTATGTAATTCGTATTGATTTCATGACTGCACTGGAAGTTATAGGGCAAAAAGTTTTATTTTCCTGAGAGAATTTTCAAAACCAAAGACACAAAAATTACCATAGCTAAGAGCACCAATCGAATTTTTCAACCAAATTTCTATCAAACAGAGTTTAGAGTAAGGATCAGCTACTGTGTCGATTTCATGAAAATCTCTTAACCTATTGACATTTCATAGGGTAAAAAGCAGTTTTTTTTTTTGTAATTTTTCAAGATGTCACCACTGGCACAGAGTTACCTACAATTCAAAATGGCTTCTATCAGACCTGGTTCTACTTAAGTCCAATGCATTCTGTAAATTTCAATTGTATCTGATTATTGATTCGTGAGTTCCCGTGAACAGAAATTTTTGATGCTAAAAATATAGGTTAACTGGGAAAGAGTTACCGTTCTTGTCCGAAATGAAATTTCCAAAGTTTTACTTTGAACGTGTAGATAAAACATAAGATTTGTATACAGATTGGTTTTACAAAAAACGGACATTTTTTAGGATATTCGATGGTTTGAATTTTTCACTTCCAAATTTTTATTTTTCAAATTTAAGACACCAAAATTATCATAGCTGGCAGTTTCAACCGAATTTTTCAACCAAATTTCTACCAAACGTGGTTTGAAGTAAGGTCCAGCTACTGTATGAGTTTCGTTAAAATCAAACGATTGAACCAGAATTAATAGGGCTAAAAGCAGTTATCTTTTTAGTGATTTTTCAAGATAGCACCACTGGCACAGAACCGCCCACATTTCAAAATCACTTCTATCAGACCTGGTCCTATTTAAGATCAATACATTCTGCAAATTTCAAATAATTCTGTTCATCGGATCGTGAGTTTCCGTGAACAGAAGTTTTTGATGCTAAAAATATAGGTAAATTGGGCGAGGGTTACCAGGCGTGCCCGTTATACCATATCAAATTATTATTTTGTCTATGTAAACAAAGTACAAGATTTACATATGAGTGTCTTTTTTTTTGAAGAAGCGGCTTTTTTTCAAGAGAGACGATAATTTTGAGGTTTTCAATTTCAGTGCCTGCCCTAGCTACAGGGTTACCAGCACGCTCATTAAAAGCTACGCAAATCTTTACCTAAATAATTTCAATATGTCCGAAAAATTTCGTAATGATTGAATAGCTCTGTCAAAAGTTATCGCAATGTAAAAATTTTCAAGTTTTCCCGTTCTCTTTTTAGGCACCCAGCGCGCACATGGGGTGAAAAACTTCCAAAATATTATCCGATTCACATGTAAAACACGTTCGAAATTCAGTTCGTCAACTTTATTTTTGCAAAAATTATTTGTGTACGAAATAATAGGTATATTAAAAATATCACTAAAATGGCCACCGGCGCCAAAGGGTTAAAGATTATTTACTTTTTGTGAGACTTGGCACTATTCTGCAGATACACAAATGTGTCCTGAAAATTCCAGTTCAATCGGATGGCGCGTTCCTGAGATTTTTTCACTAAAATTTTTTGAAAATATATATATATATATATATATATATATATATATATATATATATATTTATCTATATATATATATATATATATATATATATATATATATATATATATATATATATATATATATATATATATATATATATATATATATATATATATATATATATATATATATATATATATATATATATATATATATATAGAAATATGAATTTTTGGCCAAAGTGATTTTAATACTAATGTTCTTCTTCGAACATCAGTAAAAATGCAGCAAACTACGAGCGGGAGTGCTGTTTCATCAAGACAATGCACTGGCTCACAAGGCTGCAGCTGCGATGGCTGCAATTCATGAAACAGGATTCGAACTGCTTGAACATCAACCCTATTTGCCAGATCTAGCTACCAGTGACTTCTACCTCTTTCCTTGGTTCAACAAATACCTTTGGAGTATGAAAATTGAAGACGATAGCGAAGTGATCGTTGCTATTGACGCGTTTTGGGAGAGTAGAGACAAATTATTTTTTCTGAGGGTATCCTGGTTTTGGAAAAACATGAACTAATTGCATCAGCTTGTTTGGAGACTATGTTGAATAATATTTTTTTTTAAGTTTAATCACTTTGGTTTATAGTGATTATGAATATTTTTGAATCAACCCTCGTAAATTGGTCTAAAGAGATTGAGATGAACAGATTATTTGATTCAACACACAAACAAATTGAATAAAAGGTGCTCAGTTCAAATCCGAACTAACCGGTTTGCAGCAAAACAATCCATATCAAGTAAGCTACTGCATTCAGTTAAGCTGCTGCATGCACTCGAGTTGCTATTTTCAAAGTGATTATTTTTCAAGTTAATGTTACTAAAAAATTCTCATGACGTGTACCGCTAAAATAGCAGGTAAATTTCTAATAGTACGTTCGCACTGCACTTTTAAATCAGGTAGATTTAGCGCTGACAACTAAATCAGGAGAGGTGTTTGCACTGGCAGAAGTGATTTAGATTTGGAGGGGGAAATTTCATTCAAATTTATAAGCACAAATTTTTTTCGTGAAATTTGTTGACAATACCAAAAGAACATGCAAGAATATATTTGTTTTACTTTGTACGATTCACATTCTCCTTTTGTGTTTGAGTTTGTATTTTAGAACAAAATTTAAATCACAGTTCATTCAAATCTACTCTTCCTCTCCTGGATGGAATTCACCACGTCCTGAGAAAAATTCAGCCGGAACAAAATTCACCAAAGGACTGATTTACACTAGATTTATAGAAATTAGGTTGCTTTCAACTGTCAAAAGCCGAGACACATGTGTGGTAAATCAGGTAGATTTGTATCTAAATCACAGATATGAGAGAGAATGGATTAGAAACCGACCGAGAGAAATGTGTCAATTTTCGACTTTTTGCTTACTGGTGTGAAAATGAGGTACTGGTGTGTGCCCTACACAGTTCATATGGTAACGCTCATGTAAAAACCACAAGAGATCGCCATTTTGAACGTCGTTTGACATTTTTTTCCACGCAGCCAGCGAGAGGAGATTAAAATGCCTTTTGGTGAATTAAATTAATTATGATTTCACACAAAAACAAAAGGAAATTCATGCCAAATGCTAATTTTACGTACCCGAAGTACGATATTCCCTGTGAAGCACTTTGGTAGCTACTTTTGCAGCCTGGAACGCGGCACTTCATTATCGCACTATTTTATAATTTGTGACCGCTAATTTATTCGCAAAACCGACACAAATTATTGTGCACAAACGTAGATGTACGTTTCCACCGAATACGCCGAAAAATTTTCAAATTTTCTTTGACAAATTTTGACTGAAAGTCAATGTTTTCAGTTCCCGATACAAATCAAACTGACATTGACGTTTCTTTCCGTGTTGCCCGTTGCACGCTTTTACACCGATCTGGTGTTCCACACATTTTTTTTCGTAAATAAGACACAGCATTAAGGTTTTTCGGTTGTGAGTGCGGTAGAAAGGGGCGCGCTGAGCGAAATTTTTGTAAGAGAGCAATGCGTGTATTAAAGAATGCACACTCATGTATGGGTACACGGATAGCCATCTTGTATCCATTTTCTTTCATATCTGTGAACTAAATCGATCACCTTATTGAAATCACGTGATTCAGCCTCAGTGTGAACGGGCTAAGCGTTGTGATACCAATGATTTCCAATAAGTTTAAACTTCATTGAAGTGCTTGTCTGTGAAATTTTATTGTTTGCTGAGACCACTATAGTTAGTGGTCGCACCAACCGCTACAAGCATTTTCCCACTCTATTCATGAAACTTTTACTCAAACAATTTCTCCATCCAAAAATCCGTTTCAGTGAAATTACTGAGGAAGGATTTTGTTGTTATTTTCAAAGCTTCTAACTTATCCAGAACTATATTGAGTTGCAAAAAATGCGCTAATTATTATTGTTATAACCGGACGTTTCATTAACGGATTTTTTTTTTTTAAATGTTCATGAACTAACTTTCCTTGCTTTGACTAGTATCATGACGCATTCAGTTAAGTTCAGTGCTTGACATTGTAAAGAAATATATTCTAAGACTGTAAAGTTAGCGTAAAGATAATAACTTTTTGCGAATATTAAGTAAAATATTTTTGTCTTCTGCAAAATAATTTATGTTTTATATTTACTGATGAGAATGTGATCTCTAATTCCGTTCTTAATTGAATATTTCTAAGTGAAATCAGTATCCCCCTTAGTGTTAAGGTAATGGGCTTTTATGCCATTTCAATGGTGGCTCTACGTATGGAGCTAGTGGGGCTTAGCCCCACCATCCTTTTTCATTCAAATGTAAAGAAACCAATCTCTATTTCAATTATTACAAAATATAAAATTTGATTTTAGTGAAACAAACTATCAAAATACTTCGCTCACCTGCTGGTTTCAAAATCCCGTCATGTCTCGTCTCTTTCAAAATTTGTATATCATCTGTATTTAATTCACAAACTCATATGTATAATTCAATTCAAGAGAACTCACTTCGCTGATGCAATATGCGCGCGACGCTCTTTCATATTCTCTTTCTATATTTTGTTCCACATGCAATGTGAGGCTGAGAAATATTTGAGCCGAGCGCATAGTCCCTTATCGTTTGCATATAGTGGTGTATACTAAGTGTTTGCATAAGGTGGTGTATACATATGGTAAGTGCAAAAAGTTCGTGTAATGCACCCAAACCAACAATTTGCTTTTCTAAGGTGTAGTTGAAGTGGAGCTTTCTTCTAAATAATTGTACTAACGCATTCCATAGTAATTTCATGGGCCTATATGTACCTGGAAATATTTGACGATATATCTTGTGAGGCATTCATGTTATCGTGCAGAAGGAGGGCATCTTTGGTTATTTTTACTCTGTTTTTTCTTTTGCTGCTTGCAAAACTGCAACCACTCTAGAACTGAAACGAGGTATTTTGCAGCTATTGAGATACCATTGTTTTCAAAATCGATCAACAAACCCTCTGAGTCCAAAAAGCAGCAGACTTTGACTGCATAGAGTTTTATTTGGACTCAGGCTCATAAAGATGAATTCAAGCCTAGTATCCAGTAACGATTTGACTCAATACTTCTCCCTTGTCTTCACTACAGGGGCTCAAAAACGCGCGGCAGAGCTTCACGCGCTGTTATTTTTGTGGCGGCGTGAGCATTCTTGGCATCCACTTTGCGCTGAATTTAATCATGCTAAGATGATCGTGAAGGATATTTAAAATTGTTGCACCTGGTACTCCAACCATTTCTGCGAGCTGCTTCTTCTTTAGTCCAGAATCTTCCAATATCACTTTTTCGACTTTTTTAACAATGTCCGGAATTGTCACTTGACTGTTCTAGTCGTGGATTGTCATCAAGTAAGTCCCTAACTTGTTTCAAAAGACTACGCAACTTGTAAATTATGGTTTGACCTGAACCAGAGCCCCCGTGAGTTGATTTTGTCTCTTTCGTTGTGGTTTGAGCCAACTTTTTTTATGTTTGGTGAAGAACTATATAACAGCGCGGAACTCGATTGAGTTCGACGATAGTTTAAAAACCAATAGCTCGATTGAAATAAACCTTGCTATTTATACTTACAAGGGACTTCTAAACTCATTTATTTTCATAAAACTAGCTACATTAATAGCCTCCCTACTCATTCCGCGAAATTAATGACCCACCTTCGTGTAGCATTACATTTTGTTTTTCATTCCTAGCAATATTTAGGAATGTCCTTGGAATATCTTTGTTATATTTTAATATGGAATTCATGTTTCTTTTGAGAACGCTGAAGAACTATACGTTGTGCACAAATTTCAACTGACTTAATATTATACATCCTTATCAATTATTTGCATATCTCCTTCCTAGTACCAAAGCATCCTATCTATTTTGTACTAGGTTTAAATGGTACGAACGGTAGTAGTAATAACTTTACTATGCCTTATTGTGTTCTTATCTATATGACGTTGTTACGTACTTATCTTAATTAAACTAATTTATTAATAGTTTATCCTACCTTAAAAGGAACAAGATTGCAGGTACACATGGACCCACAAGATACTGTAGAATGCGTTAATACTACGGAATATGTTATTAAGTAGAAAATTTCACTTCAACTACACCTTAGAAAGAAAGAATTGTTGGTTTGAGTGCATTACACGAACTTTCTACGCTTAATTGCATCGTATAGTCTGTATACACCATTATACGCAAACGATAAAAGAGATTTTGCGCTCGGCTCAAACATTTCACAGCCTCATATCGTACATGAATTTGATGTATGAAACTTTTGTGCATATTTTGATGCTCAGTAAATCAATCACTAACAGCATATGTAGGAAAAACTGATTTTCGTGACCTTTGACCTTGAATAGCTTTTGTTGCACACACGACTTTGTAATGGACTTTCCACATTATGTTTTCCACCTCACAATAAACACGTTTTCGTCGAAAAATCTCCAGTCAGATTAATTTGGCAGAGAAAGGTTTATTTTCCTGGCCTATATATCAAGATTGAATGGTTGAAGATATTGTCGTCTCTATGTTCAATTTAAATTTGAAGTATTAATCTCGCCTACAAAAACGCCTTTAATAAATGTACTACGTTATTAAGACTTGTGAGTTAAAGTCATAATGATATTGTTGAGAGACAGATTTGCAATCAACAAAAATAAGTAGTAAACTTTGAACACCATACAAATAATTCCGAAAGCATTATTCAAACAATAATTGATCAACACATTGATCTTTTTCGCGCTCTATTTTCGTCCCCATAAAATTCATCGAATAAAACACCAAATTTATTCCATCATATAAATTTTATAGCCGCAATTCTAAGCACGCTCTTTGGTTGTATCATTAAATTTTCCGTTGATTGAATGTTTCAGATTGAAATGCGTTAATTTAGCAGGTGATTTTTTATTATCTATTGATTTATTCCGTCAAGGTTTCATTTGACTTTAACAATCGAGAGGTGAATGAAAAGAGCACGAAAGAAAAAAATGATGAAAACATTGCACCTTGTCATTTTATATACGGTCCTATTTGAAAGATTCCAGGAAATCTTGTCCATGGTTGAGTTGGACAGCAAAGAGTTTGCTGCAGATAATCACTTGAGTCAAAACGTAATAGGTACCTGTCGGAAAGTCAAAAAAGGTATGGAAGTAGATATATATATATATATATATATATATATATATATATATATATATACATATATGTGAAACCATGATAGTGCAACATTTCATCATGTAATTCAATATGGAAGAATTTTAAAAAGATGGTGCTTATATGAGAGGATGAAAGAGAAGAGAGATGCGAGCGTTTTTGATGATTTTGTTTGGCATTTAATGGTATAATTTCATTGTCTTGAAGTAAATATTCTAGAGAAATACAAACTGGACGCGATGATTTTAGAATCACTAATTACACAAGAAAATAAAAAAAAATTTTCGAAGAGAGAGCATATTCTTCCAAACAAAACTTATATTTTCTTTATACACTTTTTTTCTGGATAAATTTTTACTGCACTTTCCGAACATACTGAAATCACTCTCTATTTCATTTTGTTTGGTCCAAGATTATCCTATCATATAATATACATGCTACTGCTTAAATTGCAGCTAATCAAACTCTCAGAAGGTACTTGAATAAACTCAGGAGCGAAGTGACGCGCGAGGCTAACTACTTTACATTTGTAAAAAAAAAATCGATTATAAAAATGGAGTCGCCAATCTTGAAGACCTGAGAAAAAAGGTATTGGGGCGATTTAACCAACCCATCATTGCTCTGTTTTTATTGTCGAAAAATTTTTGGGTCAAAAAACGTCCCAAAGTAAGAGGTTTTATTGCTTTCTAAAGTAATTAAAAAACTCTACCTCATAAGATCAGCAAGAGACACTAATGTTTGAAGAAAGGTAGATGAATGACGCAGATTTTGAATGCATATTCTACCACACATTCTTATGGCAGCTAACCTGTTTTGTAGGTCCCAATTCACTTGTTTCTCCAGAATGCATTAAAACTAACATCAATTTCAAAATTTAGGAAAGTCTAACATTTGTTTTTTATATTCATAATCGAAGTTTATCTTATAAAACTTCAGCACTGCAAAAAAATGTCTACCACAACTACTTCTCATCAAAACTAGCCTATCCGCTGAATCCCAATTTTATCCGATTACTCGATAAACCAAAATCCACAAACCAAAATCCACATTTATATGTGTGTATGTATATCAAAATAAAATCCACAAAAGCAGAATCTATACTTTCAGAATACAAAATTTCAAAATCCATAAACACGAGATCCATAAATTGGTATACGCTAAAATGTACTTCAGTTGTGAGAGTAAATACCTATTAGTTTTCAAAGACAAACAAAAATTTTCTGGAGCTATTTAAATTAAACTCTTCAAATGTATTTTTTACTTTCTTTATCAATAAGTTAGTACAATGTTTTATGCCACGTGCACATAGAGCCAACGAGCGGCCAATGATATTTGATGATGCAAACGGCAACCAGGACCAACGCCAAAATTGGCTCCTCGTACACACTAAGCCAATCCGGGGCAACGAATGTCCTGGCCGTTGGTCTTGGCCCTATGTGGACTCAGCTTAAGGTATGTAAACTTACAGCCAACGAACAGCCAATGATAGGTTGACCAAACGTTGATTCTTAACGATTGGCGTTGGCTGTGCCGTCTACACAAGAAGCAATGGGGGCCAATGGCTTGGGCGTTGAATACGGTCCGGGTTGAGCTATCGTCGAGCAGCCGTCCACACTAGAACGAAGTTTGAAGGCCAACACATCGCTAACGCTTTGATTTAACCGCTGGTAAAGCGAACGGCAACCAAGGCCAACGCCAAGGCTGGCTCTTCGTACACAACAAACAAATCCGAACCAAGGAATGACTTGGCCGTTGGCCTTGGCTTTATGTGTACGCAGTTTTAGAGCTCATCAAAGCATTGGCGATGTAGTGGCCCTGGAGCTTCGTTCTTTTATGGACGATTGTTCGACGATAGTTCAACCTATACCACATCCAACGCCTCAGTCCTAAGCATTTGCTCCGAGTTTCCTCCTGTGTAGACGGTACAGCCAACGCTAATTTGGTCAAACTATCATTGTTCGTTCGTTGGCTCTTTGTGTAGCCGCCTATAGTGTTGCATGCAAAACTTTTCAAAAAATTCTAATTCTGGAGTTGTAGCTCTCTATTTTAGTAACCGCTTTATTTTTTGTATCGGATATAATTTCGTTTTATAGTTGGTGCATTGTCACCAGCTTGAATTCTGCTGATAGCGGCTTTAGCCATTATCATCTCCTTTGAAATTATTCAAACTAAGGAGTACACTCCAAGATTCTTTTTCTCAACGATTGCTTTTAGTCGACATTGCTAGCAACGAAACTTTAGCTTTTTATTTTTATAATGAAAATTATAGTTACTTTGTTAGAACTGACAATTGTTACGTCCATTTCGCTCTGATCATAAAATTAAATGTCACTATTTTCGTTACCATAAGCTTGATAACAAATAGTTGAATGAATCGTGAACTATAAAATCCTAGTAAATTTTGTTTTAGTCGAATTTTCGCAAGTGTATTTCATATTTCTGAATTTTGTAACTATGGAAGTTAACACCATTCTCAAACGTGCCACAACACCATTGCTTTTGTCGCCTGTGCAGAATTGAATTTTATATAATTGAATTGTGTTTTAAAACAAATGTATTAAAATGTCATTGAAATACTTTGAGTTAGAAGATAATTGTGTATTAAAGTAAACTTTACAAAATGTGTAATGAAAAAATAATTGAAATATTTTCAGTCAGATTAAAATTCAGTCTTCAACAGAACAGACGTTTTATTTTTCTTCAACGTACTCACGTTGATAACTTGGATACCGAAAAAATGGATTGCTGATATTCTGGATTTTTTTAAAATTTATGAATTTTGTGTAGTTGGATTTTGTTTTTATGGATCCTATACACTGAAAAAACACATAGCGCCAGACGCCATAATTTATAGACTTCTGGCACCATGTACATGGTCGATTTTGGGATTGTGATAAAATAAAGCGCCACACGCCATAGTACATGGCAAAAAGTACATAGGAGCAGACGCTATGCTCCACGCCATGAACTATATTACAAAGATGACTATATTACAAAGATATTACAAAGCTAAGATGAAACGAAAGCTTTAAAACCTCAAACAAATGCCAGCTTCATTGAATTTAATTAAAATATTTTTTGGTAAATAATCGCATGATCTAGCTACTATCTTGGCTGCAAATAAAATATATATGTATATGAATGACTGTAGAAACTTTTTAACACCAAACGATGAACGCATTTCGGCCAAAACTACAGAAGTCTTATTTTTGAATCCAGCGACATGAGTCAAAACAGTCTTGACGAAACTCACTGTTTTAACAAATTTCCTTCCAGAAAATTTTTTACGCATATATGTATATGCATATCCCTTCAAAAGGCTGTGTTTCGATAAATTGGAAAATATCGGCGTAAACTGTCTATTTTAGGGCAATTTTTCCGATAATTTCTAAATCGATATTATATGGCAGCTTTCAAGGTCAAAATTATTAACAGATAAATATTATATTTGAGCTTAGTTCCCGATTACAATACATAGTAGCTCGGACAAAAATTCGAACCGAGAAACAAAAGAGGTCAAATAGTCTGCTCCGTTAAATAAATTCCATTTTTTTTACGTGTGTCTACCTGAAAGTAGCTCAAAAGAGTAGGCCTTTGCTTCCTCGTGCACATGCACTATAATTTCCTTTTGTTGTCTACCCAACTTGGAACGATGCACCTTGCGCATTCATCTAACCACTAAACCAACGACGGGCAGGTGAATCTCACAAGAGATTTTTCTAGATCGGGATCGTGTTTTATGTTCGGTGCATCTTCAATGATCGTGCCAAACTACAATGTCTTAAAACGCTCTGATCGCAGTATTTTTTTCTTAGGGTGATGACATATTTTTAAATAATTTTTGCACAATATATTTTTTTTAATGGTTTGGCAAATAAACTGTTTGATGGTCAGTCTGGATAGTTAAAAAATTTATGCTGAATATTATCGATATTTACAAAATTCTCCATCCTCTACTGCATTCTTGACCTCCTCACAATTTCCCTCTACTCTTTTTTGATTATTTTTACCGCTCACTATAAACGCACCCTTAAGGTTTAAAACCCATTTCAGTAAAAGTAGATCCTTCTAAGATTCCTTTAAATAACAATCCGGCTCGTTTCACGAAGCGTTTCGGCCCGGTTTTGTTTTTGAAAAGACACCGGCAACGTAGCATATTAATCGAATTTTGTCCAAAGAGCCAGTAAACTCTGATCCAATAGGTACAACTGTGTCTTGCTATGCTTGTTATTCAATTAAGGGGTTACCCCCACTTGTAACTTTGGAGTTTTT